>OY756960.1:13143237-14393237 GCA_963580455.1 Euonymus europaeus | reverse complement strand
CATCCAAATCTCTTGAAATTTTCACGATAATTTAGGTCAGGGTGTTACAATTCATTTCACACGTCTGGAAGTAATGCTTGCTTATGAAATGTCAATTTTTTCTCAAATAGAGTTGACCATGCTCAAACTTGACCAATTAAGCTTCAACAAATAAATGTACAAATTTTCTCAATAAAATTAGCTTCATACTGCTCCAAATAAGATCATGATACTTAATTGATTTCGCCTACAAATAAATAGGTGACAAGGCACCTCATTGTTGCTTGTAAGATCAAAGAGCTTCAATGGTTGCACATAGGTCAATCAATATGATATAAGTTCAATAAAATTCAAGTAAGTACATGATAAATAATTTCATATATATATATATAAATGTGCACACAAAATTTCACAGCCAATTGAGTTCAATTGGTCACTCAATTTCATCAAATAATCTCAAACAGTATTATATCATGTCTGCACAGTTATACTAACTTGGACAGAAAAATTGAACACATTTCACTCAAAATTATTCATAATCTCTGAACAAAAAATTTTCCCCTATGTATTAATAATTTTTTAGAACAAGGATCAAGTCATTTGGAGATCTTATGAATAAATTATGACTATTCAACCGATATGTACACATGTTTGAGCAGTTTTTGTAATCCAAAAATGAATAAGTCCAAATTCATTCAATTCATATTAAATATGATCAAACATGATTCCAAATGATATATAATGATGCTTAAATCAATCATCATGATCATTTCATGTTTTATCCAAATTCATTCAAATATAAGTACAATCAAATAACATAATAAATATTTTTGCATCAAAACACAAATGTAGGATCTATAGTCCAACACCCTCCTCAATGGTCTTAATGCCACGTTTAGTAGTAGTTCATCGATTATCCTAGTCTTTTGTTCATGCACCTTAAATAATAAAATAATATATGTTAAAACATATATTATGTCATTTAATAATATTATTATAATATTCTCTATATATACTTATGAAGTTTTTGAACCATGATGCAAAAACTATTTCAATTTGGTAGTCGACTTCTTCATCATTTATAGTTCCTAACACTCGAACATAGTCTATATACAAGTTGCAACACGTATAATGTAAGTATATTTAATTCTGCCACAATTTATCAATAAGTATATAAATGAGTAGCTTGCTTGAGAAAAAGGTTGGACAATATGTCAATTTAGAAAAATGTACAATATCGCAGCATTGTACTCTTGATCGGTGAGGTAGCGCCTACCAACTTCACCAGTAAGCCGACCAGGTTGATTAAAGATTTATATTTTAGAGATTTCAGAGTTCAAAATGTTGTCATCGTCGTTTGGAGGAACTCTTGTTCTTCAAGACCTCACCTGTGGTTCAAAGTAGTACGAAACAAACGTTGACGTCTCTTTGACTATATATGCCTCACAAATAGATCCTTCCACCCGAGCTTATTGTTAACCTTCTTCTTCAAAAAGTGAAGGAACCTATTATAAAGATTAATCAAATATATCAATAAATCAATTACCACATCATATATATACATATATTAATATCACCAATGGAATTTAATAAATATTAAAAATTATCTTTCAAAATGATACATCCATTTGTATTGCACAGGCCCACCCATCCTTCCTTCGAATGGTAGTTGTACTAAGAGATGTTCCATAGAGTCAAAAAAAAGATGGGAGAAATATACACTCCAATTTGCAAAGGATCACAGGAATGTTGGCCTCCATGATGCTCAACTAATCCTCATGTGGAGTAGTTAAATATATATCTCTACAAAACTGACTCAACTTAGTAATTACTGTCCAAATCAACTCTAGTAATGCTAGGAATACAATAGGAAGTAGTCGTTCTATGAAAACATGACAGTCATGACTTTTCATCCCAACTAGTTTTCCTTCCCTCATATCTACGCACCTGCCTAGGTTCGAAGTATAACCGTTTGGGAACTTCAACTTGGAGACCCAATCACAAACTGCCCTTTTTTGGTCGATGGTAAGACAATATTTTGTCTTAGGTTTGAAGGATTTACCTATGCCATTTTCCACCAACTCTAATGCTCTGTGTTTACAATAATGTGGAAGATCTAATCTAGCCTTCACATTATCCTTTGTTTTTCCCTTAACGTCCATGCAAGTGTTGAAAACATTGTTAAACACGTTCTTCTCAATATGCATAACATCGAGGTTGTGTCGGACCAGATTGTCCTGTCAATAAGGCAAAACTCAAAAGATGCTATTCTTTGTCCAATTATGATCTTGTCTATAACCCGGTAATTCTAACTGTCTGTCAGTCTCAGTAATTTTTAAAAATTCCAAAGTCTAGCCAACACTTCTTCACCAGAAAAACATGGTGGAGGTTCTGATCTCTCACTTCAATTTTTAAGAAATGTATCTTTTTTCCATCTAGACCTATGTGTTAGAGACAAAAATTGTTTGTGACAATCAAGCCATAAATGTTTCCTACCATTCTTGGTGAATGCCTTTGAACTCTCCATGCAGTAAGGATATGCTAATTTCCCAACAATGCCCCATCTAGACAACATACTATAGGCAAGAAAGTCATTGCTACTCCATATCAATGCAATTCTCATAACAAAAATATCTTTTAAGGACACATCATATGTTATCACACCTTCACAGCACAACTGATTGAGCTCATCTATCAATGACTATAGATAAACATCAATGTTTCTCTTCAGATTTTGGGGACCCGAGACAATTACTGTAAGGAACATAAACTCTCTCTTCATACACATATCATGCAGTAAATTATAAGGTGTCAAAATGACATGCTAACATGAATAACTTTTTCCTGATTGCTCGAAAGGATTAAAACCATATGCACACAAACATAACCTTACATTTCACATATTTGAAGTAAAGTCTTGATATTTTTGGTCAAATTGGCTCCATGCCACTCCATCAGATGGATGACAAAGAACTCCGGACTCCTACTGATGCTCATAATGCCACCTCATTTCTTTTGCAGTAATAGTAGAACTAAACAACTTCTGTAGCCTGGGAATAAGTGGTAGGTATCACATCTGTTTAATCGAAACCTCTTTAAAATTTCCATGACCAGTTCTCCGAGCTTTATAATGCTTAGCGTGACAAAATTTACATCACTTCTCATATGCATCATCTTTATAGTATAACATACAATTATTCACACAACAATCAATTCACTGATATCCAAGCCAAAGTTTGGATGCTAACTTCTTGGTCTTTTAGAAATCTGCAGACATCTGATTTTCAGCTGGCATCGTCTCTTTCATAAGATGAGCAACTTCATCAAAACATTATTATGACATGTTATAATTAGCTTTAATGCTTAATAGTCTTATCAAAGTTGAAAACTTTGAATGTGATTCACAACCTAGTCACAGTGGTTATTGGGCAGTAGACAACATGTCAAAAAAAATTGTGCATATGAATTAGGCGATTGCGGCATATAATGTTGATCATAATTCCTAGCATGTAACAACCCATCGCCAACCGACGGATCAACAATATACATTACCATATGCTCGGATGGATTAAAATTAGCACGATCAGTTCCTTGCCAGTAATAATTACCAGCATTTGGTTGCACTTCCACAGCCGACATAGGAGGAATTTCAAGCATGAATTCTCCATGAATTGTCCAATAATAATATCAATCCTGAAAATATTTTTTTGTACAAGTGTTGCTTAATCTCATCAAACACCAAATATTTTCTACATTTGCACCTAATATAAGGACACCGTATTTTTCCTGTACTTTGAAGTTGAAAATCATTTGTAGAAGCAAACGCAAGGAACTCCTCAACCCCATTAATGAACTCATGCGTAATTCCCATTCGAATTTGGTTCTAATCGGTTTTTCATCCAAGAATGATACTCAAGCACATCCATTTTATTTATCACCTATATATATATATATATATATATATATATATATTGAAATGACAAATGTAGCCAACACATTATTCTAAGAAAGAAGTTTTATTTTTCTAATTTTAAGTAGTAATTGATTATTAATTTGTGGAATTAAGAATTTAAAATAAGATAGAAAGCAAAAAATAGTTTAATAATTTAATTTGAAAAAATCTCACAGCTTTTTATGAAAAAAATTTAAATTTGTATATTTATGTAATCTTATAGAATATAGGTTATGTATAATTTTTTCATATAGGATAATACAAGTTAAAATCTTAATTAGAGACAAATTATTTAAAAACTAATTTTGTATACAATTAAAATTAAAAATATATAATTAGATTATGATGATAACCAACATAATATTATTTCCAATATGATGATATAATCCTTAAAAAATAAAATGAAACCATTCATTACACATAACCCCCATTAACAAAGTTTTTAGTTCTCTTTTACTCTTTCCAATCTTAAGTTAAAAAGTTAAGAATTTGCATGACAATAAATGAAAACAAGGAAAAAAATTTAAGAGAATAACCTGAAATTATCAATTTTTCGTTGTAGAAATGGAGCCTCTGGATCATAAGGCATGCTTCTCTCTCTCATCAACAAAAGTTGTAAGAGTGAATTGAAACTAGTGAGTAGTTCTACGTGAGCATTCTGTTTTATTATTTGTTGCCGATAATTACCGACAAAATTAGGGATGACATTATATTTCCGTTTCTAATTAGGACGAATAAAAAAATTGAAAAAAAGTCAAAAAGTTCCATTACTTGGGAAGGAAAAATATTCTATCACTAAAAAAATAAAAAATAAAAAGAAACTGACAAAATTTATTAGCGACTATATTTTTCCCATTATTTTGATATAAACTACTACCCAAAGTGGTGTTTTGATGAATAGGTACGGTTGGAGTAAAATCAAGAGATAAAGTTGGTTCTGGGCATATTTGCGACCTTTGCGGGCGTAGTACGCGAAAATCAATTCTGTTTTTAAGTTGCTGAAGTGGCAAATGAGGTTGGACCCACCCCTAGGGTTTTGGAAGAGTATAAACCTATTTTATTCTTGGTTGTAGCCACACAACAATAGGGACCAGACCTGGAATTGGGAGAGAAAAGAAGGAGTATTCAAGATTGGACGATCCGACTTCCCTTGAAGATTCTAATTCTGCCATTGATTCGAACATTGTTTTGGAGTATTTTTATGCTTTCTATTATGTTTATGTGTAACTAATTTATTTTCTAGCTAGGATTTGGTAAGTTCTTCTGCCATAAACCTTATGCATGGATTCAATTGATGATTAGACCAAGTTTAATTCATTGTTCTCTGGATTAATTGTTGATTTCCTATTGTTATGCATTCTGATCAACATCATAATTTTAGGAATTGTTAATTGAACATATTCCGCTGACCATGACCCGGTGTTTGACGTCGTAACAAGAACTTGCATAAGATCCAGGTTTTGGGAACATTGAACATAGTTGATTGGGTGATAGACCATTACCATAGATTGTGCGATTGTCGATTTCCTAGTGCGTATGCTTATTTTAGGATGCTCTTAGGAGAGACCAAACCAAGACTCCTCTAATAAGAAAAGATCTTGCAACTGGACCAAAGTTAGGATCGTTGTTTAGGAAAATCTAATTGATTACAGCTGGACCATGGTCTTTCAATTGACATCGTTAAACTTTTAAATTGTTTAATTGCGATTAATCTGTATGCACAGGTGGAGGTAGTTGAGCGCTCCAATCCTAAGCTAGGGTTTGTCCATTGACATTTAATTCAAGTGTAATTTAGCTATTAGATAGTTTGCGCTATTGTTCCATATTTAATTGGTCGTTGGTACAATCTCCATCGATTCGATCTCATTCACTTTTACTGTTTTGCGACACAAACTCTTGTGATTAGGTAAAACCCGTCGGTATTTTAATTGCAATTTTATTTGTGATAAAAAAAGTATCAATCATTGACGTATGGATGTGTGATGAGAAAGCACATTTATAGAATGTATTGGTGTGGTCAGTGGATTTAAATTGGCAAATTCATATTCATAATATCACAATATTTAGGATTTTTGAGTTTGATTTACTTTACCTATCGTAGTTGCAAAGGAGTTGATTTAGGATATGGGAACATCCGACGATAAAAAAAATTGATTTCAAATTTCAATCAATAAACACCTCCATAAGTTGTCAGATTAATCTAATGACTTTAAAAATAAGTTATTCTTATTATTTTTAGTATTGTGAATTGAAATTAAATAAAACCTCTCACTTTATTTTCTTACTCTCTCTGTTACTTTATCATCTTCTCCACCTCTCATGTTATCTCATTCCTCATTCTCGCACTCAAGTTTCAACCCCTCCATCTCGGAAGATCTTCTTTCTCTCAATTAATATGCTAGCAGCGGTCTATTTAGGGCTGGGTAGTAGGCTCTTGCCAGTGGCGGATTTAGAATTTTAATTTACCCCGGGCTGAACTGAAAAGGGACGGGGTTTGGGGCAGCTCCCCGAAATTATTTTTTTGGTTATGAACAAGCAGACATACATTAAATGAACCTCATAGATTCCTTAGAATGTAAAAAAAATATAATGAAAAAGGTTACAAAATTAGTATAAACTTCAATTCAGTAAAAAAAATTCAATAACAGTGATCAACAAAGCATCAACCCCCAAAAAATAGTCACATGAGTATGAGGTCTGAGCAATCGCATAATTAGTTGCTACTGCAATCCACTATGTTCCATTTGTGCGTTTCTGATGCATCTATACAAAATAAGATATGTAAATATTTGTACTAATGTGCCCTATGACGTCTATGTTGCAAAAATAAAGTATGAAGCAAAGTAATCCAATTGGAAAATCATTTTAGAAAGTTTAGTTTCACAACTAAGATTAGGCTTCTAGCACGATAGAGCATATGAAGCACCATTGAATTTGATCCCACCATTCAGAAGCATAAAGCAATAAAGCATTACCTTGACTGCCTCCACAATCCTGCTAAAATTCCATCTTACCTTCATTCTTCAATGATGTAAGGCACATAACTGCAACTGTTTTCTTGTGCACAATTCGATCAACATCATGAGCAATAATTACCAACTGAGGTTTGTTCTGCATACATATGGATTTCCATTAGAAATGATAGTATGAACAATTAAATAAATGCTCAGTATGCAAGTTAGACTTATGATACAACCACATATATAATTTAGCAAAATGATCCAACCAAAAACTGCATTAAAGCATAGGTGGGAGGTAAATGATTACAATTCAAATAAAGTTGTTAAAATCAGTAATCACAATAACTCTACACAATAAAAGGCAGCAAATTCATAGATCATGTCCTATTTATTTATTGATTCAAGCAACATAAAATGACACTTACTAGGAAAATAGGACTCTCCGATCCTTTGAAGAACCAAACGCATCTATTATTGAATCTGTATCAATATTTTCTGCTATTTCTCTTTCAATGAAGACAACCAATGAATCATTCAAATAATCATTTTCCATCTTGTTACGAAGATCATTTTTGATGAATTTCATAAAAGAAAATGCACGTTCCGTAGTTGCTGTCGAAATGGGAAGAGTCAAAATGAGATGAATCAACCTGTCAATTAAATTATAAGACCCTGCCTTGTTTGTTTCTACTAATACATGACACAATTCTGAAATTGTTGACATATTCTGAAACTTCTCATGGAAAACCACATCAAGTCGGTAAGATCTAACTGACATTTCAAAAGATAAATGTCTTGTTCGCTAAAGTCAACTGGATAAAACTTCTCGGTAACTAAAAGAATGCGATTAGGATCAAAGGCTTTGAAGTTGTCTCTAGGATCTAAAGCAGAGCTGAGCATAAGCAATTCCATTGACTCTTCATTGAATCTAGTATGTAACTCATCCAATATATAATCAATTGCAGCTTTAAAGATGTCAATGCAATAGTGATGCTCAAATGTAATATCATCATTCTATTGGCAATAACGTCTTGTAGCTTCTTTGTACTGAGTGCTCATATCAAGTACGTCGATATCAAACTTCAAGCAAATTGCTTTCACATGCCTAAGAAGTTGATCAAAACCTTCTTCCCGCATTGTTCGAAGTAGTTCTTTTGTCGTCGAGACCAAATTCAATGCATTCAAAATATCCAAAGATTTATGCTGCAAAGTTCGACAAAGCATATCTGAAATCCCCATAATCTTGTGCATAAGATGCAATATGAACATAAAATCGAAGGACTTCATCGCCATTAAACAACCACCAGCTTCCCCACAAATTTTATTTGTAGCTCCATCTTTAACCAAAGATCGAAGCACAATAATAGTTGCACCATACATATATATCAAACTACAAATGGAGTCAAAATGTGAGCTCCAATGAGTAGTACCAGCTTTATGCAAAGTATCAATCTAATTAGCCCTTTTATCGGTCTCACGCTCACCGCTAGCTATGTCACATTCAATCTCAATAGCTTGGGTAGATTGCAACTCAGTATGCCTCTTAGGAGAAGCATTAACAAGATTGACAATGCAAATCAATTTTGAAAAGAATAGCCAAACAAAAATTTCTTTCTCGGCAGCTGCAACTAAAACAAGTTGTAGATGATGAGCAAAACAATGAACATAGTATGCATACTAACAGTCACTGCGAAATAAAGCTTGTAATGCATTCCATGCACCATGCATGTTGCTAGCACCATCATATCCCTGACCACGTAAATCAGAGATGTGTAAATTGTGTCGAGTGAGAACTCGCGATATTTGATTCTTTAGAGTCAAAGCACAAGTATCTTCAACATGCACAATCTCAAAAAATCGTTCTTGCAAGTATCCATGAATATCCACAAATCTCAAAACGATTGTCATTTGTTCTCTATTTGATGCATCTTTTGCTTCATCAACCAAAAATACAAATCCTTGCATTCCCAATTTCTTCCCGAATTTTGTTTCACTTTTGTGGCAAAGATATGCAAGATATCTTTTTGGATCGAGTAAGATGTATATTTTGCATTTCCCAGAGCTTTACCTAAGACAGAATTACCAATCTCAACATTCAATTTTCCCATCAAACTAATCAACTCAATTAGATTACCACGGTTCTTTGACATCGAAGATTCATCATGACCTCTGAAAGTGCATCCTTGTAAAGAAAGCCACCGAACACTATTAGTAGTCTTAAGACACAATCGATTTTTCTTAACATCTTCCGAACTTTGAACATTCAAGACTTTATCAATATGCTGAGATATATTCTTCAACGCCTCAACATTTCTTACAACATTATTGTGTGGGGAAGTAGGACCTCCCATATGTGCTAAGAATACACATTTGGCCCCATTGTTCATTCTCTTCCAACTATTGAAGCCCTCAACGGTAAAAGCAGGATGTAGAGGTGCACGATCTTGAAAAACAAAGCACGGAAAGCAATATACTGCATCCTTTGAAATAGAGTACTCTAATCATGGGAATATTTTGAACCAACTTTGTTGAAATCATCGATTTTGACCTCCGGTTTTAGTCCTTGGAAACTTGGCTAAGGCAGGTTGATTTGGTCCCCATTTGATATAAGCACGTCTAACTTCATCTTAATTATAAATAGGATGATTCCATATTGGAATACGTAGTGCAGGATCTAGTTCAAGAACATTATCATCAAATGCAATCCTTGGAACCTTGGCTTGAGATTTAGGTTCTGTAGTAATCATAGGAATATCGACACTTGTTGATGTTTCTTCTCCATGTTTCTTGTTAAAAAATGAGTTAATAAGTTTTGCTTTTTTTTCCGTCCTTGATTTTCCATCTAAATTGCAGTTGACAAATCAATATCAAAGAAAATACTAGTAAAATTCAACACATCATATAAGCAGTAGTTTACAATTCAAAATGATTTTTAACATAATATGACGTTAACATACACTGATACACACACATATTACATATTTCCCCTTTTACATAATTTATCTATATATTCCTATAATGAGTAAATAAGCAACAATTATATGAATTAAATTTTGTTTAGGGAAATACAAATTACAAATTTGTTCATGATTGGTCATTAATTTGTAACCACCAAAACACAAAATTCAATTCTTCAGTACCCACAAGTCATAGGCTTAACGTTCAACAAATCATCATTTCTATATAAACCCTAATTTGTCCCCAAACCATATCCTGATATCCACACATCTCAAAATGACTTACAATTCCAGAGTCATCCTTGTTTTAACCATTATTGTCCTATCATCATGTGACTCTATGTTGATATGCATCTTCCCACAATCTCACCATCTACTCACTTATCAATTATCAAATGAATGAATGATAACAGTAACACTAACAAGCAGCCTAAGAGTAACAATGGAGAGCTGGAGAGGGATAGCATGACTCATGTTCAAATAAGTATTAAAATTCATAAAGGCTAAAAGCCTAAAACACTAACCTTGTTGGCAGTCGAAGGCGGAGGAGAGCAGTAGACGGAGTCGACGATGGAAGTAGGGGTGGATGGATAAGGGACACCGACGACTAACCTAGAGTGTTGAGTGCCAATTGATAGATACAGTACAGCATTTGCTTGTATAGTAGGCTATGGGCTGTGGTTGGAGAAGTATATTTGGTAAAAAAAAATTATTTTTTTCACCCGAGCTGAAGCCCACCAATACATCCGCCCCTGGCTCTTGTTGTCATAGTAAGGGTCCTTACGCTTGCCAATTAGTTTGCCCTTTCATATTTTGCTGAGTCATGATTTATGTTTTCATAATTGTGTGAGATAAAGGCTAATGGGATCAATTTTGGGTTTATGTGATTTTCCATATTTTCAACTTTCCCTCATTTTCTTGGGCCTTATCTATTTTTGAAAATAATTATCTTCTTCACTTATTTGTTAGGTTGATTTTATATAATTGGTCTCTGTTTTTCCTACTATGTGAGATCATTTTTATGCTTTTTATTAATTTTGGTTTGTTTGGCATGTTGGTGTTGCAACTTCTTTTATTTTTAGTTGGTTTTGTTGTAGTTGGGCTTTGGCAGGTTGGTCTTGCTAATAATATTAATCTGACTTGTCAAAAAAAAATTGTCTAAGAAAAATGCTAGTCCCTAGGCCAGATCAATAACAGGAGGCTAAGAAAGAATTTTATGACTAGTAGAAGTAGCAAAAAAAATATTTGTACAACTTTGTGAGAGAGACTAATAATGAAGATTTGAGGAGGAAGTCTTTGTTGTAGAACCTGATAAAAAGAGAAAGAAAAAAAGATAAATTAAGTGTCTAAAAATATAATAAAAATGAGTTATTTTGACACTCTTCCAAAGTTAGAAGTTTTATTAGAGATCATCATTAAACAGGTGCAACCCATAACTTTATTGTCCATTCAAGTCTAGCCAGTCTAGCCCATCTCATTTTTCAATCAAGCCACTTTATCTTGGGAAAATTACAAAAAAAAGTTCTCTCTAGTTGCATGTCTTCTCTTTTAGTCACACTTTTTTCTTATTTACCAAAATGTCACACTTTTTGTTGACGTTGTATATGAGAGAGAGATAATTTTTCTACGAATATCAAGAATGTCATTATTTCGTCTCTCTCATCACTTTCAAGACTTCATCTCACTCATGTCTTTCTTATCTCTTTCATATTCTGATTTTATGATAAAATTCTGACGAAGATGGATTGTTTTTTTAATATAAGTTTTGAGTTTCTAGGTGATTCGTTCTATTTCTCATCTATCTATCTCTATAAGGTTAAGGTTTCATGTGCAAATATAGATCTGAAGAATTTTTGCTCAAAAGAAGAGATCGATGTAGAAAAAACTTTGTCGTCTTAAGTGAAAGTCTATATATGGATTTACATGACTTGTAGTTTCAAGGGGCTTGTAGTCTATACATGGATTTGATATTGTATGCGAATTTAATACTATCTATAAATTTGATACTGCTAATGATGTTAATATTGTTTGTGAATGATGTTGGTACTATCTGTAAATATGGTACTACTTACGATGACCAGCATAGAACTGCACCACCACAATATCAAAAAAACATGAGAGTACCAACACTTAAAACATTATCATAACATCAAACATTACCAACCATATTCTTAATTTATTCATCAATTACTAGAACTTGAAATAGTACCACATCATTAAACAGTACCAACCATATTCATGTGTGGGTAGTGTGATAAGTGTTTCATGTGTTAATGATATTATTGCAAATTTTGATACTGTTGTGGGTAATGATATTGTTTCAAAACTTGAAATTGTTGTTGATGATGATATTGATACAGTTTTTGATTTTGATATTATTGTTGGTAGTGTTATTGTTTCAAAACTTTATAATGTTATTGAGAATGATATTGGTACTATTTCTAAACTTGATATCATTGTTGGTAATGGTATTATTACAAAATTTGATATTGTTGTTGGTAATGATACTATTAATGATGTTGATATTATTTTTTATTTTGATGTTGTTGTTAGTAATATTATTGTTTCAAAACTTGATATTTTTGTTGATAATGAAATTATCTCCAGCCTCATCTTCATTATGACTGTATATAAATGGTCATGATAGAGAATGACAATATTAAGTAGACAGTACAAAACATCATCCACTATCAACACACTTCATAACACCAAGATATCAACCAGTACCAATCACATACTAACAATACCGAACATGTCAATATTGAGTAGATAGTATCAAAAAAATCAACCAGTACAAAGACATTTAATAGTATCGAGATATCAACTAGTATCAACTATACACTCACAAACAATATCAAATTTACAGATAATATCAAATTCACAGACAATATCAAATTCACAAATATTATCAAATTCACAGTCAGTATTCAATTCATAGACAATAACAATTGTATTATCAAAACAAAGAACATGGTAGTACCAATAATTTCAAACAATTCATAGATAGTATCAACAACAGATAGTATCAAAATCATTAACAATAATAAATTCACAAATACTATCGAACTCACAAACAGTAGCAACCATATTTTCATAACAAGGAGTTAGTACCAACAACATCAAAAAATTCACATGAAGTATCAATAATAAACAGTATCGAAATCATAGACAATACCAACCGTATTTGATAAGTTCTAGAATATACATTCTTAAAGTGATAAATACTACCAAAGCAATGCCAAGAAATTGTGCTTAAAAGCTGAATTTTCAAGATTATTGTACTTAAGATCTTCTTGGATGTTTTGCAGGTTAAGAGCTAGTAAGAGCTGTCGGAATGAGATTTGATCTTCATAAAATGTTTAGAGAACATTTCAAGCTTTTCAGGAAGTATTGGTTCATAGAAATCGGAGTTCATTTGGGCCTCTAAAGGTTGCTTTGAAGTCAAGTTTGGAAGTTATATCCGAAGCAGAATTTCTGTTTGCAGACCAGACATTTAGAAGCCCATAACTTGAGCGTCTGATGTCCAAATTGAGTGATTCAAAAGCCCATAATTATCTACACATTTGTATCTACAATATTGATGAAGGGTTTGAGTTCATAATAGGCTTATTTTAGGCCCAGAATGTAGTTACAAGATTAGTGTGTAATTGGATGTTGATGTCATTGATGATACCATTTCCATTCAAAGAGTGGACAATCCACCACACGAATTTGATGGACAATCCACCACCAAAATATGGCACTAACTCCTCCACTATGTGCTCATTTTCTCTATAAATAGAGAGGAGTAGGAGCTAGGAGGGGGAGCTTGGAGACAAGAAGGAAAGAAGGAGAAGGATTGGAGGCAAAAAGAGGAGAAGGAAAAGAAGAAAACAAGGCTTGTATTTGTAATTATGTTTTTATGTTTCATGTTTTATTTGGTTATGTATAACTAAGCTCTTGTTAGTTAGGGCTTGTCTTGAAGCCCCAAGCATGCTTTCAATTTTATAAGTTGTGTGGATTTCAATTTCTACAAGCATGATGATTTTGATTTTTCCATGTTATGTGAGTTCTAGTATTGTGTTTCTTTGATTAGCTAACTTTGAAGCATGTATTAGAATTAATTGTTGTAGAACATGGTCAATTGCCTTGTTGAATATGTTCTTTCTTGCAACATATAATTCAGTTGAAAATGAATTATGAAAAATCAATTCTTGAATACCTAAGTACAAATACCATGTATTAGGATTCTTGTGACATTCATATTCTCTTTGCTCTTATTGGATTCTTGATTGTTGATTGATGCAGACGCCATGCTAGATTTCAATTAAGAATACACGTGATGAGGTATACGCCATACACTTTACATGCAATTAAGAGAGAATCATACAACTCGAGTTTGGCCATGACCTTGTTGTGAATGTTGTCATCATATGCTTGTTTAAATTGTTAGTCCATTATTTCTTATAAATTGTTTGAATGTCTTGTGGTGGATAGTGAGTCTTAACTATTATTTTCATTAATATCAATTCTCATTCTTGTTCTTAACATCAATTTCTTCGTCTTAATTTTTATCTATTTCAAGACTTAACCCTTTTTTTTCCCCTTATAATTGTATCAATTATATTCAAGTGTTAGGTTGTATATCTATTAGCATCACTCCTTGTGGGATCGACTCTTACTTGTTCACTATATATATTAATTGTACATTTGTAGGTTATTTTAAATTGTTACTAACGACATAACAATTTTTGGCGCCGTTGCCGGGGATGTGATTACCTAATATAATGTCATCTAACTCTTGTATATAATTTATTTATTTATTTTTCTTGTTAGCACCTCCTACATGGAAGGTTTTACATTATATGTCATTATTTAACGTGGTTGGTTCAAACCGCCTACTGTTCTTAATATATGTATATATTTATTAATATTAATGGCTGGTTCTACCACCTACTATTGTTGATATATGTATATATCCATTAATATTAATGGCTGGTTCTACCGCCTATTAATATGCCTTAATATTTACTAACATCATTTTTTTTATGGTTGGCCTTTTCTGCCCCATTTTATTTCTTCTGTATACTAACTTTTTATATATTGTCAACTAACTTCTTTAATCCTCTGGTTGTGATTGGCACTGCCATCCACCAAATTTTCTCTATATTAATTTATGTTCATGGTTGGCCTCGCCACCTAAGTAGTTCATTTATATTGTTATTTTTCCTATTTTGCAGATACATGAATGTCCAGCTCAAATCTTGAGAACTTATCGAGTGCCGACATTTCGTTAAACACAAAATTAGCGGATATCCGTTTATTTTGTCAAAGAGACCATCGCACTCCAGAGAGATCACCTTTGTCATCACCAACTACAAGTCCCACAGCCCCAGTTCAAATGGAAGAAGAACCAGATAACATGAACAAGCCACTTAAGGATTTCTCTGTGCCTCAAGCAGCAGATCAAGCTTCATGCATTGTCTATCCCCAGACTACTGTAGACAACTTTGAACTAAAGTCTGGAATGATTCATTTGTTGCCTACGTTCTTAGGCCATGCTGGAGAAGATCCTCACATGCATCTTAAAGAATTCTCTGATGTCTGTTCCACAATTAAAATAAGAGGTTTAACTGATGAGCAGGTTCATCTGCGATTGTTTCCATTTAGTCTGAAGGAACAAGCAAAGACATGGCTTCACTCTTTACCAAGAGCTTCAATTAGAACATGGACAGATTTGGCAAACAAGTTTTTGACGAAATTCTTTCTAGCTCAAAAGACAAATAAAATAAGGAAAGAGATAGTGAGCATCCAACAAAATGATGGAGAAGCATTCCACGAATATTGGGAGAGATACAAGAGGCTCTTAAGCTCTTGTCCTCATCATAATATTCAAGAATGGCTACTAATGCAATATTTTTATGAAGGGATGCTAGATTCAGATCGCAAAATGGTGGACGCCACATCTGGTGGTGGATTGATGAATAACAATGCCGGACAAGCCAGGGAGATGTTCGAAACTCTGTCAACTAATTCTCAACAATGGAGCTACAACAGAGTGAGAGAACCTCAGAAAAGGGCTGGAATCTACGAAGCACAATCAAGTTCAAACATGGAAGCCCAAATTGCAAACTTGACAAATATGGTGAAGCAGTTAATCGTTCCAGGCTCTCAAGTGTGTGCTGTGTGCAGTACACCTGGACATGCTAGGGACAGTTGTCCACAAAATGAAGTTGCGGTCTTGGATGCAAAAATAAATGCATTCAGTACTTATCCAAATCAGAATCAAAACCAAATGCAAAGGCCAAGGAATGATCCATTTGCTCCTACCTACAATCCAGGATGGAGGAATCATCCAAATTTTAGGTGGAGTAATAATCAACCAATGCAACAACCTTTTGCTCAATTACCACAACATCGGGTTCAAGTGGAGCCTCCGAAACCATCACTTGAAGAGATGGTTACATCTATGGCACAGAGCACTCAAGCATTCATGCAGAAAACTGATAATGCCATTGCAAATTTGGAACAACAAATGAGACAGTTAGCCACTGCATTAAATCAAAGAGAACCTGGAAAGCTTCCTGGCCAAGTTGTTGTCAACCCTAAGATTAATGAACATGCTAAAGCAATCACTCTGAGGGGAGGGAAAACAATTGGAAAAATGAGCGTGCCAGAAGAAGAGAAGAACCTTGACTCTGACAATATGATCAATCCGGACGTTCTAGATCCAAATTCTAGCAGCAGTGCTACTCCTTTCCAGGAAACGCCAAACCTTCAGGTTAACTCTAACCTTCCAAATTATATTTCTTCACATGCTCCTTTTCCTAGCAGATTGCAGAAGTCCAAGAAAGAATATCCAATGCAAGGAATCTTGGATACATTCAAGAAGGTGGAGATTAACATTCCTCTTTTAGATGCCATCAAACAAATGCCAAAATATGCAAAGTTCCTCAAGGATTTGTGCACAAATAAGAGGAAGTTCAAAGAGTTTGAAACGATTAAGGTTTCTGAGGAAGTTTCAGCTGTTCTACAAAGCAAACTCCCTCCCAAGCTAAAAGATCCGGGCAGTTTTACTATCCCTTGCATCATTGGGGATCATAGGTTTGAGAAAGCTCTTCTTGACTTAGGTGCATCTGTCAATCTAATGCCTTTTTCTGTTTTTGAATCTTTGAATATAGGGGAACTAAAGGCGACCTCTGTGAGCATCCAGTTGCCAGATAGATCAATCAAATACCCTAGGGGTATTCTAGAAGATGTCTTAGTCAAAGTTGACGGATTAATCTTAACTGCTGATTTTCTAGTATTGGAAATGGAGCCGATTCCTTTGTCAGAAGTAAAGTTAACCTTAATTCTTGGTCGTCCATTCATGGCCACAGCAGGTACTAAAATTGATGTTCAAAAGGTTACACTAACTATGAATGTGCAGGGACAAACGATTGAGTACAAGGTATTTGGAGCACTCAAATTACCAAGTGATGAACATTACTGTTTTCACTTAGATGCGTTAGATACAATTTGTCAACAAGTGTTCAATGACAGTTGTGGTCGAGATATTGTGGACAAAGTTTTAATTCATGACTTTGGAACCATCGATGAGGATAAACAAGCTAGCAAAGTCTTAGCTCGCCTTGAAGCCTTACCTTCTTTAGGTATGTATATTTCTGCCTTTGAGCCTTTACCAGTGCCTAAGACAAAATGTGTACCATCTATTGTGCAGGCACCTCAATTGGAGTTGAAGGAACTACCAAAGCATTTGAAGTACGCGTATGTGGGCGAAGAAAGTACATTGCCAGTAATCATTGCATCTGACCTCAGCATTGAAGAAGAAGAGAAATTGTTGAGAGTACTAAAAGAGCATAAAACATCAATCGGATGGAGTATTGCTGATATTAGAGGAATTAGTCCCTCTAGATGTATGCATCGGATACTACTAGAGGAGGGAACAAAACCAACAAGAGATGCCCAATGCAGACTTAACCTAATAATGAAGGAGGTGGTGCTAAAAGAAGTACTCAAATTGCTAGATGTTGGCATCATTTACCCTATCTCTGATAGCAAATGGGTTAGTCCGGTACAAGTGGTTCCTAAAAAATCTGGAGTTACAGTAGTCCTTAATGAAGATAATGAGTTGGTTCCCACGCGAGTTCAAACAAGATGGCGTGTTTGCATTGACTACAGAAAGCTTAATTCAGGTACTAGAAAAGATCATTTTCCACTACCTTTTATTGATCAAATGTTGGAACGTCTTGCAGGTCATAGCCATTATTGTTTTCTTGATGGATATTCGGGCTACAATCAGATTGCAATAGCACCAGAAGATCAAGATAAGACGACATTTACTTGTCCATATGGTACATTCGCCTACAGGCGCATGCCTTTTGGTCTTTGTAATGCTCCAGGTACTTTTCAAAGGTGTATGATGAGCATATTTTCAGATATGGTGGAGCACATTATTGAGGTATTTATGGATGATTTTAGTGTATTTGGTTCATCTTTTGATAAATGCCTTCATAACCTCGCTTTGGTCTTAGAAAGATGCCAAGAATGCAATCTAGTTTTAAACTGGGAAAAATGTCATTTTATGGTACAACAAGGAATTGTACTTGGTCATATCATCTCTAGCAAGGGAATAGAAGTTGACAAAGCAAAAGTGGATCTGGTAAGCAATCTTCCACCTCCATCTACAGTTAAGGAAATAAGATCTTTCCTTGGACATGCAGGTTTCTACAGGAGGTTCATCAAGGATTTCTCCAAGATAGCTAAGCCATTGTGTAACTTACTATCCAAGGATGTGACATTTGAGTTTGATGAGACATGTTTGACAGCTTTTAACAAGCTTAAACTTCTTCTTACGTCAGCACCGATCATGATGCCTCCCAATTGGAGCCTCCCTTTTGAACTAATGTGCGATGCTTCAGATTATGCTGTAGGAGCAGTTTTGGGACAACGAGTAAATAAAGTACCTCATGTTATCTACTATGCCAGTAGAACACTCAATGATGCCCAATTAAACTACTCCACTACAGAGAAGGAGCTCATTTCTGTTATTTTTGCTTTAGAAAAATTTCGTGCATATTTGATTGGCACTAAAGTAATTGTATTTTCTGACCATGCAGCTCTTAGGTACCTTCTTCAAAAGAAGGATGCAAAGCCTCGCTTGATTAGATGGATTCTATTACTTCAAGAGTTCGATCTGGAGATTAAGGACAAAAAAGGATCCGAGAATGTAGTGGCCAATCACCTCAGCCGTTTGGTGAACAATTCAGTGACCGAAGAAGACTCTTTGCCTCTAAATGAGAATTTTCCTGATGAGCAATTATTATCTTTATCTATTTCTACACCATGGTATGCTGACATTGTCAATTACCTTGTTACAGGTGATCTTCCAGGAAATGTGCCAAGAACTTACAAGGATAAGCTCGTGACAACATCAAAGTATTACATATGGGATGATCCATACCTTTTCAAATGGTGTTCTGACCAAATCATCAGACGGTGTGTGCCAGAATCAGAATTTCAATCCATACTCACGTTTTGTCACTCATATGCTTGTGGAGGACATTCTGGTCCAAAGAAGACAGCTTTGAAAGTATTGCAATGTGGATTTCATTGGCCGAGTTTGTTCAAAGATGCATATACTTTCTGCTCTACTTGTGATAGGTGTCAGCGGTTAGGTAATCTTTCATCTAGGAATCAGATGCCTTTATCACCTATTCTAATAGTTGAAATTTTTGATGTTTGGGGTATTGATTTCATGGGACCTTTTCCTTCATCTAAAGGTTATTTATATATCTTACTTGCTGTGGATTATGTTTCAAAATGGGTGGAAGCAGTTCCATCCGAGACTAATGATTCTCGAGTTGTTCTCAGATTCCTTAAAGAAAATATATTTGCAAGATTTGGAACACCCAGGGCGATCATTAGTGATGGAGGGTCTCATTTCAATAATAAACTTTTTGCAGCACTATTGCAAAAGTACGGAGTCAAACATAAGGTATCCACGCCATATCATCCACAGACAAGCGGACAAGCTAAAATCTGTAATAGGGAAATTAAGCAGATATTGGAGAAGACTGTGAGCTCCTCACGCAAGGATTGGTCTGATCGTCTCATGGATGCTCTATGGGCTTATCGTACAGCCTACAAAACTCCGATTGGAATGTCACCATACAGGTTGGTTTTTGGCAAACCCTGCCACTTACCAGTCGAATTAGAGCACAAAGCATATTGGGCTATCAAACAGTACAATTTTGAGATGAAGGCTGCAGGAGAGCAACGAAAGTTGCAGTTGAGTGAGTTGGAAGAACTCCGAAATGAAGCCTATGAGAGCTCTAAAATATACAAGGAGAAGTCCAAGGCCTATCATGACAAGACTATTTTGAGAAAACATTTTGAACCTGGGCAGAAAGTCTTATTATATAACTCACGCCTACGACTATTCCCAGATAAGCTCCGTTCACGATGGTATGGTCCATTCCTTATTACTCATGTTTTTTCACATGGTGCAGTGAATCTTCAACACCCACAGACGGCAAATATTTTTAAAGTGAATGGTCATCGTCTCAAGCACTATTTAGAGCCAGCAACAGAACATTTTGATGAGAATTTAAGGCTCTCTGATCCTGTTCCACTCACTTGATACGCTGTTCCGTCTGGCTGACGACGCTAAATTTAGCGCTTATGGGAGGCAACCCATATTTCTTTCTCATTATCTTTGTGTGTTCAATCAAGCATTTAGTTCAGTTGCACATTTTCTTAGCATATTCACTTTTACTTTCACCTTGAGGTGGTCACTGTACGCTTATGTGTGCTTGGGGCTTGATTGCGCCCATATGTCTACGGTGTGAGCTTTCTCCACCAGCTTAATGTGGTTTGGATCTTCAAATGTTTACTTATAGGGCAGCTGGGAGGGAGAGCATCTCATGACGGTATTGTCATTAGTATAAGACCTGAAGGTTTACATTTTGATCCTGTGGACAAAAGCTGTGGTCTCCTGATAGGCCGAAGGAAAACACTCGATGGCGTTAACACGGAAGTCACTGGAATGAGCCTCTGTTACCTTACTTGTGCATGTGCATTGGTTGAAATATATTTATATTTATATATTTGAGATTGCTTCCGCAAAATATATTTTGATCGGGTAAGATAGTATGATATATTATGCTACTAATTGCATGTCTAGGGAAATTCTGTCTAAGGAGTTTGGTATTTAAGTGGACCACTGTGTCCCTCCAATCTTTCCTGGGAATTTCCCTGGTGTAATTAGTGATATAATTGTTTATATCTTCTTCACCAATGATCTATCTAAAAAAAAAACGTAACCCTAATTATTTTCTTCTCATCCTCTGTTTATTCCTGATTTTCAACTCTCTTTCTTTTCAGATCGTCTTTCTCTTCCTCCGTCACAGTATGTCGCGCAGCCCCCGTGATGTCGTTGCAACGGTCGACTTATTCGCCAGAGCTACAATCCTGCCAGAACGTCGAATCGATTCAAAAATCCTGAACGATTCTGCCAATCGATGGGCCATGAACTACCTCCGTGACCATTCTCTGCTGTTCTTGGTCGATCCTGATCCAAAAGATGAATTACCGGTGTATCCTCACATCGTTCGCTCTTTCTACCATACTCTTCACAAAATACCCCACTCTTCTGGCACTCCACCAGTGTATCAGGTTGACATCCCTGGTCTTCGGCTTCAATTCACGTCAGCGGATATTTGCAAGTGTTTAGGTTATCCACCTACCGCTGACGTCGCTGTAGGTTTTCAAGCGCCGATCTCTATTTCCCATCAAGAGATGATTGATGATCTGTGTCAAGGGCGACACGATCCAAATAATGCTGCTTCTACACGCCGCTCTTATTTGCCGTCCACGATGTGGATGCTTGATGATGCCATCCGAAGTAACCTTTGCCCCATTGGACACAGTCAACAACGCCAGGGTAACATACTTTCTGTCCTGTATTACATGTATCGCGGAGCCTGGTTTGATATTGGCCGGATTTACCTTGAGAGCATTCTTAAGGCGAAGACTCTTGTGGAGAAACAAAAAACCAAGGTCGGGAGATTATTTTTCCCGAGACTCATCACGCGGTTGCTTTTCAGTATGGGCATTCTCCCACCTCCCAGTCAGACAACTTCCAATTATCCGGTGACTGTTTTGGAGAACTCTACCTGGCGTCAGAGTACTAGCCACATGCTTTCCAGTGCTCACAGACATCGAACACCGCAAAGTCCAGTTGCTTTACCACTGGAAGCGTCTGACTCTTCTGCTGCTGCACTACCTTCGACTGACCACATTCATGACATCTTAGCCCGCCTGCATAGGTTGGAGGTTGGACAACAGCGGCTGGAACACATGCTGAATGTCCTAATGAATATGATGCTGCGCTAACCATCCTCCCCTCCCACCATTGTCCGAGCATTTTCCACCTCAGGTTGTATTTTTCTATCCCCTGTTTCCTTGCATTGCATTGTTTTTTCCATCTTCTTCATTTTCACATTGCGGACACTGTTTAGTTTAGGTTGGGGGTGGTGACATATTTATGCACTTTGATGTTTTGGTACTGGTACAATTAGTTTGAGTCAATTTTTCTATCTGGATTATTAGAAAACAACTTTTAACACCCTTTGTCCACCAATACTAAGCCTTGTGGTAAGATGGATGATAATGCATATGACTAAGACTATTTTCTGGTTCAAGCACAAATGAGTGGAGAGAAATGAGTAAACAACTTATGAACTTGCATTGATCTCTTGAAATGGATAATTGCTGTCAATGAACACCATTACATGGTTTGTGGAATGATTGGATGAATGCTGAGGATGATATTGATCAATGTTTGAGAACAATGTTGTAATTTTACTGGGCCTTTGTTTGAGATGTTCTATATTATGAATTCGAGACAAAAAAAAAAGAAAAAAAAACAATGATGAAAAAAGAAAAAAAAGAAAAAAAGTAGACAGAAAAAAAAAAGAGAAAAAATTGTTATGTGTATTCGTCATTCGTCAGTAGATAAGTTTTTCTGTGATAAGGCTCTATTAGTTTGTCAATTAGAAAATGTTGATCAATAGAATTCCAATGCAGGTTTGTGGCAAGACTGGTGGAAGTTCTTGACAGCTAATATACCTATCATTTGATCAATGTTTGTTTATTTGTTTGTCCTTAAATTGACTTTTCTTTTGAGTGCATATCTATTTTCCAACTCCATGAGAGAAATTCATAGCCCAAAAATCCTTCTATACCCTGTGAGAATATGGAGTTGAGGCTTTTACTTGGATAAATTGTTTGAGGTTATATGCATTATGGATTGTGGTATGAAGGTTTTGGCTTAGCACACACACACAAGTGTTGGAAGTTGTGACTATACTAATCTGGATAGGGAATTGTGATCTCTTACCATTTGTTCTAGTATTGTTACTTTCAATCATTTCTCATAAACATTTTTACGCTTGAATTACTAGGGACTAGCAATAAGCTAGTTGGGGGTTGTGATAAGTGCTAGAATATACATTCTTAAAGTGATAAATACTACCAAAGCAATGCCAAGAAATTGTGCTTAAAAGCTGAATTTTCAAGATTATTGTACTTAAGATCTTCTTGGATGTTTTGCAGGTTAAGAGCTAGTAAGAGCTGTCGGAATGAGATTTGATCTTTATCAAATGTTTAGAGGACATTTCAAGATTTTCAGGAAGTATTGGTTCATAGAAATCGGAGTTCATTTGGGCCTCTAAAGGTTGCTTTGAAGTCAAGTTTGGAAGTTATATCCGAAGCAGAATTTCTGTTTGCAGACCAGACATTTAGAAGCCCATAACTTGAGCGTCTGATGTCCAAATTGAGTGATTCAAAAGCCCATAATTATCTACACATTTGTATCTACAATATTGATGAAGGGTTTGAGTCCATAATAGGCTTATTTTAGGCCCATAATGTAGTTACAAGATTAGTGTGTAATTGGATGTTGATGTCATTGATGATAACATTTCCATTCAAAGAGTGGACAATCCACCACACGAATTTGATGGACAATCCACCACCAAAATATGGCACTAACTCCTCCACTATGTGCTCATTTTCTCTATAAATAGAGAGGAGTAGGAGCTAGGAGGGGGAGCTTGGAGACAAGAAGGAAAGAAGGAGAAGGAATGGAGGCAAAAAGAGGAGAAGGAAAAGAAGAAAACAAGGCTTGTATTTGTAATTATGTTTTTATGTTTCATGTTTTACTTGGTTATGTATAACTAAACTCTTGTTAGTTAGGGCTTGTCTTGAAGCCCCAAGCATGCTTTCAATTTTATAAGTTGTGTGGATTTCAATTTCTACAAGCATGATGATTTTGATTTTTCCATGTTATGTGAGTTCTAGTATTGTGTTTCTTTGATTAGCTAACTTTGAAGCATGTATTAGAATTAATTGTTGTAGAACATGGTCAATTGCCTTGTTGAATATGTTCTTTCTTGCAACATATAATTCAGTTGAAAATGAATTATGAAAAATCAATTCTTGAATACCTAAGTAAAAATACCATGTATTAGGATTCTTGTGACATTCATATTCTCTTTGCTCTTATTGGATTCTTGATTGTTGATTGATGCAGACGCCATGCTAGATTTCAATTAAGAATACACGTGATGAGGTATACGCCATACACTTTACATGCAATTAAAAGAGAATCATACAACTCGAGTTTGGTCATGACCTTGTTGTGAATGTTGTCATCATATGCTTGTTTAAATTGTTAGTCCATTATTTCTTATAAATTGTTTGAATGTCTTGTGGTGGATAGTGAGTCTTAACTATTATTTTCATTAATATCAATTCTCATTCTTGTTCTTAACATCAATTTCTTCGTCTTAATTTTTATCTATTTCAAGACTTAACCCTTTTTTTCCCCCTTATAATTGTATCAATTATATTCAAGTGTTAGGTTGTATATCTATTAGCATCACTCCTTGTGGGATCGACTCTTACTTGTTCACTATATATATTAATTGTACATTTGTAGGTTATTTTAAATTGTTACTAACGACATAACAGTATTCTCAAACAAGAAGCATAATAGTACAAACAACTAGAGATCTTGAAAAATAAAGTTAAAGATCTTTGAAAAAAAACTCAAGATCTTAAAAAAATAATAATCATATATCTTGAAAAAATAACTACAAATCTTTAGAGAGAGAGAGAGAGATGTTCTACAAAAATAGGAACTTATCTGTGCGATTTTGCCAAAAAATGGTTAAAAATCCGATAAAGTGAAAGAAAAAAAAATTATGAGAGAGGAAATGTGAGAGAGAGAGAGAGAGAGAGTTATAGAATGTGGTGTATAGTTATTTTTGAAATGTTAAGGGTATTTTTAGTAGGCAAAAGTTCCATGTGACTAAAGTAACATAGAGAGAGAGAGAGAAAAAAAAATTATGGCTTTAACCATAAACAGTGCAATCACTTATGACCGGTTTTGTATTATCCTCCTTATTTTTCAAGCCCGTCCAAGCCCACATTTCAATCAAGACAACACTCAAAAGAACGTAGCAGATCTGACCCATTACGTTTTGAGTTTTGTCATTCTATATAATCGAAATCTCACAAGCCAGCTTTGAACTATGAACAAAATCAAAGCATTTTTCTAGTTCGTTCAGATAGTTTTCTATGTTTTTAGTTTTTATTGAAACATTTTTTTTTGTTTTTTATTTTTTAATTTTCTGTTTTATATAATGACAACCGAACGTGTTTTCTAAATTATTTTCTATTTAATAAAAAATGGAAAATACTTTTTGAATTATTTTCTATTTACTAAAAAATGGAAATAAAAAAGGGGTTTTAGGTTATACATTCCATAAATAAATTTGTATCCCAATAAGATCAACCTTTTTTCCATAAATCATAATGTTCATTAGAAATTAAAACATATTCCAATAAAAACATCAAGTCTAAAATATATTTTTTATTTACTGAACTACCCTTAATCCCTTATTTCAGTAGTTTAAATTATATATTACTCATTTTCTCTGTTTTTTTACTTTGAGACCACTTTTCATTAGAACTTAAAACATATTCCAATAAAAACATTAAGTCTAAAATATATTTTTATTTACTGAACCACCCTTTATCCCTTATTTCACTAGTTTAAATTATATATTACTCATTTTCTCTGTTTTTTTAGTTTGAGACCACTTTTTCTCAAAATTTTAAATCACTTTTTTTTACTGTTACCTTTAACATCACTTTCTTCTCTTTTTTTCTTTTTTTTTAGAAAAAAAAAAGAAATCAAAATTTCCCTTTTTTCCCTCTTATTTTTTGGATCACTATTTTTTTCCTTATTCCCCTCTCTTTTCTTTGAGATCATTTTTTTTTAGATCACTTTTTTTGTCCATTTTTCAGATAATTTTACTCTCTCTTTTTAATATTGTGTTGATTTATTAATATTTCTTTGCAAGTTATTTTTTGTTGTCAGTAATTGCCTCATAATCTTGCAAATAGTTATCACAAAATTTATTTTGTAGTGAGATGATAATGTTGCTAGTCAAATTAATATGCTTATATTTAAATAGTGTGAGCTTTCTACTATTTTATTCATGACATAACATATATGTATATATGGTTTTAGGGTTTCAAGTTTAGAAATTTAGAGGTTTAGGGTTTAGAATTTAGGATTTTATGGTTTATGGTTTTGGATTTAGTGTTTAAGGGTTTTAGAGTTTAAGGGTTTTAGAGTTTAGGATTTTAAGGTTTATGATTTAGAGTTTTAGAAAGAATTTATGATTTAGAATTTATGGTTTAGAGTTTTGGGGCTCACGATTTAGAGTTTTGGGGCTTCTAGTTTAGGATTTTAGGTAAAGAATTTACAGTTTAGGATTTATGATTTTACGGTTTAGGATTTAGGCGATGAAAGCTATATCTGCACGAAATTATTTACACTAAATTTATTTACATTAGTTATCTGCTATGATTTTGTTATGATTAATATGATTCTATTTGATAAAACATTTGAAAATAACATAATTTAGTGCTCATTTGAAAAATGATATTTTAAATTCTAAGTTGCATTTATGCACTAAATTTATTTGAAATGAGTTTATCTGCGTTAAGTTTATGGATAAATTAGATAAAATGACATAATCATGTTCAATTTTAGAAGGAGGTCCATCTATTTAAAAAATTAGAAATAAGAATAAAATAATTAAACTATCCAAACTATCCCTCTCACCCATTATACGTGATCTTCATCTTCGACAATCATATCTCCTCTTTCCGTCATCTGATCGAAGAGAGACCACTACCGTTGAAATTGTATCATCGAGAGGAGTCCAACGACGGTGGTCTCTCCTCAATCCGCCGCCAGAAAAGGCTTGATCGAGGTAAAATGTCTGAAACACATTTTGCCTTGACCTAGACGTTTCTGACATCATATTGAAGCGATACTGGTGGCATTGGATTTGTAGCGGTCAAACGATTCCAACGCCACCAGTCTTACCTTGATCCAACTTCGGAAATAGTTGTAGCAATGAAAAGAAATTTTGGGGCGTCATCGAAGCTTCGCGGTGACTTTCCGTCTGCTATGGACCTCTGTTTTGGCTGCCATAGGTCGGGCTTTACTCCTCTCATAGATGCGCTTCTTTTGAGACCAACGGAGATCATTTTTGTGGTTGGACAAAAAAGTCAGGCTAAAAAATATGAAATCATAGTTTTCGTTCCATTGCTAGTGCATAACTTTTTTTCTCTTTATAACCTATATTTCTTTGTAAAATCTTTATTTCTCTGTAGAACTCTTTTTCTCTATAGAACATACATTTTTCCGTAGAATCTTTATTTATCTTTAGAGAGAATCTTTATTTATCTTTAGAATCACTTTTTCTCTATACAATAGACCCAAAGCTCGGATTCAATACTAAAATTATATGTCCTAAGGTTCAGACATAAAAGTCAGGTCAAAAAATATGAAATCACAATTTTCGTTATACTGCTAGTGCATAACTCTTTTTCTCTTTATAACTTATATTGCTCTGTAGAACTTTTATTTCTCTGTAGAACTCTTTTTCTCTGTAGAACATATATTTCTTTGTAGAACTTTTATTTATCTGTAGAATCATTTTTTCTTCGTAAAATATATTTTTCTCTATACAATAGACCCAAAGCTCGGATTCAATACTAAAATTCTATGTCCCAAGTGATGAACCCAAGGTTCCAACATAAAATTCAGGCCAAAAAATATGAAATCATATTTTTCGTTATACTGTTAGTGCATAACTCTTATTCTCTTTATAACCTATATTTCTCTGTAGAACCTTTATTTCTTTGTACATTTATTTTTTCTATGTAATTTTTTCTCTATTCGACAGACCCAAAGTACAGATTTACTACTAAACCTTTATGTCTCAAGTGATGAACTAGAAAGTTCGAATTCACTAAATCCAACAAATTCTTACCATTGGAAGCACTTAAAGCAAGACCAAGATAATGAGCCAAAATATCATCATAAAATGTACAGTGTTATTTTTCTCTATAGAAAATATTTTTTCTGTATAGAACCTTCGAAAATGTTTTTTGACCAGGTAATCACTTTTCGATGAAGGATTGAGGCGAGACCAGTGGCGTTGAAATTGTCCGACTAAGATGAATTTAAAGCCACCGATCTCGTCTCGATCCGTCTCCAGAAACGGCCAGATCGAGGTAAAACACGTTCTGATTGGTGCCGACTATTTTGCCTTGATTTGGAAGTTTCCAATGTTGGATCTCGACAGGGCTAGTGGCGTTGGATTTGTCTCTGCCTAACGATTCTAACGTCATTGGCCTTCCTAAGATTTGACATAAAAAAATATCGGATCGAGGCAAAACGTGTTATGAACGTTTTGCCTCGAATCGACAGTTTTCGATGTCAAATCTTAGGAAGGCCAATGAAGTTGAATTTGTCTCGACCTCACGATTCCAACGCCACTACCCTCTCCTCAATCTAAAGTCGAAAGTATCCGCAGCGAAAAAAATAAGTTTTCAGTCATATTTGATTGAAATAATAATGACAAATCTGCAATTTCAAGAATGAAGCTGATACAAATATGACCTCTGCGATTTCATTTTGGCTTATGTATTTGATTTTTGGAATGGGTTATTTTTATTTCTTCACCTTATAGAAAACTCAAGAAAACCTCATATCAGAGTCGAAGACAAAGGAATGAAGCTGTAAGAAAGAGAAAAAGGAAGCGTTTGGTTTCGCAAGTAACATCTATTCTGAATTGGTGACCCATTTCAGGTAATCAGTGTAAATTTCTTCATGTAATCAGTTAATAAGTGTTCACATCTTTTGAAGTAATAAATTCTGCATATTTAGTTTTTGAGCTTCATGGATCAAGTATTTCTTTGCTTTGTTGTTTGTATTGTCCGCATTATTTATTAGGCTATATTAGTTTATTTGGATAGATTTAAGGCATAAAAATTCAATACGTGAACCTAAAAAAAAACCAACGATCTCTCGCTCTTGCAAATCAAATTGAGGAATCTTTTATATCACTGTCTAAAAAATTTATTTTTAAGAATAATTAAAAAAAATTATTCACCATGTTCGTTGGATGGAGAGTGATGGTTTTAGCTTTATTTCTATGGCGTCATTGTTTCCTTCTATGTTGACTTAGTCCAGGCTTCAATTGTTTAAAGTTTTTATTCTTTCTTTCTTTTTTTCCATTTTCATGAAGGATTGCACTAGAATGAAATCCCAAGCTGAATTAACAAAATCTGGAGAGCTGGGATGTCATTCATTTTAAGCTAAATTAACCCCATGAATCATGACAACTTCTATCATGATGAACACGCAAAAATGTTGCTGACCATGTTAATGTTATTAGTGAATGTACATCTCTAGGTCTTCTTGCTAATTAGCAACTACAATTCATTATAATTTCTCTTCGCTACTATGTCATCTGGATGCCCAAAAAAGAAGCAAATTGGTGTATTTTCTTGATAAAATTGAACTTGAGAAAAAGACATACCTGCTATTGACAGCATATATATACTTTTATTTGACATGCTATCATACTAAATTAGTTATGTTGCTGACCATGTTAATGTTATTAGTGAATGTACATCTCTAGGTCTTCTTGCTAATTAGCAACTACAATTCATTATAGTTTCTCTTCGCTACTATGTCATCTGGATGCCCAAAAAATAAGAAGCAAATTGGTGTATTTTCTTGATAAAATTGAACTTGAGAAAAAGACATACCTGCTATTGACAGCATTTACTTTTATTTGACATGCTATCATACTAAATTAGTTTTAACCACTTTTGCTCATAGCTGCACAGGGACACAAATCATTAAGAATCTTCTGGGGTGTTGATAGCTCATTTCCTTCGCAGCTTTAATCATTAGGGTTCTCATATGATTGAAATCGTGGAACATCTAATATAGATCTTGAATATGTGGACACAATGGGTTTTTCTATAGCTCCTAAAGAGAGGATAAGTGTATCAGGCCTTTTAACTTTTGTTCTTTTTGTGCCTTTTGCTATCATTATCCTCTTTAGACCATTTATGCTTTATCAATTACATTCTCAGGGTGAGGTATTAGTTAATTTGTGGCCTGCCCTTGACACTGAGGCAAATAAGGAAGTTGTGGATGGTGTAAGCGAGTGTGGTGGTTACCCAATTATAAGAAAGATATGGCAGTATGCTTAGTTTTATTTTGGGAAGTCAATATGTTATTATTATACATTGGCCTATATAGTAATAAGCACATTTATTCAACTTTGGATTGGGTGTGAGAGTGGCTTCTTTTTTTTCTTTTTTTCTTTTTTTTTTATCTCAACAAGAAGAAAAACTATATTAGTCTATTTATTGATATGGGCCTGCACTTTTATGTTATCTCAACTTCTTTTCTTGGGTATCTTTCTTTTTATTCACTGCAAGGATTTATCATTGCTTCTATGAATGCTGATTAGTGATGTAACTGAGTGATGGAGAACATGTTAAAATTGTCTGTTAAAGTATATTTTGGTACTCCCTTGGGCCAATTCTTCAGGAGAAGAGTCCTTTGCAAAATCAGAATAGGAACTTGCTTACAAATCCTATAAGCAATTGACCCTCATGGGTTTCTCTTTCAGATCCTATTGCTTTAGCAGAAGGGGAGCGAGCATACAACTGCTGAACTGGTAGTATGTCGACAGGTTAATCTGACACGGTTGTCTGACATTCTATTGGAAGAGGCATAGCAAAAACTGAGATGGAAGCTCAGATTGAGGCAAACAACTTTGAGATTGCACTTTGTCGGACCGTCTTCAATGTCCATAATTATTTGACTCTGTGATTTGTTGGACATACTTTATCAATGACCATTATTTCTTGCATGCTAACTGTATCGTTGTCACTTTGTATTTGATTTATCAACAACTTAACCTATTCTATGACAAGCTATAAAAATTTGTATAACTTACATTCTAGGATTAAACATACTTTTTGATTTATAAATTAAATAAAATTTTAATTAGCATTTAAATTGGATGAAATTCTTATTGGGGAGTTCTGGCTTTTGCACCTTCCCTAGAAGTAGCACCTCTAGGCTTGATGGTATGGACATCTAGTCGAAGTCTTGCTTAAGCACATATTATGGTGCATGGCGGTTTGGTTCTCTGGCTGGTGAAATTGGGTAATATCAAGTAAGTAGTTCCTCCTCGCAACATGGGAGAAATATGATGGTGATAGAATTAAGATACTGGTCCTGCTATCATACGACTTTATTTTGGAGTTGGAAGTTGAAAACGGTAGCGCTAAATATCCCTAAGAAAAACATCTCTAATGCATCTAAAACATATGTGACAATCATCATAGTCACAAGATTTGGCTCCATTTTCAAATTCGAAAAATCAAAATCATGGTTCTCACTCACTAGGGATACTTAGGGATACAAAATCTTAGAGATATTTAGTATTTTCGAGTTGAAAATAACGTGCATCTTTCACTAATCACTGCTTTAGTTGTATCGAGCCCCAAACAAATCGATCCAAGCTAGCCCAATGCAACAAACCCACCCAACACAGCTCATCCAACCAAATTACAAAGCCTATCTGTTAAAGAACACCCATAGTAAATCGAGGGCCCAAAATTATATGAAACTAATCTAGCTCAAGTGTCACTTGGAGGCAATAAAGATTGGGGCCCTCCTAATACTACTAATCCATTGTCAACTAAAAAAAGTAGTGAATGTCACACATCACGATGATCGATCAGTGGCTCTCTCTTCGAAAAGTGATTTGAGAAAAACTAGAGGTTAGTTAATTGAGTTAATACAAGTATAGAAGAAGAAAAAACATCATATGATGAAAGCAGATGAACCATTTAAGAATTAAAAAAAAATTATCTCTTATCAGACATGTTTTCTTACTTTCTATTTGCAGCAAATCAATTTTTCAATTATTTTTTATAATATGAATTAATTATATAAATTTTATTTAGCCTAATTCCTCTCACTGGAAAAAAGAGGAAAAAAACCAAGGAAGTTTGCAATAAAGCTTAGAGAACTAATCACTATAAAAATTGATAACAAATAGGGCATTGACTTATCCCGAAAAGTATACACAGGGAATAAAGGAGGTTAATGATTTCTTAAACTTCAAGATATTGTCAGGAAGCGTTGATCCAAGAGTAATACAAGGCATAGACTATTTCTTCAATAAGGAGATATACTATTCAGCATTACCATCTCTCCAAACATTTGACTGACTGTTGGTGGAGCTGCATTTTTCATATGCAGGTTGGAGCATCATTTTCCACGGAAGCAACCTCAGAAACCTTAGATTTTGCCTCTGATGCGATGAAATTAAAAATAAGTGATGAAAGGAATGGATTAGAACCTGCATTAGACAAATTAGAATTGCTTGATCGATCGTTATCCACCACCACCACCTAGAAGCACTTGCAGATGGGCCTCGCGGTCGCGGAGGACTCGCACAAAGAGAGAAAGAGCCTGACTATTACGTATTCCAACTCTACATAATCTGCGACGTCATTTCAATAAACAAAAATTAATTCATAAGATAGATTCAAATCGTTCCACGGAAGAAAAGAAGAAGAAGAAACCCCTAAATCAAAATCAGATTTTGCTAAAACAAGATCAATCAATGAATTTACCTACTGGCTTTGGTTATCTCGCAAGAAAGACCTCCAATCAACTGTTACTTCTCATTTTTCTCACAATAGTGCACAGATACAACTCGGAGATCATCCTCATGGTCTCGGGGATTTGTCCAAAATCACTCATCCTCATCGATGAAGTCAATTTTGGTCAAGAACCAACGAACAACCGCTAAGAGTGGCTTTAAAGTTTTAAAGCCACAATTGCATTTTATAGTTTTAATTTGTCAAAAATGTTGTGTTTAAAGCTATGCAAAATATTGTGTAAAAAGCTGTGGAGTCCACAACTTTAAACTGTACAAAATGTTGTGAAGTGTCTGGTTCATTTTGCTATTAGATTAACTTTGTAGATAAAATTACAAAAAAATGTATTACAATAAAAAGTAATTGAATACTTTAATATACAGAAGGCCAATTATGTAATGTGGTTATAAAATATTATGATTCTCACAACTTTAAGCTCTAAAAATCCATAAGATAACAACATTTCATTTAACACAACTTAAGCTATCAATAAAATGTGACATTTGATTGATATTATGAAACAAATGCACTCTAAGAAAACCATCCCAACGCTTTGTGTCGTGGGATTCATTGAGTGTAAAGAAGACGCTTAGAATGGATAATGGGCCTATGAATGAAATAGCCCAAATAAAAACATAGATGGAATGGATTTGTAACATAACTCATGGGCTAGAACATTAGCCAAAAAAAAAACTAATTTAAGGATAATTAGTTGACAAAGCTTCAACCTTATCTATGACAAATAGGAAGCTTTTGAATGAACGAAATGGACAAAACGTCTCATACAGATGTACTACTAAATACAAAAGAGGACAAAATTACATAGATGTTCATAATAAGTGATGATAAAATAATTCAATTAATGCCAACAAATATGAAATCAATTAATCTAAAATTGATATATTATATAGATATAGCTGAAAAATTATTATTTGACATAAATTAACTAATACTTTATATCAATATGGTAAAAGTTAGGCATAACACGCCTCAAACATTACACAATATATATTAAAAATAAATAACGAAAAAAACAATCAAATAACAATAACTATAGACGAATATATTTTAATAAAAAAAATAAAAACATGGATAACAAAGAAAAATAATATCATAATATATATATATATACCTCACGTAGTGTGTGTACAATACTAGTTAATGTTTATTGTCATGGAATGAATGTTTTTTCAAGAGATGGGGCTGTGTTATATTATGATACTAGTTAATAATATCATAATATATATATATATATATATTATGATATTATGATAATGTGTGTGTATATATTATGATATATTATATTATGTAATCTCGTGAAAATTATAGGTACACAGGTGATTTCTTACTTCATCTTTTATTAATAATTAATTTTGGCACGTGTCCTATTGTGTCAAATTCTCCTTTTGAATAATTGTCCCAATAGAAAAATGCATAAAAAACTAGGACACCAAACAGACATTATTGATAAAGACCATCATTTAACAAAGTTTGGATTTAATGGAACTAAATTGCTAGGATAAACCGATAAAGGACTATCCAATCCAACAATACCATATTTGAGGCCACAAATAGCAGGAAGCCTTCCTCACGCAAAAACTGGCTTCTGGAAGAAACCATGGCTCATTCAATCACCCTCCCAAGCCTTCAAGGCCCCCTTAAATCCCACTTTTTTGGCCAAACCCCTCTCTCCGATCGCCCTGGCCGATCATCTTTTCCACTTTCCAGGCACCAATCAAGGTTTCCATGTGCCAAATTCAACCTGTCAGAACTTTTGGGAGGCAGGGGACTCTGCAATGGAGAGGAAGGGATAGAAAAAGAGCTAAAGAAAAGGATGGATGAACCATCATCATCAGCAGCAGATGTCAAGAATGAAGAGAATTCAACTAGTATGGCAATTTCTGATAGGTTCCCTGAAGATGGTTTTGACAAGGAAATGATGGGATTAACTGGGGGATTCCCGGGAGGAGAAACTGGTCTCCAGAAATTCATCCAGGAAAACCCACCACCAAAAAATCAGTCAGGTGTAGATTCAGGTAAAGAAGTGAAGATTAATACAAAATACCTCTAAGAAACCGAAAGCGCCTTAATGATAGCTATTGTGAAAAACCCAAAGAATCCATTCTACATGTACTGCGGCATTGTTCAATGAATCACTGGTGAAAAGGCAGGGGTTCTTTCTGAGGGACGAAACTGGGATCAAACAGTCACTTTCCGCCTTGGAGAGCTTGGGCGCAGTGAAAAGGGCCCTCCAATGAAGAATCCAAAGGCCTGCGTACTTGAAAGCATGATAGAACAAGACTCAAAAGTGATCCCATTTTCATCTCATGATGTGTTAACTAGTCTTGCCAATATGCATCATTTTGTACTTTCAGACAATCCCAGGTTTGACATAAATAGTTCAGATTGTAAATCCATATTCAAGAAATGCAAAATAAAAGGAGTTGCGTTAAAATATCAATTGAGTTGAATATTATCCGATACAAGCCTTTGCAATGTGTCTATGGAAAGCTACAAGTATTACATTTTAACAAGTAAATGAAATAATGAACCCCAAAAACTTATGTTTAGCTTATTGTGCTTCCTCCTCAAAGCTCTGTCATAAGGGTGGGTTAGAAGCAGCCACCCAACTGCAAAAATTATCGGAAAGAAATAAATTATTAAACCAACAAATGAAATATTAGATACACGAATATAGGACTTCAGTTTGTGATACTTGACATGATCCTCCTCTATATATTCATAAATATGTTCACCTTAATTGTTGTAAATTAAAGAACAACAAAGACGTTAGCAACTTTCTATGTAAGTAAAAGGTCAAAAGTACAATAGAAAAATATCATTGGATGAAGCATGATCGACAGACAGGAGTTTATTTTTATATGGATTGCAGTAACTATGTCTATTACTATAATGCACTCTGGCTGCCCGAGCCTTCTGCATACTGGTTTTTTCCTTTGTTTGGAATTAAGGCTTTGATGATGATGATGATATACTCTCTACTTTGTTGCTTTGTCTTGTAATTCAATACTGCTTAGTATATATTTAACAATTTTGGCAATTTAAGCATGCTTTACTAGTGAATGAAATGTACTGGAACAGATCATTGCAGGTTAGAGACAACAAATTCCGTCAGTTACTTAGCAAGCAAGATTCTAACATACCAAAATAGCCTCAATCTCCTCATTAGATACTGGGGTACGCTTTGGCTGAAGTGAAGCTTTCCCTCCCACAGATTTTGAAACCTTTGAATTTGAGAAGAAAGTTAAATCGGGATTTCCTGCAGCAGATGCTTCTTCATTCTTGGTTGCAGAACCTGCAAATTATATTCTCAAGAGACAAGACTAGAAATTTGCCAGATGCTAAAGGCATACAACATCATTGGCAAGTAAAAGGTAGAAACCACAGGTTAAATGGGTGTCATCCTTGCAATGCAGTGGAACAAAGCATCATGAACGTAAAACTGCGTTCAGCCAAATTAGTAAAGCAATCCCTTGAACCATACGGTCAATGGAGGTTTCTCATGTGGCATCATACAAGGCAAACAATTATATAAGGTTGTTCCCACCCCAACAAACTGAAAGAACATAAATGTCCAACAACTTCCAAGACTCTCTTGGCTATGTGAACAAAACATTAAAGGAAATTTTTTCCATAATTTCGAGACCTCATTAGAATCATCAAACGATTTTGCTTAGACCGCTGATTCTTGAACTAAATCTTTTTCCAGCTCTTCATATCCCAGCCATTCTACACACCTTCACTTACCATGGGAATACCAAAATATACTCAGGCATACAAAAGGTCATATTCATTTCCAGGATAATTCTATCTTTCTACCAATTGCTACATGATTTGAGCATTGCATCAATGCCAAGAGAGAAACAATCGCACCGCAATTATAAAATGACTCAGTGGCAATGAATTAATCAACTATTCAATGAAATTTAATTTAAGAAATCGGATAATAATTAATAATTAATAAATAATAGCTAGTCCTATCTCCCGATTTATTAGGGTGAACTTTCTATTCCAGCATCCATTAACAACAATTTAGTGCATTCATTCAATTGTTTTCCGGAAGTAAAGTGTAAGAAAAGGCTCCAATCATGATATTCCCACAATCACCCTGCCACAATGTCGCCCCAAAACAGTCTCATACAACCGTATCAAACAAAAGTTACGAAACCATTTCCCCAAAAACAACCTCAGGGGCAAAAAATCACGCAAGAAACAAAAAACCCAAAAACAACGTGTACTTCTTCAAAATAAAAGTTCTACATTGCAAATTCGGTTCTCTAAACTTGATCCAGAAAATCTCAATTGTCACAGCTCTTCATCACAGGAAAATTACATCTGAAATAGCAATAGAATACACGAATTTCCACTCGACTGCACGTATACAAAGAAACAGAGATCTGAAGGCGAAGATAGAACGACAAACCAGATAGGTTCGGGCGTCTCTGTGGGAATTTGATGCGCGGGATTCTCCTTAGCGCTTGGACTCCTCCCATCTCGTCTCTCCGTGAAACTTCTCGTATAGTGGACGGCGATGTTGCGGGAAATTTACCTCTTCATCCAACTTTATTTTATTTTATTTTTTAAAATACATAGATATTAGATTATTCAATTAAAATTAATTGAATTTAAAAAATAAAAAATAATTTTGTGATTAAATTTTCAGAAAAATTAACAATTAAAAATTAAATCAATTTCATGATAAAAAAAATTCACAATTAAATTAAATAATCATGTTGAATTTTTCTTTTGAAATATTTTTTAGTATATTATATTATTAAATATTTTTGAAAATATTTTCTCTAATTATTATTTAATATTTATAATTACAGACATGAATTACTTAATCAATCTTTAAAATAATATTATTAGTTAATATTACTGTTTCACAATGCTAATGTTTCAAAAACAGTGACATTACAATGTTACTGTTTCACAATGTCAATATTAAAAAACATTAACATTGTAATGTTACTGTTTTATGTTACTGTTTCACAATGTCAATATTAAAAAACATTAACATTGTAAAGTTACTGTTTTATGGTACTGTTTACGTTACTGTTTCACAATGTCAATATTAAAAAACATAACATTGTAATGTTACTCTTTTATGTTACTGTTTCACAATGTTAATATTAAAAAACATAACATTGTAATGTTACTGTTTATGTTACTGATTCACAATGTTAATATTAAAAAAGAGTAACATTATAATGTTAAGTAATTTTCTAAAAATAGTAACTTTGACTTTCTTATTGTTATAAAAACAATAACTTTAAAAATAATAAATAATTAAAAATATTTGGCAATATCACACAAATTTCTCATTAAAAGTTAAATTATCGACTAATGTCCTCTCTATGACATTACGGAGATGTGCATGCCTGCGGTTGAATCTCTCACGTGGTCCGCTAACCCGTCGTCCATTATTCCAGTCCGGCAAATGATACCTCTCGCCCCGATAAGGAGCGAGGTACCCCAGCTTGTTCGCATACCCCGAATCGACTAACTAATATTTTCCTACATCAATTTCACGCACGTCAATATAACAGATATAAAAATTGATTTCAAAACATGATTCATAGAAATCAAACTCACCTTCAGGCGGATGAGGAAAGTTAAATCCCGGTATTGAAAGAACGTGGTCCAAGACACGTGCATCATGCCCCGAACCCTCGAACCCAGCAGCAACAAACAAGAACATCATGTCGAAATCACAAATTGCCAATACATTTTGGGTCGTTACACCTTTTCTATTAATGTACGGAATTCTTTGATCCCGAGGAATCACAGCTGGTACATGAGTCTCATCCATAGCTCCTATCGTATTCCTAAAAGGATGTAATTTTCTATCTCTCATAATTTTAGCCGGCACTTCAGAGAATTGGTTTTCCCTCGGCTTAATCACGTTCACTGCCAATAGCTTTATGGATTCCAGAACTCTGTGGATCAACCTACTTATTGTCTCTGTCGAGTGTTGAAACCGCTCTGCTGCTAACCTATTGCTACCACCCTGGCCCAGTGTATATAAAAATATGCCTACCATCTCTAGGATTCCGATGTTCTGGGTTGGTGCTAGCATGTAGTACGTCGCAAGGTCATTACAAAGGGCCCAAAAAACATTAACTGGCATTCGAAAGCTGTCCTGGCACCGAGTAGGATGTCCAGTTAGCACTTCTCTCACAAATTTCGCCCCTATAAGTGCGGATGTCCTACAACGGACTCGCGGCACATGCGGTGTAGGGAAGGTATAAAATTGAGCTGCAGCAGCAGCAGCTAACACAAACACATCATCGTGCTCATCTTCAGAACTCGAACCGTTGTCCATTTCTATAAAAATAAAAAATAAAAACATCCATATCAAATTTCCATATTCAATAGCTGCTGCCATAACATGCATATGATAAAAAAAATTGCAGAAAAGTTCATCCAAACTTAAAAAATTCAAAGCAAAAGTTCATTCAATATCTACAGCCATAACATGCATCCAGAAAAGTTCATCCAATCCCAAAAAAATCCAAGGATGAATGCAGCCTGAATATTAGATCAATACCTCAATCAAATTATAATCAAAAGCAAAAAAATGTCTCATATCAGAACACTCAATTACGCAAATGTAGCACAAACCATATGCAAAACAAGTCTAAACCACAAAGTCCACTCCTTTCTCAATTGGTCCCATTTATTTTTTAGGGCTTCTTTTTTGAAAGCCAGACCAGTGCGTGCCTGAAATCTGTCTCTAACTTCGACCTATTCGAATTTGGAAACCGGGGATCCAGGTGTCCTTATAGCTGACTGAATAGTGTCCACGCAAATGTCAACTAAAGCATCAACTGAGCTCTCTTCCCATCTGGTCTTTTCAGCCTCGGATTGGGAACATGGCTGCTTCCCGTGTCTCAACATTTTCTAAATTGTTAAATTTTAAAAGGTGGTGGACAATGACACCTCCAGTAAGAGAAGGCATAACCAAACCACTTCAGATTGCAATTCACATACACAGCAATGAAATTGAGATTCACACAACTTTCAAAAAAAAAGGAAAAGAAAAAAAAAAGAATTGTAGTACGCGAAAATAATCCAAGCAGGGGGCAGATTCAACTATTCAAGGGATTTAAATACTGCTAAAGTGAACCATTGTCAAAGTAAAAAAAAACTAATAACTTTTATTGCGTGGATATCAGAGGAATGAAACAAAGAGTTACATTTGAGAGAATCAGTACACAAAGGCTGGTTCAGGGATGCCTAGAAACTCATACTTCGTAGAAAACTAGTTATAGACTTATGGTTTAACTAAGGAAACCAGATATAAAAATTGTATTTTGCTACACACTAAAAGTTTGTTGATCACCTAAAAATATGTTTTTAAGACATCCTAAAATGTTTCTTTCTTGTTTCAGGGTTTTCCTCTACTTTCTTGATCACTAGTCGCCTTTATCTTGTAAAGACAATAGGCTTTATCTTGTAAAGACAATAGGATTACTCAGGGGCGGCCCTGGGCAGGGGCGACAGGGGCGGCTGCCCAGGGCCCCCAAAATTCAGGGGCCCCTAAATTTTTTTTTAATACTAATATGTTATAATAAATGTATATATTTTATTTTTTACAACTATTATAATCTTAATTGACATGCGGTCTAGTGGCATGCCTTTAAGTTTTACAGCCCGAAGACCAGGGTTCGAATCGACCCTCACGCGTATGTAGTATTGTAGTGTTTTTTTTTTTTAATTTTTGTAACTTAAAATTGGGCTGATGGGCTCCCACAGATATCACTTCAATCCAACCCTGAGGTCCTAATTTCCAAATCCAAAGTCTAAATCCAATTATCCAAAACTTACCTACAAGGCCCAATTTGAACTATTGCCCTAATTTCTAAATCAAAACAAACTCTCCCTAGCCCTAATCAATCTAACAATCTACTCTGAAGTCTGATCTGATTTCTCTCTCAATCTCACGTCTCTAAAGTAGCCGGTAACGTCTTTCTCTGTTTCTCACAAATTCACAATCTCTCTACGACAGTTCGACTCTCCGTCCGGCGTCCGACACTCCGACGTCCGCTCAGCTCAAGCGACAAGCGCTCACTGCCTCACCTTCATTGTTGCCTTACTGCACAGGCACACAGCTGCAACTGGGTGCTCGCTCAGGTGCTGCCACCGTGGTTCCGCCTGTCCGCCTTCAGCCAGGTGATTTCGTTCCTCACTAGGGTATTAATTGAAATTGAATTAGAATTATAGAAACATCAAACGGTCAAACTTGAAACTAGTGAGTAGCCGAAAGTGTGTAGATTGTGTTACTGTGTAGTGACTAGTTATTGATTATTAGATTATAAATTATTTGACTAATTGACTTGTTGGAAATTGAAAATTTGGAATGTTGGTGCTCTGCCTAGGCCTTAAATGTGACTATGTGAGCAGTGAGCTTGAATTGTGACAGTGACATAGTGTATTAGTTAATTAGTGTTTCTGTGTGTTTGTGAATTGTGTAGTTCTTTTAGTGATAATTACTTTATTAATTTTAGTATAATGAGTAGCCGAAAGTATAAGTCTGGATATGAGAAAAGAAAAAAAAAAGAAAAAGATGAAGAACTTGTTCGGTCTCTTGTAGGATCTCTTGATAAATTTATGCCTAGTAAACAAAAGGGGGGTTCCACATCTAATGTAATTGAAGAAGAAACAAATCAACCATTATCGATTGATGATGTGGTTGAGAATGATCAATTTCAAGAAGAAACAAATCAACCAATAGGTGAGAAAGAATTAGAATTTGGGCCTATAAACATTTATGATCCCGGAAATTGGAATTATATTGATATAAAATTTAGAGACTTAATAGTGGAAAAAGGTCCAATTAGAATTTTTGATGTTGATTTTTGTGTTGATAAAAATGGTAGGCATTTCTCATCCAATCACTATGAACGAGTGTTATTGAATGGAGAGAAACAAGATAGGAAATGGCTTGTATATTCATTATCTAAAGACAAAGTTTTTTGCTTTTGTTGTAAGTTATTTAAGCAAGACCAAAACACTTCCCATTTGACTACGGATGGGTATAATGATTGGAAGCATCTTAGTGACCGAATCAAAGCTCATGAAACTAGTAGTGAACATCTAGTTTGCATGACCAAATGGATGGAATTACAAATAAGATTGAAAAAGAATGAAACAATTGATAAGAGTGTGCAAGAACAAATAGATAGGGAGAAAGAACATTGGAAACAAGTATTATTGAGGATAATAGCTCTTGTAAAAACTCTTGCAAGAAATAATTTAGCATTTCGTGGTCATAGGGAGAAGCTTTATGAAGGGAAGAATGGAAACTTTTTAGGTTTTATTGAGATGCTTGGAGAGTTTGATCCAATCATACAAGAACACCTTCAACGTTTTAAAAATAAATCAATCCATTACCATTATCTTAGTCCAAAAATTCAAAATGAGTTTATCCTACTCTTAGCAAATGAGATTAAATATACAATTATAGCAAAGATAAAACAAGCAAAATATTATTCTGTAATTCTTGATTGTACTCCGAATATAAGTCATGATGAACAAATGTCTCTTATATTGCGATGTGTAGATGTTTCTGTGAAACCAATTAAAGTTGAGGAATTTTTTATACAATTTATAAAGGTAGATGATACAACAGGGCTTGGTCTTTTTAGTGTTCTTAAAGATGTACTTAAAGATTATGATCTTGATATTGATGACATAAGAGGACAAGGATATGACAATGGATCTAATATGAAAGGAAAACATAAAGGTGTTCAAAATAGGCTACTTATGGAGAATCCTAGAGCATTTTATACACCATGTGGTTGTCATAGTTTAAATCTTGTACTTTGTGATATGGGAAACTCTTGTGAGAAAGCTATATCTTTCTTTGGAGTTGTGCAACGTATATATTCATTGTTTGCATCATCTACAAAACGGTGGAATGTTTTGACACATTATGTGAAAAATCTTACACTTAAGCCATTTTCTCAAACACGTTGGGAAAGTCGTGTTGAAAGTGTTAAAGCAATACGTTACCAAACTCCACAAATTAGAGATGCTTTAGTTGATTTAGCAAGTAGTAGTGAAGATCCCAAAACAAAGAGTGAAGCTCAATCCTTAGCTACAAATGAAATTGAGAGTTTTGAGTTTTTAATGGGGATGATAATTTGGCATAATGTATTGTTTGCTGTCAATACTATTAGCAAAACCCTTCAAGCTGAAGATATGGATATTAAGGTAGCTATAGAAAAATTAGGTGGACTCATCTCATTTTTGGAACAATATAGGGAAACTGGATTTGTTGATGCTATGACTGAAGCTAAAGAAGTAGCTAGTGAAATGGGTATTGAACCTATTTTTAGAACAAAACGTATCATTCGAAGAAAAAGACAATTTGATGAGATTAATAGTGAAGATTTAATACGCTCAGCTGAAGAATCCTTCAAAGTTGACTATTTTCTTTATGTAATAGATAAATCTATTTCTTCTTTTAGAAGTAGGTTTGAACAATTTGAGTTATATGGAGATACTTTTGGGTTTTTATTTGACTTGAAGAAATTGCAATCTATTGATTCTGAAAGTTTGATCTCATTTTGTATTAAACTTGAGGATTTTCTAAAACATGACACCCTTTATGACATTGATGGAAGAGATTTATCCTTAGAATTAAAAGTTTTGTGTACTCTTTTACCTGCAGAAGTAAAGAAGCCAATTGAAATATTAAATCATTTGGAAACAATGGAGGGTGGTTTTCCAAATGCATGGATTGCATATCGAATATTATTGACTATTCCAGTTACGGTTGCCTCTGGTGAGCGGAGCTTTTCAAAGTTGAAGTTAATAAAATCATACCTTCGATCTACCATGTCACAAGAAAGGTTGAATGGGTTAGCTATGTTATCTATTGAAAGTGATTTAGCGGAAAAGGTTGATTACACCAATGTAATTAATGATTTTGCATCTAAAAATGCTAGAAGGGTCATATTTAAATAATATTATATCTTGTAGTCAATTTTTTTTTAAGAGGGGGCCCCTTTCGAAGAGTTCGCCCAGGGCCCCCCAAATCTCAGGAACGCCACTGGGATTACTTGATCAAGTATATAAGATACACCCCATGTAATCAATCAGGTGAGGATATAATCAGTCAGAAAGGCATGTAACCTACAATTCATCTTTGATAGCCATGTAAAGTGCTCTGTTTATTAGGAGAGTAGTTATATTTACCTCGGCATCTTCTTGCATGATTAAAGTTGTTTATTAGGAGAATGCTTGTAAACAATACAATAAGTGCAGAGATGATATATTATCTAATAATACATATCAAATATATTAATATGAATGAAAGAAGGCCCTCAAATGAAACATCATATTTCAATTAATGTCTCAATTCATCTGTATTGTGACACAAAACACCCTATAAATAGAATGACATGCACGCTCAAGAGTCAAGAAAGGAAAATATAAGCAACTGCATATCTAGGCATGTCGCTATTCTAGAAATTAGTAGCATCTGATGCAGGGATTAACGAGGCTCAACAAACCCAAATTCCAGATATAAGGCTAATCAATTAGATATAAAAATAAAAAAACAGCAATCAACCATCACAAAAATTAACAGGACTTCAAAGTTGATTCAAACCAAGGTACACCCTTTTGAGATTTGCAAGAGTTACTCCAAGCATCACAGATCATAGTCCAAAACAAAAAAGTACAAACATTTAAAGCTAACAAAGGTTTAACAAACCTCCAGGAATCCACACGCAAAAAATCACCCTTGGAGCTTCACAAATCGTCACCACAGCAACTGTGAAGACACCCGCCAAGATGAATTGGTCTTCTTTTCAGTTTATTTCTGCGATTTCCAGATGTACAAAATTGAAAGTAATTTTTGAAACCCTAAACAGGCTTAGGCTAGATGAAATGGGGACAACTCGGGTGGAGAGAAATAGGGAGAATATAGGGCCAGAGACGATACCTCTGATTGTCGAGACTCCTCGGCAGCGTAGTAGCAATCGATCGACGGCGAGAACTTCGTGGGTGGCTTCCGCTTGCGTTCGTCGAATTGCAACAGCACGGGCACCCTCTGTTTGGACTTAGGGCAAAAGGCTTGTATCTCATTAGGGACATTTTAGTATTTTTGTGGTTTATGTTTGCTGTTGGGTGCCACGTGTTGTTATATGAGGCAACCGTATTCCTGAGCGTATCCCCCAGCGTAGAACACGTGTTTGGCTACTACACATACGCTAGCGTCAAACGCTAGCGTATAAGCTCCCAAACGCTCATCCAAACAGAGCCTAATACATTGTTTTGATGGCGTGACCAATCAAACGAACTCCAAATGAGTTGAAAATTTATAGGTGGATAAATTTAATTATTCCAATTATAATATGTGAAGGACCTTTGGCTAACTTTAAATTTCGCTCGGTCAATTTAAAAAAAACATAAATTGTACACTTACGTATTTCGTTCGAAGTTAAATCGGTTGTTGTGATAGCGGGACTGATCAAATAAACTCTGAATGAGCTAAAAATTGATAGGTTACTAAATATAATTATTCCAAGCATATTTTATGAAGGATCCTTTGTCGAATTTTGAACTTCGATCGGCCAATTTTTCGAAAAACACATATGGGTATTTGGTTCGAAGATTAATACATTGTTTTGATAGAGTGACCGATCAAACGAATTCGGAATGAGTTGAAAATTGATAGGTAGATAAATTTAATTATTATAATCATATTTTGTGAAGGGTCCTTTGGTTAATTTTGAACTTTGCTTGGTCGATTTTATGAAAAACATAAATTGTACACTTATGTATCTCGTTCGAAGTTAAATCGGTTGTTGTGATAGCGTGACTGATCAAACGAACTCCGAATGAGCTGAAAATTGACAGGTGGATAAATATAATTATTCTAAGAATATTTTGTGAAGGATGATTTAGCTAATTTTGAATTTCAATTGGTCAATTTTATGAAAAACATAAATTGTACACTTATGTATCTTATTCGAAGTTCAATACATTGTTTTGATAGCGTGACCAATCAAACTAACTCTTAATGAGTTGAAATTTGAGAGGTGATTAAATATAAGTATTCTAAGCATATTTTGTGGAGAATAATTTGTCTAATTTTGAACTTCGCTCGGTCAATTTTACGAAAAACATAAACTATACACTTAAGTATCTCGTTCGAAGTTAAATCAGTTGTTTTGATAGCATGACTGATCAAACGAACACCGAATGAGCTGAAAATTGACAGGTGACTAAATAAAATTATTTTAATCATATTTTTTGAAGGATCCTTTGGCTAATTTGGAACGTTTCTTGGTCAATTTTACAAAAAAAAAACACATAAATTGTACACGTGGGTATCTCATTCGAAGTTAAATCCATTACTTTGATAGCGTGACCAATCAAACAAACTTCAAATGAGCTGAAAGTTGACATTTAGCTAAATTTAATTATTCTAAGAATATTTTGTGAAGGATCCTTTGGCTAATTTTGAACTTTGATCGGTCAATTTTACGAAAAACAGATCTGGGTATTTGCTTCAAAGATTAATGCATTGTTTTGATAACGTGATCAATCAAACAAACTTTGAATGAGCTGAAATTTAAAATTTGGATAAATTTAATTATTAGAAACATATTTTATGGTTAGAGTCTTTGACAAATTTTGAACTTCGCATGATCAATTTTACGAAAGACAAAAATTGTACACTTAAGTATCTCATTCAAAGTTTAATCCATTTATGTGATAGTGTAACCGTCAAACAAACTCTGAATAAGCTGAAAATTGACAGGTGACTAAATTTAATTATTCTAAGCATATTTTATCAAGGATTATTAGGAAAATTTTGAACTCTGATCAATCAATTTTATGAAAATATAACAGTAACATTACAATGTTTTTCTTAATTAATATTTAATATTAATAAGTCACTAAAGTTTTTTGTTTCAGAAACAGTAGAACTAAAAAAAGTAATATTATATTATTTTGGGGGATTCACTAATAAATCCTTTAGTAAAAATGTGTGTTCCATTCACAGCCTTTAATTTTTCAATATTGCAAAACATCATTTAAATAATTTTGAACAAAACTACTCTTATTCCAATAAATCCTTATGTGTATACATATGCTAACATTATCAAATTCTTTATATTTTTTTCTTTTAAAAACTTTAAAACAATTTTATCTCTCAAAATACAAGTCCAATTTTTTTAAAAAAAATAGATTCATAATCAGCACTAAAAACTCTTTCCAATGAGACCAATGATCGATATGTTTAAATGTTCATTCGTCAAATCTTCTGAATGAATTAAGGGGATTTCTCAAACTTATTTAGAATTCAGAAGATTTCTCAAAACTCACCAAAACCAATCAAAAGAATTTTCAAAATTAAGCAAAAAAATTCAGATGATTTCATAAAAATATAGAATTTTTGAAAATCAAACAAAAAAAACAAAAAATTCAAACTTGTCTCAAATTTAGCGGATTTCGCAAAATTTACTAAAATAAATTAGACAATTTTTTGAAATTAAGGGAAAAAAATTAGAGGATTTCATAAAATATATAATAAAAAAACAAAAAACAAACAAAAACTCTAAATCCTAAACCCCAAAATCCTAAATCTCAAAATCCTAACTACTAAATCATAATCTCTTAAATCCCAAAATCATAAACTATAAACACTAAACTCTAATCTTTTAAATCATAAACTCTTAAACTTTATAACTAGAAGTCCTCTGAATTTCCCAGAAATCCTCTGAATGTTAACAATTCCAGTTTTAATTTTGAACAAAAAATCTTATAAATAATTAAGAAGAATTTACAAAAATAAGAAGAAAATCATAAAATTTTCTAAGTTTTATTCTTAGAGCCTAAACCTAAGTCCTAAACCCTAAAATCCTAAATAATAAATTATGATCTTCTAAACCCCAAAACCTTATATTTTAAACTCTAATATCTTAAACTTCAAAATCCTAAACTTTATACCGTATTATTAGAAATCCTCTATATTTTCTATAAAAAATTTAGAGGATTTATCAAAATGAAACAAAAAAAAAATCCAAAATTTAGATTATTAGAGGATTTCTCAAACTTGTCAAGAATTCAAAGGATTTTACAAAACTCACAAAAACAATTCAGAAGAATTTTTGAAATTATGTAAAAGAAAATAAATTCAGAGGATTTCTTACCCAGAATTCAGAGGATTTTCGTAAAAGTCACCAAAACGGCTAAAAATTGTTATGATATTTGGTTTTGTTTAAAATATGAATTGAGTTTTATTATGATATTATTCTCATAAGTTATTAGCTTTGGTTGTTAGTGAACAATGTAATAAAAATATTGACATTTGTATTGGATAACGTTTTGTTAATGCACAAGTGTTTCATTGTTGATTTCGATAATATAGTGTTTCACAGATTTTAATGCATATGCATAGTTTACTAAGTCAAATAAATTTTGTGCATGTGAGCACATGCACTTGATTTTCAGGAAAGGAAAAAAATTTTGGTTGATTGACTCTTCACTTTGATTCATCAAAAGTGAAAATGTTCGTTTATCTTTAAAAACATATAGATAAAATACATGATTTTCACACGACTTTTCTGGGATTGTATTTATATTTATTTTATTATAATAATTATTTTCTAAATAAAGAGCAATCATGTACTAATAAAAATAAACTTATGTTTAAATGAGGGGAGGGTAAAATTGTCATTAATTAATGTTAAAATTTAAAGTTGTCTTTATTGAGCTAAACTTCAAATAATTGGGAATATATTGGGTTACAAACCTTTCAAAAAGATTAAATGAAATATAATGTTCATATAAAGGACTTATCATCAAATAATCCTATTATTTTCCTTAATCATTATTTAATATTAATAATTCACTAGAATATTACTTTTGTAAATACAGTAATATTTCAATGTTCTTAGTTAATATTTAATATTACAATAATTGACTACGACTACGTTGCTTCAAAAACAATAGCACTAAAAAAACAGTAATATTATTTATTTTCTTTCAATAATTCACTACAATCTTGCTTCTTTTCAAAAACAGTAGCACTAGCAAAACAGTAACACTAATAAAACAATAACATTATATTATTTTCCTTAATCATTATATAGGTGCCGTTTGGAAGGAGCTTTTCTGGTAGCTTATATGCTACATACAAAATTAATTGGTACCAAACGGCAATTCCAATTTAGCATATAATAGAGCATAAAGTGCTCAATTTTGAAATGCTAAAATTTGGAGCATTTGAGAAGCAATTTACAATTTCACTTATGGAAATGTCCGTAATGCCCCCAATAACTTTTGATTAATGGCCAAAATGCAAATGTAATATTTTTATTTTATTAAAATATTGTAAAAAATATTAATATTATTAAAAATGATAAAATGTTAGTTATTAAAATGTGAATATTTATTATTATATTTACATTAATATTATTAAAAAAATTAAAATGTTAGACAAAATGTAAATATTTATTATTATATTTATGTTTTGTTATTTTACAAAATGTTAATATTATTAAAATGTTAGTATAAAAAATTTATAGATTATTTTATAAATATATTAATCTCATTGTTTTTGAATTTCTGCTAATACCCATGTATTTAATTAGCCACAACATTTGGAATAACATTTATGTTATCAGAAAAATTGAACCAAACATCCACAGCATTTGAAACAGCATAAATGTTAGCATCTTAAACAGCATATACGCTACCAGCATATAAGCTAAAATATATGCTAAAATCCAAATTGTCTTCCAAACGGACCCATAATATCAATAATTCACTACAATGTCGTTGTTTTAAAAACATTAACATTACTATGTTTTTCTTAATTAATATTTAATATTAATAACTCACTACAATTTTTTGTTTCAGAAACAGTAGCACTAAAAAAACAGTAACATTATATTATTTTCCTTAATCATTATTTAATATTAATAATTCACTAGAATATTTAGGTTGTGTTTGAATATTATTTTCTTTTTTAGTTTTTAAAAATGATTTTGAATATAGTTTTTAGAAACACTTTTTAGGAAAAAAAATTGTTAAAAAATTCATTTGGTTGGTGATATTTGACTTTGTTTTCGAAAACTGAAAAACATGAAATTAAAATTGAAATTTAGTCAAATGAAATTGAAATTCATCCAAATAAAACTCAAATTTATCAAAATCAAATTCAAATTCATCAATCGGGTCAAAATGAAGGTGATTTTGGGTCAACACCGGACGACGATGCCGGTGGAGAGAGGAGTTAATCCATTGGGAGTGAGAGAAGAGAAAGAAAAATAAAATAAAATAAAATAAATTCATCTTAATTACAATTATGCCACTTGAAAATCCTACAAAACAACATTTTGTTGTTTTGGTTTTCTAGTTTTTAAAAACAGAAAAATGAAAACTGTTTTTAAAAATAAATACTCAAAACAGTTAGCCAAATGAATTTTAAGCAATCATTTGATTTTTCAAAACAGAAAATAGTTTTCAAAACACTAACCAAACACACGCTTACTTTTTAAATACAGTAACATTTCAATGTTTTTCTTAGTTAATATTTAATATTACAATAATTAACTACGATTATGTTGTTTCAAAAACAGTAACACTAAAAAAACAGTAATATTATTTTATTTTCTTTCAATAATTCATTACAATCTTGCTTCTTTTTCAAAAACAGTAGCACTAACAAAACAGTAACATTATATTATTTTCCTTAATCATTATATAATATGAATAATTCACTACAATGTCATTGTTTTAAAAACAGTAATATTACAATGTTTTTTCTTAATTAATATTTAATATTAATAACTCACTACAATTTTTTATTTTAGAAACAGTAGCAATAAAAAAACAGTAACATTATAATATTCTTCTTAATTAATATTTAATGCTAATAATTCACTATAATTTTGCTGTTTCAAAAACAGTAGCACTAAAAAATAGTAATATTATAATATTTTTCTTAATCATTATCTAATATCAATAATTGACTACAATATAACTGTTTCAAATGCAGTAACATTACAATGTTTTTCTTAATTCATATTTAATATTAATAATTTCACTACAATTTTTCTGTTTCAAAAACAGTAGCACTAAAAAAACAGTAACATTGTATTGTTTTCCTTAATCATTATTTAATATCAATAATTGACTACAATATAATTGTTTCAAATACAATAACATTACAATATTTTTCTTAATTAATATTTAATATTAATAATTCACTACAATTTTTTTGTTTCGAAAACAGTAACACTAAAAATACATTGACATTATATTATTTTCCTTAATCATTATTTAATATTAATAATTCACAACAATATTACTGTTTCAAAAACAGTAACATTACAATATTTTTCTTAGCTAATATTTAATATTAATAATTCACAATAATTTTACTGTTTCAGAAACAATAGCACTAAAAAAGTAGTAACATTATATTATTTTCCTTAATCATTATTGAATATTTAATATAAATAATTCACAACAATTTTACTGTTTTAAAAACAGTAGCACTAAAAAAATAGTAACATTATATTATTTTCCTTAATTATTATTTTATTTTCCTTAATCATTATTGAATATTTAATATCAATAATTCACAAAAGAGTAACTACATTACAATAAGGCATACGCCTAACAAATCCATTACAAAGCTATTGTTCTAATTTCAAATAACAATATAATCAATTATAGATCATGCATAATCTGATAAGAATGAAAAAGGGAGGGAGGGTGAGGTATGGGAAAGGGAACCCCACCAAGGAAGTAAAAATAAAATAAAAAATAGTTGGAAAAAAAGGAAAGGTAAGTTCATAATATGTGTCCGCTTGGAATCTTCAAAGAGTGGTCTGGGGCAAAATATTTGATGTACTCCTTCCATGGAATTTCTACAAGAAAGATTGCTTAAATGAGAAGATGGTTTCAGACTTTGAAAAGAGTAACTACATTACACAGAAAAAGCAAAGCCAAAGCAAGGCATTTGCATGCATCCTTGATTAAATTTCTGTTTTTCTAAACCTTTAATTCTTTTTACTAATCTCTATAATTTTTAGAGAAATTAGAGGCATGTATATGGCTAAATGTATCCAATTATGGCATTATATAGTACATAGTTATTATGCAGGGATAAATGCAAAGCCAATATGAGAAAGCTCCAGTTCATTATGGAATTTGAACCCTTTCTTTTGTCTTCCCAACATCTTTTACAAATCAATAACATAAGCATGCTTAAGAATTATTCAGTACAATAAAAGTTTAAGAAGATGTAAGTTAACAAAAATCACAAGCAATAGTCACCCTGAAGAATAAAACAAAGAAGCATTATGTGGCTTTCATATATGTTTTTTTATACTAATAAATCAATTGCCTATATAACCTTTTAATACAAAGTTAAATAGCATTGATGGAAAATTCAACAGATATGTCCTTTACACGTATTTTCCAGGACAAAAAGAAAGGAAGGCAATCAAATAAAGTGCAGCATTGATTTAGATGCTGCATAAAATATGATAGATGCAAAATAATACAAAAAACAAGATTTGGGAGTTCACAGTTCAGTAGGAAATAGGTACACATCTTTTTGCCCTTGCTATCCAATTAGCTTCACAAGATTTGGGTGATTAGCAGTTCTGATTGGTTCGGTAGTTTTTAATGCTTTCGCAAAAATATATGCATAGGCAATAAATAACATGAAATAAAGTATTTTCTTCCATTTTAATAATATGCAGATTATTATATCAAATTAAATAGATTTTCTTGGAGTTGTGGGTTGAGAGGATAAAATGCATAGCTTCATTCGAGAGAGAGCCAAAATTAGTACAAGAACTCAAATTTAGTATTGGGAAAACTTTATACTAAACAATGGCTATCATGTAAATGCAGCTTTCACAAATTCATAAATTAATTATCGTAATTTCATCCTCGCTTCAGACTTGAAAATGTTTTAACATGGTATCTAAAGCAAACCTTAGTATTTGTTCTCGAAAGTCTATCCAGGAAAGCTGGGATATCAGCAACGAAATCACTTTGATATGCTCTACATTTAGGCGAAGGCTAGCATTTCTATTTCTGGGTTGACATTTAAAGCAGTTAATCTCCAAAGTGATTTCAGCAACCTTACGTCCATATGATTTTTCATATAAGTCAACAATATACTTCATCCGTCCCATTTTAATTGTCTTTTATTCCTTTTTGGGATGTCCCAAAATGCATGCCCATTTCAATTAATGAAAGTTATTTTTTCTCATTTTTTTTCATTTTACCCTTAACTTGAAAAATTCAACAACTAACTCAATAAGCATGCACATTAATTAACTTTTTATGGTGCCAAAGTATTTGTCATTATAAATAAGGGTATAAACGTTAAATTGAAAGGGAATTAAATACTTTTTTAAACTGTACGAAAAAGTGAATGAGACAATTAAAATGGGACGGAGGGAGTACAAAATTGCAAAGATTGTAAGATTTTCTGCCATAATACACTAATCCAATATAATGATAAAATGCATTTAAGATATAACAAGGATATAAAAATTTGGAAAGCTAATCCAACACAAAAATGGAAAAACAGAACATAACCCCAAACAAAAAAAAATCCATTTTAAAGAAAATACAACTAAGTAGGTACCTGAACTCGGCATGAATGATGAAGATGATAATTGTTGCTTCCTTTGTTGTTTGAGAGTTCGGTTTCTCACCAAGATCGTTAGTCAACAATATATGGAAACAAAAATTGCGGAAAATAAATAAAAAAAACAAATCAAAACACCACGATTTTAACGAGGAAACCTTACTGGGAAAAACCTCGAGTCTATGAGCGACCAACCTTGAGAAACAATCAACTAATCACGAATCAAGAGTACAACCCTATCTTTGACCTAAAGACATCGCTCGTACATCCCATTCACTTAGTGTATGTTTCTCCTCCACATTCAACCCACCTAGGTAGAGTTCGCTTTTGGCGCATCCAAAAGACTTCACGAACAAGGAATCACTTCTTCTCACCAAGAACATAAAACTCTCTTTCTCAAACTAATCTCGACCCAATTCTCATGAGTCTTCTCACCATTACAAGAACAATAAGAGAGAATAAAACTAACGACCGAAGCTCATATATTCTGGAATTAAGCGTTGCTTTCGGTAAACTTCAAATTAACGTGCATGGTATATATATAAGACCAGCTTGTCTTGACTATGAAGACTTCTTCTCCCACCAGCACTCTTAGCATTCTATCACCTGAAGAGATATATCACACATCCAATACTGGAATTGATAATATAAGAATAATCAAAGATAATCCACGTTAGTTACATGTTCAACTTCAAATATAACTCTTATGTGGCTTTCCATATATGAATAGACTTCCTATCCCAATTGTATATGACAGTCTATTAACTATAAAACACTTCCATAAAGCCCACCATGCAATAAAAATTAAAAGCCCATAAGTTAAAATCTTAAAACTCGTGCAGATAAAGTAACTTACTTCACCTATCGTAGTAACTTACTTCACTGTTGTCAAAGTTTAATTGATTAAATATATCTCACAATTGTAAATTAGGTTTTTCTTAAATTAAAAACCAACATTGTTTCTGTTGCTTCTGATGTGGTTTTTGCAAATCCCCATGAATCCAAACCTAGAAATGCAACTTCTGACCATCTGACTTCATCTTAAGAACATCCAATACCACAATGCAGAAACAACAAACTCCATTGCCCGGCTGGATCCGATCTGGGTTTGCCAGGGAGAAAGTTCAAATGGGTTGCTGAAAATTGTACGAAATTGAAAGGGGAAAAAAATCCCATGAAACCCCCGATCCCCCAAAAATGAAGACAAAATAAAGAAGACCCATAATTTTTTCGTAGATTAAATAATAATTGACAAAAAAGGGTAGGATATAAGGGTGTTAGAGAGATATAGAGAGAGCCTCCAATTCTTCACTTCGTCTTGAGCTTCACCATGTTCGCGTTTTCGATTTCGCATTTAAGAGCACGCATATCTTCAACTATGGAGGGTTTAATTAGGAAATAGAAATTCGCTGGGGGAAGGAAGTAATAGAAGGACAGGAGACAAAGTTGACCGTGTGAGTTCACGCCGTATGGATAAATTAGGCATATTCATTTTATTTATATTTAATAAATAAGGGTCAATTAGTTTATAAGAAGTCAGATGATTCAATGACCAAAAATAGATATAATAATCCAACGATCAATAAATGGGGTGGAACGGAGGTGGGACAAAACGGGGTGGGAAGCGGAACGGTCCCCGATGGCCAATTGCAATGGTGCAAAGTTAATGGCCAATAAAGTTAATGTGTTTTGCTGATGTGGCTATATGGAAAAATATGTTTTGTTGATGTGGTTGTATTGAGATATGTATTTTAGTGATGTGGATGATGATGTGGCTTGACTTTTTGTAATAAAGGTGGGACCCATCCTTGATTTTGGTGTAAATTTGATGGAGATAGTATTAATGATAAGAAAGCAGTTGAGTTGAATAATTGTTTTGTATTGGGAGATGTGTTTTGCTGATGTAACAGTATTAAAATATGTGTTATGCTGATTTGATTATATTGAGAATTATATTTTTGTGAGATAGATATGGGACCCAAAAACAAAATTGTTAGGTCATTAAATCTTTAAGCATTGTGGTTGCCCTGCGCTAGGACTTTCATGCGTATAATCTAAATCATGTTTGCTGATGTGGCGCATTTAAAACCCTTAGATTACATAAACGGTCTGGATATTTAATTGGAAAACTTATTTTAGATCCCCGGTTATTGTTTGGGAGGCGGCTCGTATCAGATATCTCTCAGAAGCCAAAACTCTTATCTCCATCCATTTCGGCGAAAATCCAAGGACCTTGCCCTCTCGATCTGGTGCGTATATGTCAGATCTTTTGTGTTCTTCTAACAGACTTGGCTTCTCTGAATCAAGTCTTTTATTCTCGTTGCTTTTGCTTTCTTTTGTTGATTCTGCACTAGTTATGGACCCGTTTGAATGGTTCATGCTTTCTTGTGGAAAAACTGTTAATAAATTATATACATGTGTTTTAGTCTGTTAGATTTTTCTTCTGAGACATGAATTTCAGTTGATTTGTCAATTTACATGAATAGATTTATCAAACCCTAATATCTGTGGGAATTGTTTATCTGGTCGGAATTTTGACCTATGTTTAATTTTCACTCCTTTATAAGCCCGTTTATTTTTGGTTTCTGATTTTTAGAGTTGTTTGCTCTTATTGGTGGTCACTAGCGAGACAATTTGTTTCTGATACATGATTTTCTTTACAAACAAACATGTGGCCAGTTATAGAGTTGCCTGGGTGCAAACTGGAGGTGACAGGAGTTGTTCACCTTGTGATGATTTTCTTTTATTTCTACTATCAGCAATGAATATTGTTTCAATAGATTTGTAAGCTTATTGAATTTTGGATTTTCTGTAACAGTGGTTGTATTAAATTGAGCTATAGAAGTAGAGATGTACAATGGGATTGGATTACAGACCCCAAGAGGATCTGGAACTAATGGCTACATCCAGGGCAATAAGTTTTTCGTCAGGCCAAAAATGAACAAGGTGGATGTGAACAACAAGGGGTTTGAGGTGGACCAAGGTACTGCTGGTGTGACCAGGAAACCAAACAAGGACATACTTGAGCATGATCGCAAGCGCCAAATCCAGCTCAAGCTTGTTGAGCTTGAAGATAAGCTCATTGACCAGGGCTACACGGATGCAGAGGTTGCCGAGAAGATTGAGGAGGCACGAAAGACTCTTGAAGCAGCTGCTGCCTCTGAGGTGAGTGGCGGACCTACTGCCATTGTCACTGCTGATCAGAAGTATGTAATCTCCCATCCTTTTCTTTTTCATTTTTTTATTGTCAGTTTATCTTTGAAGTTTGAACGTATCCTCAAATTCTATCGCGCTCTGTTAATGTGAGCCAAAATATTTAGGAAGTATATTGGACTAGCATTGTCAGAAGTAGTACTTCCATGCTCTATATGCTTGTTAGTTGTTAAGACATGGTGCCCAATTTTTTGAGCCAGTAAGCAGTTTTGCCTCTCCTATGGGATTTCCTGGTAGTGGTTATGTATATGGTGCTTGATAGTTTTGTGTTATTGAAGCATATGTTGAAATTGAACTGAGAGCTGATATTTTTTTGAGGCTTTTATTTTGCTTTTTTTTTTGGTTCTCTATGTGTTTGTATTGTTACTTTGCTGCAATATTTCAACTAGGATGTAGGATGAAAAATATGGTTGCTTATGGAAGTTTGGTGCATGCTAATATGATAAGTGTTGTCATAAGTGCCAGAGTCGCTTGCTTAAAGCGAGAAGTGAGGCAGAGCTCAGGGCTCACACCTGGCTTCCTCTCGCATTGTTATAATTCCAGAAGTTGGATCAAGGCTTCTGTCGACGCGCGATGAGTGCTCGCTTAACTGTAATATGGGCTGGGCTTGGGCAATCTAGCCTAGATCCTCAGTTCTGGATCGATGATCTATTCTTTCTCATCATCTTCTTGGGTCCTCTCTCTCATCTTATGCTTCGTGTCTCTCAGTCGCACACTTTGGTCCAGGCCTCAGCCGATTTCATCTATGATTTTCTCTTGCCCCGTCAATTTCTTGTGTTGTCTCTCTCATCTCATGCTTCGTCTCTCTGAGTTGCACACTTCTGTCTCAGCCTTAGTCAATTTGATCTGTGATTTTCTCATGCGCTGTCAATTTCGTCTCTGATTTTCTCTTGCATAGTCGATTTCATTGATCTTTATGGTCATCTCTATCTGCGAATCTCTCTCTGTGGTGCTTCTCTCTGTGGATTCATACCAAGTGCATTTTTATTTTTATTTTTTAAGGCAATAAATCATGCAACTTGATCTCAGGGGCAACTTCAGGTAATAAATCATGCAACATGATCTTAGGGGCAATTTCAGAAGTGTTTGATTTGAATTCTTTGTTAGTATTAGTGTTTGATTTGAATTCCTCATTGTTAGTTTTTTATTTGAATTCTTTGATGCCTTTGTACTGCCCACTTTCGTCCCCTCACCTCTTATTTTTGGAGCTTTTCTACCTAACAAGTTTATGGCATAATTAGAACTCAGCCGTATCATTTGGTTTGTGTGCTGCGATATATATATATATATATGTATATTAATTTGTTATTATTATTGAATTTATTAAATAGTTGATGAATTTTGTGCTTCACATCTTTGAAGTGTGCACTTTGTGCTTTTTAGCGCTGCAATGCCTTTGCGCCTCAATTTCGAAGAGTTTTTCTTTGTTATTGTTTAGTGTGAGTTAATAAACAATTTGATCATCCTTCCTTGCGCATCGCCTGCAAATGATGTTTTCTGGAGAAAGATTAGATGAAAGATTATACATATACCTTGAATAGCATGTATGCATAGAGCAGAATCAATTATGTTGTACTCATCATATTAGTTACAATATAGTTTCGTTGCTATACTTCAACTGGATTTCCCAGTGCAACTGTGCAACACAATTTTTATTGTCTTGTTCTTGGTGTATTTTAACAGAAGTCTCTCAAATAAAAGTATATCTTGCTTTTTTGTATTGCAACATGCAAGTTTCTTTAATGATATTTTTCTCTTGAAAATATGAATATGATTATATGAAATCTTAGTTGTGTATTTTGTTGACTCTTTCAGGATATCAAATACTCAGACTCATCAAATTGCTGCTAGAAAGGAGAAGCAAATGGAGACGCTGAGAGCTGCCCTTGGGATAAGTTCGTCTGAACCTCATGAACCAAGTGGAGAGACAAGAAGTGATGCTGAGCTTGAAGACGGATATAAAAAGAATACAAATGGTGGTGCTAAACATAATGAAAAACGTGAACATACCTTTTTGGACAGAGAGTACAGCTCAAAGAAACATATGGTTGAAGATCCAAAATCTGGAAAGCATTATAAGAAGGGAGAAGGAGACCTAAAACGTATGAAGAAAAAAGAAGATAGGTCTGATGAGTCAAGGCACCACAAGAAGGAAGAAAGTAGAAGGAGGAGGCATGAGGATGATTCTTCTAGTGAAGATAGCAGAGGGGAGGATGGTGGTGAAGTCTCGAAAAGTATGAAGAAAAGAGGAGATAGGTCTGATGAGCCAAGGCACCGCAAGAAGGAAGGAACTGGGAGAAGAAGGCACAAGGATGGTTCTTCCGGTGAAGATAGTAGTGAGGAGGATGGTGGTGGAGACCTGAAAAGTATGAAGAAAATAGGAGATAGGTTTGATGAGCCAAGGCATTCCAAGAAGGAAGGAAGAAGGAGAAGGAGGTATGAGGATGATTCTTCTAGTGAAGATAGCAAAGGAGAGGATGGTGGTGAAGTCTCGAAAATTATGAAGAAAAGAGGAGATAGGTCTGATGAGCCAAGGCACCGCAAGAAGGAAGGAACTGGGAGAAGAAGGCACAAGGATGGTTCTTCCGGTGAAGATAGTAGTGAGGAGGATGGTGGTGGAGATCTGAAAAGTATGAAGAAAATAGGAGATAGGTTTGATGAGCCAAGGCATTCCAAGAAGGAAGGAAGAAGGAGAAGGAGGTATGAGGATGATTCTTCTAGTGAAGATAGCAGAGGGGAGGATGGTGGTGAAGTCTCGAAAATTATGAAGAAAAGAGGACATAGGTCTGATGAGCCAAGGCACCGCAAGAAGGAAGGAACTGGGAGAAGGCACAAGGATGGTTCTTCCAGTGAAGATATTAGTGAGGAGGATGGTGGTGGAGACCTGAAAAGTATAAAGAAAATAGGAGATAGGTTTGATGAGCCAAGGCATTCCAAGAAGGAAGGAAATTGGAAAAGAAGCCTCGGGGATGGTTCTTCTGGTGAAGCTAGGAGCGGAGACCTGAAAAATTTGAAAAAAAGTGGAGATAGGTCTGATGAGCAAAGGCACCCCAAGAAGGAAGGAAGTGGAAGAAGGCGGCATGGGGATGGTTCTTCTGGTGAGGATAAGAGTGGAGTCCTGAAAAGTTTGAAGAAAAGTGGAGATAGGTCTGATGAGCAAAGGCACCCCAAGAAGGAAGGAAGTGAGAGAAGAAAGCACAAGGATGGTTCTTCTGGTGAGGATGGCAGTGGAGACCTGAAAAGTTTGAAGAAAAATGGTGATAGGCCTGATGAGCAAAGGCACCCCAGGAAGGAAGGAAGTGGGAGGAGAAGGCACGGGGATGGTTCTTCTGGTGAGGACGGCAGTGGTGACCTGAAAAGTTTTAAAAAAAGTGGAAATAGGTCTGATGTGCCTAGGCACCACAAGAAGGAAGGAAGTCAGAAAAGAAGGTATGAGGATGGTTTTTCTGGTGAGGACGGCAGCGGGGAGGATGGCGGTGGAAACCGGATAAATATGAAGAGGAGAGTTGGTAGTTATGATGAGTCAAGGCCTTTCAAGAAGGAAGCAAGTAGGAGAGGGCGGCACAATGATGATTGTTCTAGTGAAGATAGCATTGGGGAGGATAAGCGGAACAAGAAAAGAAGTCGAACTTCTAGGCAAGGCTAATCAACTTTGCACCATACTAGTTCAAGACCCTTGCTTCAATGACTTGAGCTGAATATGGGCGATCTTCTTGATCACCATTTGCTTCCTGACTTTGCTATAAATAGTTATGTTGTTTCATTTTCACTTGGCTTCGTCTTTATCTTTTGGTTTCTGTAAGTTCAAAGATTTCCTCATCTGGATTTGGTATTCTTTAGAAATATTTAATAGTTCGTGTTATAGACATTGCCTCCTAGATCAGAAGAAGTTTGTATGTGGTCATTTGTAGAAGTAAATTTTAGCATTCTATGATAACTAACTGGTCAGCATATGCAGGTATACTAAGAGATGTAAAGTGGGTCTAGGGTCGGCCTGTTAAACATGATTACCTAGACCTCGCCTGTTTAACATATCAAGCCGGACCGAGTTGATTCATGGCCCGTTCGTTTTGGTCAAGCTGGCAGCCTAGATATACGTCCTATACATATAGTCGTGGTTATTTTTTGTTGAATTGGTGTAAATTTAAAAGATGCGAGCGTTGGTGAGTGGATATATCATTCTCTTCAATTATTCCTTTTAATTTTTATTTCTACATTTAGTTCAGTGAGAAGGGAAGTAGGTCTTGCAGTTGCTCTTGATTGCTTCACATTTTTTTAGTTTGTTTCTGGTTTACACGAGTTTAGGATAAAATGATGTTTTAAAGTTTCAAAAGTATCTTGTGATGTGTTGTATGGAGGAAATCAATCAATCTACCAAATTGAAGATGCAGACGTGCTAAAAACAGATACTGGAAATAAAATAGCTGAAGATTTGTTGCCTAAGGAATCAACTTACTCAAACATCCAGAGCAGCAACAAATTTGATGGACTGTAGTTACAAACTCATGAAAAATCAAGGTTTGTTGGAAGGAACAAATGCAATAAACAGCTATTGTTAGATGATTCTGATACATTAATATCTGATGATGAACCTATTTATGCTGCAATACAAAAAAAATGAAACAGAAAATTAGGTGAGCAGAATTTATCTTGCAAGTCATATGAGTTTTAGCTTATATTTCTTAGCAAAACGGAGAATCTATTTTCATGATAGTAAAATCTTCTTATTTGTCTTATATTTGGAATTCTCGAAGGAACATTATCACTATTGTAGAGCCACAGACAAAAAACAAAAAACAAAAGAAGACTGTTGCTTCCACCAACAAAAAGGGTAAAACACTTTTTTGATATGTCTGACAATATTAGCAAGAGAAAGAATTGAGGTGAAACATTTCTTAATGTAAATACAGTTTGTGTGGCTCACTCCAGTGTTTTTGGTCTGCATGAAGTTCCACAAATATTTTGTTGGCAATAGTCTACAAATGTTATTTTGGAATGTTGGTATGAGTATCATGCTTCTCTTTTGTGTAAATAGAGTTAGCAGCCTTTGAAATAAGTAATGTACGATGAATAGTTATGCAGCTAATACTGGGTGATGTAAATAGAGCTTCCCCAAATGTCTTGCTAATATTTCTGCGAAACAAGCAGCTTTTGTTGGTGACAATGTGTGGTAAATGTTTGATGTAAATGGCAATGACATATATATGTACTGTTTCTATGCTCTTTGACATTTTTATTTGTTATGCTCTTTGTCATATACACCGCTCTTGAGCATGTCAAAAAGGCGAAGTTTCAAAATCAAAGATACTTATGCACAATTTAGGATATTTTTTGCCCCTCCATTATGTACATTATGCTTTTCCTTGGTTTACAATCGATTGGCACTGTATTAGTCTTGACTTCAACATCTTCTTCTCTTTCTTATGGCGCTTTAATTAGCACAGTTTGTTCTTGGGATATGGTTAGAGATCAATAAAATACAGATTGAAGAATTCGAATTACTTTGTAGGATAGCCTTATATATTTTTTTACTAATTATTAATTCCCTTAAATTGTTCACTACCAATTATCATTTTTAATCATAAATTGGAAGTAACCGAAACATTAACAAAGGGTGCTATTTTTTTTCTTTCAAAGTAACATTAGCAATAAAAAATTGGGCTAAATAGATGTACTCCTAAGGACCAAAACTGAGAGAGAAACAATCCGCCGCATAGCTCGGGTTGTGACTTTAGTATATTGATATACTAAAAGGCCATGGATCATGCCCAAATTCAGATTTTGCATAAGGATGTTTGAAAGTTCAGGCTTTGATGAGTTAGGCATTAGATTAACCATATAATTGTTTCCATGCAACCCACCACAATACCTTGTCTTTTTCCCATGTTTAGTAACTCTACCATTCAAACCAGAAGAAAAAAAATTAATGATGAAACTTGCCTACCCCGGTCAAGGGCAATTTGTCGACTTCGAAAACAAACAAGAAAACCCATTGAGTACACACAATCCATAATCCATTATTAGCATTGATAGCTCTCACAAAACTACTTGCCACCACCATAGGAACAATGAAATATTCCAATGTCCAGTCCTTTTCAAGACCAATTACATCAACAAATGTGAGTGATCTAATTGGTATTAGAAGCTCTGATTTCTGAACTAGGAAGAGGACGGAGAAACCCTAATTGTGAGTGATTTCACGTCCGCTGGAATGAAAGACGACTAAATGAGAGAAGTCTTGAAGGTGCGTGGTGATTTTGTGCTGCATCATGCTCGGCAGAGCTTTTTACGCTTCTTTTATCTCTGCTGTGCGTTTGGCCGTCTCCGATCCCCCACGGCACCGCACGAAGCATAGATGCTTCGTTGCTCTTTGATAGACGCAACTATGAACTATGGATCGGTGTGTACTGTGTATAGCTGTACTGACCCAATAAGGTCTTGTAGCACCGAATCAAGGGTCTAATAGGCCCAGCCTATGTTATAATTGACCCACTTATTAGCCTTGCTTGGAGCCAATCAGCCCAGCCCATTCGCTGGGCTCTATTATTATATTAGTGGTGTTGAACATGTCAGTACTATCAATTTCACGGTATCCAATACACATGCCACATAATACAACGTAAGAGCACAATGAAAATCCATGTGATATGCAAGTCTCTAATATATATCATATCTGTAAGAGGTGAAGCCTCGTGTTAGTGAACCCCCTCAAAAAGATATCATTTCTGTAAGAGGTGAAGCCTCATGTTAGTGAACCCCCTCAAAAAGAGATAGTTAAGCCTAAATATATATAAATTATAAAAATCCTGTGTAATTGAAATCGATCACTTGGGGTGTCGAATTGTTATTTTTTTTAAGTCAATTCGACGGGGTATTGAGTAAGTTTATTAGTCATTATCTTCATGCCATATATTTCCAACAAAAAAAATTCCCCTGTACCTCAGCTAGTTTAGTTTTGACCTCCCTTAGGTGATGCCCTAGCCTCACCACTGATTTTTGTTATTATTATCCTAATGTTCACAATATTCGCTTGCAAGTGTCGATGTCACAAAAATTGTACACAACTACACACATTTGATAACATAGTTTTTACCTGTGATGTTGTAAATTTTCAACTCACTTGCATCAACAATATGATCCGCCGCATGACTATGTTTCTCCTTTGCCCAATTACCATAAGCCGGAGGCCGGAGCCTAACTCACTAAACAAGTCCAATTATTATAGACCAAAGCCCAAAATCAAAGGCGAAGCCAGGAATTTTCCCCCCGCCGTGGGCTACTAAGTATCAACTATATTAGTGATGAATTTATGATTCAAATTCGTCCAAGACACAATTAAATAGTGAGATCCGAGGGCGATACCCCTTATTTTTTTTATGTTGTTTATATAGAACATAAACAATCATTAATACACTTTAACATCAGATAATTTCAAATTTATAAATGAGTTGAAGTTATATAAGTACCAAATTTTTTCAAAAAATTCACCTGAAACTATAGCCCACCTTAGTCTACGCATACCTCCGTCCTTGACCCAAGTCACTTAGCAAATCCAACCATTATAGGCCAAAGTCCAATTCACTGGGTCGAAATAAAATCGTAGTTGAGTGAGAAAGGTTGGACTCACTTACCATACAGAAGATTGAATTTCCACATTTTTCTGATGTTATTCCTAACATTTGATCCTCATACTGTATTTTGGGAATCTGACTGTGAATTGTGTTCTTCTACCACATAGAAAGTGTCATGTCATGTACAACTCTTTCTTTAATATGATTCTTCAACCACTATACAATCCCAGATTCATATTGGTCATTGAGATACATACATATGTGTCAATCATGGAGAAATATTACTACGGCAACAATGTATCTGTACCAGCCGAATGATCTCACACAACTTCCTTTGCCGAAAGATGCCGCCAGTTAATCAGCTAAATTGCTCGAACTCATTGTTTAAGAAGTGATGCATATTCGTTTTTTTCCTTTTGTTTTTGATTTCTAATTAGTAATTAGAAGGTAAAATATTTGTTGATTCATAAATACTCTTTTTTTTAAAGTAATAAATTTATTTATGGGTTGTCGATACGTTTTGGCTTGAATTTGTAAAATATTATCGAAGCAAATATTCTGTCCATTTGGACATGACCTCTACTTTCTAGCATAATTCAGCCCACAAGTGCGGGTGAGTGTTAAGACTCTCTCTCACATTGGATTGACAATTTGGCATAACCCAACCGGATAAAAATTATGATGAGGGCCCAAAAGATCAAAAGTGGACAATAATTGATAATGTGTTCGGGTTGGATTTTCGGACATTTCTTGAATGATTATAACATCAGGGCAAATCTAAATTAAAAACAGAAATATTAAAATTTTAGGCAATGAACACATATTTTAACATAAAATTTCATATAGACAAAATTGCACTTCCACTCCCACTTTAATTTTGTTCATGGTAAATGAATGAGGTACATAATTGAAACATTTAACGGCACAAAAATTTCAACCAAAAACATCATCCATCCTCTCATCCTCCATAAAAATGGAGCTCATGAAACTCGCATGACTCGATACACATCCAAATCTACACCTCTCTCTTTCTCCCTGTATCTATGTCTTTCTCTCTCTATATATATATGTATATAAAGAGAGTCATATACACTTAGAAATTAATAATCTCTCTCGATTTCTCTGGCTCTGTTGCTTTTCTTCATCATAAGTAATATGAGTCGCCTAATCGCAGTCTTATCAGCAATTCTACTACTGGTTTATGGCTACACCGCAGCCACTGGAGATGACAGAGACACACGTACGCCTTTATGTACAATTGTGTTCCGCGACTTTGGCTCCTGCGATTCCTTCCTGGAAGGCCACGACAATGATACATTCCCAGATGAGAATTGCTGCAAAGCGATGGGGGAGCTGGCTTACTACTCGAACCACAATGTAACTCGCAGCGGTGTCTGTCAGTGCATCAAGGATGAAACCATCGTTGAGGAAGGCATTGATGTTTTCACTATCTTTTTCGGAGTTGCTGATTCATGTGGAACTTCCCTCAACTTGCCAGTCATTACTGCTACCACCAATTGTTCTCAGTAATTCATTATCTTCCTCTCAATTACTTATCTTTTGATCAGTTGATTAATAACATATTAATGTATTCTTTTCTCTCACTTTTAACTTTTTTTTTTCAGGATTTGATGGATAAGAATTATACATGAGGTGTTTGTAGGAATTACAAAATGCTTTGGAGACATGATGATGACTATGAATAATACTTAAATAAGGAAAATAAAAATTAAAGCATGTCCTGTATATGAGTGATAATGCAAGGTGTTTATTTTTTTTTATTAAAATACTTTTCTAATTTGTGTCCTCAATATTTATGGCCATTGGATAGGATTAAACCATAAAAGACATTTTTAATCTTGCTGGTATTTAATTGGTTATGGCTAATGGACAATGGAGACGACACAAGTCATTTAGTGTCCAAAATGACAGGTAACATAGTGCTTGAATTTTTGTTATTGTTTTTGTAGATTGAGATGTCACACAATTTTATGATAAAATAAATAACATAAATATAAAATATGATCTAGGTGCTTTTAAATACTACAATTCAAGTCACTTGAAAAAGTTGTGAGTGTGCTTTGAAAACACCTGTCTCACGTTGAGATGTAAAGTTTTTATTTATATTCTCATAATCAAGTTCATTCACAGGATTAATAGTTTGGCAATAAAAAAATGATGGTGTCCTCGGTCGGCTTGATGTCGAAAGCCCTAATTTGAGCTGTTTTACCCACGACCGATTCTGCAGGCTAAATAAGTGAGAAATATTTAAAGATTCATATTCAATGGCTAGATCTAATGGCTTATAGAATCCTATAAGACAAGAAAAATAACTCCCACGAAAAGGGATTTCCATTTTATGACCTTAATAATTGTTAAGACAATATTACTTGTCCATGGTCATAGTTATTAGGGTAGTTTTCAAAACTGCACCATGGATTCAACCGTGTCGATTGGAGGTTCGAGGTTTTTGAGATTCAATTGGTTCAATTAAGATTGAACTGCAAGTGCACTTACTATACAAATCCATATCTCCACAAGTGTACTTGTCAATCATATCCAAGATCCTATAGTGTGTCTCTCTATGCTATGTTATTTCTTCGTTGTTGTATTGACATCTAGGATTAAGGTGTCGTTTGGAAGACCTTTTTGTGTAGCATATATGCTACACATAAAAACTACACGTAACCAAATGACAATTCCATTCAACATATAGTTTAACATATTTTGGAAATTTTGGAAATTGTGAAAACTGAAGCATTTGAGCAACATTTTGTGGCTTCAAAATTGAAATTTTTTAACTACCATAACTAATTTTGATTAATGTCCAAAATAACCTCAATCTAAGGAACCCTATTATTCCCTTTTTGCATGCTCTCTCTTCTTCATCTATCCTCTGCTTCTGACTCCTGTTACGCGAACCTTCTTCGACGGCCATTGGTCATTGTCAAACCTTCATCGCACAACCTTGAACTGGTAACTCCTGCTACAACTTCTCCTATTATTGTATCGAATCTTCAATTTTCTGGCGTCGAACTGAATTTGCGATCTAGTTTTTGAAATCCCTAATTTGGACAAAATAGGTGAAACACTTGTAACACTCCGAGTCGTAGGATAGCTTACACGGTAGGGCAAAACGATATATGTGATAGTTAATATGATTTTTGGCGTGTGCACTAATATGTGTTAAATTGGATTAAAATAATTGTATTGAAATGTATGTGATAGATAAAAGTGTGGGTACAAGGATTATCGAATCGGAGATAAAATATAATTAATCTGAATTATTAGAAGTAAAAGATTTGGTGAATAATTTAGTGAGGGGATTACAAAATTGGATGGGGATTTCAAGTAGTTTAAGAGAGAGGGCAGGGGTAAAACAGTAACTGACCAATTAAATATTTAAGATTATATATATAATGTTGCACGGGAATCGAGGAGGAGGGAAAAACCCTAGGCAGCTCCACGCGGACGGAGATGACGACGGAACATAGGCAGAGGGATTCCGGAGACGTTTGTCGACACTGTTGGCACAAGCAGGATCGGGAAACCGAGGTGGATGCAATGGTTCCATTTTTGGATGGAAATGAGGACTGTGGCCGTCTATCTGGGAGAGAGAAGGTGCGGCCGTCGTGAACTTCCAAGCTCGATTCAGGCGACCTCCGACCACGTCTTAGGTAACAAACACCACCACGGGAACCGCCTGAACCACGACTACACACATTTGTCCACCGTGGGGTCCACTGCCCCCCTCCACCAGCGGTGACCCGAACTTGTATCAAACGAGTTTGATGACCCGTATATAGAAGAAACGTCAACCGGGTCAGCCCGACCCTGTTGAATATGGCATACCCGGTTGGATTTTTAATTAATTGATTAATTAATTAGTGTTAATTAAATTGTATTAGGTTAGTTGTTTTAAGCTAGTAGTGTTAATAAACTAAATTGATTAAGAGATAATGATATTAATAAATGAATTGAAAATGATAGGATTAACAAATAATTGGGATGTTGTATGGGTCTCAGGAACCACCTTTTGTAATTAAACTATCGGGATTTACGGGAGCGCATCACTGTAAGTAATACTCAACTGTATTACGGAACAATGTCATTTATTGATTGTATGCACTATTACCTGTGTTAATTGTTTGGCTATTAATACGCATGTGACTGAAATCTTATGATGAGTTATATGTGAATTATGTTATGAATGGTTCATTTATATTATAGTTGTATTGAATGTGATGTTTGTATACTATGTTTGGACGACTGAACTGTTAATGTATTTTCTGTGTGGAATGAAATATGTATTGTTACGTGCTTGAATTGATATGATGACGGGACTGATATGATGACGGTTTGATGTTCTTAAGAGTGACTTGTTGCATATGATTTATTGATGTATTAAATATTGTTCATAAGCACGATGCATTGCATTACATGGAAAAGAAAAATTCAGTTTAATGAAAAATATTTTTACAAACCGGGTATTACTGCTACAGGGAGGGTGTACTAGAAAGAGAAAGGTTTATGGATTACTGTTAAATGAGAAGAAAATGAAAAGAAAAATGAATAAATGATACGGATGTTAACTGAATGGTCTCTATGGTAGAGCATTAGATGAAAATCCCGACCGGTTGCTCTATAGCAGTTTACCTAGGTTAAGGGCCTGAGTACTGGAAAAACGATTTAAATGGCTGACTATTTTTCTAAAGATGAGGTTCATGTACATTCATGCATAAGTATTACTTACTGGGTCTTGGCTCACTATGTTCCGTCATGCAGGTATTTGTTTCTTAGATGATTATGATGACTTAGAAGTTGATGGTATCGCTGTAGATCTATGAAGAAGATGCTCATGTGATGGACGCTAGTTTTTCATGGAAGATTGCTCAACTAATTTTTACATTTATTTATGCACTTATAATTAATAGCTTTGATGTAGAGTAATAAGTGTAGATTCGGGAACGCGGATGAAAAGTACAAGATTCACAGTGGTATACTTAGAGTATATTAATTGGATGTTATTGTTTATTTAAAGTATATAAGACGACGCTTTTATTTTCATTAGGTTAATAATGAATTTAGTGGAATTATTTCTTGTAGTGGTTCGATATTAAATGTAGGGTGAGCTTATAATGTAATAAAAGTAGCGTTCTGGACTACTAGCCCTGGAATTAGGGTTTCGTGGGACAGAGCGTTACAACACTACTCTTTATCGCCTCACTTTATCTCTCTCAAATTACATTTACACCACACCAGTAGCAATAATGCCAATTTTTAGGGCTTTCTTCAAATATAAAAAAAACTGAATCTTCCTAATGGAACATTCATAGACATGTCATTATGAAATGCCCTAATTTTTCTTATTTGAGTGTTTGAATACTATCATTTGATTATGTGATTGAAAGAATTCATATGTATTCCATAGTTTGATTGATTATTGTTGTTTGATTTTGTTTGATCTAGCTATAGCTAATCAGGACAACAATTTGTTTGGATTGTGAATTGCGGGGTTCATCCTTTACACCCCCTTATCACAGCATTTGGTTTAAGTTTGTTGTTTTCCCTGTGTTAGTAGGAATTAATTTAACAAGGAACTTCAATCCATAACTGCAATTGTCATTGCTGAAAATTCTTAATGGAACATATTAGTTTATTCCCTTATCTTGCTCATCTATAGTTAACTTGATTCCAAGCACCTCATTTGTTGGATAGATGTGTTGTTTAGATGTATAGGATTTACATTTTTCTCATTGTTTAGGAAGCTTACCAAACTGTTATTGGTTTCTTTGAATGAAATTGTCCATTTATTGAACTTAGCTCATTGTTTAGGGCCTTATGGCCTTACCTCATTGTTTACTCTTTTTTATGTGTACCTAAAATGTTTCTTTGAAACTTTGTATTAGCTTCGCTCAATGTTTTGTGTATTTTTTGGACTCATATCACTGGTTATGGCCTAACCTCACTGTTTAGGGATTATCAAATTGTCATCCTCTTGCTTGATTGGTTTTGTGTATTTTTTGGACTCATATCACTGCTTATGGCCTTACCTCTATGTTTAGGGGATTATCAAACTATCATCCTCTTGCTTGAATGCTTTTGTATATTTTTTGGAATTTGGACTCATATCACTGGTTATGGCCTTACCTCACTGTTTAGGGGATTATCAAACTGTCAAGTGTTTACTTGAATGGTTTTGTGTATTTTTTGAACTCATATCACTGCTTACGAGCTTACCTCACTGCTTAGGGAATATCAAACTTTCATCCTCTTACTTGAATGATTTTGTGTATTATTTTTGGATTCATATCACTTCTTGTGTCCTTACCTCTCTATTTAGAGGATTATCAAATTGTCAAGCCTTTGCTTGAATGGTTTTGTGTAGTTTTTGGACTCATATAACTACTTATGGGCTTACCTGATTATTTAGGGTATTATCAAAATGTTATTGTACTGTTTGAATGATTTTGTGTATTTTTTGGACTCATACCACTACTTATGGCATTATCTCATTATTTAGGATATTATCAAACTGTTATTATACTTCTTGAATGGTTTTGTGTATTTTTGGACTCATATCACTACTTATGGCCTCACCTAACTGTTTAGGAGATTATCAAATTGTCATCCTCTTGCTTGAATGGTTTTGTCCATTCCACGGCGTTATATCTTTGCTTATAGCCTTACCTTGCTATGTGAGCATTGTTTAGGCATTGTCACTGTTTTTTGTGTTTGTTTTATAGTAGCATAAGATGAGTGGAAAAGGGAAAATATTTATTTAAAAAAGAAACAAAGAGAAGATGAAATGGGATCATCCCCTTACAAAGGAGTTTCTGTTGGACCATAGGTCCTACATTTGTGTTTTGATGCAAAAATACATATTGGACTATTTGATTGTGCTTAACTTTGGATGAATTTGGACAAATCATGAAATGAATTATATCTACTGATTTAAGCTTCATTATATATCTTTGGGATCATGATTGATCATGTTTGATATAAATTGGATGAATCTGGACTGACTTATTTTTCGATGCTAAAATCTGTCACAACATCACACTGCACACACGTTGGTTGAACAGTCATAACTTATTCATATGAGCTCTGATTGACTTGATTCTTGTTCTGAAAATTATTTAAGACACTCTGGAATTTTTCATTGTCAAATAGTGTCAGGTCAATTTTAAGTTTATCAGGTTCAATCTGTCAGTTGAAATTAATTCACTAGTGTAGTTGTGAAACTAGCCTAGTTGAGATTTGCATGATCAAATTGAATGACCAAACGACCCCAATTATAAGTGAAATTTTTTATGCACATTCTTATATAGATGAATTGATTTATCATGTGCTTACTTGAATTTTATTGAGCTTATATCATATTGGTTAACCCAAGTGCAAGCATTGAAGCTCTTTGAGCTTACAAGCAAAATTGGAGTGTTCTATCACTCATTTCTTTGTAGGTACAAATCATACACATATTTGGGACATTAATTGAGGATGTGAAATGGTCATGGAGTATTGAGGTTTCAGTGTTTAGGCACTTAGAACCCGAAATCCCCTAGGAAACCCTATTTGGGAGCAGTTGAGACTATGTGAGCTACATTGAAGGATTTATTTAGGAAATAGTCTAAGACATATTTATTGAGAAAGTTGACCAAATTTTTAGTGAAGAAGACTTAAATTGGTGCAACCAATTCTTATCCAAAATAGCCTAAATTCCTCAAATTGACCTTCCATGGGTTAGACTAAGTTGAATTAATGTTGGATGATTTATTTGGAGTAGGGGCTCGGTCATAACCCTTCTAGAAAGCCTTAGGAGCCTTTGGAGGGAGTTTGAGAAGCCTTGGATTCATTTGAAATCAAATGAAAAAGATTGGAGCCAAAACACTTGGAGGAAAATTGTCCACATCACCATGTACTATTATGTTCTTGTTTTCAAGTATTTTGGGGGGGAATTTCGTGTGAGACTTGCAGGGGTTGTTTGGTTGAGTGTTGAAGCCTTTGTAAGCATGAAGAAGAGTTTAACAAGAAGCACAAAAGATCCAAACAAACCTTGGAGCCAAGATTTGAAATTTGAATCAAAGGTTGACCAAAAGTCAATAACGGCTAGCCTTTCAATGGTGTTGATTGATTTCGTTTTTGAAGATGAAGGGCAGAGATTATAAGTTGATTGAGGGCTGAGATTGAAGATTAACAATATCCAATGACCAAGATTAAATGGAGACAAATGAAGAGGAAAATCATGTTTCATTCCACACTTGGAAAACATATGTGCAAAAATTACCAAGAGAGCTTTTGTTCTTGATTCTACAATTTTTGAGTGATCTTCTCTTGATCTTTTGATCATCATTTGCTGAGATTATTTTCATCATCTTCCCTTCATCAACCTCAAGCTAAGACACACTTTCAAGCCAAAATCATTAAGGTATTTCTTTGAGTGTTCTTGAGCTACTTTCCACAAAAGCTTCTCCTAAACTTATTTCCATCTTTGTGAGACTTTGTGTGAACCTTTGGTTGAGTGCAAGCCACGAATTTGAGCCAAATTTATATCCTACCAGTGAGCTATACATTGAGAGATTAAATGTTCCTCATCAAAATAGCTTAGAGCTAATCTTGAGAGAACCAAAAACCAAATCACTTGTAAAAGTCCCTTTTGAGGGCATTACCTTTGAGAGGTGTGTGAAAGTTTAAGGTTAGCTTCAAACCTTGGTGGTGTACAAGTTTGGGGTGTGCTTGAAAACCCTAAGTTTGTGGTGAACTTGCAAAACCATTTATATCCTTTAGTGGATTTGGAAATCCTAAGCTTGAGGGCTTAGGTAATGGATGTAGGTGTGAGCACCGAACCACTATATATCCTTGTGCACTCTATTTTTGATTTCCTTTCTTGTTTGGTGCTATTAGTGATTTGTGTGCCTTAGAAATTGATATTAGGGTGTTGCTTGCTGCCATTGCTTGTGTTTGAACAACTTGTGATTAGTGGATTCTAGGTATACTTTTGATAGTTAATTTTCTGGAATAGCAATCTGTCCGTGCACTGTTCATATAGCTAGACTTTGAATTTTGATCTGAATTTTTGATATAGTATTCATTAAGGTATTGTGATATTGCATACCAAATTTCGTTGCATTTGGACTTGAATTGCTAGGTCAAATAATATCTACTTGGTTGGGTGACAGATTTGTACTATAAACACTGTTTTGATCATTTGTATGTTTTTAGATTGTGGTTTTTGTATTTGGGGTTTATACTTAGTTTTTGGAGACACAATTCACCCCCCCTCTTGTGTTAGCCTAGTGATTTTAGTTTCTTGATTTGCTTATTGCGTGGAAGAAAAAACACATGGACACAATGAAGTGGGAGAAAATCAGTGAGGAGTTTAACTAGCTGATAGGTTCCAACTTCAACTCTCAGAAATTGAAGACTAAGCATGACAATATGAAACAAAATTGGCAGCTCTTCAATCGGTTGAACAATGCTGAAACTGAGTTTTAATGAAGAGACGGCCATGTTCGAGGCATCTAATGACTAGTGGGTTACAAGAAATGCTGTAAGTTTGCTAACAAAATATTTTTTCTTGGTTTTAAATTATAAATTCAATTTAAAATACTTAATATCAACTAATTGTTGTTTCATTATTAGTGTTCTTTTCAAGAGAATCCACATTATAAGAAGTTTCGCACTACTCATTTGCCTTTACTTGAAGAACAAGATTTCTTGTGGGGAGGCAGGAATGCCATGAGTGAGGATGCATTGCACCAACCATTGCAAATGATGGCCTATAAGATTTTTTATGATGACTACTACACTCCGTAATTGCTTACTCAAATTGAATTACATGACATAGATGACCTACAGTCCACTGGTCATTCTCTTGTGAAGGCCACCACTCCAGATCAAGAATCTATGACAGTTGCAAAAAAAACTCGTACTAGTGGAGCTAACAAGAAAGTCAAGAAGAAGGTAATTTTTGATTGTGGGAAAAACAACGAGTCATTTCTAAATATGGTGGGGCTACTGAGTACCCAAATTGAAGAGCAACGTGCATACTTAGCAATGAAGAAATAGTACTACGAGTGCAAGAAAATTGAAAAGTACATCAATCCAATGTATGAGCAAGCTGTGAAGGCACTATTGAAGCTGGATATCTCTGCATCTCATCCATAAATTTTCTACTTTGGGGTTGAACTCTTCAACACTACCATTGAATGCATGGTTTGGGTATCTTGGAAGGCCTTGGAGAACAAGTGATGAGAATACTCCTCATGCATGATTAGTACTAGGCTAGGGAGTTTAATAAGTACTTGTGAGCTGCGTTTGAATGTTACTATACCTAATGTTGTAGATTGTTGAACTTAATATGGGCACAGTTTCTATGCCCTTGTGCTACTTTTAATTTGTGAAACTCCTGAATTTGGATAGGCTTTGTTTCATTTAATTATGGTTCTATATGATTATGTTGGATATTATTATACATCTATGTGATTGCTGAATTTTTATTTTGAGTTGGATTACTCTAGGACTTTAATGGATGAACAATGTTGCATAAATTGATCATGAATTCATCATGCCATTTTTGTGCAACCATTTTTCCTCTGTTTCTTGTAGAGATATGGATGACTATAGCTCAAGCAGTGATAGTGATGACATGTATCATAAGCAAAAGTTTATGATGCTTAGCCTCACATCCTACATGAGTGAAGGAAGCATCACTTCAAGGAATGTTATATAACAAACATGTAGAACATGTGAGCTATCGTGTATCTTGTGGGTGTATGATATTCTAAAAGGTCATCCATTACGGTGCCATGAAACTTTTAGAATGCCCATAAATGCTTTCAGAAGCTTATGTAGGGTGTTGAAGGATGACTACGATTTGAGGAAAAGTAGGAACACAACCATTCCTGAATGCTTAATCTAACCAAGACCAACAAGAACGATTCTAACATTCTTGGGAGACTATCAGTCAGATCATCCATCAAGTGCTTAAGGTCATTTTATTATTTTCATCAAATATTATTAAACCTAGGGGGAATTAATTAAATAAAACCCCTATGTACATACTTGAGCACAAGAAAATAACATATCTTTATATTTTTAAAGATTGTATTGGTGCCCTTGATGGTACACATATTCTAGTTATCATTCCTTCTAAAAAATGCAATAAATTCATTGGAAGAAAATGAATGCCTAAATAGAATGTCTTGTCCTTGTCTGAATTTGACATGTTGTACACTTATGTGTTTGATGGATGGGAGAGCTCGGCTCATGATCAATGTGGTCTTGACCATTCCATAGGTAAAAAGAGGCTGAACTTCCACACTCACCACCAAGTAAACATTAATTAATTTTAGCTTTATTTTGGCTTTCTTTGAATTATGTATTATTGGTAAATTTCTTGTAAGGAAGTACTACTTGGTCGATGCTGGCCATGCAAATAGAAATGGATACCTTGCACCATACAAGGGAGAAAAATACTGCATTCCATCATTCAAAAGTGGAATGCTTACAATTGGGGCTCATGAAATATTTAACAATTCTCATGCAACACTTCAGAAGTAGGAAAGAGATGGGCTTAGGACACTGAAAGCAAACTAAGCAAGTAACCCCGCAGTTTGCATGGTACTACATAAAAGAAGTGAGAAATGCACCATCAACAGGGCATAGCTCTTGTTGATGAGATACTTTCTCCAAACATCCCCCGAGGGGATTAGAGGGGGAAACGTTCCTTACTCCTGCTCTTAATACAAGAAGTGAGAAAAGTAGCATCAACAGGGCGCAGCTCTTGTTGATGAGATACTTTCTCCAAACATCCCCGAGGGGATTATAGGGGGTAACGTTCCTTCTCATGCTGCTAAGAGTTATGTAGCTATAGGCTTTATAGGAGTGAAACGACTTTAAAGCCCATATCTATGTAGTCCTTTTATTGTTTTATTAAGCCTCTTAAATAGATGACATTAGACATGGTGAAACGTTAAATAAATGCCTTTTTATTTAACAATCTAATATCCCTTTGTAGCTCCCCGAGCTCACTCCTAACACCGAGTAGGACTAGGACTACGAGGGCCGCCTTCCACTCCGCTCACCTCCCCCGAGGGTTGTTAGTGGATTTTAGAAATCTGTTGTGTTAAGAAAAAGTTTGCTTAACAACATATTTCCCCCTAACAGCCCTTTCCCGAGGTATGGAGCCGCATCGCGTAAAAAGAACCCTAAATGATATCAAAAGAACATTTGGGGTGACCAAAAAGAACTTGAAAATATTGAGTGCTATGCCATCTTACTCTTCAAATGACCAGGCTCAGATTTTGATTGTTTGTATGACACTTCATCAGAAATTATGCTCATCATGACATGAATTTTGATGAGTATGAGTCAATTCTGTCTAGTATCTCAAATACAGAAGTGGTTATTGACCTTGACAATGAAAAAGAGATGGATGACACAGTTTTGGTTGAAGACACAAACATGACAGCCTTTCAAAACTCAATAGCAGGACAACTATATAGTGCATGTAAAAAATAGTTTGTTCTATTGTATGAAATAAGCAATATGTTAATGTAAAATGTTGTAGAAATATGTATTAAAACATTGTAGAAATATGTTAATATTATTAAAAATGTAAAAATATTTGTATAAAAAATGTAGAAATATATCAAGGTTATTAAAACGTAAAAATAGTTTTATACATAATGTAAAAATGATTTTATAAATATATAAATCTAATTGTTTATTAATTTGTTTTAATACACCTATATGTAATTAGCCACAACATTTGAAACAACATTTATGTTATTAGGAAAAATGAACCAAACACCTACAATATTTGAAACAACATATTAAATCTGTTAGGGGGACAAACTCGAACTAACACCTTAATATAACATATTTTGAAAGGAAGCATTCATTTTCACACACCTCAATCTAACAATAGAACAAACCTTAACCAACAGTCACTAATAGTCTAACCCACCTCGAAGAGAGACTTACCATCAAAAGAATTCAAAAAGAAGATTAACATGTAGAGTTACTAATCTAGGTCTAAACTCTAAATTGAAGAAGATTGAAGAGAGACTTACCTTCTATAGTGATACAAAAGAGTTGTTGAGGAGCTCGACTTACGAAGGCAAGCTAGTTCGTGGTTAGAGGTAATGATGCATTCGACTGAAAAAACCAAGCTACCCTTGATTGACGAAGCTTAGCTACCAAGGTTTCATTGAAGTTGAACCAGAATACCAGTACTAGAGGTGAGTGGTGCAATCATGAGATGCTTAAGAAGAAATTTACCAAAGTTGAGGTTTGATGTGTTTTAATTGTGAAAAATACTAGAATAACCCTAATATCTTTACAGAAAAATATAGATGGCCATTTTAATTAGCCAAATGTCACAATTTATGAATGAAAAAACTACAACTGAAAGTTCATCACAGAAGGAGGATCCCACGTTCCCATCTTATAACAATATGGAGGTAAATTTGTCACAATGTGTGCTAGCATGTCAGACTGGTCCAAGACAAAGACAGTGGGTTCCCATCATCAGATTCCCAACAAAAAAGAGCCACGTGTTTGCAATTAAGATCGAAGATCAAGGAAAGAATCCAAATGTATAGCAGTATAATAAAATGAAAAATGGATTAATACAATAGAAGGATTTGAGGTTCTTGGCGCCTAAGTCCCCAAAAGCTATGTTATTGTAAAAGACTTGGTCATTCTTCTAGATTTCAAAATTCCCACTTTCATGCTTCTTGATGGCATTGGGACTCCTCTAGATCACTTAATTATGTATTGCCAAAGGATGCTACTGTATGTTCATGACGAGAAGAATCTGATCCACTTTTTTGAAGAAAGTTTAACAGGGAGTGAAACATGTTCGTTTACAAGTTTGGATCCATCATTCATTGAGACTTGGGAAACCTCTTTCTCAAAAAGTTTGAACACAATGTATAGAAAGTCCCTACTATCTATAACCTTCAAAGTACGACCATGAAAGAAGGAGAGCTTCATCTCCCACTTGCTGAGCCAGATTTGGTGAATGCATTCCTTGATAAGCTCCGAAAGTTGTACACCTCGAAGATTGTCGAAGGAGGGCATGCTGATATAGATGAAATGATTTAGTCAAAGAAATGTATTCAACGATGTATGCGGAGGGGAAATATCAACATCAATATCCCAGTGTTTGAGAAACCAGTATCCCAGAAGCAAATTCTAAGCACACTACCAATTATGGTTTTAATATGCTTATAATTCACCAACCTCTGACTATAGGCTACAGAGCAATGCCCTTTGATTGTTCAAACCATACAACTATTACCCTTAACAAAACTATCCGCCAACGAAGACTATTAGTCACTTCACAAAACTATCAACCACCATGCCAAAACTACCAAAATTTTGAGGCCAACCTGAGACCATGAAGGCAGCCTGAGTAATTCTCCCTTATACCCATGACCTATGCTCAGTGATATACTAAGTTGTTAGCTCAATTAGCTATCAGACATATTTTTGGGAAGGGCGAGGTAGCCACCTTATCCTCCTTGGTATGATCCAAATGCGATATGTGCCAACAATGGGGATTCACTTGGGCATTCAATTGAGAACTGTTCACCTCTTAAGAGGATTGTGCAAAACTCTTTTTACATTATCAAAACCCACTTCAAGTGAGATTTTTTAGCCAATCCTATCAAACATATTTTGGCTAAGTCAGGAATGGCCTAACTGATCGCATGCACTACCTTTTTCACAAAACCAAAGTGTCGTACCATTAGTGGGTCAAATCCTGCTCAGTTGAAACGTTGACTTCTAACACATTAAAACAATTGGGAAATTTAGTTTTCAAAATAAAATAGAGCCAAATTGGGAATTTTTTTTAAGAAAACCATTTTCAAGAGTTATAGGGTGCTTAATACCTTCCCCATACTCAACAGACGCTCTTATCCTTTTTTGTAGACCATAATGGGTGTTTAATTGCACTCTAAAAATAAATTGGTGGCGACTTCATTTTTTGTACTGCTTGCTTCAGCAGTGTTCTCCTGAAACAAGCTAGCTTGTCAACCAACTAATGAAATATCTGGATGATACAAATGAATAATCACAAAAGATCATGACGTTGTGAGCCCTTAAGGCGCCTAATCTATCTCTAGCATGTTGCCAGATACTATTTACAACTGAAAGGTGAAAATCAAGGAGCTGATACATCAACATGACCATAAAGTCTCCCTACCAAATCTCTTTGTGTCAAGTCAAGATGACCATCCACTATTCCCAAGGTCAGGAAGGTGTACATATCATGTTCTCCAAGAGTGTGGGATAAAACCAATAAAGATAATGTCCTACTATGACCAAGATGATGATCCCATGATCTAGAAAAGCTGCAAGTGGACCACTATCCTATACAATACTTATTTGTAGAGCAATAATAATAGAGTAATACCACAATCCAACATTTTCTCAAAATATTACATGACCTGCTACTCTTTGTGAAGTAAAGCACCATTCAGGAATCAAGGAATGCCACTACCATCGAAGAGGCCTATAAGAAGAAACATCAACAAAAAGTACCTTGCATAAAAAAGAGACCCAGTGTCTCAAAACTTAATCGCTCTTCAACATGGCTCTGTCCACTTATCCTTTTACTTGGCTCTTAGCTTAGATCAAACACATCTAGGTGATAGCATCCGTGGCTGTGTTAGATTTATCTTGTAAAACACAATTTTCATGAACTCGGGTGTAGTATTCAAAGAAATTTCAATACATTTTAGAATGTATTATTGTTCATCCATCTCAAAATAAGCTCTTTCATTCCAATGTTCTAGGTTATATTGCTGCTTGTAAGTGATGCTAAAGAAATTTGAAGTTCTTTTTCATTAAGGCAAGCTTGAACAAAGTGGTTTATTTGTTTTCCAAACCACACAAAAATTAACTAATTGGAGGTTTGATAAGCACACATCTCCTACATAATCTTTATATTGGCAAAAAGTCTTGGCACGCTCGTAATTTTTCTATCATCACAAAAAACTCTCTTCTAACGCGTCATCAAGAGTGCTGGAATCAATTTTGATATTCTTCATTTTGTAAAAGGAACTAACATATTTTTGGCACGCTCAGTTGGATTCTTGTGTCAATTACTTGCAACCATGCCAAGGAAAATAGGAAAAACAATCGAAGGTGAACCAACAACTGGGGACTTGTCCCCACCTCTATCACAAAGGGAGTCTTACAACATGCTTTAAGATCCTCATCTTGTCAAAAATAAAAGGGAAGAAAATGCAAGTCCTGCATTTATCTAACTTTTATGCTGAGAAATTATTTTAGCAAATAGTGGTTCTATGCAGTCTATAAAGAAAATTGCAAAGAATATGCAACAAGCTTACCAGTATACGCTTTAGTAGAATCAGAAGGTTCTCCAGCATAATTATCTAAAATTATACAAGAATCTCCAATATATGCTAGGATCTCAACAGTGTACACATTTAGTACCTATTCCACAGCCCACTATGAAGACCTTTAAGCAACTAATTATTATTTTGAAGGATTTGGCAACAATATTTAAGGTCAACCAACCGATAACAGACCCTAGTAGTAGCAACGAACACTATGTTAAGAACATATCAATACCTCCAATTATTTCTTTAGCACCATTATTGACGATCCGTGCCTAAATCCAAGAAAGAGCCTCAAGTTTAACCACAACAACAATATTATCGACCTTATCCCAAACTCGGGGACGAGGACAATTTATCTATGAACCTTATGATTAGACACAAGCGATCCAAATCTATCGCAACTGATGGTGAATAGGGATCAAGCTATGAACGTTTTCCAAGACATGTTCGGCCTTAGACGTCGGACAAGATCTATGTATCGCAGGTCTTTCCCAAAACTAGTAGATCACCTTCCACTCTCTAGGATATTAAGGAAACCTAACTTTTCTCTTTCCTCTAAGAAAGCCACTCAGTCAATCATGAAGCACATAGGCCATTTTACCATCCAGTGTGGAGAATTAGGCTCGAAAGATGACTACAAGCTTAAGTTATTTGAAATTTCCTCGCTAGTATACCTTATCTTGGTAATAAAATTACTCACTAACTCTATTGATAGTTAGACATAAAAGAACTCCGACTTGTTTAGAATCACTAAATTTCCTAGAGAGTTAGTCGAGCCTTTCCTTAACAAGTTCAAAGAGGCTATACTTTGGTTCAATACAAAGATACCATAAGAGGAATAGTGACATTGAGGTTCAAAGGCATACAAGTTTAGTTTAGGAAGAAGTGTGACAATCTCAATTTTCATGACTTCTTCCAACTTATCGTAATAGCCGTCCATTATAAGATAGTTCTCAAAGAAGAACAACACATAGCCAACTCTTCCAAGGGGACCTATTATAGGGATTCAAATTATATAGTGGCAAATGTTGAAGGTGAGCTAGTACAAGAGGTCATAGTCGCAAAGATTCTGAGTGAAAATTCATATATTTGCAAAGATATTGTTAAGTCAGAAGCACCTAAGTAGCTGGGACCACTAGGCTCAGCCAAGCCAAATAATTTTTATGCGTATGATGTCCAAGATAGAGAGAATATTTGACTGCCTTCTAGTAGACAATGTGATCAAGCTACCTCCTGGGCATAGAATTCCACCACAAAAGGTGATTCAAAAGAAGTCATACTGTAGATGTATAATTCTTGGAGTCATTTTACTAATGATTGTGTTACTTTCAAAAATTAAATCCAAGCTAGGATCGACTATTGGAATAGACGCCAATCCTTTTCCTCAATACATGATCACACATATGGTCTCTATCAACGTGGGTTAGATGCCAAAATCAGCACCAAGGCAGAAGCTGGTGTAAGGGAATATGGAAGCTCAGAAGGGTGTTTGCTTCTTCCCCTCCCGGTCAACATCGTTGGTGCTCTCTAGATTTGTGAATTTGAGTTTCAATTCTTTTAGAACCTTTCTCTTTACAGACGACAAAAATCTCCTAGTAAATCACAAAATCCAAGCAAATTCTCAGCTCATCACTGGAAGGTGAAAAAGCATGTCAAATATTTTGTTCATTTGAAGCTTTGTTCATAATGTGGACACACACTTTTGCAATAAAGACAAACACTCCAAGAGAATCCCAACTCTAGAGAAGTGATTGAAGAATCATTTCTTAATGGCAAACACTTTAATGTCGAGTTCAAGCTCGGGGACCGAGTGCAATTCTAGAAAAGTACATTCACGTGTTTATCTTTTTTTTAAAAAATGTAAACATGAGGGAAAATAGAAAACAGGACATTTGGTGGATCAGCCTATCATCAAGAATAGACTAAGAATGAAGAGAAGCATGTGACTTCATTCTAGAACAGACCAAGAATGGTTAAACCTTCATCCTCATCGGTAGTTGTATGGAAAAAGTATCAACACCCAAAAGAGAGGAAGATTTTGACCAAGACACATAAGAGGAGGTTGCAATAGAAAAAAATAGAAGAATTGAGAAGCTGACGATTGGAAGCCTAGAACACTTGTCTTGTTCTCATGTAGAGATTTGGAAGAAAATTACGTCAAATTCATGGTAGGTGACTTCCCGAAGAGAACACCTTGCGAATCTTAGGCGACCATTGTCCAGGATGAGAACTCATAGCCTGAAGATGAACCCATTGAAGTGCACATTTATAGTGTTTGCGGGCAACTTTTTTGGGATTCTTAGTTAATTAGATAGGCATTGTGGTTGATAAGAACAAATCAAGAGTAGTCTTTGATGAAAATCCTCCAAGAAACAAGAAGAAACTCAAGAAATTCCATATACAGATCAACTTCCTCAAAACATTTATCTCGAATCTAGCAAGAAAAGTCCAGAAATTTTTTGAACTCCTGAAGTTGAAGCAAGAAGAAGAATTTGTCCAAGAAGAGCACCATCAATACGCTTTCCAAAAAATAAGAAGTGTTTGGCATGACCTCCAGTGCAACCTTCTATTTACCAATGAAAGTCTTGAAGTTGTATATCTCATAAGTAGATAGATCAATTAGGTCTTTTTGCCTAAGATAACGAGACTGAAAAATTGTAGGCGATATACTATCTTAATAGGCTACTATCTTCAATAAAATAGAAATATACTCCAATTAAAAAGCTTTGGCTGAGTATTTTCTTTGCAGCCACTAAGCTCAGACACTACATATTACTAGTCACTGTTCTAATCCTTTATAGAACATACTTGATCAAATATCTTCTATCCAAACTAATTATCAGAGTAAGAATAGGGAAGTGGTTCATTGGCTTGATGGAGTTTACTTTCCAATACATGCCTTTGAGAGTAGTGACGAGACGTGCGCTCATAGATTTTGTAGCAGATCACCCTAGCCTAGACATTGAAGAAATAGACGCTCCAGAGTTGAGAACATTAGCATCATCTTATTTCTGTTTGACGACTCCAAAACATACTATATCTATGGGTGTAGTATTATCATTATATCTCCTAAAGGTAAAAAAATACCTTTGTCTTCTTAGTTTGATTTTGAATTTTCTAACAATCAGGCATAATATGAAGTAGTCTTCATTAGCTTGGAATTCGTAAGATGATTGGGAGCAAGAATGATCGAAGTAATAGGATATTCTCAGTTTGTGATAAACCACTTTGGAGGAACCTACAAGTGTGATAGTGTAGACCTTTCACTTTATTACATGGTTGCCAAGCTGTTATTGGAGGACTTTGATGATGTTGTTGTATCTAATGTGCCAAGGAGATTCAACATTGAAGCCAAAGCACTAGCCCATGTGGCAACAAGAGTCAGTCTGTTACAAAGCACTTACGATAGAACCATCACAATCCAAAAAAAAATTATTGCCTTTTGACAATAGGAGATCTCTTGCTATCCTACAAAAGTTTTGTACCAAAATCTCATACGAATATTAGAGACAGTTTCTAATTAAGTTTTGAAGAATCCTAGTATTAAAACGGACCCAAAGGCCAAGAGAAGAACAGTTAATTATGTGCTAATGAATGGTGAACTGTACAACAAGAGTCCAAAAGAAGATTTACTCATACAATGCCTAAGACAGGAGGAATCAATGAAGATTATGGCAAAAGTACATGGAAGTGTTTACGGAGCACACAAGCTAGAAGGAAGTTGAGGTGGCTTATTAGAAGGTATGTGTACTATTGGCCTTCTATCTTAGCAGATTGTATCAAATATTCTAAAGGTGCCAGCCTTGTTAGGTTCACGAAAAAAATTCAACATATAACTTTTTCCACCATGCAAATAGTCACAAAACCTTAACCATTTAGAGGTTGGGAAATGGATCTTATTGGCAATATCTTCATAGTAGCCATGAATTATTTCACCAAATAGATGGAGGCCTTTCCACTAAGGTGTGTGAGTCAACAAGACTTCATCAAAGTCATCAAGGAAAGAAAAATTCATATATTTGGCTTTTTCTAGCATATTATGGCAGAACAAGGCATGATATTCTTTTGTGATCCGATACAAGACTTTGCCTCAAAGTATGGGTTTGAAATTTCACACTTTACACCATATTATGCACTAGGCAATAGGCAAACAGAGTCTACAAATATGGTTCTCAAAGACATCATTGAGAGTACAGCGGGAAGCAATCCAAGCACTTGGCAAGAAGCACGATATCAGAAGCATTATGGGCATACAAGACTTCTAAATGGATAGGCATAGGACCAACACTCTTTATGCTCACCTACGTGTAGGATATACTACTTTCTATGGAGATGGTAGTCAGATCTACAAGGTTAGCCTACTTTTCACTTGGGCCTAAAGATCAACAATCTATTTCTTCATATCTTTAATATTGTTGAGTTCAGAAGATTCAGTTTCCAATGAAGTTTGCAGATGACCTCCTAGCAGGTGAAGTTCAAAGTTGAGCTCTCTTCTTTTGTTTTCTTCTGATAAAATTTCATGAAGGTGAGCTTGACTGTTGGAGAAGTCCTTGACTAGGATGAGAAGTCCTTTGAGAAAAATCTTTATATTGCTATGAATAGCATTGGAAAAGTCTAAAGTCTATAGAAAATTTTTAATAGTTGTCTTTAGATTGGTGTACATCTTGTGGTAGAAACAAACTTCAGGATCTTTCTTGTTGAGCTCCTTCAAAAGTTTCTTCATCAAAGAAATCATATCTTCAGAAAAAGGAAAGAAATGGATGTGAAACTAGAAGTAGACTCGTCGAGCTAAAACGATGAGTCAGTGTAAAGCCTGTGATTTCAGGACATTAGCTATTAACAAGTAAAAAAAAATATAATAATAAAATAATAAAAGTAGCCGAAAGCAATTCATTTATTAAATCCTATCATTGACATTTCCTATTTTACAACACCAACTACGGGAGACAAATTGCATGGCTATTGTATATATAAGCATATGGTTGGGAAATAAATCATTTCTTAGCTGACAGCCACCCACAATCTAGCTTTATGTAACAGCATTGGGAACCTCACCAGAATCACTAACAGAGACGAAACAGAGGTAAGTCTTACGATATCACATTCAACATCCTGTTTGGGTAGGTTCCAAATAGCAACTAATGTTTGTTGCGATTATCGATCGAAAGGTGATGAGGTGTTCTTTGAAGCCAGTTAGATTAAAGAAGTGGCTGTAAGTAAAAGGATGGTGTAGGTAACGTTTCTCTCTCTACTTTCTCACTTGTTGGTCAACGATGGAAATTTTCTTTGAACCACTCAAATAGACACCAGAGATCATTAGAGTGATCTCCAATGTCCCTGGGTTCAATTGTTTCACCCATGGTAGGAATGGGTAGTCGGAGTATCAAAATCTAAGGAACTAGTGAAATTGGATATACACTAGTTGAATGGGTTTTAGTAAGTGTTTGGGTTAGATATTACCTTCATTGAAATTGCTGAACCCGGACGAAATGAATCCAACCCAAAGTAGGGCCTACAATCACCGTCGGGAGGGTTGCAATGGAAAGGAGTAATCTGCGGTTTTGCTGGAGAAGAAGGTGATAGTGGGTTGGGTTATTTCTTGGGCTAGAAAAATTGTTTTTAACAAAAGGCTGCGATTTGTTAACACATGGGTTGAGCTTGGGTGACTTTTGACTATTTTAAAATCATTTACTTTTATCAAAGGTGACACTTGGTCCAAAATAAATAGGAAAGGCTAGTTTTAGGAAATTGTTATTTTACCAAACTAAAGGTTTGCCCATAATTTTAAATTTGACTAAGGATATTTTTTTGTTAATTTTAATTAGTCCTTAAATTTGTTGGATGTGTGGTTAACCAGTACTATACTGGTATTTTTGTGCAGGCGATTGAGCTTGTTTCTTTGACGCTCTAGGTGCTTGTTTGAGTTTGTTTGCTCTAAGGTAGGGGGTCTTTCCTTGACTCTTAGTACCCATTTTCATGTTATTTTCATTTGTTCATTACCTTATTACTTTGTAGATTAAATTCGTCCTTTTCATTGCTTTATCATTAACTTATACTTCTTGGAATATTTGACATCCTATTTACTCTCGTCATATAGCTTAGGCATCAATCAATTTTGGGGAAAATATTGACTTGCTCCAAAATGTTTTCAAATTATTAAATTCAATTATATTTTTTCCATCGATCGGTTAATCTCCATCAAAAAAATTTCCATGTTATTTTAAATCACAAATTTTAGAAAAAGTATTTTAATCCAATAATGGTTTTCTTTCTATTTTCGTAGGAATTGTGCATTTTATTTTTAAATAATATAATACTATATTTTTGTTAGTAGTTTTGGGTATGATATTTTGCATGAGGATTTTTACGCTACTCATGCATCATTTCGTTTATGATTGTGGAGATTGTCGATTGGAGTTATTGCTCGATCGTGATTATTGTTGGGAAGTTGTTGTTGGTTGTCCTTTGTTGTAGCCAGTTGTTGTTAGTTGGCTTTGTAGCGGTGGTTGTGCTAGCAACATCTTACCATGAGACATGATCACTGACTAGGATTTATTCCTCATTGTTGTATAGGCACTTCAGTGCAGATCATTCTTGATCTTTTGTTCCACCCGTGGGATTATGCGGGGTGTTGATTGACCCTTATGGTCTTCGTTGATAGTTGGCATATGACTACATTTATACTCTATGTATTACTGTTACATGAATTTATTGTTGGCATGATCATATTTCATTCTGCCTTATTCTATTTGATATCTCGTTTGCTTTCGTTATCATATTCATTGTTTCCTCCACTTGGATATCTGTCTAATAAGTATCTGAGTTTTTTACGGGTATTTCATCCCTACTGGGCTTTATAGCTCACCTCCTTTCTTTTCAAATTTTTAGGCGAGTACATTGATGATAGCTAGAGCCCTATAGTGTGAGCGAAAGACCCATGGATATAGGACAGTGGTTGGGTTTTATCTAGTTTGGATTTTATGTAGAATTTCTGCATGTACTCTGTTGTACTATTTGCTTATGTATAATTTCAATTTGTTTTGATTATTTCTAAACATTAATTAGATTTCGTGTGTCAATTTCAAACGTTTAATTTAATAAATAAAGAACTTTGCATATTCAATGTAGCTATGAGTAATTTAGTCATAGTCATTTCGCAGACCTCCTATTGGGACGGGGAGTTACTCTGTTGGTATCGGAGCTTAGGTTCTAGTATCAAGGCAAATATCCATGGACTCGTTATACATTCCAGGATTGGTCAGTAAGTTAAATTGTTTTTTGTTGGTTGTTTATCGTTGTTTGTTATTTTTATTTTTCGTGTACTATCAGATGATTATTAGTGGAAGAAGACGTGGTCTTGGGCAAAGACATGGTAGAGGCCATGGTAGGATCCTAGTTCCTACACCTGATTTAAGTCCCAGTTCCGTGTACTACCCGTAGCACCAATGCCAGAGCCAGCGGCTGTACAGGTACCTATGGCTTTACCTCAGATGGAGGCGATTATGAGAGGGAAGGCTGAGGTTTTTGCGTAGATGATGAGCCAACTTATGCCACAGATGTTGGAGGCACAACAAGGACTTGTAGCACAGAGTGTGGGAAAAGCTGCGAGATAGGCCACACCATCTCTAGTTTTTGAGCGGGAGATGAGATCCAAAAATTGAGAGTTGGTGGAGTTAGAAGAAGTTTATAAGTTAGAGGCGGCCATTTTTTGAGGCGAGTTAGATCCACTAGCAACTCAGGATTGGCTATGACAAATTGTGAGGAGGTTGGACACACTGAATATCGCTATGGAGCGTAGGGTAAGAGTGGCCATTCATTTTCTAGAGGGACCTGCATATGAATGGTGTGAGAGCGAGATGCATATACTGGGAGCAGACGCAACTTGGGTGCAGTTTAAGACAACTTTTCTGGAGAAGTATGTGCCAATGAAGGTTCGATTAATTAAACAATATGAGTATTTGGAGCTCAAACAAGATAGTATGAATGTGGCCGATTATGAGGCCAAATCTGATGAGCTAGTTAGATTTGCAAGAGCTTATGCTCGTGACAATAAGGCTAGTGCGGCCAAATTTAGAATGGGACTGCATTCAATAGTCATTGCAAAACTCGCGACCACCAAGACTACTACTCACAGAGAGATGGTGGAGTTAGCCCGAATGGCTGAGAAGAGTAATATGGAAATGGAGAAGTATTATGAGACGAGCAAGGCACAGAAGATGGCTGGCTGAAGCATCATCCTCAGGATCCGAGGCGAATAAATGCAAATAGATTGAACCAAGTTCAGAACAAAAAATTGAGCCGAGATTTGATAGAAGATCTGATCGGAGGACATATCGTAGGCCTGATCGGCGAGACGATCGACATAATCGTAGAGACCATCAGGGTACACGCTGTAGAGATTCAGGTTAGCTGAGGGCAAACAAAGCTTCCAGACAGAAGATAGTGGTATGTTTCAATTATTGACAGCCAAGGCATCGCTCCAATGAGTGTACTAGACCTAATCGGGGCACATGTTATGGGTGTGGTCAGATTGGTCACCAGATCAGAGATTGTCCCATTAGGGGTGGACCAGTGTTGTCAGCACGACTAGTTTAGCAGGTCCGTTTGCTAGCACAACAGCAACAGAGGGCATTTCCAACTATTGATAGAGGACGTCTAGTAGCATTGCTTGCAGCAACACAGCAGTAGAGAGCACCGGTTAGGGTTTTTGCCTTAGGACACGAGGCAATACATCCTGAGCAAGAGTATATCAGAGGTATTTACCTTTTGTTTAGTAGTTGGGCTAGAGTATTGTTTGATTCTAAGGCTACTCATTTCTTTGTTGCTGCTTATTTTGTGTTTGCATTGAGTTTGTGTGTTACACCATTGGGGGAATCATTGCTTGTTGAGTCACCTATAGGGTAGACTTTTCGTGCTAGTAGTGTTTATCGTGATTGTTGAATACAGATTGGGGACTATGGGTTCTTAGATGATTTAGTGGTGATGGAGTTTGATGGTTTTGATGTTATTCTTAGGATGAATTGGTTATCCAAAAATCGAGTGATTCTTGAGTGCTATGGGACGAGAGTCAATTTGAGGATGCCTCAGGGTTCGATGGTTTGTATTTGAGGATCGAGAGGTATTCCATGTCCACATTTTCTGGCAAATCCTTCCTATGAGGATTGTATGGTAGTAAACTTAACCCTCTCCACATTGAAAGAGGGGAATAGGTAGTCTTTGCCTTTGATTGAGAAATTTATTGATGTCTTTTTGGAGGATTTTCCTGGATTTCCACCATTAAGAGAAATTGAGTTCAAGATTGAGTTGTAGTTGGGTACTAACCCGATTTCTATGCCACCACATAAGATGACACCTGTTGAGTTGAGAGAGACGAAGACTCAATTACAAGAATTGCAAGATAAGGGGTTTATCAGGCCTAGAACTAGCTATGGGCATTATGAGTTCCTGGTTATGCCATTTGGTTTAACTAATGCCCCAGTAGTGTTTATGGACATGATACATAGAGTCTTCCAATAGTTTTTGGATAAGTGGGTGATCGTATTTATAGATGATATATTGGTGTATTTAGCTACAGCTGAGGAGCACGAGACACATTTGCGATTGCTCTTACAGTCATTGGGAGAGCATCAACTTTATGCCAAGCTAAGCAAGTGTGAATTCTGATCCCACGAGATGAAATTCTTTGGTCACTTGATCTCACATGAGGGTATAGCTGTTGATCTTTCCATGGTGGAATCAGTGTCTAATTGGCAGAGACCTAAGATTGTAGCAGAGATTCGCAGCTGTTTAGACTTGGCGGGTTATTACAGGAGATTTTTTATGGGATTCTCTTTGATTTCTACCCCAATGACTCATCTAACTTAGAAAGAGGTCGCATTTGCATGGTTTGATAAATGCAAGATTGTCTTTCAAGAATTGAAGAAGAGACTCACTTCTGCTCCGATTTTGGTTATACTAGAGAGAGATATTAGGTATTAGGTTTATTGTGGTGCTTCTGGTATTGGTTTGGGTTGTGTGCGGATACAGCAGAATCAAGTTGTTGAGTACGCTTCTCGATTGCTGAGAGTACATGAGAGAAATTAAGCAGTTCATGATCTAGGGTTGACAGCAGTTGTGTTTGCACTGAAACAATGAAGATATTATCTATATGTGGAGAGATTTGAGGTGTTCTTTGATCATAAGAGTCTTAAATATCTTTTCACCTAGATGAGCTAAACCAGAGATAGTGATGATGGATGGAGTATTTGAAGGATTTTGATTTTTGTTTGCAGTACCATCTGGGAAAGGTAAATGTTGTTGCGAATACACTAAGTTGAAAGGCTTATGTAGCGAGGCTAGGAGTTTAGGAGCGTGGTTTGATAGAAGTTGTCGATGATTATTTTCTGCAGTTACACGAGTAACGTGATTCAGTTTTCCTGAGCAGTTTGGTTAGTCTATCTGAGTTGGTACAAAGAGTCATAAATGAACAGACATGTGATGAGGGATGTATCACTCTTCGTGAGGGTTGGACTTGTGGAGATGATGGTGGTGTTAGAGTGGGCGGTAGACTGGTTGTACTAATTGAGGAGACCTTATGGGATGACCTTATGAGAGATGCCCATTATTCTAGATTTGCAGTTCATCTGAGTAGTAAGAAGATGTATCACGATATGAGGCGACAGTTTTGGTGGAGCGGTATGAAAGCTGACGTAGCACGATATGTGGCGAAATGTCTTACTTGCCAACAAGTTAAGATTGAATACCAGAGATCGAGATGTTTATTGCAATCGTTTCTAGTAGCTGAGTGGAAATGGGATCATGTCACCATGGATTTTGTGACGGGTTTGCCTAAATCCCCTCGTGGACATGATTTTGTTTGGGTGATAGTCGACAGATTGACTAAGGCAGAATTTTCTTTCGATTGAGAAGACAGATCCAGTTAGTGCACTTGGTCATTTGTATTTATGTGAGATAGTGAAACTGCATGGCGTTCCACGTTCGATAGTGTTTGATAGGGACCCACGTTTCACTTTTTAATTTTGGGTTAGTTTACAGAGTGTCATGGGTTAGTTTACAGAGTGTCAGTTGTTCTTTAATACTATATTTCATTCTTAGCCTGATGGGCAGAGTGAGCGTACCATACAGATATTGAAGGATATGTTATGAGTGCGTGTGTAGGATTACAGAGGCATTTGAGCATAGCACTTGCCACTTGTTGAGTTTGCATATAATAACAATTACCAGAGCAGTATTAGCGTGGCACCATATGAGGCTTTGTATGGATGACCATGTAGATCACTGTCATATTGAGCTGAGGTAAGAGAGACGACTTTTGATTGGTCCTGACTTAGTACAAGAGACAACCGAGAAAGTGAAATTGATTTTACAGAGGTTGAAAACTGCTCAAGATAGACAAAAGAGTTATGTGGATAAGTGTCGTAGGCCTTTGTGAGATTGGTGCACTAGAACGAGCAGAATCTACGGCCGAGTAAAGGGCTAAGGCAATGAATGACCTCGAGCAGATGAAAGCCGAGCTGGTGGAAGCAAAGAAGGCAGCCAGGGCAGAGGAGCAACGTCTCAGAGCAGAGCTGGAGGACTTATAGTCCGAGCTGGAGACGACGCGATCTCCTGCTTACTCAAGCACTAAGCTGGCTGTGGCCAAAGCGCTCGGGGATGGTCGACAGTTGGGTGTCGATGAGTTCAAGCAGTCCGAGGAGCTTGGATTGATGCCCCATCAGGATGGTTAATTTAGCGTCCGTGGTGCTTTCAAAATGGCCCAAAAAGTTCTTATTGACGCGGGTCTTTATCCTTCGCTTCTGGACCAGTTCTGCCCCCCATTGGTGGGTAAGGATGACTTGGTTGAGCTGAAGGAGGATATCTACGAGGAGTACAAAAGGGCACAAAAGGCAAAGAAGAAGGCAGTCGAGCCTCCGATGAGGAGGACGAGGATGACCGTGAAGACGACAAAGTTGTGCCTTTGACCGATCTAACCCTGCCTTCTGATGTTCAACCACAAGAGAATCCTTCCCCCGAACTGCCTGACCAGCCAATCAATCCTCAGGTTGAGCTGACCGACAATATTGCTTAAGAGGCAGTCGAGGAGCCTCATATAGATATAGAAAAAAATCGAAACTAGATAGGCGGAAAGAAAAACTAGAAGTAGTATCGTTGGAGGTTATCAACATTCCATGGCCTCATCTTCCTATGCTTACCTGGGTCTTCAATCCTGTAAGTCCCTTCTTTGAGAACTTCAATAACATGGTAGGGTCCTTCCCAGGTTTCGCCTAGTTTTCTAGGGTGTTTCCCTGTTGCCTCTAACTTTCTTAGGACCAAGTCTTTTATAGAGAATTTTCTCACACATACTCTCTTGTTGTAGTACCGTGCGGTTATCTGCTTGTAGGCTGCAATCCTGAATCTGGCTGCTTTATTGTTTCCTCCAAAAAATCAAGATTGTTGAGGAGTTGTTCATCATTTTCTTGCTCATTGAAATTGGCAGTCCTCGGGGATGGGACTCCAATTTCTACTGGGATAACAACCTCTGTACCAAATGACAGTATGAACGGACTTTCACGTGTTGATGTGCGAGGTGTCATCCAGTAGGACTAGAGTAGTACTGAAGCCAATTCTTCTACCCATTTTCTCTTTGCATCATCCAGCCTGGCCTTAAATCCATGAAGGATAGTTCGGTTGGTCACTTCTGCCTGACCATTCGCCTGTGGATGGGCTACCGAAGTAATTCTTAGGTCTATTCCAAGGTCTTCACAAAACTTATGCATTTTGCGACTGACGAACTGCCTCCCATTATCTACAGCCAAGGCTCTAGGCAGTCCATACCTACAGACCAACGTTCTCCAAATAAAATCTATGACTTTATTTTCAGAGATCATGGCAAGTGGCTCCACCTCTATCCACTTAGTGAACTAGTCTACTGCTACAATCATATTCCTCATTTGTCCTACTATCTGGACAAACGGACCCAGTAAATCCATGCCCCATTGAGCAAAAGGAAATGAATTTTGTATGGGTATGATCTCTGCTGGTGGCAGATGAGGCACACTGGAATGCATTTGACATTTATCATACCTCTGTACCAAAAGCTTGGCATCCTTCATCATGGTTGCCGATAATAACCACATCGAAGAACCTTGTGACTGAGCACCTTTGCACCAATATGACTGCCACATATCTCTTCATGCACTTCTCTTAAAGCATAGTCTGCCTCTCTTGGGACCAAGCATTTCAAGTATGGGAGAGTAAAGGATCTCCTGTACAACGCCCCCTGGATAATAGTATATCATGCAGCTCTCCTCCGCAAACTCTTAGCCTCATTCTTATCCTCAGGTAGCTTTCCTTCCACTAAGAAGGACCTTATAGGATCCATCCAGCTAGGCTCCACTTCTATCTCCCCAACATGATTTTCATCCAATATACTCTGTTGAGGGAGGATTTCAATTCTGACTGAGGTAGGAACCCTGGCTGAGCTGGCGGATGCCAATCTAGCTAACACGTCCGCTTTTGCATTTTCAGTCCTTGGAATATTCTTCAGTTCTACTATTGGAATCTGTGCCAACAGCTCTTTCACCTTTGCCAAGTACTTGATCATACTAGGCCATTTTGCTTCATACTCTCCCTTGATCTGCCCAACCACGAGTTGAGAGTCACTACTAATCGCAAGATTTTTCACCTCCAATTCTATAGTCAATCATAGGCCAGCTAATACAGCTTCAGACTTTACTTTGTTATTAGATGCTTTGAATTGAAAAATATAGAGCATGCTCTACTATTATGCCCCCCGGGCCGAGGAGTAATATGCCAGCCCCACTTCCATCTTGATTGGAAGAACCATCTCCTGGTTGGCTTCTTGATCCTCGGTCGCTCTATGACACTCAACAATGAAGTCAGCAAGTGCTTGAGCTTTGAAGGCCTGTCTGGGTTGGAACTGGATGTCAAATTCGCTTAACTCAATTGCCCATTTGACCAACCTACCAGGTGTATCAGACTTTTGCAAAACATTTTTTAGCGGTTGGTCAGTTAATACTACTATGGAATGTGCCTGGAAGTAATGTCTTAATTTTTGAGCTGCTTTTACTAAAGACAGAGCCATTTTCTCAGCCCTACTATATTTGGTTTCTGCATCGACAATGACCTTACTAGTGTAATACACGGATCTCTTCTCCTTTTCTATCTCCCGAATTAATACTGCACTGACCGAATGTTTAGATGTTGCCAGATAAAGATAAAGAACCTCCCCTTTTTTGGGACAGGTCAGTAAGGGTGGTTGACTTCAATACCGCTTCAAATCTTCAAAAGACTTCTGACATTCTTCTGTCCAACTAAACTCCCTCGCCTTTTTTAGAGACTGAAAGAACTGTCTGCACCTATCCCTTGATCTTGCAAGGAATCGTCCAAACGAGGCAGCTCGGCCTGTAAGCCTCTACACCTCATTTGCATTCCTGGGTGATTCCATTTTTAGAATCGCCTCCACCTTCTCGGGGTTGACTTCAATACCTCTCGTGGTAACCAAAAAACCAAGAAATTTAACCGAGCTTATACCAAAAGAACACTTATCTGGGTTCAGCTTCATTTGATACTTGTCTAGCATCGAGAAGACCTTGCAAAGGTCTGCTGGATGGTCATCCGCCCATTTACTTTTCACCACCATGTCATCCACATAGGCTTCAATATTTTTTTCAATCAAATCAGCAAATATGTTATTGACACGCTGGTCTGTTGCTCTAGCATTTTTAAATTCGAAGGGCATAAACTTGTAACAGTTGGTCCCTTCTGGGGTGATGAATGAAGTGCTCTCCTCGTCATCAGGATTCATCTTTATCCGATGATATCCAAAGTAAACATCCAAGAAACTCAGTACCTCGTGTCCTGAGGTAGCGTCAACTAGTTGGTCAATCTTGGGAAGTGGATAACTGTCCTTAGGATAAGCCTTGTTAAGATTTGTAAGATCTACACACATTCTCCATTTGTCGTTGGCTTTTCTTACCATCACGATATTAGCAACCCAGCTCGGATACAATAATTCCTCGATGAAATCTGCATCAAGGAGCTTCTTCACCTATTCTTTGATAGCATTTTGCTTATCAATTGCAAAATTCCTTCTTTTTTGTTTAACTGGCTTCATCCCAGTCTTAATGCTTAAATGGTGAGTTATCACATTAGTACTAATTCTAGGAATATCATCCGTACTCCAGGCGAAAGTTTTTATGCTGTCAAGAAGGAAATCTAACAAACTGGTCTTCAACTTATCATCGAGTTGAAAGCCAGAGAACAGCTTTTTAGACCCTTTTCCCACCATGAATAAAACCAGTTCTTCTGTAGGGGTTGGATGGAAAGTGCTGTCTTCCTCCCGAACATCCAAACTCCCAACTGATATAGAGGACTTCTTCTTATCATTTAGTTTAGTATAATAGATGCCACAAGCCATTTTTTGATCTCTTCTAACTTCACCAATTCCCCTGGCAGTTGTGAATTTCATTTTGAGATGGTATTTTGACACTACCGCCTTAATCATATATTGGAGAGGTCTGCCGATGATTGCATCATAGGTCGCTTTCACATCTACAACTAGAAGGTCTATAATGTTCATCATAGTTCGTGGGTGAGTACCCAGTGTCACGGGTAGGGATATGACCCCCTTCAGGATGATAGGTTCTCCTGTAAAATCATAAAGTGACACATCAGTTGGTTTCAATCGATCATTAGAGATCTTCATCTGCTTGAAAGCATGGTAGAATAGGATGTCGGCTACACTTCCATTGTCCACCAACATCTTTCTTATCATAAAATTTGCTATGATTGCCTCTACCATCAAAGGATCATCATGCGGGTAATGAGTATCTCGTTCATCTTTCTCGAAAAAAGTAATAATTTCTTCCTTCCTTCGGTTATTCTTTGGTGGGGGCATTTGCTCATTTAACCGGGCATATGTTCTTCCTACTAATGAACTGTGCCCCCCGGCTGCCAGCCCACCAATTATAACTCCAATAGTCCCAGTTGTCCCATGTTCATGCCTAGGAGATCTATCTCCTCTGTGGGGGGATCTCGATCTGCCTCTTAATCTCTTTCTTTCATCCCCTCGCCTGTCATCTCTCCTTGCATCATCCCCTGATCTCTGATTCTTGCATCATCACTTAACCAAATTCTGGTCTCTGATTTCAAGAAGCACATTTTTCAAGGAGGTGTTTAGAGGTGTGTAGTTATTATACCTCTTAGCTGGTTCGGTCTTCTAAGATGATCTATCATATGTTCTCCCTTTGCCCGTGAATTTGTTAGCATCGGTTCTGTCAGATTTCATCTGATTCTTCCCTCCTGAAGTTCTGCCAGATGATGAGGCAGTTCGGACAGAGAAACGGGATGTTTTTAGAGCATCCGTCGCCTTTATGTACTTCTCAGCCCTGGCCAATAGTTCTTCCATAGTCTGCGGCTGCTCCATACACAAGGAGTTCACAAACTGTTCATGTCGAACCGTCTTGATCAAAGCAGCATTGGCAACTGCTATCTGGACATCCGAGATTCTCATACACATCGGTTGAACCGACACATGAAGGTCTGCGGTGATTCCCCCACCTCATGCTCAATCACCATGAGGTCGTTATTAGTGGTCTTCGGCTTCCTCGAACTGGCAAAGTGGAGAGCAAACTTCCTCGTCAGCTCTTGAAAACTATAAATGTTGTGTTGTGGATGACCAAGAAACCAGGTCCTGGCCACTCCAACCAAGGTGGCAGGGAAAGCTTTGCACATTATTGCATCAGTAGCTCCTCGAAATTCCATATTGTCTTTGAACCCCATAACATGATCCGTAGGATCTTGGGTTCCATCGTACTCCTTCAGATCTGGACGTTTAAAATCCCGGGGTGTCGCAGTATCAAGGATGTCCCATGATAAGGGATTGAGTGAGCTATCCCACATGTCATCCGGACCTCCAAAACCTTGCAGGGTAGCAATCTTTCAATCAACTTCTTCCAAATGTTTCTCAACACCTTCTGGAAGATTAGTTGCACCGGTGTCTCTTCTGGTACTCTCCACGGAATTCTTGGCATTGTTATCCCGTTTTTGGGCCATCCTAGAGTCACCTTAATTAGAGTGACTATCCTCCTGATGTTTTATGACTGGCGAATTCTCCTTGAGGGGTTGGTTGGCTAAAACCGCTTCAGTCAGTATCTCTACTTGTTTATAGAGCTGGTTAAACCGCTCCGCAAAAATGGGAGGGTTGGGCTGGCCAACGTTTGCCCAGTCTATAGGTTCTTCTTGTTGTTGATTGTTAACTTCTTGAATAGGAGGGTCTTCCTCTAGAGGTTGAAGGTCAGTCCTTACACCAAGACCTCTAGCAGTAGATGTCTTGGGATCAACTCCTGTATTTCTCCTCAGTCTGACCATTGTGATTTACTTTATGGGAAGATATTCTATCTTTTCCCACGAATGGCGCCAAAGTAATGATGCCAAAAACTGTTCGTCCTAGCTGGACACCAATAAGTTCGGTCAGACCTCAAATTGCTAAGCTGGACGTCCTACACAGCGAACAAATGTAAGCTAAGAGGGACCTCGAATTGGTTTGGGGGGCCGCTCCGACGCTCAAATCGGTTAGGTAATTCTCAGTTGGGAGGGCTCGGTCTCTGAGAGCTCTCTCAACTTAAGAAACAGTAATACCAGTTGTGATGTAAAAAATTTACCTGATGCGTGGGGCTCCTTTTATAGGGATTTACAGAGTTCTTATTCCTTTAGGAATAAAACTCCTCTCTTGCTTATTTGAGCGTATTTGTCGAAGTCATAGTCGTTTTGGGTCTCTACTCCTTATAGGATTAGGACTCCTAAAAGAAGTGACGGATCTAGTTCTGATATGGCAATGGCCGATCGACCAACTTATATAAGATCATGATGACCGACCAACCTGTTTGACCAACCGTTAATATCAGCAAGTAATAGGTAAAGGTCGAACCGATCTGAAAAGGATGATTGACCGAACGAACCACAGGTCTAAAAGGACCAAAGGAAGAGTAGACCAATTGTGTTCCGACCGACTGAACCATTCTAATACTTCTGGTTAGTCAGTCCAGCAAGACGCAACATCGCCTGTCCGAGGTGGACACTTACACATGTCACAATCTTATTGGATGGATCAATTTTGCCACATCACACTTCATATCCAAGACCATTAGAACGAGATAAAAGAAGAGCGGATTCTATACACAAGCCATAAGACGCCAAGCCAACACAATTTCCTTGCAAATCTGATATTATAGAGAGAGCATCTCCTTTTAGTATAAAATTGGTGATGTTCAAATGGATAGCCAGTTCTATTTCAAAGAAGCAAGCTTCCACTTCAACAAACAAGCATACTCCGCAGACGGAATACCTTTAAAACTTGAAGCAATCACCACTCTAAAATGATCTCTAATAACAGCTCCAACTACTATACTCCTTAGGGAGGACCAAACCCCATCAACATTAACTTTGAACTTACCAGGAGGACAGGGATAATATTGGAATTGAGAACATAAATAATATTGGAATTGAGAAGAGCAGCCTATTGGAGAACAGAGATAATATTGGAATTGAGAACATTAACTTTGAACTTACCTTATGCATAACTGCTAGTCTAAAGAATACACGTGATACTATGATATACTTAAGCTAGATGATAGATACAATCCAATTAAATAATTAACTCCAAAGTCCAAACAGGCAAACATAAATGATAAATTCCATTAATGGTATTCCACTAACTAGGAGATACAGGAATAGTATTGTTCATGGTGGCCCTATGCTCCCAGTTCCTCAGATTTTGGGCCAGATCCTTCAAATTTTTGTCAAAGTCGGCTTTGACACGGCTATGAGAGGAAATCTAACTACCTATGCTACCATTGCCCAGAATTGGTCAGGTTCTATCATTTTTGCATTAGTTAAATGTAGGTCCAGATCTGATCCTCTCATTGGAGAAATGTTGGCCTTGAATCTTGGTGTTCAGTGTTGTTTAGAAGCTCAGTTTGGTAGGGTGTTTTTTGAAGGTGATGCTCTGCTGGTAGTTGAGGCCATTAATCGCCCAAACCTGGTTCGAAATTGGGCGATTGAAGGTTTGGTGGATGAGACAAAGGTGTTGCTGAGTAAATTGCATAGTTGGTCTCTTTCTAAAATTAGCAGGCAGGCTAATGTCTGGGCAGATTTCTTCGCCAAATGGGCCGCAGCTTCGAGGCGATCGGGCAGCATTCCCAATGATTTTCTTTCTTATTTTCGGTCTTGGTTAGATAGTGTATGTGATCCTCCTAGTGCCTTGTTGCTGGTTCTTTTGTTGCCATATATAAAAAAAAGTAATTCAATTACGGTAATGTGATTACAAGGTAATGCTATTCAGGTGTTTAGTTTACAAAATGAAAATTTATTCCAATTCTTAGGCTGAGGTCTTGGATCGGGCCCGAGTCATTCGGAGTCTGGGAACAAACTTGGGATATCATGTGGTCTAGGATCGAGCCAGGGTCATTCCAAGGTCCAAGATCTGGCCCGGGTCATTTCATGATTCGGGATCTATCCTGGGTCATTGTAACACCCCGTTCCACGAAACTCTAATTTCCGAGCTCGTAGTACTGAATGCTACTTATATTACATCCTAATCCATCACTACTACCTAATTCTATATGTAAGAAGAACTCAATTAATGCTAGAATAAATTTAGCTAAGCATCATCTACCTCTAAATAACTAAACTCATTAAATAACTCAAATCAATCATCCTAATATCGATGAACATTTAACAATCATAATCTCATAATGGGAATTAACTCAATAAAGTACAATACATAGTTCTTGATCTCATTTTGCGAACTGTTGTTCAATAGTGATAATCTGAAATACTAGCAACCACCCTAAAGCTTAAATGAAAATTAATATTTTTGTCATGGATTATCAAAACCTAACTTCCTCACATGAGCATCCTTTTTATGGATCTGCGACGCCATCAACTCTTAAGTCAGCATAATCATGAAAGGATTCGGTACCTGTATCACGTAACATAATGAGCTGAGGCCTAGTAAGTAATACTTATGCATGAATGCATGTGAACATCATCATTAGACAAAACCAATCAATTGTTTAAAATCATTCTTCCAGTACTTGGGCTTTTAGCCTAGATAAACTGCTATAGACCAACTGGTCGGGATTTCTATCTAATGCCCTACCATAGAGCACATCCAATTAACATCCATATCTTTTATTCATTTTCCTTTTCATTTTCTTTTCATTTAACAGTACTCCATAAACATTTCTCTTTCCAATACACCCTCCCCATAACAGTAATACCTAGTTCATAAAAACACTTTTTCCTTAAACTGAATTTTTCCTTTTCATGTAATGCAATGCATCGTGCTTATGAACAATATTTAATATATCAGTAAATCATGTGTAACAAATCACTTTTAAGAACATCAAAACTGTCATCATATTCATCACCATATTCAGTTCAAGCACATAACAGTACACATTAAATTTTATAGAAAACTACATTAACAGTTCAGTCGTCCAATCACAGTAAACAAACAACACTTTCAATATAGTTATAACATAAATAAATCATTCATATCACAATTCACATATAACTCATCATAGGATTCCAATCAAATTACGTATCAATAGCCAAAAAAATTACACATACAATAGCACATACAATCCATAAATTGCATTGTTCCATAATGCAGTTGAGTCTTACACTTACCTTAAGTTGTTTTCTTGATATTCCTACTATGAGAGTTAGCCCCAGAAATCCGTAAATATACTTATTCCATAAAAATTCTATTAATATTCGTTTATACATATTACTATTATTATTTATTACTCAATTTAAAATTGGATAATGTGCCGGGTCAGGTTGACCCGACCATCCCCTCCTTCTTCACACGGGTTAACATACCCACAGATGGCACATATTGGGCCACCGCCAACAAGGTGTAGTGACAGTCACAACTGCCATTTATGGGTATAACTTGGCATGGGTAGTCTATTGGTGGCGATGGTAACCGGTCAGAAATCGGAGCATCGACTTTACAAAGTTTCAACACCCGCACTTTCTTTCCCTTCGTTGACGGATCAAACAAGCTTCGTTCAATACGAAACTAATTTCCCTGAGTTACCCTCCCCGTGCTTTTTCTTCGAGTACCAGTCTCATCGTGAATAGTCGCTTGAGTTAAATTGATGATTTTCATCGCCGGCGTCGCACTGGTTTTACTTAAACTTGTTTTTTCTCATCTAAGTTTGCGTGCCCACATGTTATATTATTTTATTTAAAACCTATTTTACCTCCTTGCCCTCCCATATCTTATTTTGCTACATATAACACCTCACAGTATTTACAAGTTTGTCCATGAATTTCCATAATTCTCCGTATTCCAACTCCTACTTCCAAAATTCACGGTAATTACACCTTAACTCTGATTTCGATATATCTTATACTCATAATTTTTATTTCCCTTATAAAATTTATGAAAAATATTTCGATCCATTTTAAGCCACATGTACTATTTCATAGAATGTCTTTTATCAAAACATAATCCATCGTATAGCTCCGATTGCACACCTAGAAAATCGTAAATGACATCACCTACGTTACTAACCTTTCTACATAAGAATATCTAAAGACTTGGGTTATTACAGTCATCCCGGGGTCTAGGAAGGTGCCGGGTCATCCCAGGGTCTAGGATTGATTTTGAGTTTTCTTAGGGTTCAAGAAGGGCACGACTCATCCCGAAGTCCAGGATCAAACCCGGGCCATCCCAGGGTCTGAGATCAGTATCAGGTCATCCCTGTTGGACCATAGGTTCTACATTTGTGTTTTGATACAAAAATACTCAATGTGCTATTTGATTATACTCATATTTGAATGAATTTGAATAAAACATGAAATGATCGTGATAATTGATTTAAGTATCATTATATATCATTTGGAATCATGTTTGATCATATTTAATATGAATTGGATGAATTTGGACTTGTTCATTTTCGGGTTACAAAAACTGCTCAAACATCACACTGTGTACATGTCGATTGGATAGTCCTAACTTATTCATACGAACTCCAAATGACTTGATTCTTGTTCGAAAAAATTATTAAGACATAGGGGAAAATTTATTTTCTGATATTATGAATCAATTTTGAGTGAAAGATATTTAATTTTTCTATCAAAGTTAGTATAACTGTGCATACATGCTATAAGACTATTTGAGATTACTTGATGAAATTGAGTGACCAATTGAACTCTAATGGTTGTGAAATTTGGTGTGTAAATTTAAGTATATGTGAAATGATTTACCATGTGCTTACTTGAATTTTTTTGAGCTTATATCATATTGATGGACCTATGTGAAAGCATTGAAGCCCTTTGAGCTTAAAAGCAACAATGAGGTGTCTTGTCACCTATTTCTTTGTAGGTGAAATCAATTAAGTATATGTAGTAACCCGTTTTCATCCGTGTATAATTCGAGGCATAGAATGTTTTTAATTTTTGTATATATATATATATATTTATCATTTTATTTTATTTATTTATTATTTTATTTTATAAATGTTTATTTTATTTTGTCACCCATCTCTTCCTTCCACAAATCACTCCACCGACACTGTCCTTTTCTTTACCTAATTTAGCCGACACTCTCCTTTTATTTTCTCCATCACTCATTGTCATTCAATCTAACATGAAGAAATAAAAGACCACTAGGACCCAATTCTCTGGCTGGCTTCCATTTCTTGAAGTCTATAGGAAGAGGGCTTCTTCTTTGATAAAAGGAGACACTTCTTTGGGAGCTCATCATCCCCTAGCTACACACATTTTTTTCCTCTAAAGAGAAGCCTAATTCTTCCTCTCCAAAACAGAATCCTTCACTTTCGTCCCTCAGGGCATTCTCAATTTTCTCACTATCATCACCACAAGCTTTTCCAGCCACCAATCCAACCTCAACCTCATCTTCTTGGATGGGTACGCTTCATTTCTTCTCATAGCTATACTTTCTTGTTCACCACATAAGGGCACCATCACTCAAAATTTCAGTAGCTTCTCCTCCTTCATTACCAAATCCTCTTTTCTCTTCTTACCAAAAAACTATCATCTACCTCACAAAAACCAGACACTCTCTTTCATCATGACTCCATCCTTACTCAACCAAATCTAGCCATCATCTCCTGCTGAACCTCCTTCCTAGCACCAGCATCCATGGGTTCCATATTAGCAACAACAATAGCGATATCACCAAATACAACAATAACAGAGATTTCAAAAATAACAACCACCGAAATCTAACAAAGATGTTAGAACTCATATTGGTCGGAACTTGCGGATCTGTGAGAGCACATGGTGTTGGACCATATGTCCTATATTTGTGTTTTGATGCAAAATACGTATTGGACTATTTGATTGTGCTTATCTTTGGATGAATTTGGATGAATCATGAAATGTATTTTCTCTACTAATTTAAGCTTCATTATATATCTTTGGAATTATATTCAATCATATTTGATATGAATTTGATGATTTTGGACTTGTTCATTTTCGCACTACAAAAATTGTTCAAACATCACACTGTGCACACGTTGGTTGATTTATCATAACTTATTCATATGATATTTGATTGACTTGATTCTTATTTTGAAAATTATTTAAGACACTCTGGAATTTTTCATTGTGAAATATTGTCAGGTCAATTTTAATTCTATCATGTTCAATTTGCCAGTTGAAATTAATTCACTAGTGTAGTTGTGAAACTAACCTAGTTGAGTTTTGTATGATCAAATTGAATGACCAAACGACCTCAATTATAAGTGAAATTTTGTATGCACATTCTTATATAGATAAATTGATTTATCATATGCTTACTTGAATTTTATTGAGCTTATATCATATTGGTCAACCCAAGTGCAAGCATTGAAGCTCTTTGAGCTTACAAGCAAAATTGGAGTGTTTTATCACTCATTTCTTTGTAGTTACAAATCATACACTTATTTGGGACATTAATTGAGGATGTGAAATGGTCATGGAGTATTGAGGTTTCATTGTTTAGGCACTTAGAACCCGAAATCCCCTAGGAAACCCTATTTGGGAGCAATTGAGATTATGTGAGCTACATTGAAGGATTTATTTAGGAAAGAGTCTAAGACATATTTATTGAGAAATTTGACCAAATTTGGCAAGAAGAAGATTTAAATTGGTGCAACCCATTCTTATCCAAAATAGCCTAAATTCCTCAAATTGACCTTTCTTGGGTTAGACTAAGTTAAATTAATGTTGTATTATTTATTTGGAGTAGAGGCTCGGTCATAACCCTTCTAGAAAGACTTAGGATCCTTTGGAGGGAGTTTGAGAAGCCTTGAAGTCATTTGAAATCAAATGAAAAAGATTGGAGCCAAAACACTTGGGGGGAATTTCGTGTGAGACTTGCAGGGGTTGTTTGGTTGAGTGTTGAAGTCTTTGTAAGCATGAAGAAGAGTTTAACAAGAAGCACAAAAGATCCAAACAAAACTTGGAGCCAAGATTTGAAATTTGAATCAAAGGTTGACCAAAAGTCATTAACGGCTAGCCTTTCAATGGTGTTGATTGATTTCGTTTCTGAAGATGAAGAGCAGAGATTATAATTTGATTGATGGCTGAGATTGAAGATTAACAAGATCCAATGGCCAAGATTAAATGAAGACAAATGAAGAGGAAAGTCATGCTTCATTCCACACTTCAAAAACTCATGTGCAAAAATTACCAAGAGAGCTTTTGTTCTTGATTCTATAATTTTTGAGTGATCTTCTCTTGATATTTTAATCATCATTTGCTGAGATTATTGTCATTATCTTCCCTTCATCAACCTCAAGCTAAGACACACTTTTAAGCCAAAATCATTAAGGTATTTTTTTGAGTGTTCTTGAGCTACTTTCCACAAAGCTTCTCCTAAACTTATTTCCATCTTTGTGAGACTTTGTGTGAACCTTTAGTTGAGTGAAAGCCACGAATTTGAGCCAAATTTATATCCTGCCAGTGAGCTTTACATTGAGAAATTAAGTGTTCCTCATCCAAATAGCTTAGAGCTAATCTTGAGAGAACCAAAAACCAAATCACTTGTAAAAGTCCCTTTTGAGGGCATTACCTTTGAGAGATGTATGAAAGTTTAAGATTAGCTTCAAAACTTGGTGGTGTACAAGTTAGGGGTGTGCTTGAAAACCCTAAGTTTGTGGTGAACTTGCAAAACCACTTATATCCTTTAGTGGATTTGGAAATCCTAAGTTTGAGGGCTTAGGTAGTGAATGTAGGTGTGAGCACCGAACCACTATATCCTTGTGCACTCTATTTTTGATTTCCTTTCTTGTTTGGTGCTATTAGTGATTTGTGTGTCTTAGAAATTGATATTAGGGTGTTGCTTGCTGTCATTGCTTGTTGGGATATTGCTTGTGATTGAGCAACTTGTGAGTAGTGGATTCTAGGAACACTTTTGATTGTTAATTTTCTGCAATATCAATCTGTTCATGCACTGTTCACATAGCTAGACTTTGAGTTTTGAGCTGAATTTTTGATATATTGTTTATTAAGGTGTTGTAACATTGCATATCAAATTTCATAGCATTCAGACTTAAATTGCTAGGTCAAATTGCATTCATCCGATTAGTGAACAGATTTGCATTCTTGATTTTGTTTTAATCATTTGTGAGTTTTTAGGTTGTGATTTTGTACTTGGGGTTTATACTTAGTTTTTAGAGACACAATTCACCCCCCTCTTGTGTTAGCCTAGTGATTTCACATGGCGCTTTCAGGGATGAGAGGTCCCCCTGTTTCATCACCAATGGTCAGGACAAGAACCAAGAATGCCTCCATGTTGATAAGAAGCTCCGCAAGATCCGTATCCACTTCGCTGTGAAATTGTGCAGTTTAGAATCAACGGAAGACAAATAGCAGAGGTCAATCCTTGGTCTCTAACTAATTACTCGTCACAAAGAGAGTTGGGCTATTGAGAAGCAGAGGAGAGGCGGAGATTCCAGAAAGGAGGATGAAGGAAGAAGCAGAGAGACGGGCTAGGAAGATGGTTAAAGTTTGGGGCACAAGTGTTGGGACAAGGTGGTAATGTCTATGAATTGGGCCGGATTTAACAATTTATGGGTTCTTTTAGCGTTTGTTTGATTGGGCTGGGTTTAAGTGTAAGTATATGGGGTTTTATTTCTTTATTGGGCCATTGATTATTTGTGAGTGTTTTGGGTTATAATTCATTTAATTGGATTTTATGTTAACACATGTATTTTGTATAAGAAATTACTTGTGTAATTAATCCTTAGTAGTTTTAATTTGAAGAATACCATAAGTTGGTATTCAATCATTTTTATCTTAAATTATTATGAAATTCACAAATAAATATCATAAGTTGGTATTTTCAGATTCTGGTCTAATTTAATTCCTTCGTCCAAATTCCATAAGTTGGAATTCCAAAACTAATCTAATTTTAATTCCTAATCTATCATTAAATTTAAATACAATATCATAAATTGGTATTTTCAAAAACTCCAATCTTTTTCACCATAAATTGGAACCCTCAATCATCATTTGTATAAACTTTACCCTTTATTTTAATAGACAATCTCTATACAATATCATAAGTTGATATTTTAAATTCCTAATCATCAATTTTATAAATTTAATCCTCTTGAAATAAAATACCATATGTTGGTATTTAATTCTTTTATCGAATATCATAAACTATTATCACAAAATTAACTTTATTTTAACAAAATAAATATCATAAATTGATGAGTAGGTGAGCAGATTTGCATTCTTGATTTTGTTTTAATCATTTGTGAGTTTTTAGGTTGTGGTTTTGTACTTGGGGTTTATACTTAGTTTCTAGAGACACAATGCACCCCCCCTCCTGTGTTAGTGTAGTGATTTCAATTGGTATCGGAGGAAGGTTAGCAAAGTATTAGAATTAACATTCTAGCTTAGATCAAATGACTTACACTAGTACTAGACCACATGATGGTGAGGGCTTGTCATCAAATAGGCCACCGTTCTTTGATGGCAAGGACTATGGTTTTTGGAAGAATAGGATGATGATTTTTCTTATGAGTATGGACATGGCTTTGTGGAGAGTTATAGAGAATGGACCATTCATTCCTACTAAGAGAGAGGGAGATAAGGTAGTTCCTAAGGATGAAAATGAGTATAGTGAGAGTGATGACAAGAAGGTGAGTTTAAATGAGAAAGCAATTAACTTGTTACACATTGCATTAGCTAGAGGTGAGTATGATCATATTAGTGCATGTACTAGTGCTCAAGAGATATGGAAAATGCTAGAATTAAAGCATGAAGGAACTAGTCAAGTTAAATATTGCAAAATTAACATGTTAGTGCAAAAGTATGAATTGTTTAAAATGCTTGAAGGTGAATGCATTAGTGACATGTTTAATAGGTTGACATGCATATGCAATGATTTGAATGCACTTGGCAAACCTTATCCTATGCATGACAAGGTGAAAAAATTTCTAAGGAGCTTACCTAGAAATTGGAGCGAGAAGGTTACCGTCATCGAGGAGGCCAAAGACTTGAGGACTTTGAAGTTGGACGAGCTCATTGGGAGTTTGATGACTCATGAGATAAAATTGTTGAATAGAGTGGATGAAGAGCCTCAAAGGAAGAAGGGCATTGCCCTAGCCATGACTACTAAAACCTAAAGGGGCCATGGCTTCTAAGGTGAAGGATGAAGAGAACTCTTCAAGTAGTGAAAGTGATGAGGATAGTGATGATGAGATGGCAATGATGGTGAAGAACTTCAAGAAGTTCGTGAAGAACAAAAGAGGAGGATTCAAGAATAGGAAGTTCAAGGGAAAGGAGAAGGAAAGAGAGAAGCCATCTTGCTTCAATTGTGGCAAGGTTGGCCACTTCCAAGCCGAATGCCCCAAAGCATCCAAGAAATATCACAAGGGAAAAGGCAAAGAGAAGAAGAAGGCATTGAAAGCAACATGGGATGATTCATCATCAAGTGAGGATGAGATGGAGCATAAGGCACACTTTTGTCTTATGGCAAAAGAGGAAAAAATTGACTCATCTTCTCAAGATGAGATGGTAAAAATTCTACTCCTTTAACCTATGATGAATTGTATTCCAATTATGATGATTTATGTGATTCTCATGGTATATTGCATAGAAAGTGCAAACAACTTAAGAAAGAAAATGCTAGACTTATGAAAAATGATGAAATGCATGTTAGTGAACTTGAGAAGTTGAATGCCAAGTATGTTGCTATATGTGCTAAAAACGATGATATGATACTTGAGCATGATGTTTTGATTGATGAGAATAAGTGTTTAAAACAAAAATCTCTTATACTTGATGAGAATGCTTGTATGGCTGAAAATTCAAATGTAAATATGCATGATTATGATCATCTTAAAGCTAGGGTGCTTGAGTTAGAAGAAGAATTAGTTCCATGGGATGAACATGAGTGTGTAATGCTTTCCAATGCTACTTCTTTGCAACATGAGCTTGATATGATAAAAGAAAAGAATAGATTTCTAGAAACTCAATTGTCTAAATTTTCCATGAGTTCCTTGAAATTGGATGAAATGTTGGCCTCTCAAAGGCATTATTTAGATAGGAGTGGACTTGGTTATGATGTTATGACTTTTGATGGTTCTAAATGTGAAAATGAAAAATCGGTTAAGCTTGTAAGACCTAAAGGAGACTTGGCTAAAACTTCAAGGACTATACAAGGCTCGGCCAAGGCCAAAGGTGCTCACTCCTTGGGTGGTGCATCTTCATCTAGGGCCACACACCCTAGAGTGAGGAAAGTGAGTTTGAAAAAGGTTTGGGTGCCAAAGTGCTTGAAATATGATGACAAAATTGAATATGCAAGTGTTGTGCTAAAATTAAATGTTTATGCTATTGTATCTAACCCTCAAGGATCCAAAGTTTGGATACCTAAGGTCTTTTGAATTCACATGGTTAGGTATGCTTCAAGTCTTCATCCAATCCATGCCAATGGTACTTGGATAGTGGATGCTCAAGGCACATGAGTGGAGATTGAACCTTATTTACTTCATTCAAGGAAAAGAAGAATGGTGGTTATGTCACTTTTGGAGACAATTCTAAGGGAAAGATTTTAGGCATAGGATCAGTTGGTAAAGGTTCATTTTCTCTAAATGATTGTCTTTTGGTTGAAATGTTGCAATTTAATTTGCTTAGCATTAGTCAATTAGCGGATAAAGGATATGATTCTCATTTTAAGAAAGGTAAATGTTGTATTGTAGATGAGCATGATAATATCATTACATCCGGTGTTAGAATTGGTCATATGTATGCACTTGACTTAAATATGATGAATGATAATATGACATGTTTGATTTCTTCTAATGATGTTGTGTTGTATTGGCATAGAAGATTGGGTCATGTAGGTGTTTCTACTTTGAGAAAGCTTAGTTCAAAAGAATTAGTTAGAGACTTACCCAAGTTGAAGTTTGGTGATTTCATTATATGTGAACATTGTATTAGAGGTAAGCAAATTAAGGAGTCTTTTAAATCAAAAAATGTTATTTCTACTTCTAGGCCACTTCAACTATTGCATATTGATTTGTTTGGTCCTAGTAGGACAAAGAGTTTAGGTGGCAAGTATTATGCATTTGTTATTGTTGATGATTATTCAAGATTTACTTGGTGTTTGTTTTTAGCTCATAAAAGTGATGCATTACATAAGTTTAAATCTTTCATTAAAAGAGTGCAAAATGAGCATGAATTGCATGTTTCCGAAATTAGGAGTGACCATGGAAGTGAATTTGAAAACTATGGATTTGATGTTTTATGTGACTCTTATGGTATTACACATAATTTTAGTGCACCTAGAACACCACAACAAAATAGAGTTGTTGAAAGGAAAAATAGGACACTACAAGAGTTAGGTAGAACCATGATGCTTGAATATGCCTTACCTAAACACTTTTGGGCCGAAACTATAAATAATGCATGTTATGTCTCTAATAGGTTGTCTATTAGAAAGATTTTAAAAAAGACTCCATATGAGCTCTTGTATGCTAGGAAGCCTAAAGTTGACTATTTTAGAGTGTTTGGTTGTAAATGCTATATTTTCAATACAAAAGACAATCTTGATAAGTTTGATGCTAAGAGTGAAATTGGTATATTTGTGACGCCCCGGTCCGGGCACGCCACGGGTGCCTCCGGCACCGTCCTAGGCCGCTAGTGCGATCATCCGGCGAGCCGGAAATCCGGCGGCATCTCCCCGTATATCGGAGAGTCCCTGCCTGCATCAGAAAACGCGCAACAATATATATATTCACGATCCATCACACTAGCAAGCTAACCAGGCCTCAGGCATCAATCACATGCAATCCTGATCCTAGGGGCCTCAGGCCATCCACTATCAGCATGCACAAACTGATAGCATAATAAACACATCATCAAATTCATAATATCATATAACCAAAGATCAATTCAGCATACATCATGCATACACCCTCTGGTGCCAAATGGTTATAAGATTATCATGAATAAACCTCAATACATCATATACAAAAACACGTGCTTAGAGTATCTCTCTAGCACCCACATCCTACCCAGGGCCATCCATGTCACATCCCGCTCTCACTGATCCGCTCTACTAGTACTTGTACCTGTACCAGTATCACCTGTGGGAAGGAATGAAAGTAGAGGGTGAGCAAGAAGCTCAGTAGGGTTATGAGTAACATGAGAATAAGGCTGAATCGGAACAATAGGCTATGCATCAATATGAAATCTACCACATGCACGTATACTCATCAACCACATAGAACATCAACCCGGGCAATCCCCTCAATGGGCAAACCTCATCGATACCATGGCTCGTCCCATGTAGTATCGAACGTGAGCAAGCTCACCAAATCAACTCATCAATAACATGGTCGCTAACCATGACTATTGAACGGGAGTACGCTCCCCAACATCAAACGCCCTTGGATTACCCGGTTGCGTGATCCTATCACGCCCGCACTACTCCAGGCAAGGTTCCTCATCAACCATACCTCTAGTGCGTTATCCTACTTGGAATTCACTTGACTCGGTGGTAACTCTCATCACCTCGTCATCCCTCCAAGTAGCTTTCAAGAATCCTAAGGAGTCCCGAGTCCATACCCGGTTCCCCATGCATCTCTAATGCATTAATGTCATGACATGCCGAAAGGATATATATATGAACAACCTACATATATATATATACATAACTATCATGATGCATGAACGGAAGTCACAGCGTGCCCGTGCCCATAGATGATGGAACACACACTCGGTCATGCAACATCAAGAATCAACAATAATCCAAAATTTAGGGTTCGTTTCCCCTTAGCAGCAATTAAGGCGGAAACACAAATAAAACGACCAATGAGGAATCGAAACGCTCTTAAATATCGAAAACGAACGATAGAAAGAATGGTTGGAAATCCCCTACCTCGTGCCGAGCAATTTACCACAAATTCCACAATTACGTTCCTAGGGTTCCGATTTCCCAAACCTAACAATGTGGCAAAACCGAACCCATTCACACATCAATAAACAACCAACAACTCATATAAACATCAATTAAATCCATAAATTCGACATTACTCACCTTCTCTCTCTAGAAATTTCTCCAAAATCCTCCAAACTCAACCCAAGCTCAACTCTACTCCAAATCACAAACCAATCTACATAAACATCCAAAATCAACCTATAAACAATATATCTAAAGCATAGCACTCAACTCTTCAAGAATCTAGCAAATCTAGAAAAACCTAGAATTTACAAAAACTATGAAAAACTTACCAAATCTCCAAACCAAAGCTTCAATCTTCCTTATTTGGCTTCAAGAATCATCAATCCACCATCACCAAGTCAATATCTTGCCAAAACCTTCTTCTCTCTCTCTTTCTCTCTCTAGACGGGTGTTTCCAATTGTTGGAATGCCTAGAAATGTCTATCTTTGCCTCTAAAAACTGATTTCCCGATAACCGTCCGGACGCCTTAAGTGGCCGTCCGGACGCTTACCCCTTTCTCCACCCTCTGCCCACTCCGTAGGCTTAACCGTCCGGACGCCTCGGTACGGTGTCCGGACGGTCTACTGTTCACAGCACCAAATTTTTTTTCCCAAAAGTTCTCTGCCTCACTTCCAGCACAAACCGTCCGGACGACTGTTTAAGTCGTCCGGACGGTTCCTATTTTCTAGAAACCCAGTTTTTCTCAATTTTATTTTCTGGCTCGGTTCAAGCTTCGATTTGATATATTATGGGCCCAAAACGGACATGTATACTAAAAGTTATGCCCCATTTACCGAACCAAGCTCCAAAACTATTTTTCCATGATTCCGTACTTCTCGGATCATCCGTATTTCAACTCAAAACTAAAATTTTTGGGTCGGGATTTCACATATTTCTTGGTTGTTCCACTCATTCTAGAGCTTATAAAGTTTTTAATGATAAGTCTAAGGTTGTGGAAGAAAGTGTGCATGTTAAATTCAATGATATGTTTTCAGTTGATCCAAATGTGCTTGTAGAAGAAGAAATTTCAGGTTTTGAAGGGCTAGATCATCCAAAGAGTTCACACTCTAATGGTGGTCATGATCTACAAATAAAAGAGGTAATGATTTATTGGTGGGAAGCTTGAAGGAGATGGAAATCTCAAATGATGCTACATCAAATCAAGAAAACCAAGTGAAACCTATGTCTAATAACGAAGATCATGATGAGCATGGTAATGATATACAATCGGGCAGCTCTAATAATCAAGGAAATAGGCTTCAAAAGAAGGACAAGCACATGCATCCTAAAGAGCTTATCATTGGAGACTTCTCAAAAGGCATTCAAACAAGACTTGAAGGGTGCAAAATTAACCGTTGAATTGATACAATCATTGTTTGGAAAAAAAATCCCGCTAGCGTAAAACCCTGAAGAGGTGCTCTAGGCAAAAATTGGGAAAAAATAAAAATTCTAATCCTTAGGGGCGCTTCAATTCAGGTCACAGACTTAGTTTCCAGTTTGTTGGAAGAAGGGTTCGGTTCATGAATTTGTGAATGACATCTGAATAGACCACTAATTTGTCTCGTAGTGATAGGGTGAGGATGTAGAATGGAAAGATATACCAAAACTGGGGCAGGTTTGGTCTGTGTCATACATATTTCACCTTGGAAGAAATTTAGCTCAAAGAAGAAAGCTGGTTGACAGATATGAAAAGTTAAGTCATAGTCAATTAAACATGCACCTAAACTGGGGTAGTTTTTGGTGCGATCATTACATCAGAAGAAGAAGCCTGTTGGCAGAAAGGAAGGGTGCAGATAATCTTATGCGAGTTGGATTTAATCATTGTTAATTGGGGGCACACCAAAACTTGGGCAGTTTTGGTGTAATCTTTGAATTGTCACAATTTTATCTTGGAAAATATCAATCTCTCTCTCATTTCTTTGACATCCCTACATTCCTGTGTATATAAATATCTCAGTCAAAATAAGCTTTCTACCGTCACCCATTGTTTTTGACTAAATCTCATCAGATCATTCATTTCTTTGACTTTGATTATCCAATTTCACCTCTCAAGAAGTTTTCCATTTGTTTTCAAGTATCGGCATGCCTAGTCATACTATTGAATTCATCATTTGATAAAGTTTTGACAGAAGATGTGATAAGTGCATTATAATATTACTTTTGTCAGGATATTGACAGAGGTTGGTATCCTCTACTGAAAAAAGAGATTAAAAAAAAGCCTGTGGTCGGGACATGTATTATCAGGAGAGGGATGATTTGAAACATATAAATGGAAAAAAGTTTTAATTAAGAAGTGTGTGCACATAATAGATTTTAAAGAAAATTGATCATTACTGGAACTAAAAAAAGAAAACAAAAAATGAAAACAAAATTGAAAAATTGAAAAAATTGAAAAAGAAAAAAGAAAAAATGAAAAAGTTTTGAGAGTAAGGTTCTAAAAAAAGGTCATCTGTTAATCAAAAATATGGAATAATGATAGCGACTTGCGAGTACTACATTCATTCCAAATAAAACATTCATAATTGAGTAATATATGTCATTTCATGCACATCGCTGCACATTGATTATCATTTGACATAATTGTTCAAACAGTATAAATTCGGACAATCTTCATGAATCAGGTACACATCACTTGTTCAGAATATTTTGGAAGTGGTTCACAAATTCAGTTGTGTATTCATGCATTAATTGCAGATTTTCAATTACAAAATTGTCAATCATGTCAATCATTTCCTTGACGGGAGGCTATAAACCCCGATCAATAATTTTGATCATTGCCCTGATAGGAGGCTATAAATCTCAATCAATCATATCAATCATTGCTCTGACGGGAAGTCTATAAACCCCGATCAATAATTTTGATCATTGCCCTGATAGGAGGCTATAAATCCCAATCAATCGTGTCAATCATTGCCTTGACAAGAGGCTATAAACCCCGATCAATAATTTTGATCGTTGCCCTGATGGGGAGGCTATAAACCTCGATCAATCATTTTAACTTATATTCACATTACTTCCAGGGATGCAAAAATCAATCCTGTTTAAAGTTTCAGGCAAGCCAGGAATGAAATAGTGATCCCGAGCATTTTCCAAGAAATATAAAAAATTCATTTCAGCTTGAAGCCAAGCCGGGAATAACAATAGTGATCTCGAGCATTTTTCAAGAACAAAATATAAGAAATTCCTTTCAGATTGCAGCCAAGCCGGGAATGAAAATAGTGATCCTGAGCATTTTTAAATTTTTGCAAAAAAAATAAAAAATAAAAAATGTTGTAACATTTTCTCCTTTGTGTCTTTCTTGACCCGTTTTTCAAATGTTTGTCTCTTTTGTCAAAAATTTCCTCCCCGTCCCAATCATAGCTCAGACAAGCGTTATTTTCTCCATGTCTTTCGTTTTCACGGCATATGTTTTCAAAATATTCTGGTCATATTCTTATTCTTGTCTCTATCGTTTTTCCTTCCCATCTTTATCATGTCTCTTCCTCGTCCCAATCATAGCACAGACATGCGTGACTTTCTTCCTTTCTGTCATTTTCATGGCATGTGTTTTTAAAATATTTTGTCTCTTTTGGCCAAATTTTTCCTCCCTATCTCTATCATGTTTCTTCCATGTCCTTGTCACAGCTCAGGCGTGTATGCCTTTCTTTCATTTTCGTGGATTGTATTTTCAAATTATGTTATTGTATCTTTTCTCCATATTTTTCTTCCCTGTCTATGTCATGTCTCTTTCCATCTCCATCGCGTCTCTATCACCAGCTCAGGCGCGTACCCTCATTTTCCTCCTTTGTCTTCTTTTCTGGCCAATTTGTCAACTCTTCATTAAGGATTTTGTCTCTTTTAGTTGATTTCTTTGTTTTTCTCCATTAAGTGACACATTTTCACCGTATCACCCATAATTTCAACTTCTTGTGAAATGTTACGACCCATTTTTAATGTTTTGTCGCTTATGGCCAAGTTCTTCTTCCTCTCTGAGTCGCATATCTTCATCATATCCAGTATCTGTATAATCTTTCTCATCATCTTGTCTCTTTCAAAATTTCTTTCACTTCTACTGATAGTCGATCAACGTTTTCACTCTTATTTCGCCATTTCATCTTTTGTTTCCTTCTATTACTAACACGATTACTCACTTTCAGTAAGTTTTATTCATTGTTTCACTTCTTCTCTCACTATTGTTCACCTTCGTCTCGTTAAAATTCCCCATCCATCTTTCATCTAATGGATGACATTCTGCCACCCTGCTCACAAGCAATTGCTTTGTTTGCTAAAGCGAAAATTATTCCTGAAAGATGGATTGATCCTGCTATCCTAAAAGATGTTGACACTCGTTGGGCCTTGCACTACCTTCAGGATCATTCGATGATGTTCTTGATTTATCCAGATCTGAAAGGATATATCCCTGTATATCCTCGAATATCAGAGTCCGGTTCATCACAGCCGATATATGTTCCTGTGTAGGATATCCTCCTACCTATGATGCAAACATGAATTTTAAAGTGCCCATCTCTGCTTCCAGAAAGGAAATGATTGATGACATGTATCAAGGGAAGAGAGATTGGAACGCAAATGCTACACGTCGAGCATATTTGCCAAAAAAATGTGGCTGTTGGATGACGCCATCCGATCCAACCTTTGTCCAATCGGCCATAGCCAACAGCGAGCAGGTAGCATTCTTTGTGTCTTATACAACATGTATAAGAGCACATGGTTCGATATTGGGGAGATGTACATAGATAGTATTGTAAAATCCAAGAATTTTGTAGAGAATCGAGTGGCAAGGATCGAGAGATTGTATTTTCCAAGGCTTATTACTCGTTTACTGCTAAGCAAAGGTATTCACCCTCCGCTAACCATGAGTTCATTAGCATACCCAGTGACCGTTATAGATAAAAACACATGGTGGCAAAGCGTTGGCCACATGACTCCGACAACCAAGAGACAACAAAAATCACAGCCTCAAATTGTGTTACTACAAGAATCTGTTCAATTGGCAAAGGAGTTGTCACCTCCCGACGCTAGACAGGAAATACTGGTTCGGTTGAATCAGTTGGAAGCGGGACAACAAAGGTTGGAGTACATGCTGATTGTGCTTACAAATATGATGCATAACTAGGGTTCAATCCAAGTCAGAAAAGTCCTAACTTCAAGTCTCAGCAAGGTTAAGTTAGGTTCATTTATTCATCTCAAGTTTAGCCTCTGTTCAATTTTCAGCCAAGCTGGGAGTGGCTATAGTGTTCCTAAGCGCCTTTCATGTAAAAAAAGAAAAAAAAAGTCAAATCAAAAATAAAAATCTTGTTCGATTTTCAGCCAAGCAGGGAATGACTGTAGTGTTCCCGAGCACTTTTCATTTTTATAAAAAATCAAAAAAAAATTCAAAAACAAATCTTGTTCAATTTTCAGCCAAGCCGGGAATGGCTGTAGTGTTCCCGAGCACTTTCATTTTAAAAAAAATAAAATAAATTCAAATAAAAAATCCTGTTCCAATTTTCAGCCAAGTCGGGAACGACTACAGTGATCTCGAACATTTTTCTGTTTAAACGAAAAATCAATAAAATAAAAAAGAAGCTTGAAATTGGAGATCAAGCATCTCTGAAATGAAAGTTTCTCTCTCAAGTATTTGGTTTTCCGTACGAATCTGGTGGACTACGCCTTTGTCTACCTTTTATTTTATAAAAGATACACAAAGGGGGACAGCTGTAGTAATCCGTTTTCATCCGAGTATAATTCGAGACATATAATGTTTTTAGTTTTTGTATATATATTTATCATTTTTTTATTATTTTACTTTATAAATGTTTATTTTATTTTGTCACCCATCTCTTCCTTCCACAAATCACTCCACCAGCGTTGTCCTTTTCTTTACCTAATTTAGCCGACATTCTCCTTTTATTTTCTCCATCACTCATTGTCATTCAATCTAACATAAAGAAATAAAAGACCACTAGGACCCAATTCTCTGGTTGGCTTCCATTTCTTGAAGTCTACAGGAAGAGGACTTCTTCGATAAAAGGAGAAACTTCTCTGGGTGCTCATCATCCCCTAGCTACACACATTTTTTTCCTCCACGAAGAAGCTTAATTCTTCCTCTCGAAAACAGAATCATTCACTTCCATCCATCAGGGCAATCTCAATTTTCTCACTACCATCACCACAAGCTTTTCCAGCCACCAATCCAACCTCAGCCTCATCTTCTTGGATGTGTACGCTTCATTTCTTCTCATACCTATACTTTCTTGTTCACCACATAAGGGCACCATCACTCAAAATTTCAGTAGCTTCTCCTCCTTTATTACCAATTCATCTTTTCTCTTCTTACCAAAAAACTATCATCTACCTCACAAAAACCGGACACTCTCTTTCATCATGACTCCATCCTTACTCAACCAAATCTAGCCATCATCTCCTGCTGAACCTCCTTCCTAGTACCAGCATCAGTTGGTTCCTTATTAGCAACAACAACAGCAATATCACCAAATACAACAACAACAGAGCTTTCAAAAATAACAACCACTGAAATCTAACGAAGATGTTAGAACTCAGATTGGTCGGAACCTGTGGATCTGTGAGAGCAGATGGCACTTTCAGGGATGAGAGGTCCCTCTATTTCATCAGCAACAGCCAGGACAAGAACGAAGAACGCCTCCGCGTTGACAAGAAGCTTGGCAAGATCCATATCCACTTCGCTGTGAAATTGTGCAATTCAGAATCAACGGAAGACACACAGCTGAGCTAGATCCTTGGTCTCTAATTAATTACTCGTCACAAAGAGAGTTGGGCTGTTGAGAAGCAGAGGAGAGGCAGAGAATCCAGAAAGGAGGGAGAAGGGTGAAGGAAGAAGCAGAGAGACGGGCCAGGAAGATGGTTAAAGTTTGGGGCTTAGGTGTTGGGCCAAGGTGGTAATGTCTATGAATTGGGCCGGATTTAACAATTTATGCCTTTTTTTAGCTTTTGTTTGATTGGGCTGGGTTTAAGTGTTAGTATATGGGTTTTTATTTCTTTATTGGGCATTGATTATTTGGGAGTGTTATGGGTTATAATTCATTTAATTGGATTTTATGTTAACACATGTATTTTGTATAAGAAATTACTTGTGCAATTAATCCTTAGTAGTTTTAATTTGAAGAATACCATAAGTTGGTATTCAATCATTTTTATCTTAAATTATTATGAAATTCACAAATAAATATCATAAGTTGATTTTATCTCCATCTTTTTAAAATAAATACCATAAGTTGGTATTTTCAGATTCTGGTCTAATTTAATTCCTTCGTCCAAATTCCATAAGTTGGAAATCCAAAACTAATCTAATTTTAATTCCTAATCTATCATTAAATTTAAACAAAATATCATAAATTGGTACCCTCAATCATCATTTGTATAAACTTTACCCTTTATTTTAATATACAATCTCTATACAATATCATAAGTTGATATTTTAAATTCAAGTATTTTTTTACTATAAGTTGGTATTCCTAATCATCAATTTTATAAATTTAATCCTCTTGAAATAAAATACCATATGTTGGTATTTAATTCTTTTATCGAATATCATAAATTATTATCACAAAATTAACTTTATTTTAACAAAATAAATATCATAAATTGATGCCTCCAAATTATTTTCAAATTCAATTGATTTATTACCATTTCGTAAGTTGAAATTCAAAGTTCGATCTCATTCTTAATTTTAAACTAATCATTAAATTTAAAAATGACATCATAAGTTATTATTTACAAAATTCGATTTTCTTTAATGTCATATGCTGGCACACCTTTAAATATAACACCATTAGTTGGTGTTTTCAAAATTAATCTTTCCAATACCATAAGTTGGTAAATCAAATTATTATTTCTTCAAAATAGCCCAATCTTGCAAACAATGAATTTTCAGAAAATAACCAATTATTTAAACATTCAGTAACTGTTTTAAATAGGAGTTGTGGGTGCCTAACATCTTCCCCATGCTCAATCGACCCCCGTACCCTTATTTTTGGTTAACAGGTTTTTTTTCAAGTGTCCAATTGCACCTTAAAATCAATTGGTGGCGACTCTGTTAATTTTTAGGCCGGTTGAGACAGTATCATGAGCTTATTTGGAGCAGTTTGAAGCTGATTTTATTGATAAAATTTTTCATTTATTTGTTGAAACTTAATTGGTCAAGTTGGAGTATGGTAAACTCTATTTGAGAAATATTTTTACTTCTCATGAGCAAGCATTACTTCTAGGAGTGTGAAATGAATATTATTGCTGGAGAATTCCATTTCCGGACGTCTAGAAATCCTCCTATGTGCTTTGTGCCAAGAATTCAAAAGACTTTTCAAGTTTAATATGATTGGTCAACATTGTGGCAGCATTTACTTCTTGGGAGACAAAGGAGAGAGAAATTGTTGAAAAGTTGTTTCTTGTGCTAAAATCTAGAAAGGTTTGTTTGTCTTGGTTTGAGCATTATTTTCATCATCAAGAAGGAATTATTGGTGCAACCAAACAAGTATGCCAAAGAGATATTTGTACACCACAATTTCCAACGGTTTTATAATGAATGATGGAGATTTATTCGGTTTGAATTAAAGAAATATCAAGATTAAAAGAAGAATAAAGGGCCAAGATCAAGACTTACTTTTCATCCAATGGCCAAGATTATTTTTTCTTTGAAAGAAGAGAAGGGTTTGTGTGTTGGAAGGTGGAAAAACATTTGCAAAAAATTGGCGAAGTCTTTTAGTTTTAAATCCTCTCAACATCAAATCTTGATTCAAGCTTCTTCCTATAGATCTCTAGCGAAAAATCTGATTATCATCAAGCTATCATCTTCCTATATCAAAGAGAGATTAAAAAATCCATCAAGAATCCATTATTCTTCATCTTACCCGTGGGGTCATATTTGGGTGTTCTTGAGTGGTGTTTCAACAAAGCTTCTCCTAATTTCACATATATCTTCTTGAGAGCTTTGTGTGAATTTTTAATAGAGTGATTGTCATATCTTGAGCTTATTCTTAATCTATCCGTGAGCATCATGTCAAGTTCTTGAGTGTTCCTCACCCAAAATAACTTTGAGCTAATTTTGAGAGAACCTTGTGCCTAAACACTTGTAAAGTCCCTTTGTTGGACAAAACCTTATGAGGTTGTAAGATAAGTTTGGTTGTAAGAGTTTGGGATTAACTTGCCTAAAATCCTAAGTTGTTGGTGAACTTGGAAAATAATCATCCATTAGTGGATTTGGAAATCCTAAGCTTGTGGGTTTAGGTAGTGACGTAGGAGGAAGGACTCTCTGAACCACTATATATCCTTGAGAACTTTATTTTTACTTGGTTTAATTGATTGTCTGTGTTGTTCATTTTCTTGAGGTTGTTAATTGCATTAGAGGAGGTTTCTCTAAACCATTAGGACACACTCTTTAATTGTTAATTTTTCTGGAACATTAATCTTTCCGTGCATATTTCATATAGATAGACTTTGAATTTTAATCTGAATTTTTTATATTTCATACCGAATTTCATTACATTCCGACTTGAATTGATAGGTCCAATAGCTTTTATCCAGTTGATGTGTATATTTGATTTGGACACTAATATGTTCGTGTACTGTTCATATAGCTAGAACTTGAGTTTTGTTTTGGTTTTATTATATAGTGTTCATTAGGTTGTTGTGATATTTCATATCAAATTTTACTACATTTCGACTAGAATTGTTAGGTTAAATAACTTTTATCCAAGTGGTGTGCAGATTTGTGTTTATTGATATTGTGTTGTGATTTTTGTGTGTTTGTTAACTAGTTATTCATTATATATTGTACCACATATTTCACTTGATTTTAATTAGTTTATAATAATCATTATAGGTTAAATTTGTGTGTTACTTGATATTTGATAATTAATTGTTAAATTTTAAAAAATGATTGTCTTTGTAATTTGGGAACACAATTCACGCCCCCCCCCCCCAACTACTCTCTTGTGTTTGCCTAAGTTTTTCAATCCTGGGGTCTGGGATTGGCTTAGGTCATTTGCAGTCCGAGATCGAGCCCGGGGTCATCCTAGTGTCCTGGAATGGGTTGGATCTTCTCAGGGTCCGAGATCGATTTTGGGTTATCCTGTGTCCAGCATCAGTTGTAAAATACCGACCCAAAAAAATATTATGTTTGGTTAAATTTTAAGTAATAAGTTATAGAAAAATGGGTTCGAAGAGATAACGGACCATTGGAAGTGTATAAGATCCTAAAGGATGGTTTTTGAACTAGGTTCAGTAAATCGGTCATAACTTTTAGCACAGATATCCGTTTGAGGTCCATAATATATCAAATCGAAGTTAAGACCGAGACGGAATTGAAAAATATGGCCACATTCTTAGGCGGTGCGCCTAGGCATGTACAAAAGACCGCCCAGTCCAGTCGCAACAGAGATGGAAATGGTGCATGGGCGCCTAGGCACCCCGCCTAGGAGCACTTTCTGTGCATGCCCAGGATAGCGCCCAGAGCAGCGGGCTTATGGAGGAATTCCTGACTTGGGCGCCTAGGCGCACTTTAGGGCGCCTAGGCACAACCCGAGCCTTTAAGGGGCTGTTACGCGACCAGAACTTGAATACTTGTTGGAAGTTTCGACTTTTAGAGAGAGAGAGAGAGAGAGAGAGAGAGAAATAGAGAGATTCTTGAGAGATTTCAAGGATTGAAGCTTGGATTGAAGGATAGAAGAAGATTCAAGAAGAGTTTCACAAAGTTGGAAGGATTTGAGGTAAGTTTCTAGTTTTCCATAAAACCTAGGGTTTTTGTAATTTCGAATGGAACTTAGAATGGGTGTTTTAGAATGACTATAAAAGGTTGATATAAGTCTATATATGCTTATATATACTAGGTTGTTTGAAGATTTGGTGGATTAAAGGCTTGAAGGTTTGAACTTAACATATTTGGGTTCTAGAGAGAGAAATGTAATTTTCTCTTGAATTGTTGCTTTGATTTATGTTGATTATGATTATGGGGGATTAATTTGTGGGATTGGGTGATGAATTTTCTATATGGTAGGTTCGGAAACTCAAACCCTAACATTTGCGAAAACTTGTAGCTTGTGATAGCTTGGAATTGAGGTAGGGATTCTTACCCCATTTTCTATCGTATTGTTCTTCTCTAAAGAGCGGTTGAAATTCTTCATTGGTCTTTATTATTTGTGTTCTTGCCTAAATTGTTCCTTAGGAAGAACGAACCTTATTGTTGATTATTGATGAAGTGCATATCCTTTGAATGCTCAATCATTTATTGGGTATGATAATCCTCGTTCATGCATCACGTAGTTATGTATATATATATAGGATTGTTATATATATGAACTCCTTTTGCATGACATTATTGGACATGAATTTTAGATGCATCGGGTCTATGAGTATGGACTCGTAGTATCTATAGGTTATACTTTTGTGATGATGTTGGATACCGAAGGGGCACGTCATTGCTGGAATCGGGATTTCCATTGTGTAGGTGCACCTATAGTCGTTCCGGGGCAAAGTGCAAGGGTTCCGATGGTTTTCCGGAATATTCGTTGCCTAGTGCGAGGCGTTATAGGGTGTAGCCCGAGGTTATACATTGTTGTGACATTTTAGGATGTCATGTTGCTGCACTGAGCTTGTTTCAATATTCAGCCTTATGTTCTTACGATTCATTTTATTTTCCCTACTGAGCCTCATGCTCACCCTATTTCTTTTCTGTATCCTTCAGGTGAGACTAGTGCTGAGAACCAGGCTGCGGATCAGTAGGAGGCGGCATGACATGGAAGGCCACCCTAGGAGCACTAGGATATGTATTTGATTGTTTGAGAACCTTGGATATGAATTAAGTACATATAGTACTTTCATTGTTGACTATTATGTTGCTTAAATACCTTTTCGGTATGTTGGATGGATGGTCGGGAGGTATGCCGTGTGATCGGGACTTCCGTACCTGGATAGTGGACCTTGGGTCCGGATTGATAGACTTTGATAGTCTTTGATGATATTATTGATATGAATATGCTTTGCTTATTGATTGCATGTGATTAGGAGGCCTGAGGCCCTGCCTAGTGTGTGAATGTGGATAGATGGCCAGAGGCCCTGATAGGCTGCGAAACTTCTCTGATTATTATTGAATATCTTACACGTGTTAAGTGAGATGCGACTCCAGGTTGGCGCCCTCCGATATACGGGGAGGTGCTATCGGATTTTTGTTAGAATCCGGGGTTAGGATGGCGTGTGGTGAGGTCCATAGTGACGAGGTACACGTCTAAAGTGGCGCTCCCGACTCAATGCTTGGAATTTGGGTCGGGGCGTCACAGCTTGGTATTAGAGCAAGAGGTTAACTCTACGTAGGATCTGGGGTTGGGTCCTAGATATATGTTTGTGAGTCTCCCGGCCATGTCACGACCTCTACTGATCCGGTACGTTTTCTTATCCATTAAATCCTCTATTAATTGAATGATGTTAAGTGTCTTATCTGTTGTGGCGCAGATGGATACTCGTAGAGAGACTCGATCTACTCATGCTGCGGTAACCCCGGGAGATGGGGACAGGCAAGGACGACCTAGGGGCCGTGGTAGGGGCCAAGGTAGAGGAGTAGCGAGTGCTACTAGGCGCACTTCTAACACTCAGAACTTGGTGCCGGTGAATGACAACAATGAGGGAGTGGAGGAAAGAGTTGAGGTTGAAGGTCCAGGAAGGACTTTAGAGCCAGTATTATCGGAGGTACAGGTTGCTCCTAGCAGTACTGTGGGGCAGCCTGTGACCTTAGAAGCTTTGACAGGAATCGTGATGAACTTAGTTTAAGTTATACAGGCGCAGACTTAGGCGCAAGTGGTGAGAGCACCAAAGGTCCGAAGTGAGTGACAGGGTTCCGGGGCTAGTACCGGAGATGGTGTTAGACCTGGACGAGAGATTTATGAGGTTGATCAGTTGAGGAGGATTAGTCCTCCAGTGTTTAATGGCGAGGGAGAAGGGTACGAAGCCGGTGAATGGCTAAGGCAAATGAGCAAGAGATTTGAATCTCTAGTTCTACCCGATGACCGAAGGATGAAGCTGATCTTTTATTATCTTAAAGGAGCAGCACATGACTGGTGGGATTCACTGGATCAGAGAAAGAATGATTTGACTTGGACATCATTTGAAATATTGTTCATGCAACGATTTGTGCCAGAGAGCTTCCAATCTGACAAGGTCAGGCAGTACATGGAGTTGGTGCAAACTCCTGATATGACGGTGACGCAATATATCAAGAGGTATGAGGAACTCTATAGGTTTGGAAAGAAGTTTGCTCCAGATGATTGGAGCAAGACAGAGAGATACTGAGATGGGTTAATTCCTACTATTGGGAAGTTGACAATACCTTTAGGGGTGATGCAATATGACAAGGAAGTGGACATGGCTCTTAAGATAGAGCGGGGAGAGCACAACTCCTGTCAGTACTGGGACATTCAGAAGGGTCGAAAGACCCCAGCTTCTAGTGGAGGAAGCAGTAGTAGTCAGAAGAGGCAGAAGATAGAACCTCAGACTCAGGGAGGCCAGAGAGGTGGTAGGGACCAGGGACAGAGGCCACGGGGTGGCAGATTTGCGTGTTACAAGTGCGGAAAGGAAGGGCACAAGAAAGATCAGTATCCGGTGAGAGGGATTATGTGCTTTTGGTATGGTGTGGCTGGCCATAAGAGGAATGAATGTCCTCAGGGTGGCAGAACTTCAAATCAATATCATACACCCGGAATACCATCTTCTGTAGTTGCTCCAGCTCTTCCCTCCACTGTTCCATCAGGGGGAGAGGACGAGGCGGATCTAGGCAGACACCGCAGCTACAACCGACTCAGACACATACTCGGGCATTTGCATTGGGACATCAGGAGGCTCCTGAACATCCCAACTTCATTGGAGGTACTTTCCTTATTTCAAACTGTTGGGTTAGGGTGTTGTTTGATTCGAGAGCTACAGCTTCATTCATTACTAGTGCCCTGGCACATTCCCTAGGGTTGGAAATTTCATCGATAAGGCGTATGTTTACAGTGTCTTCACCATTTGGGTATTTTACTCCTTTAGAAGGGATAGCATTTGGGTGTGAGTGTCGATTTGGGGAAGTGGTCTTGAAGGCCGATTTTTATGTGATGGACTTCAAGGATTTCGATGTAATCCTTGGAGTAGATTGGTTAACAAAGCACCATGGGTTGCTAGATTTTTGGGAGAGGAAAATTACTCTTAAAATACCCGAGGGTGGGGTGATACGGTTGAATGGATCGAAGGGGATTCCTTGTCCTCATTTTTTGGAAAATCCTTTATACCAGGATTGTGGGATGGCGAGTTTGGTGACATCGACACCTAGGGGTGATGTCACAACACTGATTCGGGTAGTCAAAGAGTTTATGGATGTGTTTGCAGAAGATTTACCGGGATTGCCTCCAAAGAGAGAAATAGATTTTGCCATTGAGTTGCATCCGAACGTGAAACCGATTTCGATTTCTCCTTATCGGATGGCTCCGGCGGAGTTGAAAGAATTGATGATGCAACTAGAAGAGTTGCAGAATTTAGGGTTTATTAGGCTGAGTGTATCTCCATGGGGTGCACCGGTATTGTTTGTAAAGAAGAAAGATGGGTCGTTGAGAATGTGTATCGACTATCGACAGCTCAATAAAGCTACAGTGAAGAATAAGTATTCGTTACCACGGATCAATGATTTATTTGATCAGTTGAGAGGTGCCAAGCATTTCTCCAAGATTGACTTGAGGTCAATATATCATCAATTACGGATAAAGGGATGAAGATATTCAAAAGACGGCATTTAGGACTCGATATGGGCATTACGAGTCCTTAGTAATGCCATTTGGGTTGACTAATGCCCCGGCGGTATTCATGGATTTGATGCAACGGGTTCTTAAACCGTTTTTGGATAAGTTTGTAGTGGTATTCATAGATGATATCTTGATTTACTCTACAACGGAGGAAGAGCATAGTGAACACTTAAGAGTGGTTCTGTCAACGCTGAGAGAGAATCAGTTGTATGCTAAACTGAGTAAATGTGAGTTTTGGGCCACGGAAGTGAAATTTATGGGTCATGTTATTACCCAGGATGGCATAGCAGTTGATTACTCCAAGGCTGAATCGGTTTTGAATTGGGTGAGACCGAAGAATGTGACAGAGATAAGAAGTTTCTTAAGGTTGGCAGGCTACTACCGAAGGTTCATTGAGGACTTTTCGAGAGTGGCTGCACCCATGACACAATTGACTAAGAAAGGTACACCGTTTGTTTGGACAGACGAGTGTGAGGCGGCATTTGAAGAATTGAAGAAAAGGTTGACAACACCTCTTGTATTAGTAGTGCCGGAGAGAGATATAGGCTACCAGGTGTATTGTGATGCATCTGGAGTGGGATTGGGATGTGTGTTGATGCAATGTAGGAGAGTTGTGGAGTATGGCTCTAGATTGCTGAAGCCACATGAGAGGAATTATCCAGTTCATGACTTAGAACTTGCAGCAGTAGTATTTGCTTTGAAGCAATGGCGGTATTATCTCTACGGAGAGAGATTTGAGGTCTTTTCAGATCATAAAAGCCTCAAGTACTTATTCACTCAAAAGGAGTTGAACTTGCGACAAAGGCGGTGGATGGAATACTTGGAGGATTTCGACTTTAATTTGCAATACCATCCTGGTAAAGCAAATGTAGTGGCAGATGCGTTGAGCCGGAAACTTGGGTTGGCTAGTTTGGCATTGCACGAATGGGAGAATGTTGAGACAATCAACCAATTTGGGTTGGAATTAAGGAGTGAGGAAGAAAAGGTATACTTGTGTTGTATAACTTCGAGACCACAAATGGTTCAGAAGGTTATGGATGCGCAGAACGGCGATCCCTCTTTTGATGTGATGGATGGGAGTTCAGGATGGGTTCGTGGAATTGACGGTGGAGTGAGATATGTTGGGAGGTTGATAGTTCCCGATGATGAGGAACTACGGCTAGAGATCTTGAAGGAGGCACACCATTCATGGTTTGCCATGCATCTTGGGATTACAAAAATGTATCAAGATTTAAAAAGGAACTTTTGGTGAAAGGGGATGAAGACCGATGTGGCCAGGTATGTGGCGAGGTGTCTGACTTGCCAACAGGTGAAAAGTGAACATCAAAAGCCGACGGGGTTGTTACAACCACTACCGGTAGCGCAATGGAAATGGGAGATGATCACTATGGACTTTGTGATGGGGCTTCCAATGACTCAGAAGAAATATGACACGATGTGGGTGATAGTGGATCGACTTACCAAGTCGGCACACTTTCTACCAATGAACAAGACAGATTCATTGGAATCCTTGAGTAGCTATTATGTGAGAGAGATTGTGAAGTTGCATGGAGTGCCATTATCTATTGTGTCAGACCGGGATCCATGGTTCACTGGTAGATTCTGGAGTAGTTTGCAAGAAGCTTTGGGTACGAAGTTAGATTTCAGTACGGCATACCATCCTCAGAGTGATGGACAGAGTGAGAGAACTATCCAGATTCTGGAAGACTTGCTTAGAGCATGTGTGGTGGACTTCGAAAAGAGCTGGGATCGATACATATATTTGGCGGAGTTTGTGTACAACAACTCATTCCAAAGTAGTATCGGTATGGCTCCGTTTGAGGCACTTTATGGGAGACCTTGCAGATCACCATTATGTTGGGTTGAGGTCGGGGAAAAAGTGATTTCGGGACTGGAATTGGTCAAAGAGGCTCAAGAGAGAGTCTAGGAGATTAAGAGACGGCTTGTCACCGCACAGAGTCGTCAAAAGTCTTATGCCGATAATAGAAGAAGACCGTTGGAGTTTGTGGTAGGAGACAAGGTATTTCTCAAAGTTAGTCCGAGACGTGGTGTTCAACGGTATAGTAAACAGGGAAAGTTGGCACCAAGGTTTGTGGGACCATTTGAGATTCTAGAAATGGTGGGACCGGTAGCATATCGGTTGGCTCTGCCACCTAAGCTAGAAAGGGTTCATAATGTATTTCATGTTTCTGTGCTCCGGAAGTATGAGCCGGACCCTACCCATATATTGGATTGGACCACTTTGGAGGTTGAAGAAGATGGGAGCTATACTCTTCAACCGGTTAAAATCTTGGATCGTCAAAATAAGGTCACGAGAACGAGTACAATTCCTTTGGTGAAGGTGATGTGGATGTACCATGGCACGGAAGAAGCAACTTGGGAGTTGGAGTCTCGTATGATGGACAAGTACCCGGCTTTGTTCAAAAACCCAGGTACATAACTAAATTTCGGGACGAAATTTGTTTAAGGGGGAAGGGATGTGAAATCCCGACCCAAAAAAATATTATGTTTGGTTAAATTTTAAGTAATAAGTTATTGAAAAATGGGTTCGAAGAGATAACGGACCATTGGAAGTGTATAAGATCCTAAAGGATGGTTTTTGAACTAGGTTCAGTAAATCGGTCATAACTTTTAGCAAAGATATCCGTTTGAGGTCCATAATATATCAAATCGAAGCTAAGACCGAGACGGAATTGAAAAATAAGTCCACATGCCTAGGCGGTGCTCCTAGGCGTGTACAAAAGACCGCCCAGTCTAGTGGCAAAAGAGATGGAAATGGTGCATGGGCACCTAGGCGCACTTTCTGTGCACGCCTAGGATAGAGCCTAGAGCAGCGGTCTTATGGAGGAATTCCTGACTTGGGCGCCTAGTCGCACTTTAGGGCGCCTAGGAGCAACCCGAGCCTTTAAGGGGCTGTTACGCGACCAGAACTTGAATACTTGTTGGAAGTTTCGACTTTTAGAGAGAGAGAGAAAAATAGAGAGATAAAGAGAGATTCTTGAGAGATTTCAAGGATTGAAGCTTGGATTGAAGGATAGAAGAAGATTCAAGAAGAGTTTCACAAAGTTGGAAGGATTTGAGGTAAGTTTCTAGTTTTCCATAAAACCTAGGGTTTTTGTAATTTCGAATGGAACTTAGAATGGGTGTTTTAGAATTACTATAAAAGGTTGATTTAAGTCTATATATGCTTATATATACTAGGTTGTTTGAAGATTTGGTGGATTAAAGGCTTGAAGGTTTGAACTTAACATATTTGGGTTCTAGAGAGAGAAAGGTAATTTTCTCGTGAATTGTTGGTTTGATTTATGTTGATTATGATTATGGGGAATTAATTTGTGGGATTGGGTGATGAATTTTCTATATGGTAGGTTCGGAAACTCAAACCCTAATATTTGGGAAAAACTTGTAGCTTGTGATAGCTTGGAATTGAGGTAGGGATTCTTACCCCATTTTCTATCGTATTGTTCTTTTCTAAAGAGCGGTTGAAATTCTTCATTGGTTTTTATTATTTGTGTTCTTGCCTAAATTGTTCCTTAGGAAGAACGAACCTTATTGTTGATTATTGATGAAGTGCATAACCTTTGAATGCTCAATCATTTATTGGGTATGATAATCCTCGTTCATGCATCACGTAGTTATGTATATATATATAGAATTGTTATATATATGAACTCCTTTTGCATGGCATTATTGGACATGAATTTTAGATGCATTGGGTCTACGAGTATGGACTCGTAGTATCTATAGGTTATACTTTTGTGATGATGTTGGATACCGAAGAGGCACGCGTTGCCGGAATCGGGATTTCCATTGTGTAGGTGCACTTATAGTCGTTCTGGGGCAAAGTGCAAGGGTTCCGATGATTTTTCGGAATATTCGTTGCCTAGTGCCAGACGTTATAGGGTGTAGCCCAAGGTTATACATTGTTGTGACATTTTAGGATGTCATGTTGCTGCAATGAGCTTGTTTCAATATTCAGCCTTATGTTCTTATGATTCATTTTATTTTCCCTACTGAGCCTCCTGCTCACCCTATTTGTTTTCTTTATCCTTCAGGTGAGACTAGTGCTGAGAACCAGGTTGCGGATCAGTAGGAGGCGGCGTGACATGGAAGGCCACCCTAGGAGCACTAGGATATGTATTTGGTTGTTTGAGAACCTTGAATATGAATTAAGTACATATAGTACTTTCATTGTTGACTATTATGTTGCTTAAATACCTTTGCGATATGTTTGGATGGATGGCCGGAGGTATGCCGTGTGATCGAGACTTTCGTACCTGGATAGTGGACCTTGGGTCCGGATTGATAGACTTTGATAGTCTTTGATGATATTATTGTTATGAATATGCTTTGCTTATTGATTGCATGTGATTAGGAGGCCTGAGGCCCTGCCTAGTGTGTGAATGTGGATAGATGGCCAGAGGCCCTGATAGGCTGCGAAACTTCTCTGATTACTATTGAATATCTTACACGTGTTAAGTGAGATGGGACTCCAGGTTGGCGCCCTCCGATATACGGGGAGGTGCTGTCGGATTTTTGTTAGAATCCGGGGTTAGGATGGCGTGTGGTGAGGTCCATAGTGACGAGGTACACGTCTAAAGTGGCGCTCCCAACTCAGTGCTTGGAATTTGGGTCGGGGCGTCACATCAGTCCCAAGGGATCCCAGAGTTCAGGAAGGGTACGAGTCATCCCGGGGTCTAGAATCGATTCTGTGTCATCTCGGGTTCTAGGAAAGGCACGAGTCATCCTAGGGTCCGAAATCAAGCCTGAGTCATTTCGGGGTCCGGGATCTATTCCAAGTCACCCCTGGGTTCGGGAAGGGCATGAGTCATCCAATGTTTGAGAAGGGTCCGAAAAGGGTCTGGGTCATCCCGGGATTCGGAATGACTTACAAATATGTAAGGATACATATATAGATAATTTATAATTTTTGGGGATATATTTGTCCAATGAACAAATATTTCATTTTGGAATCACAATATCAACTTTTAGATGGTATTGAAATTCCTTGATTTTGTAAGGAATCTCATTACCAAGTAATTGAATTACACTATATTTTTAAATTAGTGGATACCAAACATTGTAATGTAATCCGAATACAATTACCATTACATTACAAGGGTAACCAAATGGCTCCTTAAAGCACTCAAAATTCCTTACACCATTGGCAATTGGTAGCTCTTGCAGTTCTAGGCCAAACAGATTTGCCAGCAACACCACCCTTACTCAATACCTCACTAGAATCTACAAGGATAAAGAAAAAGGAAAAATGATATGTGGCTTATACTTTAGGAACCCATGTAGCTCATATGTAGTTATTCTATTAATTTTTTTTTACTCTAATTAATTATTCTACTGCATTAATCAATATGCTTATTTATTTAATTTTATGATTTTATTCTAATTAATTATTAGTTTGTTAGAGTCTAGAGAATCCGTTCACTTAAGATTGAAAATTTTATTATTTATATATGAGCTATCTTAGACTTATAAAATACATACTATTTATCACTATCTAAGAAAAAGTCCAACAATAATCGAGTCAATTATTCAAAGTGTATATTAATGATGGTGTTACTTGATTATATTAATATAATTAAGTTATTTGGTTACGAGGTAAGGTGATGTAGGTCCAACCCTCTAGCACAATATTGTTCGCTATGAGCCTCCCATTCGCACGACTTAAAACGGATAATGCTAGTAGTATATTTTTTTTATTATTTTTTTGAATAGAAAAATATGATTAGACTTAAACTCAAGATTTGAAATTACATACGATCTAGCTCGTTAACTGAGCTGCTTGGAGTTCTTACTCATCATGCTAGTTAAGAATGAGGCATCCCATATAGTGCACTTCATGACTTCATTCTTAAGCGATATGGGACTGAGTAATGACCAGTTATATTCCATCAGGAGCGGCCTTGGGATGAGGGAACTTGGACCGCCAACTGGAACTCCATACTTAAAAAACAAATTAATAATATTAAGAGCCATTTACAAAAACAGTCCAATAACTCCTAGCCTATTTCAACTTAAAAACTAGAGCATTATACCAAAAAGATACTCCTTGTAAACTTATACACCACTAAATTCATAACCCAATCAAATATATCAATAGTTACGTAGAATTTACTTAAACTATCTAAAATATCCTTCATTAATTTTTTAAAAAATAAAATACTATACAAATTCTTCTCTCGCCTCTCCCCGTCCCATCTCACCCTAAATAATGGTTTTTTATTTATTTGTGATGTTTTTCATATATATATATATTTTATTTTGACAACATACGCATAAGAACAAAATATTGTACATGAAGCATGTCATTTTGCCACATGGCATGTCACATGCTAATCTTTTTGGCTTGGTTCATTGACATTTTTTTATGTTTTTACCAATGCAAAATAAAAAGGATATTATCCAAACATTGTTTTCCCCCAGTTTAGGGAATAAAATATAAAAATAGTTAAAATAGGATACGCATCATATTATAGTGGTTCTCTATTTTAAATAATCGTTATAGTGGTTTCATACATTTACTTAATAAACCAACTTTGAGACGAATTTATGATTTGATTTGTTACATTTTTTAATAGAAACAAATTTAGTCCCTAGTTCAATAGAATCAAGTTCTTTTAACGTTGATCTCATTTATTAACACTAATTTCTTGGGCATTGATCTTATTTATATATTTAAATTATATTTAAATTTTTAGTATATTTTGAGAATCGTACTATAATTTTTCAATATATTTTTGAGAATTATACTATATTTTTGAGAATTATAATTAAAATTTTAAATATATTATATATTTTATGTATTTATAACAAATTTTTTGGATTATTAATCACATTATCTTATTATTAGAGAAGGTTAGTTCAATGGCTCTCATAATTTCTAAACAAATGTGTATCTAGTTATTTACTATTCGGTATCACTATAATACTTGTGATGGTGTCGAAAGTTAATAACCCAAAAGCTTGAAAAGTTATCTCTCTTATATATTTTAGTTTTAAAGCAATGCTAATACAATAGTGCTAATGTCATTGTTCGTGAGACTGCGAGCCTATCAACATGAACTTCGACCTCCTTTATCTGATGTCATTTTGCTGTGATCGAATCTCGTATATTGTTTTTTATGATTCCATCATAAAATGAACTCTATCAAAAAAATAGAAATAAGAAACCGAGGTTCTGATTTACATTCCCTCCAATTTCTTGGTAAACGTTTTCATTTCTTCCTTCTTCACCTTAAGCTTTGGACTGGCAGTTGCATGCTTTCTAAGGCTTGCTATTTTGGAGTAATTATTTATGATTAATTATTTCAATCAAATTAATCTAATTGTTTTATTTTTTGGATATTGTGGTGGTTGTATTAATTGTTGAAGAATATTTTAGATTAGCTTGGTCGTAAGTTGTTCCTTTTGTCTTCTAATAAATTACTAGAATTCTAAGCCTTCATTGTATTAACATGATTATACAAGTGAGATAATTTCACATTAATTTTGAAGTATGCATTTGTCAAGTATAGAAACCTCATAGCCTTTGGGTGGAGAATAATATTGTGTAATATGACAATTTATTACATTCAACTTTTAATAAAAAAGGTGTTTCCAATGTTAAAAAAAAAATCGTTGAAATAAATCCAAGTAATGTTAATTTTTTGCCTTTAAAAACTATAATTAATTAATTTTGAACTAAATTGAATAAATTTTATAAACCCCTGGATCTATTGGGCTATGAGATTAATGATTGTCTTAGTGGGTCATAAGATTATTTTCAAAAACCTATCATGCATTAAGCCTAAAAACTAATAAAAAATGACCTTAATCACTCCCCCCTTCTCAGTATCAAACAGAGAATCAATTATATTGACTTTTGAAAGTAATTTTGCACTAAAAATTAATTACACCACACCACACCGCATAATTAGTGATTTTGTATATCAAAATGTTAGAGTAGCCATATTTAAGTAATATATGACTTAAAAATAAATTAACAGTTTTTTTTAGAGTTCGCCCTAAACGCTCAGGACTCGGGTACATTACTGTCTTTCACTAGAGGATCTCCTGCATCAAAATGTCACTTGCTTATACTAATTTGTTTTGATTTTTTTCTGTTTATGTATCGATCACAAGAGATGTGTGAGGCACATGATGAAAGCAATTTATGGCACAAAAAGCTCAAACACATAATATATATATCATCCTAAATACAGGGGACTCATGAGACTTGCAAGGCTTGAGCAAAACTATAAATCTATGCACAATCACCTATACATAAACTACCTCAACCTCGTTTTGATTGTAAAGTTAAATAATTTTCTTAACAAATATGAGTCGCCTAGCTGTGGTTTTGGCCATTCTTGCACTGCTTTCTGGGTTGGCCAAGGCCAAGGACAAGCGAGGTCACGGTGACCATACACCCTCGTGCTCCACTGTGATCAATGACCTGCAACCTTGTTTCATGTACTTGATAAGTATCGAAAAATCACCTGATAAGATTTGCTGCGAAGGAGTCAAGAAGCTAGCGAAATACGCGAAGAAGAAGAAAGCTCGCAAGGCTATTTGTGAGTGTGCAAAGTCCCAAGCAGCCACTTTTGGATCGATCGATCTTTCTCGAGTCTCTAAGCTTCCCAAGAAATGTGGGGTGTCTGTTAAATTGCCACACATCTCTCCTCACATTGATTGTTCTAAGTAATTATTCTGGCTTTAATCCGTAATGTCCAATTGATTTGAAGATTATATTGTTAATTAATATTATTTTTTGGGTTAATTTCGATCTTATTTTTGGATTCAGGGTTTAGGGATTACCGGATGAAAGTTGGGCAAACAATGCTGCGGATGATAAAAATAACGAAATTAAGAGCTATCTAACTCACTGTCATGTACGCATGATAAAGCTTTCATTTGAATAATATTTGGTATTAAAGTAGTTTAGAATTTCTTTTTATACAACTACTTCATGCAACAACATGCCTATAATCAACAAATAAATCTAGACTATCATACGTTATATCCTTGAAGTTTTGCCGTTTTCTCGATTATGTCCTTTGAATTTAAACTTTATCGATTCTATCCGGTGTGGACTCTAGCAAACTTGTTGATGTGTCTTCCACATGAAAATTAAAAATATAGAACTTAATTTCATTTTACATGTGTAAAATAAAAATTCTTTAATTATTTTTTAAACACCTGAAAATGGAATAAAAATTAATTAAACTGAATATTTATCTTCCTCCATCGAACAAACCCAGCTCAAATTCAGAATGGATCATCTTCAATCTCAGACCATCGACCCATGTCTTTCACACAATCCACATCACAAGATCGCGAACTCCTCTACTCACGGATCAGACCACCCACCTACACTAGATGTAGATCCCCATCTCCATCGACCCGCAATATCTCTAGTCAACAAATGGGTATTTTCCATGACTACCAGTTGTTCAAGGTCCCTCCCTCACCTAGGAACCTGATCCAAATTAAAACCCTCCTTTTGATCCAAGTCCTAAGAGGTTCCGTCTTGTCAATCGTTACAGTGAAGGAATGAAGCGTGGTCTTCGAATTCAAGTTAGCCGCCATGAGACCCATTCTTCTACATATTGAGAGTCCTAGCTGGGTCCTAGCTGTTTATAAGCTTTTATTATTGTTACCAGCTGTCATGTTATTATTTCGTTCTATTGTAGGGTCTTTCCATTTGCTTTTGATATATATGGCTTTGCTTGTTCAGCTCTGTATGGTTGTCATTATGAACATATGGAATATTCATTATAGTTGAGCTCTTCTATCTTTTCTTATCTTGGTATCGAAGCCATGGCTGACGCCGCCGGTCAACAGACTCCTCTTTCCGTTACTCCCCAGACTCCTGTCTCTTCCAACGTCGGGACTCATAGCACGGCTTTGTCTTCATCGCTGGTTCCACCGGATACCAATTCTGGGAATACTCTTGGAGCCTTCAGTGTTGTTAAATTAAAAGGTAATAATTACTTGTTGTGGAAGAGCATGGTTCTTCCAGTTATTCGAGGCCACCGCCTAGAGGGATTTCTTACGGGATCCACTCCATGTCCACCAGAGTATGTGTCTGTTTCAGTTGATGGTTCTTCTACTGCTCAAACGCATCCTAATCCCGAGTATGAGCAATGGATGACACAAGACCAAAATCAATTGGGGTGGATTTATAACTCTCTTGATGTTGAAGTTGGGTCTGATGTTGTTGGTTATGAGAGCTCCAAAGACCTTTGGGATGCTCTACAAAAATTGTTTGGTGCTCGCTCTCGGTCAAACATTATTCTCTTCAAGAAAGAATTTCATAGTCTCCAAAAGGGTGGTCAAATCATGGTTGATTATCTCCGAGCTATGAAACAAATTGCTGACAATCTTAAACTTGCTGGTGCTCCCGTAGATTCTGCAGATCTTATATCTCAAGTGCTAGCCGGCCTTGATTCTCTTGACTACAATCCTATAGTTTGTTAACTAAGTGAAAAAGAACATGTCTCTTGGATGGAATTGCAGACTACGTTGTTGAGCTTTGAGCGTCATCTTGAACAAATCAATGGTGGTCTTGGTTTGGATTCTGCCAGTGCAAATTTCACCTCTCACCCTCATCGTTCCAATCAGTCTTTTAATCGTGGCCGTGGACGCTTCAATTATTCTGGTGGTCAATCTCAAGGCCATTTGGGTGTCTCCTCCAGATCTCCTGGTGGTAATTCTCGTGGCCGAGGTGGTCGACGTGGTCGTGGAGCTTCTCTCGACCTGTCTGCCAAATTTGTGGCAAGACTGGTCATATAGCCACTAATTGTTGGGATCTTGTTGGATTTCCTTCTGACCAACGTTCGTCCTCCCAACCTATGGCTCTTGTGGCCTCTTCTGAAATTGTGTCTGATCCTGCATGGTATGTGGACAGCGGTGCAAGCACTCATGTTACTCATGATTCTAATCATCTTAGCCAAAAGGCCGAATATCATGGTAAACATACTATATCTGTAGGCAATGGTGATGCACTTACTATTGCACATAGAGGGAGTACTCTTTTACCAACACACTCTTATACTCCTTTGGTTCTTTATAATTTACTACATGTTCCTAGTATTAAAACAAATTTGATCAGTATTTCTCAATTGACTCAAAATAATGCGGTTTATGCTGAATTTGATTCCTTTGGTTGTTTTGTTAAGGACAAACGCACGGGAATGGTGCTGATCCGGGGGAAGCTTAAGGATGGTCTCTATCAAATTCAATTGCCTATCAAGAGTTCACCAACTTCATCTTTACCATCTAATTTATCAAGAGGCTTGTCTTGTAACGTTGGGTCCTTAAATTCAGTGTCTGTCAACGTTGGTCATGTTGAGTCTGTTAAGTCTTGTTCGTTTATTTCCTCCAAATAGGTTTGGCATAGACGTCTTGGTCATCCCTCAAGTAACATTCTGTCTCAAGTGTTAAACCAATGCAATGAAAAAGTTTCAGATTCGACCCAATTCTTTTGTGATGCTTGTCAACTAGGAAAGTCACACAAACTTCCATTTCATTCATCGACTTCACGTACTCAGAATGCTCTTGATTTAATTCATACCGACTTGTGGGTTCCTGCTCCTATGTTATCTACCTTTGGATATCGATATTACATTCACTTTGTTGATGACTATAGTCGGTACACTTGGATATACCCCTTGAAAACCAAATTTGAAGCTCTATCAACGTTCATTCGATTTAAAGCCTTAGTTGAAAATCAATTTTCTCGCACCATCAAATGCCTTCGATCAGATATGGGTGGGGAGTATAAATCGTTTGAGCCATTTCTTCATCAACATGGCATAGAGTTTCAACACTCATGTCCTTACACGTCTGCACAAAATGGACGTGCTGAAAGAAAGCATCGTCATATTACTGAGATTGGCCTTACGCTTCTTGCTCAAGCTCAATTACCTCTTGTTTATTGGTGGGATGCTTTTCTTACTGGAACCTATCTCATTAATAGGTTGCCCACACCTACTCTTTCTAATCAAACACCTTTCTTCACACTTTATGGTAAAACACCAGATTATTCATTTCTTAAAACTTTTGGGTGTGCTTGTTTCCCTTGTCTTTGTTCATATCAAAAACATAAATTTTGCTATCACTCTGTCAAATGTATCTTTCTTGGCTATAGTGAATCTCACAAAGGCTACAAGTGTCTAAGTCCAACGGGTCGTCTTTATATATCTCGTCATGTGAAGTTCAATGAACATGAGTTTCCATTTGTGTCCTCTTCTCACTTAAATAATCAGTCATCTTTAGGTACCAAGTCTTCCACTCGTAATCATGTTGAGCCCACTAGTCTCTCTCCATCTAATCATGTTGAATTTCCATGCGTGTCTCTTTCTCACCCAAATAATAATGTTGAGCCCACTAGTCTCTCTCCATCTAATCATGTTGAGATTCCATGTGCGTCTCTTTCTCACTCAAATAATCATGTTGAGCCCACTAGTCTCTCTCCATCTATTTCTTTATCAAATGAGACACCTCATAATAAGCAATTAAGTGTGGCAGAGCCTTCTCAAGTGTCCGCCGGTGCAACTCCTACTCCCAAAAAATTGTTCCCCACATCTACAACCTCCCAACAATCCATTGAATCAGCAGTGGAGCCCTCGGTGACTCTTGGACATCCCATGGTCACTCGCACTAAGGATGGCACCCGACAGGTCAAGTTATATCCTTCAGATTATCATCTTTATACAGCTGTTCTGTCTAGTCCTCAAGAGCCATTAAGTGTTGCTGCTACTCTTCATAATAAGCAGTGGAAATCAGCCATGTTAGATGAATATCACGCTCTTGTGCTCAATAATACATGGACCTTAGTCCCATCCCCCAGTGCGTATAATATTCTTGGCACCAAATGGGTTTTCAAAACCAAAACCAACGCGGATGGAAGTTTTCAACGATGTAAAGCTAGACTTGTTGCCAAGGGTTTTCAACAATATCCTGGAGTAGATTATAATGAGACATTCAGCCCCGTAGTCAAAGCTTCCACTATCCGCATTATTCTCACTATTGCTATTTCCAAGAGTTGGAAGATTCGCCAACTTGACATTAATAATGCCTTTCTAAATGGTCCCTTGCAAGGGACAGTGTATATCGAGCAGCCCGAGGGGTTTATTGACCCAGAAAAAGCCTCTTATGTTTGTAAGTTGAATAAAGCTATCTATGGGCTCAAACAGGCTCCTCGCGCTTGGTTTGAGAAACTACGTGCAACTTTACTTGGTTGGGCCTTTACAAACTGTGAGAGTGACTCTTCTCTCTTTTTCTTCAAGCGTGGTGATGAGATTTTGTTTGTTCTTATCTATGTTGATGACATTATTGTCACAGGAAGTGACTCTTCTGGACTGCAAGAGTTTGTTGATCGCCTCAATAGTCACTTTGCATTGAAGGATTTAGGTGATTTACATCATTTCTTGGGCATTGAGGTTCATCGTGATGCTGCTGGTATGTATCTTACACAAACACAATATATTGATGCTCTTCTCAAGAAAACCGGGATGGTCCTTGTGAAGACTTCTCCGACTCCAGCAGCTACTGGGAAGGAATTTGTGTCTAATCCCACTGATCTTATGGTTGATCCCAGTCTCTATCGTAGCACTCTTGGTGCCTTACAATATCTCACTCACACTCGGCCTGACATAGCTTATATTGTCAATAGTTTGAGCCAATTTCTTACTTGTCCTACGAATGTGCACTGGCAAGGTGTCAAACGTCTACTTAGATATCTCAAGGGTACCAGAAACTTGGGTCTTCACATCAAGCCCATCTCGTCTCTGTTTCTCACTGGTTTCTCAGACGCTAACTGGGCATGCAATCCTGAGGATAGACGCTCAGTTGGTGCCTATTGCATTTTTCTTGGAGGGACTTTAGTTTCCTGGTCTTCTAAGAAGCAAGCTGTTTTGTCTCGATCCAGTATTGAGTCTAAATATCTTGCTTTAGCTGATGCCTCTTGCAAACTTGCGTGGATTCAATCTCTTCTGAGCGAGTTCTCTTTTTCTCTGCCTCACACTCCAGTTCTGTGGTGTGATAATATGAGTGCTAATGCTTTATCTCATAATCCAGTTTACCATGCCCGAACTAAGCATATTGAGCTTGATGTTCATGTTGTTCGCAATCGAGTTCTTTCAAAAAATCTTGAAGTCTGCTATGTACCAACTCAAGATCAAATTGTTGACTGCCTTACTAAATCTCTCTTTGGGGTCTCTTTTCTTGCTCTTCGAGACAAACTTGGTTTGGTTGCTCGTCCATCACCATCCCAAGTTTGAGAGGGGCTATTGAGAGTCCTAGCTGGGTCCTAGCTGTTTATAAGCTTTTATTATTGTTACCAGCTGTCATGTTATTATTTTGTTCTATTGTAGGGTCTTTCCATTTGCTTTTGATATATATGGCTTTGCTTGTTCAGCTCTGTATGGTTGTCATTATGAACATATGGAATATTCATTATAGTTGAGCTCTTCTATCTTTTCTTATCTCTACATAGGGGTCGGTTAGGCCCAGCCCAAGTTTGAGAACTCTCTTTGGATTTCAAGCCGGCCTGAGTCCAAGTAATTCGAGTTAATAAATCGGGCCTCGAGTCTGGCCTCAAGCTTAGGCCTTTGGCCTCGGATTTCGAGCCCAAATATTAAAATACTATTACTTATTACACTTATATATATCTATATATACATATATATTATCACACATTATATTATATATATATATTTATATATCACATGCACTGATATATGCATATCAGTGCATATATATGCACTGTCACATTATATATATATATATGAGTGTGTGTATGTATGTATGTATGTATATATCTATATAGTATGCATGTTACATTTTTCCAGCTTGAACTTAGTCGGGCAGCCCCGAAATCGTCACACTTCTTCGTCATCCTCTACCCTCTATAAGTTATCCAGTTGTCGATCGAACTGGCGGTGTTTGGAAAGTGAACCAAGGATGGCAAGTAGGGCCCAATGTAGGGTTTGATGATAGGCTACACTTCTTCGTTGTCCTTTGCCCAAGCTATGTTAGAAAGTTGCATAAGTGAACCCCTGGCTACTTACATAGTCTCAATGAGTTCCTTAATTAGCGCATCTTTCAACATTTTGAAGGTCCCTTTTGAGTACCCTTATTTCCTCCTCGAGCTCATCCACATATTTTTTGTGGGTTTCGTTCAAAATCATAAGGACTGAATCTGATCATTCTGAGAGTCAAATATTCTTCATCTTCCATTTGAAGCTTTGAAACCCCAACCAAAAACTTCAAATTTTTAGTAAAAAAATTGGTGCTGGAAAGCATAGGGTGTCCAGACACCTGTATGATTTTCAGGTTCAAAGACCAGTTTTAGGCCATTTTTTGATAAATATAACAAAGTTTGCTGATTAGAGAGAGAAAGAGAGAAAACTAGAAAGAGAGAAAACTAGTGAGAGAGAGTGATTCTTGGTAGATTAAGCTTGGATTTTGAAGGATTAGTGGAGACTAACAAGATTAAATGAAGATTTGTAGATTTGAGGTAAGTTTTCTAGATTTTTGAAAAGTTAGGTTTTTGTTTTATCTGTAGAAATCTTTGATTGTTTGGATTTGATGCTTAAGGAAGTTGATTTTATTCATGAATGTGGTTATATTTGTAGGTTTTGTTGTCAATTTGGTGTAGAGATTCAATTTGGTGCATAAACTTTGGGAGAATTTTAGAGAGAGATGGTAAATGCCCGAGTTTTTCTAAGATAATTGTTATTGATATGGGTAATGTAATGTTGATAAAGTATTGATATGATGTGGGTTTTTGATTTATGCCAAATGTTAGGTTTGGGACCGAAATCCTAGAATTTGGGAAATTTTATTTTTGTTTTGCTTGGATACGAGGTAGATATTCGTACCCATTTTTCTTTGATTCGAGATTCATATCATTCAAAGGCGATTTATATTTCTCATCGGTCATTGCTTTGATTCCTTAATTTGATTATTAGAAAGGACGAACCTCCTTATTGGTTATTGATTGAATTGCATAAGTTGACATATGTTCAATAATCTATCGAATATAATTTAAATAGTGAACAACTTTCATGTAGTTATGTATATAATTAGGTTTGTTATATATATGTTTTTCCTTGCATAACATGTTGGACATGTGTTGTAGAGCATTAGGGGGCTATGGGTATAGACTCGTAGTCCATACAGGAAATTACTTGTGGAATGTGGTATATCAAAAGGCTAATCAAGATTTTCATACGATGAGGAAGGTCTTATAGTCTATTGGGTTTGCCGCATATGCTGGTACATTCTACAGTGATCTAAGGTCGTGGTCAAGGTTTTCGATGATTTTTCGGATATCCATTGAATAAATGTCAGGGTGTTGTATGGTGCAGTGATTTTGTTACATCTTCTTGTGTAAATTTTAGATGTTATACTGTTGCATAAGCTTTGAATCAAATTTAGCTTAAATGTATCGTTTCCCTACGGAACCATCTGCTCACACCCTATTACTTTTCCTATATTCTTTAGATGAGACTTGTCTGAGGACTAGGCTGCGGATCAGGGGAGGCATGCATGTGTTATGAATCTTCCAAGAGGATATCTGAATAGGAGGATGTTCTATGGCATGAGTTGAGGTTGCTAGAATGGAAATGCAGAGACATAAGATGTTTCTTGTTGTTCAAGGAATTAATGGGCTTTTGTTGTTATCGGACTGGGAATTGGGAAGCATTTTGTTTGTCGGCCTGGTCCAGTATTTTATTAATTAGGTAGCTTAAGTATATGTAATGCATGGTTTACGTGTGAGCAATGAGTCGTAGGTTCTAGAAGTATTCCAAAAAATAGCTGTCACAACATGGACAATTGTACAATCCGGGATAAAGGATGCATGCTTTTGTGTACTGGTTCCTTATGAAATGAAAATACAATTCTGGTAACTTTTACATAGTCTTTTTCTCTCTCTTCCCAAGGGATGAATCAAGAACAGGGGCGTCGCCTCCCTTGACTGCTTGGTTGAATCCACACAAACTCCTTGGTTTTTTCCTTGTTTCTTGTTCAGGTGATTCTAGCAGAAGGTGTTTCCTGACATTTGGTATCGAAGCGCCGCAACCAACCATGCCCCCAAAGGCCACCAATGAACACCTCACCACCATTGAAGACACTCTCACGTACCTGCAACGTCAAATGGGCGAACAACGTCTCTTGAATGATCAAAAAGCCGAAGACACACAACGAGCACTTAACAACATCTTGACTCAACTTAACCTCTCGGTACGTCCTCCGGCTCTTGGGGTTGATGCCCCACCCGAACCGCGGGTGTTAGGCCATAACAGAGCACCCCCAAACCAAGTACATGTTGAAGAACTCGATCTGGCTCATGGAGGAATTCGGGGACCCAAGGTCGACTTTCCAAGATTTCATGGCGAGGACCCGGTTACTTGGATTAATCGTGCGAACCGATACTTCAACTTCCACCGCACACCTTTGCACCATAAAGTCATCATCGCTGCTTGTTATCTAGAAGGCCAAGTGGCCAACTGGTTTCAAGACTGGGAGTTATCTGGGGTACCAGTTGATTGGGAGTCCTTTTGTGAAGCTTTCAGGGTAAGGTATGGCCCTAGTTTCCTCATCTCACCGATGGAGGAGTTAGCTCGTCTGCAAGAACTGTCCACCATCTTCTCAAAGTTAGACCTCCGCTCTGACTATCATCAAATCCGGATGAAAGAAGAAGATATCCACAAGACTTCTTTTAGAACCCATGAGGGGTTATATGAGTATTTAGTCATGCCTTTTGGGTTGACTAACGCTCCTGCTCTTTCAAGCCTTGATGAACGAAGTCTTCAAACCTTATTTAAGGAGGTCTGTTTTAGTTTTCTTTGATGAAATTTTGGTGTATAGTAGGACTCTTGAGGATCATCTACAAAATTTGAGATTGGTCTTGGAAGCTCTTCGTGCGCATCAGTTATTTGCAAAGAGAGCTAAATGCACCTTTGGGAGTTATTCCATTAGTTATTTAGATCATGTGGTTGATCGGGAAGGTGTGAAGACTAATAGGCAGAAAATTCAAGCAATGCTAGATTGGCCTATTCCCACTTCTCAGAAGACATTAAAAGGATTCCTTGGCTTAACGGGATATTATAGGAGGTTCATTAAAGGGTATGGAACTCTTGCCCGACCCCTAACCCAGTTGTTACAAAAAGGTGAATTCCATTGGAGTGAATCAAGCACTCGAGTTTTCAACTCCCTCAAGGAAGCCGTGTCTACACCACCGGTATTAGCTCTACCCAACTTCAATATTCCATTTGTTATTGAGTGTGACGCTTTGGGAGATGGAGTTGGGGCTGTATTGATGCAAGACCATCACCCCATTGCCTTCTTTAGTGCTGCCTTGAAGGGTAGGTCTCTCCACTTATCTACCTATGAGAAAGAATTGTTTGCGCTAGTTTCCGCCATACAAAAATGGAGGCATTATTTAATCGGACATGTTTTTGTGGTTAAGATGGATCACCGTAGTCTCAAGTATATTTTGGAGCAATCCTTGGGCACGAAGACTCAACAAAAATGGATTAGTAAATTATTTGGTTATGATTTTATGGTTGAGTATAAGAAGGGATTGGAGAACCAAGCTGCTGATGCTCTATCAAGGAAAGATGTGTCACCAACCGTAGAGTCCATCTCTTGCATGTCCATATCATTTCTTGTTTGTAGCGCCTTGGATGATATCAGGTCTTCTTATTTGCATGATGCATGGGTCCAGGAGTTACTGCAGAAGGTGGAGGATGGAGAAGAGCTGCCCAATAAAGTGACTTTCAACAATGACACTCTTTATTACAAGGGACGGCTGATTGTGGGGGATGATGTGCAGCTGAAACAAAAACTTTTGCATGAAATTCATGGGGTCCCCACAGCTGGCCAACCAGGTTTTGCTAAGAGTTTTCAACGGGCAAAGAACAATTTTTTTTGGAAGGGTCTTAAGGATGATATCAAGGCTTATATCAAGAATTGTAACATCAGCCAAGTGACTAAGTACCAGAACACTCTTCCCCAAGGCTTGCTCCAACCTCTCAAAATTCCAGAGTTACCTTGGACCGACATTACCATGGATTTCATTGAGGGACTACCAAACTCTTGCTGTAAGACTGTTATTTTAACTGTGGTGGATCGCTTGACCAAATGTGGTCACTTTGTGGCACTTCAGCACCCATATACCGCGGCTAAAGTAGCTCAGGAATTTATGAATTCCATCTTTAAGTTACATGGCATGCCTTCTAGTATTGTTTCAGATCGAGATGCTATCTTCACTAGCAAATTTTGGAAGGAACTCTTTCACTTGCAGGGAACCACATTGAATTTTAGCAGTTCATACCACCCACAAAGCGATGGGCCAACCGAAGTTGTCAATAAGGCGGTAGAACAATATTTACGATGCTTCTCTTTTGCCCATCCCAAGTCTTGGCTGAAATGGTTGCCTCTAGCAGAGTATTGCTACAACACCACCACACATGCAAGTACCAAAATCAGTCCGTTTGAGGCAGTCTACGGCCACCCACCAACAAAATTGAGTAGCAATGTGGTACTGTTGCCTTGGAAGTGATAGAAGAAGAGCTACGGAGTCGAGAGGAAATTCTCATTACTCTATGACACAATTTGCAAAAGAGCCAAATCTCTATGAAATGGTTTGCCGACAAAAGGAGAATTCATTGTGAATTTCAGCCAAGCGAAATGGCCTATTTAAAGCTCCATCCATACAGGCAAATCTCGGTAGCCCACCGAAAAATTTTGAAATTGTCTCCTCGTTATTATGGGCCCTTCAAAGTTCTTCGGAGAATTGGTACAGTAGCATATGAGTTGGACCTCCCAGCCACTTCTCAGATTCATCCCATTGTGCATATTTCCCAGTTGAAGAAAGTTCTCAATCCAGTTACTACCCCACTTACTACTTTACCTGTGGTGAATACGGCTGGCCATATCATTGTAGAGCCCTACCAAATACTCCGTAAACATCTCACCCCTCATGGAAAGTATCCCACAGTTGAAGTCTTAGTCTAGTGGGTCAGTCAACGAGAGAAAGATGCTACTTGGGTTTCTTACACAAAACTGTTGGCAGATTTTCCCCACCTTGTGGGCAAGGTTCTGTAAGAAGAGATATCTGTTATGAATCTTCCAAGAGGATATCTGAATAGGAGGGTGTTCCATGGCATGAGTTGAGGTTGCTGGAATGGAAATGCAGAGACATAAGAGGTTTCTTGTTGTTCAAGAAATTAATGGGCTTTTGTTGTTATCGTTCTAGGAATTAGAAAGCATTTTGTTTGTCAACCTAGTCTAATATTTTATTAATTAGGTAGCTTAAGTAGGATTATGGTTTATGTAATGCATGGTTTACGTGTGAGCAATGAGTCGTAGGTTCTAGAAGTATTCCAAAAAATAGTTGTCACAACATGAACCATTGTGCAATCCGGGATAACAGATGCATGCTTCTGTGTACTGGTTCCTTATGAAATGAAAATACAATTCTGGTAACTTTTACAGAGTCTTTTTCTCTCTCTTCCCAAGGGATGAATCAAGAACAGGGGCATCGCCTTCCTTGACTGCTTGGTTGAATCCACACAAACTCCTTGGTTTTTTCCTTGTTTCTTGTTCAGGTGATTCTAGCGAAAAGTGTTTCCTGACAGCATGATGTCGATGACCACCTTGGAGTAGTTGGCCTTGTTTAGGTTATTGGGTTAGTTATTTGGATGTTATATTGTTGGTACATATAGTATTCAACTAGTATGATGTGTGGAATGATTATGAATCTAAACGATACGATTGATGGATGGGGCGGGAGAGTGTTCCGTGAGATCGGGACTTCCGTACCAGGTTGTGGGAGTACGGTCCAGATGCTGATAACCTTGTGGTGATTACTTGTTTGGTTGATGTTGATTATTATATTAAAATGTTTTGTATGTGAATAAAATGCCTGAGGCCCTGCCTAGTTTTGTGATTGAGATAGATGGCATGAGGCCCTACTAGGTTGCAGAATATTTGATTGAATCTTTCTGATTTTGCCTACGTGTTTCTCCAAGTTGGCACCCTCCATTATACGGGGAGGTGCTGCCGGATTTTTGATAGAACCCACAGATAGAATGATGTGTGTGTGAATGTTTTTAGTGACGGGTGTGACGTCATCAATAGCGCCCTCGGCTCGGGTGTGATTTCTGAGTTGGGACATTAGAAAAGCTTTTTCTTCTTTCATTGAATTAGATTCTTCTGCTAACTTAGTCCTTTTCAAAGGAAGGGAGCTAGTGTGAAGAGGAGGAATTCATTGATAAAATATTAGAAAATTTTCAATGGTTTGCAAGTCTTTTTCGTTTCTTATACTCTTTATTTATAGACAAATAAAATGAGACATCGATAATCACAAGGAGTCACTATTACTGTTACTGCCCTTTCAACTAATTTCTGAGAGAAACCACACATTAGTCCTTTTTAATATGTCATAAATACAATTTAATACCTAAACATATGTTTAAGTACAAAATAAAATGTGCATTACTTTAGTCACTCAAACAAATATGGTTATTTACTTGAACAATATATTTGACTTACTTGAATAGATAATTTATTATACTCGAACATGTTATTTATTTTACTCGAACATATAATTTGATTTATTCGAACAATTATCTCATGTACAACAAGGAGCTGTTCGAGTATCTATTACTCGAACATAAAATCTCACAAACTCGAACAACAATTTCCACATACTTGAACATAAATGTCTCAAATAAAAAATTTATTGATTACACTCGAACTCTAAATTAAAATTACTAAAACAATTAACGTAAGACATACTCGAACATATAATATATAGGTACCCGAACAGTTAAAATTTTTTCTCAAACAATATTTTAATTAAACTAAACATGTAATTGTTTACTTTTTTTATGATTTTATGATTTTTAATTTACTTTTTACATTTTTTAAATTTAAACTAAACTTGAATACACACTCATAACTATTCACTCCCACTCTATTCATCTTCCCATGAAAAGCACGACTGTTGTAACTCTTCTCCTCCCATATTTCATTTCCACTATTTTCTGTGCAATTACACTCTTTGAATTCTCAATGCTCACAAAATTTCTTTAGGTACACATTTATTCTTTTGATTTCAATTCAATAGTATGTTTTACACCCTTATTTCTCTCATTTGGTATGCAAACGATGATACATTGTTGCCTATGGTGTCTGGGTTTATTGTGTGTAGAAACTGCACTGGTACTTCTTTCATTTTGTGTTTGGTTATTGAAAATTAGTATTCAATTAGTTCAAATACCCTTCGAGGTTGTGGTTTCGTGTAATCGAGAAAATATAATCGTAGGTTGAGCATCTATAAATTATTGTTCAAGTATATTGAATTTGATCGAGTAACTGAAAGATTAGAATAAGATTTTGTCCAAGTAGACTAAATTGTGTGTTCGAGTAACTGAAAATATATGTTCGAGTAGAATAAAAGTTGTTCGAGTATGTGAGATTTTATGTTCGAGTAATTGAAAGGTGTTCATGTATAACAAGTTGTGTGTTAGAGTAACTAATTCTTTTTATTCGAGTAATTGAAACTTATTTGTTCAAGATTTGTAGAGTTTTTGTTCGAGTAAATGTAAATTTGTTGTTGGAGTACATTTTATTTTTGTGTTCAAGCATAAAAAAATTTTGTTAGAGTGACTTAATTTTTTCCTTTATCCATTACCTGCAGATTTATGTTATTGAAGTGGATTACTTAATTCCTGAGGAGAGCCATTTCCCAGCTAGGGTTACTATATTTTCTTTAATATTCCACTTGATTAATGGAATTATGTCTCAGTTAAATGATGACCAAAAGGAGGTGTTTAGAAGATCGTGTTTTGGTATGGTGATGAACGTGGGTGACATCGGTTGTGCAGGACAACTCATCCACCAACCGCTTCTTGGGAAAGTAATCTCCCCAAATGAAGATTTTGGGTAAAAAATGCATTTCAAAATGGTCGGAAAGTGGCCACCTGGACAATTTCTCTTTGATCACAATGCTCTTAAGTTCAAATTCATTGCCCTCTTTTTCTTCATTGGTTGAAGATACATTAGTGCACAGGCTCAAGGCCTTGTACTTTAAAGAAATAGAAAAAGAAGAAGAAGAATGGTAAAAAGGGCAAGGAGGCTGAGGATGGAGATGAGGATTTGGAAGAGGATGTTGAGGAAGGTGAGGTGGGAGATGAGGTCAAACGCAAGGACAAGGTAGGGTTTTCGAGAATTAGTAAAGGACAATTTGAGGAAGTATTTGAAAGCTACGAGGATGATGAGAACAAAGTGAAGCTTGCCCTAGTACACTTTGTGGAGGCTAGACATATGCCCAAGGAGACAAGAACATTAATCTTTAATGGATGCAATTAGTGGATAACTTGGATGCCTTGAATAGGTATCCATGGGGAAGTGTTTGCTTTGAACGTATTATGGATTCCCCTTGCCCCGCCATGTTCGAGTATAAGCATATTTATTTGTTCGTGGATATAAAAATTGACTTGTTTCTGTATTATACAATAAAAGTTTGAGTACAATATATAAGTATATTTAAGATCGAGTTACATAAATTCACTATTCGTGTAAATGATAATTACAAGTTTGACAACAGAGTTTGGTTTACATAAACATAAATAAAAGTACGGTTTACAAAAAATGACATAAACATATTGCACCAATGTTATTGGCTCCTTGCATGTTTGTCGATTGTGACTGCATTGTCAACACTGTCCACACACCCTTATTGCTATAGTTTCACCATTTGATGGAATTCTTCACTGCCTTGGCCTCCCACCTTGACGTCTTGTAGCCAGAGAAAATAATAAGTTTCTATATTACTTGAACAATTAATGTTACGAATACTCGAACATTTATTTAAAGTTACTCGAATAGTTAAAGGAACACATACTCGAACAAACAATTAGTTTACTTGAATAATTAAAATAACAACATGCCTAAACAATTGATTAAGGTACTCGAACACTAAACTTAATATTACTTGAACAATTAACATAACATTTACTTGAACATTTACTAAAAATCTACTCGAACAATGGACTAATATTACTCGATCATTAAATTAATACAACTCGAATAGTAAATAAAATTATTCAAAAAATATTTTATAATACTCGAACAAGGAAATAAAAAAAATCAAAAACTTAATACATACTCGATCCTTTAATAAATATACTCGAGCAATTACTGGTAGATATCAAATTCTTGTAGCAATGAAAACAGTGGCATACAATGTACTTCATTGCAAAGAATTTTCAAAAGCTATAAAAGTATACAATGTTATGCTAGATTGATAAATATGCACTCAGTTGTGACAAAGAGAGTCTTTAGGGTTAATCCTGGGTATCCAGTCTACTGCTTGATTATGAACAATGAAGGAGCATAATCACTTGTTGATCACTTCTTATTCTTGATTATGAGTTGTATTGACTCTAATGAAGCAATGAAGAAGAAATAATATCAATCGGAGTGTGTTGTCAAGGTTTGTTGGGGTTTGTTGGCTTATAGTTGGCTTAAGGACAAAAGTGTTGGAAAATACGCACTCGCGAAAACAATTTTAAAATAAGGAACACACATAGGAGTAATAAAAAAGAAAACGTTTTTCAAAAATTTATTGTTAATTATGATCAATATGCACAATCTATAACTAATCTAATTGTGTAAAGATAATTTATCTTGAGATCTCTTTGAATTGATCTCTAATAAATATATCGAAGGATAGAGTCAGCCGGATTGATTCAAAGCTCAATCTCACAATTTTTCACTATATGTACCAACTCTAAAACTTGGATTCAAGAGCGTGGACTCCTTACACCAAAAACCTAAGAGAACAGAAAACAAAACTGTGGAAACAGTTAGGAAATCAAGAGGCCAACTGGTGTATCAAGACTTGGGGAAAAAAATACACACATGGTATGTACTTGTAGGGGTCGGCCACCCCTCTTTCAATTCCTATAGGTTTCCAACTTCTGTTAAGTTTTCCTGACTCTTCAAGTATTGGGCTTTCATGGGAAAAAAAATACACACATGATTATCATTTATTCCACTAAAATATTATAGTTGCACTACTCGTTTTATTTCAAATTAAATATGAGCCTTTCATTATAATTGTTCATTAAAATCCTGACCTTAAGTTACAGATATTCCTCAATTAAATATGTTACTGACATATTATATTTAATTGACATCTTTAAATATTCCTCCGTTTAACTTATTTGAATGTGTCGTATTGATTAAAAATTCATATGTGGGGTTTTGACACATTCTCAAATGTTATAAGTATTCTCGAGAGGGTATCTTCAATCTATAATTCAAAGTGGATTTTATTAACTGATTATTTTTCATCATACATTTAATGCGGTAACCCAACTTACTTGTTGTATGTTGGGCTATATAAAAAAACCTCAATCCTTTGGTAAATCAAAATCTCATACATTAAATGCACATGTACCAATAACCATAAATAAATTAAGATTATGAACGATGTTGTAACATCTGTGTTAATGTACAATTTTTCATGTAGTCAAATCGAAAAAATTGACTCACACGTATTACTGATCAATACACTTAAAGTGTATTAATATAGTAAATTCAAGTTTTACCGTTTTTCATAACCAAGATAAGTGTAGTACCCTATTTTCGTTTGGGTAGAGTTTTATTTTTTAAAAATTTTTAATTGTAATTGATTGTTAATTAAACAAAACAAAAATTAAAAAAAAAAACAAAACAAAAAGAAACCCCAAGCCCAATTCCAAAAAGCCCAACCAAAAAATTCCCAATAAATCTAGCCTAATAAACCTGGCCCAATCCCAAGCCCAATTTACTAACCCAGCTAAAGCCTAATCTAAGCCCAAGAAAGCCTGAAATAAGTCTGGCCCAAAACTTACGTAAACCAAACCCAACCCAACCCAACCCAATCCAATCCAATCCATCCTCACAATTACTCACCACTGTCTACCTCCTGCCTGCACCATTCACCAACTCTGCCTCACCATCACTCACACCTGCAAGTGGCCATTGAACTTGGGACAAAATTCAATTTTGAGATCATGGCACAACCACCCGTCCCTCACTGCCTCATTGGGGGCTCATAATCACCACGACATCATCATAACCAAGGGGAACACGGTAAAAAGAGGAAGAAAGCCCGGAACCTCTAAGGAGGAGGGGATCACTCCATCATCACCAACTCCATCTTCTCTCTCAACTTCACAGCTATCACCATCAATTCCAAGCCTCACCTCTACCGGGACTCCCTCACATAATACCCACCGAAAGCACGAACATTTTTTTCAAGAGGAGAAGCCAGCAATCGCCATCCTCACTGCCATTAGAGATCCTCAACCGGTCTTCTTCTTCTTCCCGAATCATCTCCCATTAAAGATCCCCAACTGGCCTCTTTCCTTTTTTCGGAACCAGATCACACATCACCAAATCACTCCCTACACAAACAATCATACTCTCCCAATCTCAAAGACCAAAACATATTCTTCCACCGGTGACCACCAGGGAACAACTCCACCAAACCACAACCGGAACTTTCCTCCTACCAACTCATCACCGGACCTACCCATTTCCCATTCTTTCCCTCTGCTTATTGTCACCAGAATCCCCACCTGTGGGCTGTGGCATCTCCTCTCTCAATCTAGGAAATTCAGTGACCACCATCATCTACTTAAGAAGCCAACCCATCATTCACAAGCCTCCTCTTCATTAGAACTCCATAGAAAGTCCACCCATCTACCCACTGGAGCCACCACCACCGGATTGTGTTTTCATCCATCACACCTGATGACGTCAAAAAGGTGTCACTACCGAGAAGACGTTAAGTGGGTCAGACCTGCAGTGTTGCACAAACGAGAATCCTTCTAGGGAGCTAATTAGCCGAGCAAGGCAGCCTTAGTTGACCGGCTGGGTAGCCTGTCAGGCATCTTACCGACCAGGCTGGTATGGCAATCCAGGTTGATCAGCTAAGCAGTCTGGAAGCTGAGCACAACAAACAAAGGTGAGCTAAAGGCCGCGCCAGAGGGTGTCCTCTGGCGTTGGCGCTCCGACGCGCAAGTCAGTAAGTATTCAATCAGACAAGCTCCTCGGACTAGAGCTCTCTCTTAGCCAAAGTTTAGATTGTGATTAAGTTCCTTAATACCTGACTTGCTGAGCCTTATATAGGGCTGAAGACCACTGTTGAAGTGGGTCTTCCCATTATGATTGTGGACCACATCCAGCTGTTTTTCACCTGGGTAGGTCCAGCTGGTGCACTCTTACCGAGGAGACTGCTTGGTAGGCCTAAAGAACCTTTGGTCCACATATGACGTGGCGGAGCACCATTGGTGGGGGTATTTTTGTAATATCAGTTGCCCCCCAACTCCCTTATCGAGGTGTCGCTCTGCGCAGATCGATGAGAGGAGTAATTATGTCATTTCATAAATGAGGAGATGACAGCTCAGACCCTTAGATCAATGGTCCATTTACTGCGTGGCTCATTGGCCATCTGTTTATGGCCGTTGATCTGAGGCTTGTCTTTTGCTATAAAAGGACTCGAGGGCCTCATCATTCCTTACTTTCATAAGATTTGAGAACGATTACCGAGCCGTGGAACATACCGAGCAACTTTCATACTGATCAATAGTCAATCCTCAAATTCCTGACTTACCGAGCAATCTTCTAGGTAAGCCATGTCCTCCTCTAGTTTGAGCACTTCTTCAATATCCGGGCTCTCAACTTCTACATCTGGTAGTGACCGAGCAACTACCTCTACCGATGAGGTGGTTATAACTCAAACCAATCCTCCCCTAACAAGACGAAATTATTCCTCGGTAGAACACCCTATAGAGTATGCCCCCCATGACCTACCTCCTCCTAATGAGAGGGGTGGAGGTACCGATACCAGCATCCCTGAACCAAGCTACCTTTCCTGTGACCAATCCAACAATTACATTGATGAGGTTGTGGCCAAGTGCGGTCTTCCCTACCCTTACCGACGTGTGGGTAGGGATGAGTCACCATTTCATCCTAGGCGAGGTGAGTTTGCTATCTCACTTCGGTCCCTCCAGACTGGTGCTAGGATTCCTTTCCCACCAGCCATAACCAGCCTTCTTCGTCGGTTCAATCTCTCTCCAGCCATTCTGGCACCCAATTCCTGGCACTTTCTGGCCAACATTCTATGTCTCTCTCACAGATACCATCTCGGTATCTCTTCCTCGGTCATTCAGCACCTCTGTCTTCTGTGTCATTTACCGAACTCTCCTGGCCTCTTCTACTTAAAACTCAAGCCAGGACTTAGGATTCCATTGTACAACCAGTCCATCAAGAGATGGAAAAATTCTTACATTTTTGTCAGAGTTCATCTTCCTGAGGGGGAGGAACTCCCTTTCAGAACCACCTGGTCAGTACCACTTACCGATCAATTCAACCATCCTCCTCAGTTAAAAAGTGAGGAATTAAAATTATACGAGGCCTAGAAGGAACTCCTCGTCGTTGGGGCTGATATCGATATGAAGTTCAATCCTCAGGACTTCTCGGTTTCAAATTTTTGTTATGGATCTCGGCAAGGTTTGCTTGCTTTTATTTCTTCCATATTTTTGGTTATCATCACTGATCGGTATTTATTTGACTTGTGGTGATGCTTTGCAGATATGGCTGACTTGTCTGAGTACATGGCAATGAATGCTGCTCCACTTCCTCGACAACAGAAGAGGAATAAATCAAGCAAGGGCAAGGACCCCAAAAGACCTCATGTGGGAGCCACTGGGGAGACAATGGCGTCTGAGATAGCCCTAACTGGAGCTACCACCTCGGTCACTACGGTGACACGAATTGTCCCTTCCCCTCGGCTAGGGACTCCTCGGTCAGGTCCTACTCAGGTCCCTCGACAGGTAAATGATCCCCCATTGGAACCAATTGCCGAGGAAGACTTTGCTCGGCATGCTCCGCAATGGAATGTCAGCCAGACCGACCGGGTAGTCAACCCAAGAGTTGCTACCGAGATGCTGAAGCACTTACCGACCCATACAGACTATGACAGGGCGTCCAGCCTGACAGCCATGGAGCATCTGACTCAAATGAATTCCCTCTTCATGCAGGTATTGGTCGGTTTCAAGAGTTCGGTCTCTCCCTTTTTTGGTTCAAATTTTTACTAACTTTTTTTTTAGACTGCTGTGCACCTTTCTGCCCTTCCTTCTAGTATTGCTCGGTTTGCTTATGAGGAAACCGTTCCGAGGGAGAGAGCTGATGCTGCCGAGGAGCGAGCTACGAAGGCCAAGAACGAGCTCAATCTGATGAAGGCAGGCATGGAAGAGATGCAGCAGTCTGCTTGGCAAAGGAAGGAGCTGAAAAAGAGGGTTGTCTTCTTGGAGCGCAAACTCAAGAAAGCTGAGGAGACTTACCAGCGTCTCCCCGGTGATGCCGAGCAGGAGACAATCCAGAAGTTCAAGGACTCTGAGGAGTTTAAGGCTGCACTGAGGGAGGAAGGCTTCTATGGCTTCCGAGGAGGGGTTAAAGAGTCCAGGAAGCTACTTGTTAAGGCTGGCCTGGATTCTTCAATCCTGACACCCTTGTGTCCTTCCCTCATAGGAAGAGACCACCTTGAAGAGTCCAAGGAGGAGATCCTTGAAGCCTTTAGGAAGGCCGAGCAGAGGAGGAAGATGGGGCATCAATTGGGAGGCATCATGATCGGTGCTGACGTAAGAAGGAGTTTAAGCTTGTTAAAAGCTGTCAAACATGTCTCATCAAACTCAAATTTCACATCCTTGGATAGTAAGTTACACAATGGCTTAGCTATCTTGGAGAAATCCTTGATGAACCTCCTGTAGAAACCTGCATGTCCAAGGAAAGATCTTATTTCCTTAACTGTAGATGGAGGTGGAAGATTACTTACCAGATCCACTTTTGCTTTGTCAACTTCTATTCCCTTGCTAGAGATGATATGACCAAGTACAATTCCTTGTTGTACCATAAAATGACATTTTCCCAGTTTAAAACTAGATTGCATTCTTGGCATCTTTCTAAGACCAAAGCGAGGTTCTGAAGGCATTTATCAAAAGATGAACCAAATACACTAAAATCATCCATAAATACCTCAATAATGTGCTCCACCATATCTGAAAATATGCTCATCATACACCTTTGAAAAGTACCTGGAGCATTGCAAAGACCAAAAGGCATGCGCCTGTAGGCGAATGTACCATATGGACAAGTAAATGTCGTCTTGTCTTGATCTTCTGGTGCTATTGCAATTTGATTGTAGCCCAAATATCCATCAAGAAAACAATAATGGCTATGACCTGCAAGACGTTCCAACATTTGATCAATAAAAGGTAGTGGAAAATGATCTTTTCTAGTACCTGAATTAAGCTTTCTGTTGTCAATGCAAACACGCCATCCTGTTTGAACTATCATGGGAACCAACTCATTATCTTCATTAAGGACTACTGTAACTCCATATTTTTTAGGAACCACTTGTACCGGACTAACCCATTTGCTATCAGAGATAGGGTAAATGACGCCAACATCTAGTAATTTGAGTACTTCTTTTAGCACCACCTCCTTCATTATTGGGTTAAGTCTGCGTTGGGCATCTCTTGTTGGTTTTGTTCCCTCCTCTAGTAGTATTCGATGCATACATCTAGAGGGACTGATTCCTCTGATATCAGCAATATTCCATCCGATTGATGTTTTATGCTCTTTTAGTACCCTCAACAATTTCTCTTCTTCTTCAATGCTGAGGCCAGATGCAATGATTACTGGCAATGTACTTTCTTCGCCCACATATGCATACTTCAAATGCTTTGGTAGTTCCATCAACTCCAATTGAGGTGCCTGCACAACAGATGGTACAAGTTTTGTCTTAGGCACTGGTAAAGGCTCAAAGGCAGAAATATACATACCTAAAGAAGGTAAGGCTTCAAGGCGAGCTAAGACTTTGCTAGCTTGTTTATCCTCATCGATGGTTCCAAAGTCATGAATTAAAACTTTGTCCACAATATCTCGACCACAACTGTCATTGAACACTTGTTGACAAATTGTATCTAATGCATCTAAGTGAAAACAGTATTGTTCATAACTTGGTAATTTGAGTGCTCCAAATACCTTGTACTCAATCGTTTGTCCCTACACATTAATAGTTAGTGTACCCTTTTGAACATCAATTTTAGTACCTGCTGTGGCCATGAATGGACGACCAAGAATTAAGGTTAACTTTACTTCTGACAAAGGAATCGGCTCTATTTCCAATACTAGAAAATCAGCAGGTAAGATTAATCCGTCAACTTTGACTAAGACATCTTCTAGAATACCCCTAGGGTATTTGATTGATCTATCTGCCAACTGGATGCTCACAGAGGTCGTCTTTAGTTCCCCTATATTCAAAGATTCAAAAACAGAAAAAGACATTAGATTGACAGATGCACCTAAGTCAAGAAGAGCTTTATCAAACCTGTGATCCCCAATGATACAAGGGATAGTAAAACTGCCCGGATCTTTTAGCTTGGGAGGGAGTTTGCTTTGTAGAACAGCTGAAACTTCCGCAGAAACCTTAATCGTTTCAAACTCTTTGAACTTCCTCTTATTTGTGCACAAATCCTTGAGGAACTTTGCATATTTTGGCATTTGTTTGATGGCATCTAAAAGAGGAATGTTAATCTCCACCTTCTTGAATGTATCCAAGATTCCTTGCATTGGATCTTCTTTCTTGGACTTCTGCAATCTGCTAGGAAAAGGAGCATGTGAAGAAATATAATTTGGAAGGTTAGAGTTAACTTGAAGGTTTGGCGTTTCCTGGAAAGGAGTAGCACTGCTGCTAGAATTTGGATCTAGAACGTCTGGATTGATCATATTGTCAGAGTCAAGGTTCTTCTCTTCTTCTGGCACGCTCATTTTTCCAATTGTTTTCCCTCCCCTCAGAGTGATTGCTTTAGCATGTTCATTAATCTTAGGGTTGACAACAACTTGGCCAGGAAGCTTTCCAGGTTCTCTTTGATTTAATGCAGTGGCTAACTGTCCCATTTGTTATTCCAAATTTGCAATGGCGTTATCAGTTTTCTGCATGAATGCTTGAGTGCTCTGTGCCATAGATGTAACCATATCTTCAAGTGATGGTTTCGGAGGCTCCACTTGAACCCGATGTTGTGGTAATTGAGCAAAAGGTTGTTGCATTGGTTGATTATTACTCCACCTAAAATTTGGATGATTCCTCCATCCTGGATTGTAGGTAGGAGCAAATGGATCATTCCTTGGCCTTTGCATTTGGTTTTGATTCTGATTTGGATAAGTACCGAATGCATTTATTTGAGCATCCAAGACCGCAACTTCATTTTGTGGACAACTTTCCATAGCATGTCCAGGTGTACTGCACACAGCACACACTTTAGAGCCTGGAACGATTAACTGCTTCACCATATTTGTCAAGTTTGCAATTTGGGCTTCCATGTTTGAACTTGATTGTGCTTCGTAGATTCCAGCCCTTTTCTGAGGTTCTCTCACTCTATTGTAGCTCTATTGTTGAGAATTAGTTGACAGAGTTTCGAACATCTCCCTGGCTTGTCCGGCATTGTTATTCCTCAATCCACCACCAGATGTGGCGTCCATAATTTTGCGATCTGAATCTAGCATCCCTTCATAAAAATATTGCATTAGTAGCCATTCTTGAATATTATGATGAGGACAAGAGCTTAAGAGCCGTTTGTATCTCTCCCAATATTTGTGGAATGCTTCTCCATCATTTTGTTGGATGCTCACTATCTCTTTCCTTATTTTATTTGTCTTTTGAGCTGGAAAGAATTTCGTCAAGAACTTGTTTGCCAAATCTGTCCATGTTCTAATTGACGCTCTTGGTAAAGAGTGAAGCCATGTCTTTTCTTGTTCCTTCAGACTAAATGGAAACAATCGCAGATGAACCTGCTCATCAGTTAAACCTCTTATTTTAATTGTGGAACAGACATCAGAGAATTCTTTAAGATGCATGTGAGGATCTTCTCCAGCATGGCCTAAGAACGTAGGCAACAAATGAATCATTCTAGACTTTAGTTCAAAGTTGTCTACAGTAGTCTGGGGGTAGACAATGCATGAAGCTTGATCTGCTGCTTGAGGCACAGAGAAATCCTTAAGTGGCTTGTTCATGTTATCTGGTTCTTCTTCCATTTGAACCGGGGCTGTGGGACTTGTAGTTGGTGATGACAAAGGTGATCTCTCTGGAGTGCGATGCTCTCTTTGACAAAATAAACGGATATCCGCTAATTTTGTGCTTAATGAAATGTTGTCACTCGATAAGTTCCCGAGATTTGAGCTGGACATTCATGTATCTGCAAAATAGGAAAAATAACAATATAAATGAACTACTTAGGTGGCGAGGCCAACCATGAACATAAATTAATATAGAGAAAATTTGGTGGATGGCAATGCCAATCACAACCAGAGGATTAAAGAAGTTAGTTGACAATATATAAAAAGTTAGTATACAGAAGAAATAAAATGGGGCAGAAAAGGCCAACCATGAAAAACAATGATGTTAGTAAATATTAAGGCATATTAATAGGCGGTAGAACCAGCCATTAATATTAATAGATATATACATATATCAACAATAGTAGGTGGTAGAACCAACCATTAATATTAATAGATATATACATATATTAAGAATAGTAGGCGGTTTGAACCAGCCATTAATAGAAAACAAAATGGGGCTTTAAGCCAACCACGTTAAATAATGACATGTAATGTAAAACCTTCCATGTAGGAGGTGCTAACAACAAAAATAAATAAATAAATTATATACAAGAGTTAGATGACATTATATTAGGTAATCACATCCCCGGCAACGGCGCCAAAATTTGTTATGTCGTTAGTAACAATTTAAAATAACCTACAAATGTACAATTAATATATAGTGAACAAGTAAGAGTCGATCCCACAAGGAGTGATGCTAATAGATATACAATCTTACACCTGAATATAATTGATACAAGGGGGGGTTAAGTCTTGAAATAGATAAAAATTAAGACGAAGAAATTGATGTTAAGAACAAGAATGAGAATTGATATTAATGAAAATAATAGCTAAGACTCACTATCCACCACAAGACATTCAAACAATTTATAAGAAATAATAGATTAACAATTTAAACAAGCATATGATGACAACATTCACAACAAGGTCATGGCCAAACTCAAGTTGTATGATTCTCTCTTAATTGCATGTAAAGTGTATGGTGTATACCTCATTACGTGTATTCTTAATCGAAATCTAGCATGGCGTCTGCATCAATCAACAATCAAGAATCCAATAAGAGCAAAGAGAATATGAATGTCACAAGAATTCTAATACATGGTATTTGTACTTAGGTATTCAAGAATTGATTTTTCATAATTCATTTTCAACTGAATTATATGTTGCAAGAAAGAACATATTCAACAAGGCAATTGACCATGTTCTACAACAATTAATTCTAATACATGCTTCAAAGTTATCTACTCAAAGAAACAAGATACTAGAACTCACATAACATGGAAAAATCAAAATCATCATGCTTGTAGAAATTGAAATCCACACACAACTTATAAAATTGAAAGCATGCTTGGGCTTCAAGACAAGCCCTAACTAACAAGAGTTTAGTTATACATAACCAAATAAAACATGAAACATAAAAACATAATTACAAACACAAGCCTTGTTTTCTTCTTTTCCTTCTCCTCTTTTTGCCTCCAATTCTTCTCCTTCTTTCCTTCTTGTCTCCCAGCTCCCCCTCCTAGCTCCTACTCCTCTCTATTTATAGAGAAAATGAGCACATAGTGGAGGAGTTAGTGCCATATTTTGGTGGTGGATTGTCCATGAAATTGGTGTGGTGGATTGTCCACTCTTTGAATGGAAATGGTATCATCAATGACATCAACATCCAATTACACACTAATCTTGTAACTATATTCTGGGCCTAAACGAAGCCTATTATGAATTCAAACCCTTCATCAATATTGTAGATAAAAATGTTTAGATAATTATGGGCTTTTGAATCACTCAATTTGGATATCAGACACTCAAGTTATGGGCTTCTAAAGGTCTGGTCTGCAAACAGAAATTCTGCTTCGGATATAACTTCCAAACTTGACTTTGAGGCAACCTTTAGAGGCCCAAACGAACTCTGATTTTTGTGAACCAGCACTTCCTGCAAAGCTTGAAGTGTCCTCTAAAAATTTACTGAAGATCAAATCTCATTCCGACAGCTCTTACTACCTGTTAACCTGCAAAACAGCCAAGAATATCTTAAGTACAATAATCTTGAAAATTCAGCTTTTAAGCACAATTTCTTGGCATTGCTTTGGTAGTATTTTATCACTTTAAAAACGTATATTCTGGCACTTATCAGATACACTTCCTGCCGAGGAGCCGGTCTCAGAAGTTCCATCTTTAGATGCTTAGGTCTTTCTTTGTATGGGCTTAGCCCTTTTTTGCTCTGCTCTTAACCTGTAATGAACCTGTTTGAATTTTAATGAAATCAGAATTCGTGACTGCTCGGTAATTTAGATTATATACTTGTATATTTTTTGTTCATATTTGGTTGTCATCATGCCTTTCTGGTCAGTCAGCCGACCAGCCTTCTTGTATTTTTTTGGACTTGTAAGTCTCAAATTTTCTTAAGTATTTCAGAGGATGAAGATACTTCCCTGGTCGGTAAGCCTCCCAGGGTCTTTGTGTCTTCTTGCTTTCATGGAAGCTTTTTATTCCTTTTAGGAATATTGGAATGTCATCTTGGTCGGTAGGCCGACTGTGGCTCTTGGACCCTCTTTATTGGGGTCTTAAGTCTTCATTGTTGTGTAGATACTATCCTGGTCGGTAGGCCGACCAGGCCTATAGTGTTTTCAATTCCTCTTTTTGGGAAATTTGATTTAGTCTGGTCATCTTGTGACGCTGGTCGGTATGGCATTGATACTTAGCCAATTTTTTGGCTAAGTTTGCATGTTCTAGGTCAAAGCCTTCTCCTGCATTGCGATGCTTTATTTTGGAAAAGAGACCTGAACTTTTATTCATTCCTGCATGTTCAAAACTGAAAAGCAGATATGCTTAGAACTAGAAACTATCATGTGTTACAATGAAGCATTACACATAGTATCTTCGAAGATTATCCACATTCCAGGGTCTCATATCCCCGGGCCTCTTTGGATCTTCGATTTTGTATTTCTTTCAGGATTTTCACAACTAGGTAGGGTCCCTCCCAAGTTTCACCTAGCTTACCTGGATGCTTTCCAGTAGCAGCTACCCTTCTTAGCACAAGGTCTCCAACGGAGAAACTTCTCTTCTTTACTCGCCTGTTGTGGTACTGAGCTGTTCTCTGTTTATAGGCAACAGTCCGGATTCTTGCATTCTCCCTGGTCTCTTCTAGGAGATCTAGGTTGTTCAGCAAGAGCTCGTCATTCGTTGATTCTTCGAAGTTGGTGACCCTCAATGATGAGACTCCAATTTCGACCGGGATGACTGCCTCGGTCCCGAAGGAGAGGGAGAATGGAGTTTCACCTGTTGATGTCCGGGGTGTAGTGCGGTACGACCAGAGCACACTAGGTAGTTCTTCAACCCATCTCCCCTTTGCTCGATCCAGCCTTGTTTTCAGTCTTTCAAGGATAGTCCGGTTTGTCACCTCTGCCTGCCCATTTGCCTGGGGATGTGCCACAGAGGTAATCCTTAGGTCAATGCCAAGGTCTTCACAGAACTTGTGCATCTTTCTGCTAACAAATTGTCTTCCATTGTCCACCACTAGGGCTTGTGGCAAGCCATACCTGCAGACAATGGTTCTCCATATGAAGTCCATTACCTTCTGTTCTGAGATGGCTGCCAATGGCTCTACCTCTATCCATTTAGTAATGTAATCAATGGCAACAATAAGGTTTCTCCTCTGCCCCAATGTCTGGACGAATGGTGCAAGGAGATCCATGCCCCATTGTGCAAATGGACAGGGATTTTGCATGGGGATGATGTCTGAGGAAGGTACTCTTGGCACGTTTGAGTGCCTTTGGCATTTATCGCACTTCTGTACGAGCTTCTTAGCATCCTTCATCATGGTTGGCCAATAGTATCCGCATCTCAGCACCTTGTGACTTAAGGTCCTGAATCCTATGTGGCTTCCACATATCCCCTCATGCACTTCTCGGAGTGCATAGTCCACATCTCTGGGTGCTAGGCATTTCAGATATGGAAGAGTGAAGGATCTTCGATACACCTCTCCCTGGATCAAGGTATATCTAGCTGCTCTTTTTCGGAGGCTTTTTGCCTGGTTGCGATCTTGAGGCAAACTTCCATCCTCCAAGTATTTCTTGATCGGATCCTTTCAACTCGGCTCATGACCGACATCAATATCTGCCATCAAAGTTTGTACTTCGATGCTCTTTTGCGAGAGTATCTCCACTTGAACTGAAGTAGGTACCTGTACTGAGGATGCAGACGCCAATTGTGCTAACACGTCGGCCCTTGAGTTCTCCCCTCTAGGTATTTGTCTGACCTCCACCTTCGGTATCCTCTCCATCAGTTCCTGTACTTTCGCCAAGTACCTAATCATACTTGGTCCTCTGGCTTCATATTCTCCTTTGATCTGCTCGGTGACCAGCTGTGAGTCACTATGAACGATCAAATTTTTAACTTCCAGCTGCTCTGCAAGGCATAGTCCAGCCAGTACAGCCTCATACTCTGCCTCGTTGTTCGAGGCTTTAAAATTGAAACGCAAGGAATGTGCTATGGTCATGCCCCCCTGGCCAAGCAAGAGAATGCTAGCACCACTGCCTTCTTGGTTGGATGATCCATCCACAAACTTCCATCCTCCAAGTATTTCTTGATCGGAAACTTTCAACTCGGCTCATGACCGACATCAATATCTGCCATCAAAGTTTGTACTTCGATGCTCTTTTGCGAGAGTATCTCCACTTGAACTGAAGTAGGTACCTGTACTGAGGATGCAGACGCCAATCGTGCTAACACGTCGGCCCTTGAGTTCTCCCCTCTAGGTATTTGTCTGACCTCCACCTTCGGTATCCTCTCCATCAGTTCCTGTACTTTCGCCAAGTACCTAATCATACTTGGTCCTCTGGCTTCATATTCTCCTTTGATCTGCTCGGTGAGCAGCTGTGAGTCACTATGAACGATCAAATTTTTAACTTCCAGCTGCTCTGCAAGGCATAGTCCAGCCAGTACAGCCTCATACTCTGCCTCGTTGTTCGAGGCTTTAAAATTGAAATGCAAGGAATGTGCTATGGTCATGCCACCCGGGCCAAGCAGGAGAATGCTAGCACCACTGCCTTCTTGGTTGGATGATCCATCCACAAACAATTGCCATTGTTGAGATGCAATTGAGGCAATGTCCTGGTTGGGCTCTCTATAGCATTCACTGATAAAATCAGCTAAGGCCTGGGCCTTCATAGCCTTCCTTGGCTGGTACTGAATGTCAAACTCTCCCAATTCAATAGCCCACTTCACTAATCTTCCTGAAGTGTCTGGATTTTGGAGGACTTGTTTTAGTGGCTGGTCAGTCAGGACAATTATCGAGTGTGCTTGGAAGTAAGGTCTCAGCTTCCTTGCTGCCACTATCAGTGACAGAGCAAGCTTCTCAGCATGGGAGTACCTTGTCTCTGCACTAACCATCATCCTGCTGATGTAATACACTGGTCTTTGCACCTTGTCTTGCTCACTTACTAGCACTGCGCTTACCGCGTGTTGTGATACTGCTAGGTAGAGGTACAAAACTTCACCTTCTCTTGGACAAGTCAGTAGAGGAGGCTGGCCTAGATAATCTTTAAGATTTTCAAAGGCAATTTGACACTCAGGTGTCCATACGAATTCCTTGGCCTTTTTTAATGCCTGGAAAAATGGTCTACATTTGTCGCCGGACCGAGCAAGGAACCTTCCTAGTGATGCTGCTCGGCCGGTCAGCCTTTGAACTTCCTTGGCATTTGTGGGTGGCTCCATCTACAGGATTGCTTCCACCTTTTCAGGATTCATCTCAATACCCCTGCTGGTTACCAAAAAGCCAAGAAACTTCCCGGATGCCACTCCGAAGGCACACTTGTCCGGGTTAAGCTTCATTCCAAACCGATCAAGTGTATGAAAGACCTTGCGTAGGTCAGCAGGGTGGTCCTCAGCTTTCTTGCTCTTTACCACCATATCATCCACATAGGCCTCCAAGGACTTTCCTATCTGATCTCTGAAGATATGGTTCACCAACCTCTGGTAGGTGGCTCCAGCATTCTTCAATCCGAATGGTATCACCTTATAGCAATATGTCCCCTCAGGAGTGATGAATGAGGTGCCTTCTTGGTCTTCGGGATGCATTCTTATCTGATGGTACCCCGAATAAGCATCCAAGAAGCTGAGGAGCTGATGTCCTGAGGTGGCGTCTACCAGCTGATCAATCTTTGGTAGTGGATAGCTATCCTTAGGAGACGATTTATTCAAGTCGGTGAAATCAACACACATCCTCCATTTTCCATTGGCTTTCCTCACCATGACAACATTGGCTAGCCATTCAGGGTATTGGACTTCTCTGATGAAATCTACATCCATCAGCTTCCTTACCTCTTCCTTGATCGCTTCTTGGCGATCGGGAGCAAAGTTTCTTCTCTTTTGCTTAACTGGTCGGGCACCAGGTATGATGCTCAGTCGATATGTTATCACCTCTGCACTTATGCCGGGCATCTCATTAGCATTCCAGGCAAAAGTACCTATACTTGCTAAGAGTAGTTCGGTGATCTCCTTGGCCATTGTTCCCCCAAGTTGAGATCCAATATGGAAGTTTCTTCCTAGGAAGGTTGATGAACCAAGTCCGAGCAGGTCCAATAAGTGTAGAGGGGAAGGCCTTGCACAACACTGCATCTGAGGCCCCTCGACACTCCATCATAGACTTGTATCCCATGACATGGTCATAAGGATCTCTTTTTCCATCATATTGCTCCAGGTTGGGGAGCCTGAAGTCACGAGGTATGTTTGTCTCAAGGATATCCCTAGACAGGGGAGTCATGGAACTGTCCCATATTTCATCAACTATGCCGCGTCCCTGGAGGGCTGCTAGCTTGCGGTCTACCTCTTGAAGGTGCCTATTGACATCATCATTGATGTGGGAGTAATGGGTGTTCCTATTGGTATTGGAATTTCCCTCTCGGTTCTCATCCCTTCTCTTGCTCCTGGAATCTAGAGAACCTGAGTTTCCATCACCCTCGTTCCTTTCAGTGGTCCAAGGTGGGCCTTGCTGGTTAGCCATCATCATCTCAGTGAGGAGCTGCACTTGTTGGCAGAGTTGATTAAACCGGGCAGCACTGATGGGAGGACCAGCTGCCTTCTGTGGTGGTGCTTGGACGTTTCCTCCTTCTCGGACTTGAGGTGCATCCAAGGGCACATCATGCCTTGCATGATTCCCATAATCTTGGTGTTGCTGCCCGGCATCATCTACCAGATGATGGGCATGAGATGTCTCAAGATCGTTGGTTCTTCGAGGTCTAACCATTGTAAGGGAACTTAGTCGTTTCCCACAGACGGCGCCAAACTGATGACGTCAAAAAGGTGTCACTACCGAGAAGACGTTCAGTGGGTCAGACCTGCAGTGTTGCACAAACGAGAATCCTTCCAGGGAGCTAATTAGCCGAGCAAGGCAGCCTTAGTTGACCAGCTGGGTAGCCTGTCAGGCAGCTTACCGACCAGGTTGGTATGGCAGTCCAGGTTGATCAGCTAAGCAGTCTGGAAGCTGAGCACAACAAACAAAGATGAGCTAAAGGCCGCGCCAGAAGGTGTCCTCTGGCGTTGGCGCTCCGACGCTCAAGTCAGTAGGTATTCAATCAGACAAGCTCCTCGGACTAGAGCTCTCTTTTAGCCAAAGTTTAGATTGTGATTAAGTTCCTTAATACCTGACTTGCTAAGCCTTATATAGGCTGAAAACCACTGGTGAAGTGGGTCTTCCCATTATGATTGTGGACCACATCCAGCTGTTTTTCACCTGGGTAGGTCCAGCTGGTGCACTATTACCGAGGAGACTGCCTGGTAGGCCTGGAGAACCTTTGGTCCACATATGACGTGGCGGAGCACCATTGGTGGGGGTATTTTTGTAATATCAACACCGGAACCACCAAACCTCTCAGAACTCCATCTCCCATCTAAGCCGAACTTCTCTTCACCAAATCCTCAAAACGGCTACTGAGCTTGAGGCGGGAGCAGGAGGCTATTGACGCAGTTCAATATCGTAAATTCTGCTGCCAGATGTTAGAAGAAGATGGAGATCAATGATGATCAAAGGCTGGAGGTTTCGGCCATTAAAGAGGAAGAGAGAGATGTGGCCAGAACAGGGCAAGTCAGGAGTGTTTGTGTAGGATAGGGTTTTTGAGCCAGATATGGGCTCTAAACGTTGGGCTGGATATAGGCTTGAAAACAGATTGAATTGTTGCTTAAATATGGGTGGGCCAGTGGTTAAGGATTGTTTGGGTAGAGGGTTTGTTGTTTCACTTAAGTTATTGGGCCGGGTTTATGTTACTTTAATGAATCAAAAGAGAAAGAAATGGGGTTTGGGTATATCTTTGGGCTTTTGTTTATAATGTTTAGGTATTGTATATGTTTGGGCTTCAAAATAAGTATTTGGGCTCATGTTAGAAAATTGTGTTGGGCCTTTTGGGATGTTATTTTGTTTATATGTGGATCTAAGTCATGTAACATTTAAATATAAATAAAAATAGTGGAAAATGCATTTACTTTATTTTAAGTTATTAGAGGCATGTAGGCATCTAGGGTTTTATTGTTTGTAAATATTAATTTATTTGTTTGAGATTTTATTTTATACGAAAATGGCACAACGCGACGATAATTGATTTAAAGTAGTCTCACTCTTAACAAATAAAAAATAATTTACTAACATCAATTAGTGATTTTTCCAATAAAAAATATCATAAGTTGGTATTCAAAACTCAAACTTGTATTTAAATACCATAAGTTTGGTATTTCCAATCACCACTTTTTATAAACTTAACCCTCTTGTTTTAAAATATCATCTCTATCTTAGTGAAATACCATAAGTTGGTATTTAATTATCTTTGTAAAATAAAATATCATAAGTTGGTATTTAATTCTTTTTTCGAATATCATAAATTGTTATTACAAACTTCACTTTATTTTAAAACAAATAAATACCATAAGTTGGTATTCCCAAACCCTTTTCAAATCTTATTCATTCCAATTCCAATCCAATTCCATAAGTTGGAATTCCTAACCAATCATCAAATACAACACCATAAGTTGGTGTTTTCAAAATTCAATTCTTTTTCGTACCATAAGTTGGCAGATCATTTAAATACAACACCATAAGTTGGTGATTTCAAAATCCAATTCTTTTCCATGCCATAAGTTGGCACGTCATTTAAATACAACACTATAAGTTGGTGTTTTCTAAAAATTCAATATTTTCATGCCATAAGTTGGTATTCTCAAATCATTTTCAAACCCAATCTTGCAAACAATGAGCTTCTAGAAAATAGCCAATTATGTAAAAATTCAGCAACTGTTTTAAACAGAAGTTGTGGGGTGCCTAATACCTTCCCCACGCTCAATCGACCCCCGTACCCTTATTTATGTTTCGCAGGATTTTAAAGTGTCCAATTGCACTTCAAATCGGTTGGTGGCGACTCTGTTTTTTCAAGCCGGTTGCTACAATAAACATACTGAAATATTATACTACAGCCCTTCCGACGATTTGTCTAAGCTGAGATCTTTTACTTACATTCAATAGGAACTTATGAATTGATCTCCCATGTGTAAGCTAAATTCTATACACCAATTCATATATCATATAGAATAAAAGATGCTCATGCCATTATGTCATTTTTCATATTAAATACTAAACATATTTTATTCGAATAAACAAACTGAGTTTGAACATTACATAAAATAATGGCCTTCAACATGCTTTTCCTATCAATCTCCCAATTATGCTCAAGGCCATGACGGTGCACATCTTAGTGTCGGGCCCTCCAAGTGTCCTTCAAATGATTTTGTTTCTAAGCACTTGGTAAATAGATCTGCCAGGTTATGCTTTGATGCTATCTTCTTCACTATAACATCACCTTTCCGAACGATCTCTCATATCAAGTGATATTTGCTTTCTATATATTTTCCTTTTTAATGAGTTCTTGGTTACTTTGAATTTGTCACTACTCCACTATTATCACAATAAAGTGTAATAGGTAACTGAGTTTTCATTACTACATTTAAGTCTATTAGAAATTTTCGGAGCCATACTAATTCTTTAGCTACCTCAGAGGCTGCTATATATTTAGCTTCCATAGTGGAGTCAGCAATTGAAGATTGCTTGATGCTTCTGCAACTACTGGCTCTGACTCCTAATGTGAAATCATACCCTAAAGTTAATTTTCTGAAATCTTTGTCTCATTGAAAATTTGAATATGTATACCCTATGGGTCTATGTTCATTAGCCTTACATTTGACTGATATCTGCTAAGTAGACCAACCATATAACATATATCTGGTCTAGTACACATTATGGCATACATGAGGCTTCCCACTACCGAAGCATATGGTACTTGACTCATCTTCTTTATCCCATCAGCATCCTTTGGACATTGATCTCGAAATAAAATGATCCCATGCCTGTAAGGAAGAAATCCTTTATTGGAATCTTGTATACAGAATATTTCTAGGATGGTGTCAATGTAGACTTTTAAGATAAGCCCAACATTCTTTGTCTTCTATCTCTTAACAATTTGATCCCAAGAATGTGACTAGCTTCTTCCACCACACTTCAATTGCTCCTTCGATAGACATAAGATTCATCAGGACATTGCTAAAATCCATAGGATCTTATGGCCTGACCAAATCTTATATTCCAAGACCTAGATGTTTGCTTAAGTCCATAAATTGACCTCTTAAGCTTGCACAATAAGTGCTTTTTGTCTTTAGCTATAAATCTGTCTAGTTGTATCATATAGATTCCTTCGTCAAGACTACTATTTAGGAAAGCTGTCTTGACATCCATTTTCATATTTCATAATCGTAATATGCTGCAATGGGCAAGAGTATCCGAATAGACTTAAGCATGGCTACCTGAGAAATTTTTTCCTTATAATCGATACCTTCTTTCTGAGTACAACATTTTGCTACAAGCCTTGCTTTGAAGGTTTCAAACTTACCATCCACCCCTCTTTTTCTCTTGTAGATCCATTTACAACCTATGGGCTTTACACCATTTGGTGGTTCTACAAATTCCCAGACTTGATTAGAGTACATAGAGTCCATCTCAAATTCCATAGCTTTCTTCCATGATTCTGCATCTTTATCTTAAAGCGCTTCATTATAGTTACTAGGATCAATATCTTGCTTGTTTGGGATACTTTCATACACTTCACCCAATAGATCATACCGACTAGGCAATCTAGTTACCCTTCCAGTACGATGAGGCACTGTCTATTCGTTTGAAGTATTTTTGTGTGATGATTCTATTCTGATTGTATCAGGCTCTACATGCTGATCTAGTTGGTTTCCTAGCATGTCTTGATCATCGCTCTGAATAGAATCATATTGAGATTATTCAATCCTCCCATTGTTATGTGGTTCTGGATTGTTATCTTGAATTGGTGTTCCTTGAGGGATTTGATTTCCTTTTGTTTATTCAAGAACAATCTTACTTTTGGGTTTCTGGTTCATCATATAGTCTTCTTCTAAGAACCGAGCATTAATGTTAACAATGACATGTTGATCCTTAGGACTATAAAACAAACCACCTTTGGTACCTCGAGGATATCCAACGAAAAAACATACTTCCATTCTTGATTCAAACTTTCCTGCGTTCCCTACCAGCACATGGGCCGGACTACCCTATATCCGAAGATGGGCCAAACTGTGCTTTTGCCCTATCCATAATTCAGTTGGAGTAATTGGTATTGACTTAGAAGGAACTAAGTTTCTAAGGCATATACCTAGAAAGAATTTGGCAATTCCAAAAACTCATCATCGATCTTACCAATTCCATAAGAGTCGTTCCTTCTTTCAGGCACACCATTTTGTTGTGGTGTGTTAGGTGCAATGAACTGGGAAGATATCCCTTATGCATTTAAGTATTCCATAAACTCTCGAAAGAGGTATTCACCACCACGATTAGATCGTAGTATTTTGATACTTTTTTCTTTACAATTCTCTGTAACTGCTTTATAACTTTTGAACATCTCAAAATATTTAGACTTACGATGCATTGGGTAAATGTATCCATACCTTGAGTAGTTGTCTATGAAGGTGAAAAAATACTCATAACCTCCTCTTGCTTGGATAGTAATTAGACCACACACATCTGAATGTACCAACTCCAAACATTATTTGGCTCTATGCCCCTTGGCCAAAAATGGCCTCCTTGTCATTTTACCCTCTAAATATGATTCGTAGACTAAAAGTTTATCAACTTCTAATGAACTCAAAGGTCCATCTCATACCAGTCTAGAAATCCTGTTTAGATTAATATAACCTAAGCGAAAATGTCAAAGACAGGTTTGATTCAGTTTCGAAGGTTCGTTTCTCTTAAATGGCAAAATATTTGAGTTATTCAATTCATTATCTTTAGTAGAATTTGGACTTATAATATAATGATTATCTACCAAAGTAACAGAACAGATAAACTGTTTATTGTTCCTGATAACAACTGAGTTTTCAAACTTAAAACAATATCCATTCTTAGCCAAAGAAGTAACTAAAATTAAATTTTGTCTCATAGCTAGTACGTAAAGACAATCGTTCAAAATTAAAGTCCTATAACTACTAAAACTCAAATGAAAAATGTCTATCACTACTACTTCTAGTCTTTTCGCATCTCCAAAAAGAACATAACACTCCTCTTTATTTGGTCATATGGTTTTCTAGAACCCTTGCAACAAATTGCAAACATGATTAGTGGCTCTCGTGTTTGCACAGCGGGTTTTGATAGACAAAACCGCTAATTGTGTTTCAACAACAAATGATAGGAGGTTACCTCGTTTATTCTTGCTCAGTTATGTTTGACATTAATTTTTACAATGTCTCTTTTTACCATAGTAAAAACACTTGCCTTTTGACTTTTTCACTTCGCCTTGAATACCTTTTGAGTCATCTGATTTTTCCTTTTTCTTCCGAGTCTTTTTCTTTTTCTTACCTTTCGATTTTGAAGAGAAACCTTTCCCAATAAGATTTACCTTAGCTTTCTTAGGTCATAATGCCTCTGTTCCTTTGAGCTCATTGAGAAGTTTTAGCAACGTATAAACCCTCTTATTCATGTTATAGTTCAGTCAAAAATTCTCAAAGCGATTTGGAAGAGATTGAAGGGTGATATCGATCTGTCTTTTGCTACCAATATTAGCACCAAGGACCTCGTGTAACGCTCCTACCAGGAATTCATACAAAGCCGGATGCGCAACTATTGATGTATAGACCGTCACTAAGGACGTCACCATACATCATCCTAACCCCAGCTCTAACAAAAATCCAGCAGCATCTCCTCGTACATTGGAGGTTCCAACCTGGAGTCATATATCACATCTGTATAAGAAATTCCATCATATCAAATTAACATAATTTTGCACTCTAGCAGGCCTCTGGACATCTAACCACATTCACACTCTAGGCAAGGCCTCAAGTCTCCTAATCACGTGCAAATAATATGTAGAACATCATCACAATAATCATCATCGTCAAATGCTATCAAAGTCAACAAATCTGGACCCCATCCTTGTACGGAAGTCCCTATCACACGACATACACCCCGACCATCCATCATGCATACCGAATAGGTATATAAACAACAAAATGTTTAACAGAACCAAGTACAAAATGTACCAAAAATAGCTAACAAGAATTCAACATATCATAATAATAATCCTAGTGCTCCTAGGGTGGCCTTCCATGTCACGTTGTCTCCTATTGATCTGCAGCCTAATTCTCAGCACCAGTCTCACATGAAGGATAAAAGGAAAAAGAATAGGATGAACAGAAAGCTCAGTAGGGAATATAAAAGAGTAATCATTATAGCAAGGCTGGATAATGAAATAGGCATAATACAACAAAATAATAATCATCGGCTACACCCTACAGCGCCCTGGCACCGGTCAACGAATAATCAAAAAATCATCAAAAACCTTGAACCTTGCCCTGGACAACCATAGATGCTTCTCCACAATGGCAAATCTGGATTCTGGCAACAATGTGCCCCCTTGGCATCCATTATCATACAAATACATCCTAAGGGTACTTCGAGTCCATACCCATAGTTCTAATGCAGCTACAATGCATGTCCAATCATGTTATGCAAGAGAATTATATATATATATATATATATATATATACAGTGCGGGATCCTGCACTTGATTTTACGTGCGGGATACCGCACTCACCGTTGGATTGGGTGTGGGTACGGGGCCCACATGTTGTGGGTCGCGCACCAGCACTCCATCCAATGGCAGTGCGGGTGTCCCGCATGAGATTTTACTTGCGGGATCCTGCACTTGAACCGTACTATATATATATATGTAACAACCCTAAATACATACGTAACTAGGTGATGCATAAACGAGAGTTAACATGCCCAATAGATGATTAAGCATTAATAAGGAATGCAATTAATTAATAACCAAACAAAAGCGGTTTGTTCTTCCAAAGGAGCGATTTAGTCAAGAACACAAAATGATGACCAATGAAGAAATATTAACCGCTCTTTACATAATCGAAATAAATACGATCGAAAAAGGGGTAAGAATCCTTACCTCGATTTAGCACAAATCAAATATCCAAATTCCACAAACTAGGGTTTCAACGCCCTTTCACCAACCTATCAATATTCAACATTCCAAACCCATATAATCATATTAACAATACTAATTAACATTAATAACACAAAATTAATTACCAAACAAGAGAACTCACCTTCTCTCTCTAGAAATTATTCCCAAATCCTCCAAACTTCCCAAAATCACAACTTTACTTGAAATCAACAACCAAACCTAGATATGTAACCACAATCAAGTTTGTAATCAAGTTCCCTAAGCATCTAAACCAACTAAATAAAGATTTGGACAAATCTAACCAAAACCTAGTTTTCCAAAAATCTAGAAAACTTGACTTAAATCTCCAAATTTTCTTTGAAACTTCTTGGAATCTTGGTAGCAAAACCCAAATCTTCACAATCCAAGCTTCGATCTTCCAAAATCACACACACACACTCTCTCTGTGTAAGTTTCTCTCTCCTCTCGGCCAATTGTGTAAAATGGGTTTGTTTGTGTCAAAAATCGTGTTTTAAAAGTGCTAGAATCGTGACTACTATTTTGGGGGATCGATCCGCCAATATGGTCGATCGATCCCCAAAAATTCTGCCCCCTTTTTTCTTCACCAACAGTTCAGGGGGGATTGATCCACAAAAACTCTGGCCCTTTTTCTTCACCATTAGTTCAGGTTGATTGATCCCCCAAATTTCGGTCTTTGCTTTGTGATCTCGTAACCTCTCCAAATTTTTATTTACTTATTAATTAATTATTATTATTATTATTTTCTTGATATTTCTAGGTCGGGGTATTACATGCCTTCCCCCTTAAAGAAATTTCGTCCCCAAAATTTAAAATAAACCTACATAAAACACTGAGTTTGCAAAACACATTGGGCATGCATATTGACGCATCCACAATCTTGAAATCCACAAGGAACTCATCCTTCGTAGATGATCCTTTGATTACCATACTGTGTTGATACATGTATCTTCGAACTATTGTTCCTCCATCTAAGAATTTGTTTAATACAATGATTACATATATAACTAACTTACATTATTATGCCTAGATCACACATTACCTTATCCAAGACCATACACAAATTTTTAGAAGGATTTCTACTTCTTTATTCCATACATTTGTACACATATTCATACTATGATTCTTACTCACATATATAACTTAAACCACGACCAACTCGATATGTTGCCCCACTACAAGGTCATACATCAACTATCAAAGGTTTCTTACTCATAGTTCCCATATTTCATATACTTGGACTCACATTTACTCTATGAGCTTTATTCTTGCACATTATCACATGCAACTAGCTTCATGTTATACAATGCTTGTCCTCAAACATTGGTTTTTTCTCAGATTCTTCTTTAGAATCTTCCTCAAATCTCTCTAACTCTTTGACTTAACTTTCTATGATTTCGTTCTCATAACGTAATCCTCTATTCTCATTCCTACGACTTATGACTTCATGTCGAGCACATTCTTCCTTAACTTCAAGTTCACTACCACTGAATGTGGTCCATGCTCTAACCACACATCCTAAGACACCCAACTCAACTTCTGCGTCTCGCAAAATGACTCTCGTTCTAACACATGAAGGTTCTCTCACCGTTTTGTAACGTGGAGAAGGTATTCCAGAACTGGAAGTAAACTCCTCCAACACTCTTACTGAACTAACGTGGACGTGTCTCCACTTGCCACTTTCCTCTACAAGATATAACTTAAGTAGAAATAGGAATACTACTCGGTGTTTGTCTTTTACCTTTGTTTGCCTCCTATATATATAACCCAAATTCAAAGCATGTTGTTTGTAACTTTTACAACCCTATATAGTCTTTTTCAGCTACTTTATGACATGTCACCATTACTCATGGTGTCATAAAAAAAATATTTATACAATTTCAATACCCTCGAATCCCTTTTACGTGCACCACAAGATCTCCATTATCTCTGAAAGATTTTTAGAGAATCTGTCTGATTTCCTCCAAATTATCAGTTTCAGGAATAATTTATACTATGTCACTGCTTAACTCATAGGACATACTAGTCAATACTAGCGTAATCTCCAAAGGCTTGGTAAACTTTATATTACTCTGGATTATTTAGTCCCTCCTACTCTGTCCACCATTACTATTATCGAATTTAATAAATAATTTCTCTGAATATCCAGTCTCTTGTCTAAATAGCTATCGGTTACTCACCTTTAGTTATAAAGCACCCATCCTTCACCATCATATTCTATATAATAAAGAATATTTATCATACTGACATTCAAAGTAAACACCCAATGTCCAAACTTCTCATCAATGATTTCCTAATCAACGCCATTAATCTCCATTTCTTTAATATTAGTGTTAGTAATAAGAGATATCAACACCTACCAAACATCTAGTACCTCTTTCAAATTTGATACCATTTTTCTTATTCTCAAGCGAACTATTTTCGCCCCATCATTTTGTACACAAATGTCATTCATTTGTTCTTAAGTAGATTTATCCTTTCACTACATCCCTTCTCTCCTAAAGAATTTTGTTTCCCCAAATTTAATACATCTTTATAATCTCCATGGAAATTTTTCTCAATGATACTAATCCTATTTCCAAAGTCCCTTTCTTAATGGACTCTAAACAACGAGTTCATCATTCAACTAGATAACTCTCAACTACAACCTTTCATCATGAAGTTTTTCTTGACTCTACACCAAACTCACCATCACATTCATTTCATTTTTTATTTTATTTTATACAAGAGTCCACCAGGACTCCATCTCCGAGTGTACACACTATCCAGCAATCTCCCCCTCGGGTAATGTTATGACTCGAACAAGTATTTACTGTAGCTATTCACCAACATCCTAGATACGCCTCGGATGCTTCTATGCGATCTAATGTCCATCTCTCCTTTATACCTCTTGTACCCATTATATTTTTCTCCACATTTATTCTTTTCCACAAATCTCATTTCAGTTGACCCGAGTCAAATACTACCTAAATTACAATGATTTCGTATACCATTTCATAGTATACCTTCAACTACATATCACCGATCCATTTCCAAACCTAAACAACCAACTCACCAAAATCCGCTCATGTGCACAATCTTGCACCATAGCTCTCGATGTGACTCAGGCAGACCTCACATTCTATTTAATGTTCTAAAATAATTTCAATCTATTTTCTCAAACAAATTTACTAACCATTGATTCCAATACATTCATCGTGACGGCCCCTGCCCAAACACTTAACCAACAACCCAATTTTAGGCTCATGGAAAAGATACTTGCCCATTATTTGAGGTACATCTGCACCAATGTCGTACTTCACATCATCATTTCTTAGCTAAATAGTATTTCGGTTTGCAACTCATACACCATGTAACAACTCGACAACCTGCATTACCCTGGTCAACCAAGCTCGAGTACCCATGCTGATATAGAGTATCACATTTTGTAATCCTTACACCACGTGTCATAGCCACAAAGGGCCTCACAACACACGCATGTAAAGTATGGCAGTCTGTAACTCTTACACCACGTGGTAGCTGAGCTGCTTGCTTTGACCCAAGTAAACTAAACTTAAACATCCACACCGATACTCGGTATCACACTTGCAACTCCTACATCACGTGTCACACCTAAACAGCTTTACAGAATCGCCGATGTAGAGTATCACCCACCACCTTGCAATCAAGGTCATCGATCACAACCTACAGCTCTACTAACATTAGCCTAATGGAATATTCTATAAGTTTACATGTAATTTATCACCTATCAATCAATTTAAGTGTTATTGGCAAATATCCCTAGCACTCTTGAACCCAATCTTTCATTTACGAATATAAAAAGGAACTTAAACCTCCTATTCAAATGACGCTCTCATCCAACAACTTAAAATCAAGAAATTACCTCTAACAAAGTCGAGATTTTCAGAAGTCTTTTGAGGTTCCAATGCATGATCACTCTCCTGTGTCAACGCTAGTTGTTGCAGATGTTGTAAACCCAAGGCCTGCGCTTGTTGTAACTCTCTACTGCTCTGTGGGCACTCCCTCTTTTTGTGGCCGATCATGCCACACCTAAAGCACCTCCGTACTATACTCGTACACTGGTCCTTCTTATGACCTCATTCTTCACCACACTTGTAGCAAATCAGCTTGGCACCACGTCGCCTCGATCTTTTACCATGGTCACCTCCTTGACCCCTCTGAGTTTAGGACTCAATTCTCTATCTCTTCAAGTCGCCTCCACCATTGTCACTAGCTGCTGAAGTTGTATGACCCATCTGTGCTCCAATTATCTGCGCCTGAACAACCTGAGCCAAACTCATTACAATATTGGTCAGATCTTGCAATGTCACAGATTGCCCCATATTACTGGTGGGAGCAACTTGTACTTTTGATAGTCCTTGCACCTGCACTAGAGGAATTTCTAGAGTCCTCTCATGTTGTTCCAATCGAATTTCCTCATCAATGGTTGTCCCAACTTGAACTGCTATTTCCTCCTCTAGCCCTATGCTTGGAAGAAGCATCGACTCTTGCGTAATATGGGTGTACCTTGTAGTGTGCATCGTACTTCTTCCACGACCACTACCTCGACCTCTAGGTCTTCCCCGTCTGCCCCGAACACTAGGGGTCTCTATAGCATGTGATGATCTAGTCACTCTAAGAGTGTCCATCTATGCCAAAACAGATAACAATACTAAATACACAATTACTAATGAGGATTTAAGGGATAAGAAAATGTACCGGATCAGTGGAGTATCGTGACATGGCCTGGAGACTTACTAACAAACATCTAGCACCCAACCTCAGTCCTATGTAGAGCCGAAACCTAGCTTTGATATCAAAATATAACGCCCCGACCCAGAATTCACACACCGAGTTGGATGCGTCACTATTGACGTGTGTCAAACTAAAGTCACATATCACATATGTATAAGAAATTCGATGATATCAAATCAACATAATTCGGTAGTCTAGCAGGGCCTCTGGCCATCTAATCATATTCACACTCTAGGCATGGCCCCAGGCCTCCTAATCACATGCAAATAATATGCAAAACATCATCACAATAACCATCATCGTTAAAGACTATTAAAGCCAACAAATGCAAACCCATGCCATGGTCCATCATCCTGGTACGGGAGTCCTGATCACACGGCATACACCCCGACCATCCATCATGCATACCGAATAGGTAGATAAACAACATAATGTTCAACGGAACCAAGTGCTAAATGTACTAGAAATAGCTAACTAAAATCCGACACATAATAATAATAATCCTAGTGCTCCTAGGGTGGCCTTCTATGTCATGTTGCCTCCTACTGATCCGTAGCCTGGTTCTCAGCAGCATTTTCACCTAAAGGATAGAAGGAAAAATAATAGGGTGAGTAGAAGGCTCAGTAGAGAATATTAAAGAGTAATCATTATAGGCAAGGCTGGATAATGAAATAGTCATAATGCAGCAAAATGACATCTAAAATGTCACAACAAAATAATAATCATCGGTTACACCCTATAGCGCCCTGGCAACAGTCAATGGATAGCAGAAAAATCATCAGAAACCTTGGGCCTTGTCCCGGACAAGCATAGATGCACCTCCACAATGGAAAATCCCGATTATGGCAATAATGTGCCCCTTTCAATATCCATCATCTTCGGTATCCATCATCATACGAATATATCCTAAGGATACTACGAGTCCATACCTATAGTTTTAGTGCAACTGCAATGCATGTCCAATCATGTTATGCAAGAGAAGTATATATATAATAACCCTATATACATGCGTAACTACGTGATACATGAACGAGAGTTAACATGCCCAATAGATAATTAATCATTAATAAGGTATGCAATTAATCAATAACCAAACAAAGGAGGTTCATTCTTCCTAAGGAGCGATTTAGGCAAGAACACAAAATGATGAACAATGAAGAAATACGAACCACCCTTTACAGAATCGAAATAAGTATGATAGAAAAAGGGGTAAGAATCCTTACCTCGATTTAGCACAAATCAAATATCCAAATTCCACAAACTAGGGTTTCAACCCCCTTTCACCAACCTATCAATATTCAACATTCCAAACCAATATAATCATATTAATAACACTAATTAACATTAATAACATGAAATTAATTACAAAACAAGAGAACTCAGCTTCTCTCACTAGAAATTATTCCCAAATCCTCTAAACTTCCCAAAATCAAAACTTTACTTGAAATCAACAACCAAACCTAGATATGTAACCACAATCAAGTTGGTAATCAAGTTCCTAAGCATCTAAACCAACTAAACAAGGGTTTGGACAAATCTAACCAAAACCTAGTTTTTCAAAAATCTAGAAAACTTATCTTAAATCTCCAAATCTTCTTTGAAACTTCTTGGAATCTTGGTGGCAACACCCAAACCTTCACAACCAAGCTTTGATCTTTCAAAATCTCTCTCTCTCTCTCTCTAAGTTTCTCTCTCCTCTCAGCCAATTCTGTGAAATGGGTTTGTTTGTGTAAAAAATCATGTTTTAAAAGTGTTGGAATCCCAATTACTGTTTAGGGGGATCGATTCCCCAATATGGGCGATCAATCCCCAAAAACTCTGGCCCTTTTTCTTCACCATTGCTTCAGGTTGATCGATCCTCCTAATTGGCGATCGATCCCCCAAAGTTCTGTCTTTGCTTTGTGATCCCGTAACCTCTCCAAATTTTTATTTATTTATTATTATTATTATTATTATTATCTTGGTATTTCTTGGTCGAGGTATTAGACCTCGAGCTCATCCAAAAGACTCATCATCTTAAGAACGTGCCCCCTTACATTGGTTCCTTCAGACATCTAAGTGTTCAAGAGAGCTTTCTTTGTAGTCTGCATTAGAACTGTGCCTTCATTACCAAACATCTCCTTCAGGCTATAGATGATGTCATACGCACTTGTCATACTCTCGTGTTTCTTTTGCAACACATCCAACATTGATGCTAGCATGTTACATCATGCCATCTCATCAGCCTTTTTCACTTCTTGAGTGCAGCAATCTGCTCATCAGTGGCACCCTAGTCGGGCAATTCAGGACATAATTCAGTCAACACGTATTTTTATTCTTCAGCGGTGAGCACAATATTCAAATTCATTTTCCAGTTGACATAGTTTGTTCCATCCAACTTTTGGTCTTTTAGAATAGTAGATAAAGGATTGAAAGAAGATATTTTCAAATCTAAAAGAATGACATACAAAAATAAAATTAATTATATGGCATATATGATTTGAATTATTTATAAATTGCACCCATAAAGAATCAAGAAAATTATTCGTTGACAATCAAAACACTTTAGTATGAAATTTCTTATTTCGATGGGAGAACAAATTTCATACAATTTAGTTTACATTAAATTTTACTATCTAGACAATATGTCATGTCAAATAAAATTTTATTAACCTTTTATTTGGTCCTATAAATAATGGTATTGATTTCGATAGGGAATATTTCCATAATTTACAGTTAAGTGTATATCACAATCTATCAATTTTCATAAAAAAATAATTTCGATGGGGAAATAATTTTATAATAAATTGGCACTCATTGTGTTTATCAAGAAAATTAATAAACTGAGATATCTATAATAAAAATATTTCGATATGAAGGAAGGTCGAGCCAACACAAATTTTTAATTACATCTCTATTAAATTTGTAACCAACAATTTAAACTTTTTAAAAAATATTCCGCTGATTTCAAAATTTCTGGAATAAAAATATCTTGCAAATGCCTTGACTGGAATTTACCATTATGTTCTCCAAGTAGTCAAAATCGTTGTCACAACATTTCTTGTTTATTCAATTTAGTGATTTAACAAATCTAGCAACTAGATCGTTCCAAGATAAGATGGGGCTTTCCATAAGAATTGTCATGCCCTTCTCCCCACATAGGTACAGATGAGCACCCATGAATCACAGAGGCGTTGGATTATGATTGAGTACTGATTTGAGAGTTGTACTTGAGGATGGTAGTGGTGGAGCCTACTCGGTATTTACCCTACGGATTGACTGATTGTGATGAGGTGTATGATGGATCGATTTTCTCAGAGATTTTATGTCACGCCCCTCTCCCAGATAGGTGCAGATGAGCACCCATGAATCTCAAAGACGTGACCGGCAGGGAACTCCTCCGATCCCCGAACCGGATTTAAACCCAATACCTACCCAAACACTACATAAATAGTGTCACACGTATATATAAATGTCATAATACAAACCAGTGTCTACAGCGGAAAATCCAAAAACATCAAAGATACGAAACACAGATACTATAGACAGACAAATCATCCTCACACCAGCTACATCACGCCTCACGCATCCCTGCGCTGATCATCCACTCCAGCTATCTCACCTGAAAACATGTGAATGAAAGGGATGAGCTACAAAGCTCAGTAGGGATATGGAGAAATATCGATCATCAGAATAAACGGAAAGCATAACTCAAGATGTATGTGAAATGAACAGGAAACTCAAATAGTGATACACTCCCGTACCACCGAACTCCAGTAAATCAGAGATAAAGTAAGAAAGCCTGTAAGATATAAAATACATACAGAGAAACCATAAGTGATACACATCACATCTCATCACAATCAGTCAATCCGTAGGGTAGATACCGAGTAGGCTCCACCACTACCATCCTCAAGTACAACTCTCAAATCAGTACTCAATCATAATCCAACTCAAATCCATATCAACTCAAATCCACATAACAACACAAAATCCTCCCCTGAACCCACCCTGATTCCCGCAAGGTGTCTCCCAATCCAGGTACTCCCCAGATTGGATGAGGATCGAGCCTACATCAGGTACTCGATAGCATCGCCTACATCGAAGAGCGTCCCCTAGGACGTACCTCACCTCAATCCGGTCTCCAGGTACGTACCCGATCAAAACCATCGATAAATCATCTAGTAGGCTGGGTCGCCCGATGTGGGTCCCACACTATACAAATCATCCCTCCATAATCTCACAAATCACAGAAGATCACCATAATGAAGTCCTATCTGGACTCTCGAGAAAAAACAAACATCAGGAGGTAGGCCCCACCAATGGATGTGGGCCCACAAAAGGATAAGTGGGCCCCACGAGAGGATAGGTGGGCCCCACAGGGTCAACCCAATCAAAACGAGTCAAACTTGAGTCAACGGGTCAACTCGGTCAAACCCGAGTCAACTCGTCAGAGCTGAGTCAACTCGGCCGGACGGTCGCCGGAATCCACTTTTCCGGCGAATTTTCCGGTCACTCCTACATCAAAATAAAGCCTACAACAACAGAAATCTAATAGGACCTGTCTCGTTCCAAAATTCCTACTGAATCAACCGGGATCGAGCTTTGAAATCTTGAAAAACCGAAACTTCGCCGTCTACGGTGGTCCGATGACGACGATTCCGGTTGGGTTTTGCTCCTCTCTCCACAAGCTTCGATTCGATACCTCACTTGCCCCAATCGGACCACAAACACGAAAAATCCATTCAAAATTCTCCCATCTCTCTCTCTCTTACGTTGTTACTGGCGGAAAAACCAGAGAAATCTGGTTTAAACCAGATTTCTAGAAAATGACGGTTTTGCCCCTTTGTTTCAATCTTAATTACTTAAACTTCCATAATTCGTAACAAATCCAATTCAACTCCGATTTTGGTGATTCTTGCGTCAATATTTTTCTAATAATATGTAGTATTTATTAAAAATATTAAATTTGAAAATTATTATATTTTTTAAAAATTTGGGTTCAGGATATTACATCCTCCCCCCCTTAGAAAACAATTTCGTCCTCGAAATTATATAAAGGGTAATTATTAAGTACTCAAAGGTAAAATAATTAGTATAAATCAAAAGAATACCTATGTCGTAAACAAGTCCGGATAGCGCTCCCGCATATCCGACTCCACCTCCCAAGTAGCCTCCTGAACTCCATAATGCTGCCATAACACCTTAACCAAGGGTATGGTCTTCGAACGCAATCTCCGTATCTGGCTATCCAAAATCTGAACCGGACGTACCTCATAGGTAGCATCCTCTCCAATCTCCAGAGTCGACCAATCAATAATATGGGAGGGATCCCGATGATACCTCCGTAACATAGAAACATGGAACACACCATGAACTCCGGACAACTGTGGTGGCAATGCCAACCTATAAGCCAAACTCCCTACTCTCTCCAAGATATCAAATGGTCCAATAAACCTAGGAGTCAACTTCCCAGATCTACCAAAATGCTGTATCCCTCGCTTCGGACTAACCTTGAGGAATACGTGATCACCCACCTGAAACTCTAGAGGTCTCCGCCTACGATCTGCATAACTCTTCTGACGTGACTGAGCCTTCAGAAGTCGCTGTCTGATAACTGCCACAGCCTCAGTGGTCTGCTGAATCAAATCTGGTCCCAACAGGGGTCTGTCCCCAACCTCCGACCAACAAAGTGGTGACCTACATGGTCTACCATAAAGTGCCTCAAATGGTGCCATATGAATACTACTCTGATAAGAGTTGTTATACACAAACTCTACCAGTGGAATATGCGTCTCCCAATCACCCCTGAAATCCATAACACATGACCGAATCATGTCCTCCAAAATCTGCATAGTCCTCTCACTCTGACCGTTAGTCTGTGGGTGAAACGTTGTACTAAAACTCAACATCGTCCCCAGAGTGTCCTGAAAACTGCTCCAAAAGCGAGAAGTGAAACGAGGATCCCTATCAGATACAATGGACACGGGTACCCCATGTAGCCGTACGACCTCTCGAATGTAAAGTCTAGTAAGTGCCTCCACCGAGTCAGTCTGCTCAATCGGTAAAAAGTGAGCAGTCTTCGTCAATCTATCAACAACAACCCACACAGTATCATGTCTCCTCACAGTCCTCGGTAAACCCATCACAAAATCCATACACACATGCTCCCACTTCCACTCAGGCAATGGAAGCGGCTGCAACAATCCAGGAGGTCTCTTTTGCTCTGCCTTCACCTGCTGACAGGTAAGACATCTCAACACAGTCTGGGCCACATCTCTCTTCAGTCCGCTCCACCAATACTGTCTCCGTACATCTCAATACATCTTAGTAGCACCAGGATGTATCGCGAACTGAGAATAGTGTGCCTCTCTAAGTATCTCATCTCTCAACTCAACATCTTCTAGAACCACCAATCGACCTCTAAAACGAACTCCTCCATCAACACCTCGAATCTAACCATCCATATCCTCAATATCATCAAACATCGCATCACCAAGCTGTGCATCCAACACCTTTTGTACTAGTGCTGGACGGCTCACCAAACTGCTCAGAAAACACCTATCACTCCTGTCACTAATATCTAATCGGTACTGCCCAATGGTGTCCACCAACTCAAACTCCCGCAGTGACAATCGTGCCACTGCCAACTTCCTACTCAAGGCGTCAGCCACCACATTGGCTTTGCCTGGCTGATACTGCTATGAGAAATCATAATCTCCAAGGTACTCCATCCATCTCCGCTGCATCTGATTCAGATCCTTCTGTGTAAATAAGTGTCGTAAACTCCTGTGATCTGAAAACACCTCAAACTGCTCCCCATAAAGGTAATATCTCCACTGCTTAAGTGCGAACACTATAGCAGCCAACTCCAAATCATGTACGGGATAATTCCTCTCATGTGGCTTCAATAGTCGTGAAGCATACTCCACCCCCCTCTCCTGCTGCATGAGTACACAACCTAAACCAATCCCTGAAACATCACAATATACATGGTAACCAATACCACTATCCGGAATGGTCAGGACTGGAGGTGATGTGAGTCGGGTCTTCAGCTCCCGAAAATCCTGCTTACATCTATCAGTCCATACGAAAGGAACACCCTTCCGCGTCAACTCAGTCATCGGTGAAGCAATCCGTGAAAATCCCTCTATAAACCTTCTGTAGTAACCTGCTAATCCCAGGAAGCTACGAATCTCCCCTACTGTCCTCGGAGTCCTCCAATCCAACACAGCCTCCACTTTGGCAGGACCCACTGCCACTCCATCTCTGGATATCACATGCCCCAAGAATTTCACCTGAGTCGCCGAAAACTCGCACTTACTCAGCTTGGCATACAACTGATGCTCTCTGAGTGTCTGCAGAACAATCTCCAAATTCCCCCTATGCTCCTCCTCTGTGGCCGAATACACCAATATATCATCGATAAAGACTATCACAAACTGGTCAAGATACTGTCTGAACACTCTATGCATCAAATCCATAAAAGCTGCTGGGACATTGGTCAGCCCAAACGGCATGACCAGAAACTCATAATGACCATATCGAGTACGAAATGCCGTCTTCGATATGTCCTCCTCCCGAATCCTCAACTGGTGATAACCTGACCTGAGATCAATCTTGGAGTAATAGTGACTACCCCTCAATTGATCAAACAAATCATTTATCCTCGGTAACGGGTACTTATTCTTCACAGTCACCCTATTCAACTTCCTGTATATCGTGGGTTGTGAAGAAAGTGTGAACATGTAACAACCCGCGACCCACAAAACTAACTCGCCCAGATGATGATGTCAGCGTGACTCTACGCTCTGTACATTCTATCACAGCATCATAGTCAGTTAACCAGTCCAATCCAAGTATCACATTGTAGTCAGTGAACTCCATAACATATAAGTCCGCTTGGAACTCGTGATCAGCAAATCGAAAGATACAACCCCTACAAATGCCCATCACCACAGTACCTGACCCCAACGGAGAATCCACTACCAATCTCCTATCCAAATCCGAAATCTCTAACCCCAATGCCTCAACGAAAGAGGTAGAAATAAACGAATTTGTGGAACCGGTATCAAATAAAACACGAGCCCAAGAACTGAAAAGTAAAACTCTACCTCCAATGAAATCACGCTCTGGTGCTGGCTCTGGTGCAACTGCATAAACTCCAGCTCTCTGACCCTGCCTCTGCTGCTGCTGCGATCTCACTGGTGGTACTGGAGGTCTGGCCCCTCTGCCTGCTAGAGCCCTAGGTGCTGGTGCTGCAAGTGCTGGGGCTCCCTGTCCTTCGCCTGATGGTGTTGTACGTCTACTCGGGCAAAAGATCTGGATATGTCCTGGTAGTCCACAAGAGAAACACAATGGGCTATCCGCCCTGAGACAGTCCAATATCATGTGCCCAGTATGACCACACGCATAGCAATACAATCCTGATATGGACCTCTGTCCCTGTCGTGGACCCTGATGTCGCTGCTGCGGACCCTGCTGTCCCTGTCTCTGAGAACTCTGCTGCTGACTCGGATGGTCCTGCCTCCTGTCCTGGAATCTCTGCCCTGATCCTGTCTGGGTCTCTGTCTCTGACCCTCAGTCCTCTGTCTACTGTTGCTCCCTGAGACAGAAGAAGTATCTCCAACCATGCTCCTCTCTATATCAAGTGCTCTGTCAATGCCTGCTAAACACTCTGAAATGCGTGGTTTCAGCACGCGCTGAAATCTCAGTATCTTCTTCTCCTCAGTGGCAATGTACTCCTCTCCATATCGGCCAAGCTCCTTAAACCGTGCCTGATATTGTGACACTGTCATATCTCTACTCTGAATCAGCTCCAGAAACTCCTTGGCCTTCGCAACGCGAATGGCCTGGGGAACATACTGTGCTAGAAACAGTGTCTGAAACTCTGACCATGGCATCTCCATACTCTCTCTGCCAATAGTCATACTCTCCCACCAAACATAAGCATCATCCTCTTAAAATGTTGAGGCCAATAGAGCTCTCCTCTGATCAGGTATCCTGAGCGTCACCATCTGCCTCCTTAGCTGTCGCAACCAATCCTCGGCTGCCTTAGGATCTACCACTCCTCGATACATTGGAGGTCTCGTCTTCCTCAACTGAGCTAACTCAGTGATGGAAGGGTCAACTGCTAGTGGTGCTGTCTGCGCTGGAACTATCTGACCTGCTCCTGACTGAATAAGCAGCGGTAGCTGAACAGGTGCACCGACTAACTCTGGTGTAACTGCTGGAACTGTCTGTCCCTGAGTATCGGTAATAGGATGCGGTGTAATCTGTGAAGCTAAAGCAGCTACTGCCTGACCTATGGTCTGTATCATGCTCGTCATGTCTTTATACTGCTGCTCTAAAGTCTCTATCGCACCCTCCACACCTACGGGTGCTGCCTGAGTCGGTACCTGCTCCTGCTCCACAACCTGATCTTGAACAGCATGGTCGCGATCTCGTCCACGACCACGTGCTCTACCTCGACTGCGCCCTCGACCTCTCACAACTGGTACCTCCTCAGGTATCGGTAACTCGACCTCATCAACGGTATCTGGAATCTCACCTCTACCCCGCCCACGTCCACGGGTGGAGCGCCCACCCCGAGCGCGTGTACTACGTGTGTCTACCATATCTGAAACGTAAAAGTATAACTACATAAGTCAAATACCCCAAACGTAAAAGAAAGAATAACTCACCAGATCAGCCGGGAAGCGCGTGATGTGTAGCTGGGGGAAAAATAAAAGAAACCGAATAACCACTCTAAAAACTAACTGACCACCTCCGATACCAAACTGCCACGCCCTTCTCCCAGATAGGTGCAGATGAGCACCCATGAATCCCAGAGACGTGACCTGCAGGGAACTCCTCCGATCCCCGAACCGGATTTAAACCCAATACCTACCCAAACACTACATAAATAGCGTCACATGTATATATAAATGTCATAATACAAACCAGTGTCTACAGCGGAAAATCCAGAAACATCAAAGATACGAAACACAGATACTACAGACAAACAAATCATCCCCACACCAGCTACATCATGCCTCACGCATCCCTGCGCTGATCATCCACTCCGGCTATCTCACCTGAAAACATGTGAATGGGAGGGATGAGCAACAAAGCTCAGTAAGAATATGGAGAAATATCGATCATCAGAATAAACGAAAAGTATAACTCAAGATGTATGTGAAATGAACAGGAAACTCAAATAGTGATACAATCCCGTACCACCAAACTCCAGTAAATCAGAGATAAAGTAAGAAAGCCTGTAAGATATAAAATACATACAGAGAAACCATAAGTGATACACATCACATCTCATCACAATCAGTCAATCCGTAGGGTAGATACCGAGTAGGCTCCACCACTACCATCCTCAAGTATAACTCTCAAATCAGTACTCAATCATAATCCAACTCAAATCCATATAACAATAGAAAATCCTCCCCTGAACCCACCCCGATCCCCGCAAGGTGTCTCCCAGTCTAGGTACTCCCCAGATTGGATGAGGATCGAGCCAACATCAGGTACTCGATAGCATCGCCTACATCGAAGAGCGTCCCCTAGGATGTACCTCACCTCAATCCGGTCTCCAGGTACGTACCCGATCAAAACCATCGATAAATCATCTAGTAGGCTGGGTCGCCCGATGTGGGTCCTATACTCTACAAATCATCCCTCCATAATCTCACAAATCACAGAAGATCACCATAATGAAGTCCTATCCGGACTCTCGAGAAAAAAACAAACATCAAGAGATAGGCCCCACCATTGGATGTGGGCCCCACAAAAGGATAAGTGGGCCCCACCAGGATATTGGGCCCCACAAGGGATACGATGCACAAAAATGCCGCCAGTCGTACATATACCTCCAAACAGACAACATATAATCATAACAAATTGCAATTGCGGAAATAAATCAAATAAGAGTAGAAACAGAGAAATTCCCAACCTCCGGGAATTTCACACCAATAGACAAATAGGAGTCCGTCGAATACAGAACCCCCGGAACCCCAAATAAGAAGTAGGGCAAAATCCCTACCTAAAATGTCGACTACGCCAATCCGTAGTACGTCCGAAATCCCAATCCGATATCCTCAAATCAACCTCCTGCATCGAAATACGGATACGTATACGCGACAGTCAAAATACGGTCAAATAGTCAACGGTCAAACCGGGTCAACCCAATCAAAACGGGTCAAACCCGAGTCAACGGGTCAACTCGGTCAAACCCGAGTCAACTCGCCGGAGCTGAGTCAAATTTGCCGGACGGTCGCCGGAATCCACTTTTCCGGCGAATTTTCCGGTCACTCCTACATCAAAATAAAGCCTACAACAACAGAAATCTAATGGTACCTGTCTCGTTCCAAAATTCCTACTGAATCAACCGGGATCGAGCTTTGAAATCTTGGAAAACCAAAACTTCGCCGCCTGATTCCGCCGTCTACGGTGGTCCGATGATGACGATTCCGGTTGAATTTTGCTCCTCTCTGCACAAGCTTCGATTCGATACCTCACTTGCCCCAATCGGACCACAAACACGAAAAACCCATTCAAAATTCTCCCATCTCTCTCTCTTACGTTGTTACTGCAGGAAAAACCAGAGAAATCTGGTTTAAATCAGATTTCTGGAAAATGAAGGTTTTGTCCCTTTGTTTCAATCTTAATTACTTAAACTTCCATAATTCGTAACAAAACCAATTCAACTCCGATTTCAGTGATTCTTGCATCAATATTTTTTCTAATAATATGTAATATTTATTAAAAATATTAAATTTAAAAAATTATTATATTTTTTAAAAATTTGGGTTCAGGATATTACATTTTATACCCTATCAGGGTATCACTTATGGTTACACACTACAAATCATCCATCAATAATCTCAAAGCATCGTCACAGAAAGTCACCAGAGTGTAGGCCCATCCGGACTCACCGAAAACAACCACAAACAAGATGTGGGCCCCACCACTGAGTGTGGGCCCCACGGGAGACGTGGCGCACAAGAGTGCAACCAGTCATGCAAACATAATCGATAAATAGTTTGAAATAGTAATATAGTTGCAATTGTTGAAATAAATCAGATAAGAGTAGAAACAGAGAAATTCCCAACCTCCAAGAATTTCACACCAATAGACAAATAGGAGTCCGTCAAATATGGAATTCCCAGAACCCCAAATAAGGAATAGGGTAGAATCCCTACCTTGAATGCTGACTAACTCAACTCCGTTGTACCTCTTCAGCTATCCGAATCCAACACAAAACTCCTAAATCAATCTCCTGCACCAAATACGAATACGTATACCCAATACTGTCAAAATACATAAAAGTCAACGGTCAACCCTTGTAAAAGTCAACGGTCAAACCGGGTTAAATAGTCAAAGCGGGTCAGATAGACAATCGTTCAAGAATTGATTAAGATCCAAATTTTTTCCAAAACTTTTTCTCAGTCTCACATTAAGTAGTAAAATGAACCAAAAAAATTTAAGTTTATGTCCAGATTTTTCAAAAATTATCATTTTACACCTCTTAATACCAAAAAACCATTTAACTTCCAAAATTCATAGTAACTTCAATTTAAATCCGATTTTAGTGATTCTCACTCCAAATTTCTTATAAAATCATGTAGTATTTGTTAAAAATATTTAATACTAAAAATTATTTTTCCAAAAATTGGGTTCGGTATCGGAGCAAATGTTTTAGTTTTAAAAATTATTTTTCCAAAAATTGGGTTCGATATTGATCTTTGGACCTTCTTTTATATCCTATATTTTATTGGCCAGGGAAAAACTAAAAGAAAATGAATAATGTCCCAAAAATTATCAATCCTCTTAAAAGCTAAATAACCTTATTCCGATACCGAACCCAATTTTTGAAAAAAAAAAATTTAGTATTGAATATTTTTAATAGATACTACATGATTAAAAATTTTTGGACTTAAAGCGTCTTCCCAAACAGAGACTGTAGATCGAAACCTTGGTGCATGTCCAAGCGATCTTACTCTTCGACTGTGGTATTTCGGCAATGCAAGAGAATGCCTCTACGTATATTCCCGCAGAAGATTTTTGTACATGATAACTTGTGGAGTAGGAGAAGAATGTTTATAATAACTTTGGCATGAGAATCACTAAAATTGGATTTAAATTAAAGTTACTATGAATTTTGGAAGTTTAATTTTAATATCCCGACCCAAATTTTTAAAAAAATTATAATAAATTTTCAAATTTAATATTTTTAATAAATACTACATATTATTAGAAAAATATTGGCGCAAGAATCACTGAAATCGGAGTTGAATTGAATTTGTTATGAATTTTGAAAGTTTAAGTAATTATAAGAAAAAAAATGAGGCGTAAAACAGTAATTGCACATAAAATCTGGCATAAACCAGATTTTCTGGGTAATCATCCGGCAATACACGAGAGAGAGAGATGAGAGGTTATTGAAATGCGTTTTCTTCGTTTGTGGTCCGATTGAGGCGTGGGAGGTGTCGAATCGAAGCTTGTAGAGAGAGAAGCGAAACCCAACCTGAATCGTCATCATTGGAGCACCACAGGCAGCGGAATCAGGCGGCAAAGATTCGGTTTTCCGTGACTTTGAGACGCGATCCCGGTCGATTCCGGTGGAGTTTTGGAACGAGACAGGTATCATTGGATTGCTTGTGTTGAGAGCTTTAATTTGATGTATGGCTAGCCGAAAAAGTCGGCGGAATCACCGACTCCGGCGACGGCATTGGCGGTGCTACTATTTACGTGTTTACTCGAGTTGATCGAGTTTGACCAGAGTTGACTTTTGATCGGGTTTGACTTTGTACCCTAGTTGACTTTGACCGGTTTGACCATTTGACTTTTAGGTTGACTTTTCCATATTTTGACCGTCGTGGGATTTCGGACGTACAACGGATTAGCGTTAATCGACATTTTAGGTAGGGATTCTACCCTATTTCTTATTTGGGGTTCCGGGGGTTCGTATTCGACGGACTCCTATTTGTCTATTTGTATGAAATTCCCGGAGGTTGGGAATTTCTCTATTTGCACTCTTATCTGATTTGTTTTCACAATTGCAACTCTATTATTATTTTTATGCTATTATGGATTATTTGTGCGACTAGCTGCATCCTTGTGCACCATGTCTCATGTGGGGCCCACACTCAGAGGTGGGGCCCACTTCGGGTTTGTGTAGTACTTTTGAGAGTCTAGATAGGACTATACTCTATTGATTTTCAGTGCTGATGTTACGAGATTATTGATGGATGATTTGTGGTGTGTGGGACCCACATTGGGCGACCCAGCCTACTGGATGATTTGTTGATGGTTCTGATCGGGTACGTACCTGGAGACCAGATTGAGGTGGGTTACATACGAGGGGACGCTCTTCGATGTTGGCGATGCTATCGAGTACCTGATGTAGGCTCGATCCTCATCAAATCTGGGGAGTACCTAGACTGGGAGACACCTTGCGGGGATCAGGGTGGGTCCAGGGGAGGATTTTCTGATGTCATATGGATTTGAGTTGATATGGATCTGAGTTGGATTATGATTGTGTGCTGATTTGAGAGTTGTACTTGATGATGGTATTAGTGGAGCCTATTCGGTGTCTACCCTACAGATTGACTGATTCGTCGATATTTATGACGGGTTCAGAGATTCTATATCCTATCAGGGTATCACTTATGATTTTTCTTTATGTATTTTATATCTTACAAGCTTTCTTGCTTTATCTCTGATTTACTGGAGTGGATGATCAGCGCAGGGATGCATGAGGTGTGATGGTAGCTACTATGGGGATGTTTGTGTCTGTCTTTAGTATATGTTTTCGTATCTATGCTATTTGGATTTTTCCGCTGTAGACTTTGGATTGTAGGTTACATTATGTTGGCAGTATTTGGGATCATGGTTGAGATTTATATATATATGTGAGGCTATTACTATAGCTAGATTGTTGATTCATAGTGTTTTGCATAGATATTTGGTTTAAATCCGATTCGGGGAACGGAGGAGTTCCCTGCCGGTCACGACTCTGGGATTCATGGGTGCTCATCCGTACCCGTGACATTTGGTATCGGAGGTGGTTAGTTAGTTTTGGGAGGTTATTCGATTTCTTTAGTTTTCCCCCGCTATATATCACGCGCTTCCCGGCTGATCTGGTGAGTTATTCTTTCTTTCACGCTTTGGGGTATTTGATTTATGTAGTGGTACATTTACGTTTCAGATATGGTAGACACACGTGGTACACGCGTTCGGGGTGGACGTGCTACTCGCGGACGTGGGCGAGATAGAGGTGAGCTTCTTGATTCGGTTGATGAGGTTGAGTTACCGATACCTAAGGAGGTTCCAGTTGTGAGAGGTCGAAGGCATGGTCGAGGTAGAGCATGTGGTCCTGGAAGGGTCGAGGTAGAGCATGTGATCGTGGAAGGGTCGAGGTAGAGCATGTGGTAGTGGGGCAGGACCAGGTACCGACTCAGGCAACACCCGTAGGTGTGGAGGGTGCAATAGAGACTTTACAGCAGCAGTATAAAGACATGACGAGTATGATACAGACCATAGGTTAGGCAGTAGCTGCTTTAGCTTCACAAATTACACCGTAGCCTATTACCGTCACTCAGGGACAGACAGTTCCAGCAGTTACACCAGATTTAGTCGGTGCACCTGTTCAGCTATCACTGATTACTCAGTCAGGAGCAGGTGAGATGGTTCTAGCGCAGATAGCACCACTAGCAGTTGATCCTTCCATCACTGAGTTAGCTCAGTTGAGGAAGACGAGACCTCCAGTGTGTCGAGGAGTGGTAGATCCTAAGGCAGTCGAGGATTGGTTGCGACAGCTGAGGAGACAGATGGTGACGCTCAGGATACCTGATCAGAGGATAGCTCTATTGGCTTTAGCATTTTTAGAGGATGATGCTTATGTTTGGTGGGAGAGTATGACTATTGGTAGAGAGAGTATGGAGATGCTATGGTCGGAGTTTGAGACACTGTTTCTGGCATAGTATGTTCCCCAGGCCATTCGCGTTGCGAAGGCCAAGGAGTTTCTGGAGTTGATTTAGGGTAGAGATATGACGGTGTCATAGTATCAGGCCCGGTTTGAGGAGGTTGGTCGGTATGGAGAGGAGTACATTGCCACTGAGGAGAAAAAGATATTGAGGTTTCAGCGCGGGTTGAAACCCTGTATCTCAGAGAGTTTAGTCGGGATGATGGTTCGTACCTACCGGGAGTGCATTGACAGGGCACTTGATATAGAGAGGAGCATGGTTGATTCACAGGATTATTGGGAGCTTCATAAGAGGAAGTACGAAGATATTTCTTCTGCCTCAGGGAGCAGTAGTAGACAGAGGACTGAGGGTCAGAGACAGAGACCCATACAGGATCGGGGGCAGAGATTCCAATACAGGAGGCAGGATCGTCCGAGCCAGCAGTAGAGTTCTCAGAGGCAAGGACAGTAGGGTTCGCAGCAGGGACAGCAGGGTCCACGACAGGGACAGGGGTCCATATCAGGATTGTATTGTTATGCTGTGGTCATACTGGACACATGAGATTAGACTGTCCCAGGGCGGATGACCCATTGTGTTTCTATTGTGGATTACCCGGACATGTCCGGAGGGATTGCCCTAGGAGACGTGCAGCACCATCAGGTAGAGGGTAGGGAACCCAAGCACTAGCAATACCAGCACCTAGAGCTGCACCAGGCAGAGGGGCTAGACCTCCAGCACCACTAGTGAGACCGCAGCAGCAGCAGCAGAGGCGGGGCCAGAGAGCTCGAGTTTATGCAGTTGCACTAGAGCCAGCACCAGATCGTGATTTTATTGGAGGTAGAGTTTTACTTTTCAGTTCTTGGGCTCGTGTTTTATTTGATACTGGTGCCACACATTCGTTTATTTCTACATCTTTTGTTGAGGCATTGGGGTTGGAGATTTCGGGTTTGGATAGGACATTAGTACTTAGTAGTAGATTCTCCGTTGGAATCAGGTACCACGGTGAGTGGCATCTGTAGAGGTTGTATCTTTCGATTTGCTGGCCATGAGTTTCGAGCAGACTTATACGTCATGGAGTTCACTGACTATGATGTGATACTTGGATTGGACTGATTGACCAACTATGATGCTGTGATAGATTGTACTGAGCGTAGGGTGACACTGACATCACCATCTGGGCGAGTTAGTTTTTGTGGGTCGTGGGTTATCACGTGTTCACACTTTCTCGACAACCCACGATATACTGACTGCCTAGTGGCGAGCTTGACTTCTACATCGGAGATTGAGGCTAGCACGGCTGTGCCAGTTGTAGAGGAGTACTTGAACGTGTTTCCTGAGAAGTTACCAGGGCTATCACCACAGCGTGAGATTGATTTTGTGATTGAGTTATATCCGGGTACATACCCGATTTCTATTCCACCGAATAGGATGGCTCCAGCAGAGTTGAGAGAGTTGGATAGGCAGTTGCGGGAGTTGCAGGGTTTAGGATTTATCAGACCCAGTACTTCACCATGGGGTGCTCCAGTCCTCTTCATGAAGAAGAAGGACGGATCGATGATGATGTATGTAGATTACAGGTAGCTGAATAAGGTGACTGTGATGAACAAGTACCCGTTGCCGAGGATAAATGATTTGTTTGATCAATTGAGGGGTAGTCACTATTACTCCAAGATTGATCTCAGGTCAGGTTATCATCAGCTGAGGATTCGGGAGGAGGACATATCGAAGACAACATTTCGTACTCAATATGGTCATTATGAGTTTCTAGTCATGCCGTTTGGGCTGACCAATGCCCCAGCAGCTTTCATGGACTTGATGCGTAGGGTGTTCAGACAGTATCTTGACTAGTTTGTGATAGTCTTCATCGATGACATATTGGTGTATTCAGCCACAGAGGAGGAGCATAGGAGGCATTTGGGGATTGTATTGCAGACACTCAGGGAGCATCAGTTGTATGCCAAGCTGAGTAAGTGCGAGTTTTCGGCTACTCAGGTGAGATTCTTGGTGCATGTGATATCCAGAGATGGAGTGGCAGTGGATCCTGCCAAGGTGGAGGCTGTGTTGGATTGGAGGACTCTGTGGACAATGGGAGAGATTCGTTGTTTCCTGGGATTGACTGGTTACTACAGGAGGTTTATAGAGGGATTTTCATGGATTGCTGCACCGATGACTGAGTTGACACAAAAGGGCATTCCTTTCATGTGGACTGATAGATGTGAGCAGGCTTTTCGGGAGCTGAAGACCCGACTCACATCACCTCCAGTCCTGACCATTCCGAATAGTGGTATTGGTTACCATGTATATTGTGATACTTCAGGGATTGGATTAGGTTGTGTGCTCATGCAGTAGGAAAGGGTGGTGGAGTATGCTTCACGACTGTTGAAGCCACATGAGAGGAATTATCCTGTACATGATTTGGAGTTGGCTGCTATAGTGTTCGCACTTAAGCAGTGGAGGCATTACCTTTATGGGGAGCAGTTTGAGGTGTTTTCAGATCACCGGAGTTTACGACACTTATTCACACAGAAGGATCTGAGTCAAAGGCAGCGGGGATGGATGGAGTACCTTGGAGATTATGATTTCTCATTGCAGTATCATCCAGGCAAGGCCAATGTGGTGGCTGACGCCTTGAGTAGGAAGTTGGCAGTGGCACGATTGTTATTGCGGGAGTTTGATTTGGTGGACACCATTGGGCAGTACCGACTAGATGTTGATGAAAGGGGTGAGAGATGCTTTTTGAGGAGTTTGGTGAGCCGTCCAGCACTAGTACAGAAGGTGTTGGATGCACATCTCGGCGATGCGACTTTTGATGATATTGAGGATATGGATGGTTGGATTCGAGGTGTTGATGGAGGAGTTCGTTTTAGAGGTCGATTGGTGGTTCCAGAAGATGTTGAGTTGAGAGATGAGATACTTAGAGAGGCACACTATTATCAGTTCGCGATACATCCTGGTGCTACTAAGATGTATCGAGATTTACGAAGACAGTATTGGTGGAGCGGACTGAAGAGAGATGTGGCCCAGACTGTGATGAGATGTCTTACTTGTCAGCAGGTGAAGGCAGAGCATAGGAGACCTCTTGGATTGTTACAGCTGCTTCCATTGCCCGAGTGAAAGTGGGAGCATGTGTGTATGGATTTTGTGATGGGTTTACCGAGGACTGTGAGGAGACATGATACTGTGTGGGTTGTTGTTGATAGATTGACGAAGACAGCTCATTTTTTACCGATTCAGCAGACTGACTCGGTGGAGACACTTACTAGACTCTACATTCGAGAGGTCGTACGGCTACATGAGGTACCCATATCCATTATATCCGATAGAGATCCTCGTTTCACTTCTCGCTTTTGGAGCAGTTTTCAGGACACTCTGGGGACGATGTTGAGTTTTAGTACAGCGTTTCACCCACAGACTGACGGTCAGAGTGAGAGGACTATACAGATTTTGGAGGACATGTTTCTGTCATGTGTTATGGATTTCAGGGGTGATTGGGAGATGCATATTCCATTGGTAGAGTTTGTGTATAACAACTCTTATCAGAGTAGTATTTAGATGGCACCATTTGAGGTACTTTATGGTAGACCATGTAGGTCACCACTTTGTTGGTCGGAGGTTGGAGACAGACCCCTGTTGGGACCAGATTTCGTTCAGCAGACCATTGAGGCTGTGGCAGTTATCAGACAGCGACTTCTGACGGCTCAGTCACGTTAGAAGAGTTATGCAGATCGCAGACGGAGACCTCTAGAGTTTCAGGTGGGTGACCACGTATTTCTCAAGGTTAGTCCAAAGCGAGGGATACAGCGTTTTGGTAGATCAGGGAAGTTAACCCCCAGGTTTATTGGACCATTTGATATCTTGGAGAGAGTGGGGAGTTTGGCTTATAGGTTGGCATTGCCACCATAGCTGTCCGGGGTTCATGGCGTGTTTCATGTTTCCATGTTACGGAGGTATCATCGTGATCCCTCCCATATTATTGATTGGTCGACTATGGAGATTGGAGAGGATGCTACCTATGAGGTACGTCCGGTTCAGATTTTGGATAGCTAGATACGAAGATTGCGTTCGAAGACTATACCCTTAGTTAAGGTGTTATGGCAGCATTATGGAGTTCAGGAGGCTACCTGGGAGGTAGAGTCAGATATGCGGGAGCGCTATCCGGACTTGTTTACGACATAGGTATTCTTTTGATTTAGACTAATTATTTTACCGTTCACCACTTAATAATTACCTTTTATATAATTTCGAGGACGAAATTGTTTTGTAAAGAGGGGGAGGATGTAATATCCCGAACCCAAATTTTTAAAAAAATTATAATAAATTTTCAAATTTAATATTTTTAATAAATACTACATATTATTAGAAAAGTATTGGCGCAAAAATCACTGAAATCGGAGTTGAATTGGATTTGTTACGAATTTTGGAAGTTTAAGTAATTATAAGAAAAAAATGATGGGTAAAACAGTAATTGCACAGAAAATCTGGCATAAACCAGATTTTCTGGGCAATCATCCGGCAATACACGAGAGAGAGAGAGAGATGAGAGGTTATTGAGATGAGTTTTCTTCGTTTGTGGTCCGATTAGGCAGCAAAGATTAGGTTTTCATCGACTTTGAGACGTGATCCCGGTGGAGTTTTAGAACGGGACAGGTACCATTGGATTGCTTATGTTGAGAGCTTTAATTTGATGTATGGCTCGCCGAAATCTTCGATGGCAGTGACGGTGCCACTGTTCATGGGTTGACCCGAGTTGACCTGGTTCGACTTATACCCGAGTTGACCGGGTTTGACCCAAGTTGACTTTTTATTGAGTTTGACTTTTTACCCGAGATGACCGATTTTGACCCGAGTTGACTTTGACCGGTTTGACCATTTTACTTTTAGGTTGACTTTTTCGTATTTTGACCGTCGTGTATACGTATCCGTATTATGATGTAGGAGGCTGATTTGAGGATTTTGGATTGGGATTTTGGACATACTACAGATTAGCGTTAGTCGACATTTCAGGTAAGGATTCTGCCCTATTTCTTATTTGGGGTTCCAGGGGTTCCGTATTCGACGGACTCCTTCTTGTCTATTTGTATGAATTCCCGAAGGTTGGGAATTTCTCTATTTGCACTCTTATCTGATTTGTTTCCGCAATTGCAACTGTATTATTATTTTATGCTATTATGGATTATTTGTGCGACTGGTTGCATCCTTGTGCGCCATGTCTCCTGTGGAGCCCACACTCAGAGGTGGGGCCTACTTCTGATTTGTGTAGTACTTTTGAGAGTCCAGATAGGACTGTACTCTGGTGATTTTTGGTGATGATGTTACGAGATTATTGATGGATGATTTGTAGTGTGTGGGACCAAGATTGGGTGACCCAGCCTACTGGATGATTTGTTGATGGTTCTGATCGGGTACATACCTAGAGACCGAATTGAGGTGGGGTACATCCTAGGGGACGCTCTTCGATGTTGGCGATGCTATCGAGTACCTGATGTAGGCTCGATCCTCATCCAATCTGGGGAGTACCTGGACTGGGAGACACATTGCGGGGATCAGGGTGGGTCCAGGGGAGGATTTTCTGATGTCATATGGATTTGAGTTGATATGGATTTGAGTTGGATTATGATTGTGTGCTGATTTGAGAGTTGTACATGAGGATGGTAGTGGTGGAACCTATTCGGTGTCTACCCTACAGATTGACTGATTCGTCGATATTTATGATGGGTTTAGAGATTCTATATCCTATCTGGGTATCACTTATGGTTTTTCTTTATGTATTTTATATCTTACAGGCTTTATTGCTTTATCTCTGATTTACTGGAGTTTGGTGGTACGGGAGTGTATCACTATTTGAGTTCCTGTTCATTTAACATACATCTTGAGTTTTACTTTCCGTTTATTCTGATGATCGATATTTCTCCATATCCCTACTGAGCTTTGTAGCTCATCCCTTTCATTCTCATGTTTTCAGGTGAGATAGCCGGAGTGGATGATCAGCGCAGGGATGCGTGAGGCGTGATGGTAGCTACTATGGGGATGTTTGTGTCTGTCTTTAGTATATGTTTTCGTATCTATGCTACTTAGATTTTTCCGCTGTAGACTTTGGACTGCAGGTTACATTATGTTGGCAGTATTTGGGATCATGGTTGAGATTTATATATATGTGAGGCTATTGCTATAGCTAGATTGTTGATTCATAGTGTTTTGGGTAGATATTTGGTTTAAATCCGGTTCGGGGAACAGAGTTCCCTGCCGGTCACGCCTTTGGGATTCATGGGTGCTCATCCATACCTATCTGGGAGAGGGGCGTGACATTAATGGTCTATTGGGATTAAGAGGGGCAAAATGGTAATTTCTAAGAAATCTGGGCATAAACCCAGATTTTTATGGTTCATCTTGCTCCTACACACGAGAGAGAGAGAGAGAGAGAGAATTTTGGCAAAATTTGGAGTGTTGCGAGTAGGGTATCAAATCAAAGCTTGTAGAGAGAGGAACAAAACCCAAGTTGAATCACTTGAGATGGTGCACTTTGGGCGGCGCAATCAACTGTAGAAGGGTTCGATTTTTCGGCGACTTTCGAGCTAGATTTTGGCGAATACCGATAAGTTACGAGACGAGCCAGGTACTGTTGGGGTTGCATTTTCTAAGAGCTTACTTTTGATATATGGCGTGTCTGGTAACGTCGCAGGAATCAGCGATTTCGTTAACGCCAAATTTGACTCGGATTTGATCGAGTTGACCCTGTTTGGCTCAGTTTTGACTTGTTTGACCAGTATGACCGGGTTTTGACCATTCAGTTTGACTTTTTCTGCATTTTAACTGCATTGGATATATGTATACATATTTTAATGTAGGATATTGATTTAGCATTTTGGGTATGGATTCGGATAGCTGAGGCGATACTACGGGGCAGTATTAGTCAACATTTCAAGTAGAGGTTATGTTATATATTTTATTTTTGGCCTAGGGGTTCCGTATATGACGGACTTCCACTTGTGTATTTGTGTGAAATTCCCGAAGGTTGAGAATTTCTCTGTTTGAACTCTTATATGCTTTAATTCTGCAATTGCTACTTTATTATAATTTTGTGATACCTTTGACTGTGTTTATATGACTAGTTGCACCCTTGTGAGCGAAGTCTTTCGTGAGGCCCACACTCAGTGTTGGGGTCCATTTCAGATTTGTGCCGTTTCTATGAGAGTCCGGATAGGACTGTACTCATGTGTTATTCTGGGATGATGCTATGAGATTATTGGTGGATGATTTGTAGTGCGTGGGACCCACATCGGGAAATCCAGCCTACCAAATGATTTATTGACGGTTCGGATCGGGTACGTATCTGAAGACTAGATTGAGGTGAGGTACATCATAGGGGACACTATTTGATGTACGCGATGCTATCGAGTACCACACCAGACTCGATCCTCATCCAGTTTTGATGAGTACCTAGGCTAGGAGACACCCTACGGGGATTAGGGTGGTCTAGGGGAGGATTTACTAATGCCATATGAATTTGAGTTAGGCTATGTTGAGTATTAATTGGAGGGTGTACCTGAGGATGGTATTGGTGGAGCTCACTAGGTGTCCACCCTACAAATTGACGGTTTTGATGATGTTTATGATGAATTGACTATTCAGTGATCCTAAATCAATTTCAGTGTATCATTTCATGATTTCTTTCATGCTTTCTATATCTTACAAGTTTTCATGCTTTGTCTCTTTATCTATTTGAGTTCGATTGTACTTGAGGGTATCACCATTCAAGTTTTTGTTCATTCCACTCATACTTCTTGAGTTCTACATTTGTTTATTCTGATGAGCGACCTTTTCCCATACCCCTACGGAGCTTTGTGGCTCATCTCTTTCATTCAAAGTTTTGCATGTGAGTTACCCGGAGTGGATGATCAGCACGGGGATGCGTGAGATGTGATGAGTAGTTGTTATGGGGGATGTTTTGTGTCTGTATCATATCTATTTCTCATTCCTATTATGTTTTGGATTTTCCGCTGTTTATTTGGTCTGCATGTTACTATATTTCGAGATCTCTGTTGGGATTTATCTATATATGTGGATATTTCTGTAGTTTCCTTTATGATTCATAATAGCTTGGATAGATGTTTGGTTTAAATCCGGTTCGGGGAAAGGAGCATTCCCTGCCGGTCACGCCTTTCGGATTCATGGGTGCTCATCCGTACCTATGTTGGGAGAGGGATGTGATAAGAATGGCACGCAATTAAATAACCTCAATCTACAACAAAACTTTCTAGACATTGCATTGTTTTAATCACAAAAAGAATTCCCAAATGCTTGGGTCGGAATTACATGGTTTGAATATGAAAATAATAACAAGGTTTAAAACAAATTTTCCAAAATAATATCATAGTCACATTTAATATCTCATCTTTCCAATTTGAAATTCACATATTTTTATTTTGAATCAATGATGGAAACTGTAGGTTATTTATAACATTCTCCCACTTAATATTTTAAATTTATTTTCATGTTTAAATAACATCCTAGAATTTAGGAATTCCAATCTTACATGGCAACCAATTAGATAACATCCTAATCTAGCATGGTATTCAATCACAATCATACATTCACTTAAAATAGAAGACTTATTAAAATAGAAATCATTCAATCAAGAGTCCTATCTATCATGCTTTTTAATCCAACTTAAAACTCTACACGATTCGAAATCCTTGTTGATGTTGACATTCCCTGGAAAAAACTGGATCATTGGAAAAACACCGATGCCTGCCTGCTGTCCAGCGCCGTCTGGCAGCTTCTCGCATGATCTGTTGCTACTAGACAACGTTGTAGCAACTGCTGCCAACGCAGCCACTGATACATTTTTGAAGAGTTTCTGCACTCCAATTTTGTTTTCTTCGCTTTTCACCTATTTTTACAAAAATTCGTAGTCTCCTTCATACCGAAGTTCACAATATGAAATTTGATTACAAACATTCCTAATATGTAATTCATAGTGAACAATTCTAAATAAAATAATTAAATAGACCATAATAGCCAAAATTTCAATATGCAACAAGTTAGCAACAACACGAAAATTAATCATAGATCATAGAAAAACAATAATTAACAAATTTTTGGGTTTTGTTTTAAAATCAATTACAAATGTATGACCAGCTCCGATACCAATTTTTGAAAAATATGCACTTGCGAAAACAATTTTTAAATAAGAAATACACATAAACGTAATCGATAAGAAATCATCTTTCAAAAATTTATTGTTAATTATGATCAACATGCACAATCTATAACTAATCTGATTGTGTAAAGATAATTTACCTTGAGATCTCTCTAGATTGATGTCTAATAAATATATCAAAGGATGGAGTCAGCTAAATTGATTTAATGCTGAATCTCGCAGATCTTCCACCATATGCACCAACACCCAAACTTGGATTCTAGAGGGTGGACTCTTTACACCAAGAACCTGAAGAGAACAGAAAACAAAACTGTGGAAATGGTTAGGGAATCAAGAGGCAAACTGGTGTCTTAAGACTTGGAGAGAAAAACAAATACACACAAGGTATAATTTATAGGGTTCGGCCACCCCTCTTCCAATTTCTATAGGTTTCCAACTTCTGTTAGGTTTTCCTGACTCTTCTAATATTGGGCTTTCATGGGCTAAGGTAGAGACCAACTAGGAAAAATAAAATATGGGATTCCTATGGATTTAATTATCAGCCCAAACCTATGAGCATTATTTTAATCCATAAACTATAATATATTCCACTAAAATATTTGAGTTGCACTCCTCGTTTTATCTTAAATTAAATATGAGCCTTTGGTTATAATCGTTCACTAAAATTCTCACGTTAAGTTATAGATACCCGCAATTAAATATACCACTGACACATTATATTGAATTGACATCTTTAAATATTACTCGAGTTCACTGCTTAACTTATTTGAATGTGTCGGATTAATTAAAAATCTAGCTGCAGGGATTTGACAAAAGCTTCAATCCATAATTGAAAGTTAATTTTATTAAAAGATTATTTTTCATCGTACATTTAATGCGGCAACCCAATTCACTTGATGTATGTTGGTCTGTATAAGAAGACCTCACCCTTTGGTATATCAAAGTCTCACACGTTAAATGCATATGCAGCAATAATTGTGAAAAAATTAAGATTATGAATGATGTTGTAACGTCAGTATGAGTGTATAATTTTCCATGTAGTCAAACTGGAAAAATTAACTCACACGTAGTCTTGATCAATACACTCCAAGTGTACTAATATAGTAAGGTCATGTTTACCGCTTTCCGTAACCAAGATAGGCATATTAAAATTCTATACTACAGCCCTGCTGACGGTTTGTCTAATTCTGTCTAAGCTGAGATCTTTTACTTACATTCAAGAGGAACTTATGAATTGATCTTCCGTGTGTAAGCTAAACTCTACGCATCAATTCATATACCATATAGAATAAGAGACGCTTATGACAATATGTCATTTTTCATATACAATACCAACATATTTTATTAAAATAAACAACCTGAGTTTGAATATTACATAAAATAATAGCCTTTAGCATACTATTCCTATCAAAAAGAGTGTTAAAAATATCAAAAAGTGCTAGATTTCATGTATTTAAAATCTAATATGGAAATCTAAGGCAAATATGAGAAAATAACTCGATTTTATGCAAATATGATAAAGAAAGAGTGGGATGATTCAATTATTTGAGGTTTACAATGATACAAAAACGCATGATTTCTTATCATAAGAACAATATGATGGCAGTAGGCTCAAATAGTGCATGAGTTGGGAGCATTCTCATCAACCTCGTGGGCTATATTAGTGGACTAGCAGTCTAGCCTCAACAATCCAATGTACAATATTCTAATTTTAAAAATCTGCTGGGAATAGGCCAGAACAGTCCAGTGGCCTATTAATTTTGTCAACTAAAACGTTTGCGGACCTGCAAATTGTTACAAAGGCCCATTGGGCTATTTAGTTGGATGTCATCTACTCCCGCATCCAATAAGTTTGAATAAAAATGCCACTCCTTTACATTAATTACATCCCCCAAAATATTTGAAATACCAACAAAATTGTTCAAAAATTATTACAAGAAAGGAAATCAAGGAAGATCACCGCCGCCAGGAGATGTCCTCCTTATATCAGCCCTAGCCTCGACTTTGGCACCTTTAGGGAACATATTGCAAAGTCTAGCTAATTCTCCATCTACTACCCATTCTCTTTCCTAACCCTCATTGAAGGTCGTAAAAAATTTCGGCCTTTCATGCATGAGTTACAGCCTCATGATAACTCTAAAAGTACATACATTTTATACATCTATAGAGCTAAACTTGTGCATTTCACATTGTTTATATTTGTCATTTAGTTATTTGGATCCTAGAGATGACTTTAAAGTAAAATAAATATTTTTAGATAAAAAGGATCAAATTGGAGCTAGAAATCATTGTCACAATCAATCCATTTTCAAATAGTACCAGAAAGTTCACAGACTGAACTAAGTATCATTCCATATATCATTGGAAAGGTACGAAATTCTAGTTTTTGGAATATTTTATGGTTTGTGAATCCAAATTCTACAGAGAAATCTATTATAGTTTGATTACATACTGCTTAGAAGATGGTTCACAACAGATAAAAGTTGGGCTTCTAAGTAAAGTGGAGACTAAAGCCTACAAACTCAAGGTTACCGTAAGCCCAATAATGAGCCCCCGCAAAAAGGACCTTAGACACCGTGACTCACGAGATAGAGAAGAAAAATGAAAGAAGATTATAAGACGCTTGTGAAACACGTGTGAAACAAAAAATAAAGAAACGAAAAGGGGAAAGTATTCCAAAGGCCCTTGTACTTACGCAAACGGGTCATTTGAGCCTCTGCACTTTGTTTTAGGTTGTTCAAACCTTCATACTCCAAAAAGTGGGCTAACTTAACCCTTACCCTCTAATGTCGTCATAACGGCTCCCACATGGCTATTAACTGCTGATATGTTTTTTTGCATCAAAATGACATATTATACAAGTGTCAAACGCCAAATAAGCCCTTATAAGTCATGAAAATGGGTCAAATGAGCCCTCGGGAAAAAATATTGCATTCATTTGTTCCTTCCAAACATAAATCCAATCCCAAATATAAAAAAAAATTCATAAATCAGTTTTCTAGAATCATTCAAACCACACAAAGCCCATGAACCATAGGAATACCAATAAGCTCCCATGAACCGTATGTGCATATATCCTGTCTTAGTCGAACAATGTACTGAATCTTCACATTTTACCTCGTAACTACCACCTCCATTCCATTCACATTCTCCATATGGCTATCCTTAACATTAGTTACTTACTTCTTTTGACTCACAGGACCGCAATCATTCTTCCATTTTGATACTCCTAATCTTTTGTCTACAAAAGTGTTTTGATTTAATTGTATCTTTCTTTTCAAATTCTAATTGATCTAAATCTGATATAATGATGAAAATCGACCTACCGGCGAGCTACTGCAACTGACTGTCTCCCTTTTAGCCTATAAAATGGAATAAACTTATAGATATTCACCTATAAAAACAACCCGGGCCACGTCGAGACTTTTTTCCGAAAGCCGAGGTCAGAGAACTTCTAAATACAATTCATACGCAACCCATCAATATTTTATCCTTCCCTCAGGCACACTGATACCTCCAGCCGAGAGTGAGAAAGAGCCAATTACTTTGTAGCTATGATTAATGACCAAATTATTGTTCTAACAACCCATCCATATTTTATCCTTCCCTTAGGCACAAGAATGGGCACACTAATACCTCTAATCAAGAGGAGTGAGAGAGAACCCATTACCTTGTTGCCCCGCTTGCTAACTAAATAGTGATTGTTTTAGCGGTTAGATTGAATGGAGAAAGATTGGTAAATGAATATTCTCATTCAATTCCTTTTTCTATTATTTTGAAACGATATTATTAATGTTATTATTTTATAACAAAACTCATGTGCTGCCATCAACATCACAGGAAAGTCATTCCATACTTTGTTGATTTTCATGAAAAAAGCATTGACATGAGATATTGTTTTTTGTAAAATAAGTATGGGAGCTGTTAAACGGACTGCCCCCACCCGAACAAATACCCCTACACTAACACCCTCTTGATTTGACACAAATGTGCATGTGTATCATGTAAATGTAATATTTGATAATCAAATGCAATAAAAGAGAAGGGGGACCCACACAAATGATGGTTTGCCTACTTTAATTTTTTATTTTTTTACAATGTTAATTTTTTAAAAATAGCTACAAAATTTCTTAAACTTTTATTGTACAAGTTGTCTCATTGACTTTTACAAAGTTGGCAGAGAATATCAATAATTATATATGTTTTGTTTTTTTGCTTATTGGTGCTTATTTATTGAGGATTTTAATTTTGTAACTGTAAGGTGAGCCCGAATTCACTTCTGAGTCTTGTTTTTTTGATGTTGCTGTTTTAGAATTCTTATTTCGTTTATTGCCTTTGATGCAATTTAAATTTTTTGAGGTCATTGAAGGAGTTGTTTGATAGAAAAAAATGAAGCAATAAGACAATCTTATGGTTGAATTCGAGGATAATATCACAGATGATGTTAGAAGTGAATTTGAAACCGATATGGTAAGATGTTTAATTCAAATAATATATGTATTTTGTTGTGTTATATTCAAATAAATATTCATTAATTTCTAATAACATTTAATACATTTTCAGGTATTCAAATCACGGCAATCATTGATCGATTGGGTTCAACAAACCGGATGCAATTTGGGATATATCATCATTATCAAAAGATCATGTATTGGTGGATTCGGTAAAAAATACATATTACAATTCAAATGTGATCGCGATGGAAACTACCAAAGCCAAAAACTCTCAACAAAGGAAACTGGCACTAAAAAAAATAGAATGTCCGTTTAAATTGAAGGGGAGAAAAATGAAGCAAGATGATGATTGGACGGTTGAAGTGGTGTGTTCAACACATAACCATGTGCCCACATCATATATGGAGGGACATCCATGTTGGAAAATACGCACTAGCGGAAACGTTTAAAAACAAGGAACGCACATAGGAATAATCGATAGAAAAACAGCTTTCAAAAATTTCTAGCTAATTATGTTGGACATGCATAATCTATAACTAAACTAATTGTGTAAATATTACATACCTAGAGATCTCTTTGGATTGATCTCTAATAATCAATATCAAAGGATGGAGTCAGCCGGTTGATTCAAAGCTCAATCCCGTGGATCTTCCACCGTATGCACCAATTCTCAAACTTGGATTCAAGAGCGTGGACTCCTTACACCAAGAACCTGAAAAACAGAAATCAAAACTATGGAGAAAATTAGAGAGTCGAGTCCAACTGGAGTCTCAACGTTAGGAAAACAAAAACACAATAGTGTGTGTTTATATAGAGGTCGGCCAACCTAGGGTTTCCTAACCCTAGGTGGCCGGCCACTCTCCTCTCCAATTAAGAACTCCAACCTCAGTTAAGTTTCCTGATTCACTTAGGTTTGGGCTTACATGGGCTACAGTGGGGACCAACAAGGAAAAATAAAACATGAGCTTCCTACGGATTTAATTATCAGCCCAAACCCATGAGCATAATTAAAATCCATAAACTATAATATATTCCACTAAAATATTATAGTTGCACTCCCCGTTTTATCTCTAATTAAATCTGAGTCTTTCGTTATAATCGTTCATCAAAATCCTCACGTTAAGTTACAGATACCCATCAATTAAATATGCCCCTGACATATAATATTTAATTGACATCTTTAAATATTCCTCGAGCTTACCGCTTAACTTATTTGAATGTGTCGGATTAATTAAAATCCACCTGCAGGGTTTGACACAATCTCAAAACCTATAAGTTTCTCGAGAGGGTATCATCAATCCATAATTGGACGTGAATTTTATTAACAGATTATTTTCCATCGTACATTTAATGCGGTAACCTAATTTACTCGATGTATATCAGCCTGTACAAAAAGACCTCACCCTTTGGTAAATAAAAGTCTCATACATTAAATGCACACGTACCAATAGTCTTTAATAAATTAAGATTATGAACAATGTCATAACGTAAGTGTGAGTGTACAATTTTCCATGTAGTCAGACTAGAAAAATTAACTCACACATAGTCCTGATCAATACACTCCAAGTGTACTAGTATAGTAAGTTCAAGCTGTACCACTTTCCTAACCAAGATAGACATACTAAAATACTATACTACAGCCCTATAAACGGTTTGTCCAACTCCGTCTAAGCTTTGATCATTTACTTATATTCAATAGGAACTTATGAATTGATCTTCTGTGTGTAAGCTAAACTCTACACACCAATTGATATACCATATAGAATAAAAGACGCTTATGCCAATACGTCATTTTTCATATATAAAGTGCTAAACATATTTTATTCCAAATAAATAAACCGAGTTTGAATATTACATAAAATAATGGCCTTTAGCTCACTATCCCTATCAATCCATACATTGGATGACTTTCAAAATCTGAAATAGACATGTCTGCACAACATGCAAAGCCATGGGACATTTTGTCAGAGTTGAAAAAAAGCGATCCTAACAGCGTGTCAACCATCATAACCATATATAATGTACAGTTGAAGCACCAAACTGCAAAGGAAGTTGGTAAATCATAGATGCAGGCCGTGATGTCATTTCTATATGAATAGGGTTACTTTTTCGATACTCGAGAAAATAGTATAACCAATGAGTTTGAAGATCTATTCTTCACACAACCATGCTCATTAGACAGATTACATGCATTTTTGAGCGTGTTGTTGATGGATGCGACGTATCAAACGAACAAGTATGGATTGCCTCTTCTTGAAATTGTCAGTGTGACTTCTACAAAACAAACATTTTTCATAGCATTTGCATACTTAAACTCATAAAAAGAGTTAAATTATACTTGAGCACTGAAATGTCTAAGATCAACAATGCACGGGTCTATTGAAACATGGGCGATTGTAACAGTAGAGAATTGGGGCTTATGAAAGCGTGTGCTAAGGTATTCTCCGATACTATGGAATTACTTTGTAGATGGCACATCTACCAAAGTATTTTGACTAGTTGTAGGCCATCAATACAAGACAAGAGAGCTTGGGATGCCTCTTTTACATCGTGTGGACTACGGTGTTAGAATATGCAAATGAGAGTGACTCCGTTAGCAATGTGACATGCCTAGAGGTAGTCTTACAGAAGTTCTCGACTGTGGTGAATTATCTTAAAAGTGTATGGCTAACACCATACAAAGAGATGTTTGTATTTGTCTGGACCGATAGATATATGCATTTTGGAAATCCAACGACTAATAGAGTTGAAAGTCAACATGCTAGCATTGAGAGAAGCAGGACTATCGTCCAACACCGATTCAATTTACCGCACCTTTAGGATTTATATGGGTTTGTTTCAATATAGGCATTGCGTCTCACCTAGATGGAATTTGAGCGATCTAAAACTGTCAGAGGGTCTTCCTACAATTCCTGATGTCAATTTTGTATGAGTTAAGGATTATATTGTCCTAACGAAAAAGCTATAGTTGTGAGTGAATGTCGCTTTATACCGCTGGAAGCCATTGACAAAATTTTGGAGGAAGCTTAATCTCTTGCGATGTGAGTCACTAGAAGAGGATGACATCAACTGTAGTGTCGATGTATAGATGTTTATAGAACATTTCAAGCAGCAGATGAGGCCTGTTAAAATGAGTTGGCTAAGGAAGTTCAGGGAGATAATCAAACATTTGACAACTTCCCTTCATCAACCATCTGTGAAGACGAATACTCGATGGTGTCTCAACACAAAAGAAAAAAAAATCCACCTCCACCAGTCCTAATTGAGCAGCATCTGGGTTTGTTAGGAGTGATTTCGTTAATCCACGCGAACCTAGCAAGCACAACACCTTATCTGCTCGCCCCAGCTCGAAGATCTTGGAGCACATGTTTTTTCAATCTCATGAGCTAGGGAGACACAGTTGCTCGCTCATTTACAATATTGAATCCCTATCTATGCAAATGAGTATTCGGCCAAGAAATGTGAACTCCTCTGTTCATGTTTATGTTTATCAGTTTTCAGCTGTACTATATCTTTATATTAAGAACGTACAAGATGTAAGAGCCGATGAAAATTGTGGTTTTCGTTCGATAGTTGTTTATGTTAGTCTTTGGGAAGATGAATGACCTAATGTCCAATATAACTTGATGACGGAGTTGGACACATTTTGGAAACAATATGTTTAAATACTATGCGGTAAAGACAGGGCATACAGTGTAAGACGCTCACTGAACTTCTTTGAAAATGATGTTCAAGCACCATGAGAATTGGATGACAATGTCATACATGAGACTGTTGATTGCATCTACATACAATGTGATATTATCGCTCATTTACAATATTGAATCCCTATCTATGCAAATGAGTATTCGGCCAAGAAATGTGAACTCCTCTGTTCATGTTTATGTTTATCAGTTTTCAGCTGTACTATATCTTTATATTAAGAACGTACAAGATGTAAGAGCCGATGAAAATTATGGTTTTCGTTCGATAGTTGTTTATGTTAGTCTTTGGGAAGATGAATGACCTAATGTCCAATATAACTTGATGACGAAGTTGGACACATTTTGGAAACAATATGTTTAAATACTATGCGGTAAAGACAGGGCATACAGTGTAAGACGCTCACTGAACTTCTTTGAAAATGATGTTCAAGCACCATGAGAATTGGATGACAATGTCATACATGAGACTGTTGGTTGCATCTACATACAATGTGATATTATCGCTCATTTACAATATTGAATCCCTATCTATGCAAATGAGTATTCGGCCAAGAAATGTGAACTCCTCTGTTCATGTTTATGTTTATCAGTTTTCAGCTGTACTATATCTTTATATTAAGAACGTACAAGATATAAGAGCCGATGAAAATTGTGGTTTTCGTTCGATAGTTGTTTATGTTAGTCTTTGGGAAGATGAATGACCTAATGTCCAATATAACTTGATGACGGAGTTGGACACATTTTGGAAACAATATGTTTAAATACTATGCAGTAAAGACAGGGCATACAGTGTAAGACGCTCACTGAACTTCTTTGAAAATGATGTTCAAGCACCATGAGAATTGGATGACAATGTCATACATGAGACTGTTGATTGCATCTACATACAATGTGATATTATCGCTCATTTACAATATTGAATCCCTATCTATGCAAATGAGTATTCGGCCAAGAAATGTGAACTCCTCTGTTCATGTTTATGTTTATCAGTTTTCAGCTGTACTATATCTTTATATTAAGAACGTACAAGATGTAAGAGCCGATGAAAATTGTGGTTTTCGTTCGATAGTTGTTTATGTTAGTCTTTGGGAAGATGAATGACCTAATGTCCAATATAACTTGATGACGGAGTTGGACACATTTTGGAAACAATATGTTTAAATACTATGCGGTAAAGACAGGGCATACAGTGTAAGACGCTCACTGAACTTCTTTGAAAATGATGTTCAAGCACCATGAGAATTGGATGACAATGTCATACATGAGACTGTTGGTTGCATCTACATACAATGTGATATTATCGCTCATTTACAATATTGAATCCCTATCTATGCAAATGAGTATTCGGCCAAGAAATGTGAACTCCTCTGTTCATGTTTATGTTTATCAGTTTTCAGCTGTACTATATCTTTATATTAAGAACGTACAAGATGTAAGAGCCGATGAAAATTGTGGTTTTCGTTCGATAGTTGTTTATGTTAGTCTTTGGGAAGATGAATGACCTAATGTCCAATATAACTTGATGACGGAGTTGGACACATTTTGGAAACAATATGTTTAAATACTATGCGGTAAAGACAGGGCATACAGTGTAAGACGCTCACTGAACTTCTTTGAAAATGATGTTCAAGCACCATGAGAATTGGATGACAATGTCATACATGAGACTGTTGATTGCATCTACATACAATGTGATATTATCGCTCATTTACAATATTGAATCCCTATCTATGCAAATGAGTATTCGGCCAAGAAATGTGAACTCCTCTGTTCATGTTTATGTTTATCAGTTTTCAGCTGTACTATATCTTTATATTAAGAACGTACAAGATGTAAGAGCCGATGAAAATTGTGGTTTTCGTTCGATAGTTGTTTATGTTAGTCTTTGGGAAGATGAATGACCTAATGTCCAATATAACTTGATGACGGAGTTGGACACATTTTGGAAACAATATGTTTAAATACTATGCGGTAAAGACAGGGCATACAGTGTAAGACGCTCACTGAACTTCTTTGAAAATGATGTTCAAGCACCATGAGAATTGGATGACAATGTCATACATGAGACTGTTGATTGCATCTACATACAATGTGATATTACATTCTTCATCATAGAGAGAGCTGGATTTATTTACCGCTTTGTACAATCTGCCCTCCCACCCTGTCAGTCCCATGCTATTGCTATAGGGCATGTAAATGGTAATCACTACGTCCAGGTTGGGGAGTAGTTTGATGTATACATGCATTTAGAACGATTCATGTTTTCTTCCAAAACATCTATTAATGTGTTCGATTAATTTTACATGTATTTATATGCAACAGTCAATTTATCTCACCCTCTTTTTATTTTACAAAATGAAATTAAAATATGAAAAAAAATTACAATTTTTATTTTGAGTTTCATGTGATGTGTATGGTCCAACAATTTATAAACTTATAAGTGGGACACACAAATATAACTAATGGAATAAAAAAAGGGAGTTGTTAAACGGGTTTAAATAAGAAAGAACAATAAAAAATGTTATAAAAATGTTATAAAAATGTCAAATCATGTCAAATCTGTCTTTGATTTGCTCACATAGTATTGGGATTTCAAATAGAGAGTCCAAATAAAATACGGTTGTGTTAAACAAATCCACTCCAAGTAAAAAAAAACCCTGATAAAATAATCCAATATGTATTGACATGGGACGAGGGTAGGGGTGGCTTATCCACACCCTCTCTTCTTGTCGGCGTCGTTCGATCGATCTTCTGACCCCATGGGCCTCTACGCAGTCATGAGACCCACATTTTTGTCTTCTGGTTCTCTTTCTTAATCTATGCTGAATTTTTGAATTCCTTAATGTATTTCACGAAGATCTAGTAACTTTATCTGACATGATCTCATTATTTTATTCTTTCTCTTTCTTTTCAGGGCGCTGCTACTGTTGCCAATAAATATTCGTATCGATGAGTGATGGATCAGAAATGGGGTTGGTTTCAACTTTCAAGGTTTGATATGTAAGGGCTGAAAATGAGGAGAAAAGAAAAATATTAATACATTTACTATTGCACTGTATGATTAAAAGAAGTAATGACCATGCATGTGCATGAAAAATGACTTCAATTGGGAGAAGGATAAGGATTGGCCTATAAAGAGGGGACGGATAGAATTACAGAGAGCCACAATAGTTCCAAGTGAGAGTTTTGGAGAGTCGTATTTGATGTGTGTATTTTATACCACATTTACATGCATATTTTGGTACACATTTACATTATTTTGAGTTAAGATTGAGTTGATACTTTGAGATTTTGTGTGTTTTGTATGTAGGAGGGTTGGAGTGAAGTTGTGGTTGAATTGGAGAATATTTGGCTAAAAACCAGAGGAAAATGCCCTTTCAGCGCCCTACTAGTGCTCCAGCATTTCAAAGGACATAAGTTGGCATAGGAAAATGCCCTTCCAACGCTCCAGCGCCAGAATAGCACTCGGACCAGAATTTCATTTCCAAAATTGCTAAAGACTTAGTTGACTAGGTTTTTAAGTCTTTTACTTGTGTAAACCTAGGGGAAACCACTTGAGTTAAAAAAAAAAGCCTTAAAATAGAAGAAAAAAAAAAAGGGGTGGAACATTTAGAAAAAGAGGAGAGAGGCGGCTGAACATCTTCATCTTCTCTCTTTTCTTGTACATTTGTTGTTATGGTTTGTAACTAAACTTATTTCTAGGGTTTAACCTAGCCAAGCATGAATATTATTAGTTGATTTGATCTATAATACAAGCTTTTGATTCAATTCTCAATTCTTGTTCTTAATTACCAAACTTTAAAGTATGATTTCTACATAGTTGTTTGACCACCAATTATATTGTTTATTATACTCATCTATCCAAATCACATAAACGATCCATATTTATGTATTTTGGTAGAATCGGAATTAAGGAGATTAATTGTCGAATGCTCTGATCCGGGTTTAGGGGATTGATTGGTTGTTTAGTTCTTCTAGTCGTAATGGGTTATTTTTACTAAATTAAAGACTGCCATCAAACAGGATTAATTGGGTATCAAAAATACGTGTTGTTGCCACGATCAATGGAATGACATAATTGAGTGAGGAATCGACCCTTGAATTGGAATTGATATCAAATGCTTAACTTTTGTATCTCATAATAGGATTTCTTGGTAAGGTTGTGCCCTAGATTTTTCTCGTTGTAATTGCTAAAACTCTGTTTTACTCATTGTTCTAAAGAATCAAAAATATTTTCCGTATTTAAATTGTCGTTGGTTTTATTAGTTAAGTGCATTATTTGATAAAACTTGTCCCTGTGGGATCGACCTTGTACTCACACTTTGTGATACATTAGTACACTTGTACGCTTGCAAGTATTTTTACATCAATATTCTAGTGTTTCTTGGTTTTGATTTAATCTCCTTGAATAGTTTGCTTTTCTCTTTCTCTATCATCATGTGTGTTAGTTTTTAATTTAAGAAAAAAAACTAATTGACAATTGTGATATATATTTAACCAATTGAATTTTGTGACAATTGAGTGATTATGTGCAGTGACGTGACTTACTACAGGTGTGTAGTAGCTTACTTCAGGAGTCTGTGTGGGCTATAACTTCTTATTTAAAATCATGGGCTTTATGTAACATATTACATGAGTTTGTGTTTTGTTGGATATCTTATACCAACGTGATATGTGTTCTTTTCTCATAGGTCTCTTCATATGCATTTGTTTTTGTGGTTAAGTCCTAGTGGGATTTTATGTTCTATCGGGGCTGAGAGTTTTAATTGCATGCCATGTATTAAAGGTATAAATGTAGTGGTACATACAGATTTAGTTAGTGACACATGGAGATGATCTCATCATCAACCTTGCATGTATTATCAAAAGATGATCTCATCATCAACCGTGCATGTATTATCAAAAGATGATCTCATCATGTATTATCAAAACAAGTATGGTTCTGTATTTATCTTTTCAGGTGATAAACTTCTCATGCAAAAGGAAGTCTTTATCTTCAAGACTCACGTGTGGTATAAGTACATCACCCAAGATATTTTTGGTGGTTACAGAAGTTATGGGTGATAGAGAGTTGAGCATTATTTTCGTATCTTTTTGTAATCAAATCATCTCAATATTATTTCATGTGTGAGATTGTGAGCATGAGAGTTTAGTGAGCAATTTGTAGTGAGGACTTATGTATTGAATGGTGATTCTTCAAAAGAGGTTCAACTACGTTCTTGAGAAGAATGTGTTGATTCCTTGTTAGTGAAGTCTTTTGGAGGCGCCAAAAGCAAGCTCTACCTAAGTGGGTTGAGTGTTGAGTTGAAACAAACACTGAATGGGATGTACGAGCAATGTCTTTGGGTCAAAGATAGGGTTGTACTCTTGATTTGTGATTAGTGGATTGTTTCATAAGGTTAGTCGCTCATAGACTCGAGTTTTTTCCGAGGTTGGGTTTTCCTCGTAAAATTGTGGTGTTCTTATTTCTTTTATTTTCCGCATTTTAGTTTCCATATTTGTTGACTAACGATTTTGGTGAGAAACACCGAACTTTCAATGTGTAACTAAATTCTTTGTTAGGGTGTGATGTAATCTAACATGACAATTGTAAGTTAATTCTTACAAGTATTCAATTTTAATTCAATGGTTATTGTCTTCAATCTCTATGTTAATAAGTTTATTGTTTATTTGAGTGCTTGGTCACCATTTATATTTGCATATAAACTAATTTAGCTAAAGGTTAAGGAACACATGATATTCACTTGTCTTGATGGAATTGAGATCGAAGACATTAATTGTCAAAGGCCTAGATCAGGATTTAGAGGATTAATTGATTTTTATAATTCATATAATCTTAATGGGTTACTAATTCTTTAGTAACATGTGTTATCTAACATGATTAATTCATGAAAAAATTGGAGATAAGTCCCTCATTGGAAAGTTTAGTTTCAATAAGGATACTCTAATAAGTTGTGTTCCAATAAGTCCAATAAACTTAAATCAATATTCCAAAAAGGAAAAAAAGTTATGAACATTTATTTTATTGACTGAAATATCCTCATATTCTCAATTTGACACCAAAATTTGAGATTTCTCATCTGGCAATTATTTCGGCCGATCAATAGGTGGAAATGTTGTGCCTAGGTCTAGGTAACAATGCCATATATGGTGGTGGTTTGTGGCGGATGCGTCTTCAGTGACCGGATCTAAGACTTTTCTTCATAGTTGATCACGACTTCAAAGTCAAAATCCTGTGAAATCAACAGCTGACGGTGGCAAATGATGGCTAGGGGTTGGTCATGGTGCTCCAACCCTTCATTTTGGTTGGTTGGCAGCCTTGATTGGTGGTCGAACGATGATGGTCCACCATAATCAGGAATTTGAGAATATGTTATCTATTTTGACTTGGTCATATGTAATATGTTTCTCGCAGGTATCTTATTTTTACAAAATTATGTGTGGTAGGTGTAGAAAGTTAGGAAACCATGATAGAAAATATGTAATTCTGCCATCTTAGTTTTTATGATTTTTTATTGAATTTAATGATTGTATTCATGAACATATAATTTTTCTTTATGATAGATAAGGGTTTTTTTGTAAAAAAATTATGGATTGCTTATGATATATGTTGTTTGTACATTTGTTGGGAAGGTGAGATTGATTTGAATTAATTTTGTTATGTGTTTGAAACATATTTCATTTGAAAATTTATGATAAATGAAAGTAGGATGAAACAGATACCATTATGAAGAAACCAAACAAATAAAATTTCAACATATCCAAATCAGATAATATATAAACAGATCTATCATAACAAGAGCAAAGAGAAAAATAAAATTCAAAAAAGAAGAAGAAATTGATGCATCTTTTCAGATATAACTTTAACAAATCTAAAATAAATATAATTTTGACAGATTTAAAACAAATACAATATCAGTTATTGAAGATAATTGACCTTTTCATTTTTCATTATACAGATATACGATAACAAGAACAATGAAAAAATAAAATACAAAAAAAGAAGAAGAATAAAGATGATACATTTTTTCAGATATAACTTTAATAGATTTGAAACAGATATAATATTAAAAGATCTGAAACAATATACAATATTAAAACTCTACTTTGAAGATCTATCATGTATCAAATGATGGAAGAAGAAGCTCAGATCTCTGTACCAAAGAAGAAAATTAATTGTCGATCTATGTTACAAGTGAATTAAGAAGAGAGAAGAAACAACGAACAAGGAAAAAGATAATAGATTGACGAAGGAGGAGAGTATTGGAGGAGGAGATCAACGGAGGAGTAGATCGACGGGAAGAATAATAATAAGAAGAGGAGGAAGACATCAGTGTGTTGGAGTGACATACTTGTGATTAGAAATGACATTATCTTGTTTTATGAGGGGTATTTTGGTTAACACATTATTTTTGTCATTTTTATAATATTTTTATCCTTATTGGAACACAAAAGCCCTGATTTTTCCTTCTGTATAAATTCCCCTTTATTCATTATCTAGTGATATGTGTTAACACCGTGATCGATCAAATCAACATGCTTGATTTTTATTAATTGTAATTAAATTTTCTAGTGAAATCACTACCCTAGTTTCCATGATCATCTTAAATTCAAGTTCTAAATTTTGCTTATTTGTAGTTTACTTTAAGGGCATTATATCAATAGGTCTCTCCTTGTAAACTTATACACCACTAAATTCATGACCCAATCTAATATATCAATAGATCCATAAAATTTACCTAGATTGTCTCAAATACCCTTCATCAATTTTAAAAAACTAAAACACCCTAAAAAATGCCTCTCTAGCCTCTCTCCGTCCCCTCCCATCTCTAAATAATGATTTTTTAAATTTATTTGTGATTGTTATCAGGTATCATTTTTATAAAATTACTATTTTTTTTTCTAATTTGACAACATACGCATAAGAACAAAATGTCGTACATGAAGCATGCGATTTTGTCACATGACATGTCACGTGCTGGTTTCTTTGCCTTGGTTCATTGGCATTTTTTTAATGTTTTTACTAATGCAAAACAAAAAATAATCAGGATAAGTGAGATAATTTTTGAAATTTTAATAACAATTCATTGGTTTCATTAAAAAAATCATAATAGATACAATATACAAAAACAATTTTAGCCATTAGTTTTTAAGTTTATCTTCAAAATTAAAAAAATTTATCAAGATCTACAGTCTAACTTACTTTTATCTTAAGATTCATATTTGTTATGAATTTTTTAAAAATAATTTAGTTATTTTCCAAAAAATTGCATGATAAATATATTTTTCCAAAGATTTAACATTTAAAATGGTGTTTTTCTTCAAAAGGGAGAAAAAAATAAAGAAAACAACACTAGTAATGGATATTTATTAACAATGTCCACATCATACTATCTAAACATTGTTTTCCCTATTTAGGGAACAAAATATGAAAAAAAAGTTAAAATAGGGTATGCATCATATTACTTAGAGTTATCTATCTTAAATAATAATTATAGTGATTCCATACCTTTAGTTAATAAATCAACTTTGAGACGAATTTATAATTTAATTTGTCAAATTTGTTCAATAAAAATAAGTCTAGTCACTAGTTCAATAGAATCAGGTCTATAAACAAGTTCTTTTAACATTGATATCATTTATTAACACTTATTCCTCTGGCGTTGATCTCATTATATATTGAAATTATATTTAAATTTTTTAATATATTTTGAGAATTATACTATGACTTTAGGATGATTCAATTTTTTTTTAATAATGTTAAGTCAAAGCTAAATACATTCAGAACAAAATACAAGTCCAAATATTAAGACCGAAAATTCGACCTTGACCTGAAATAATTTGTGGACTCGAAATAGTGACCTGACTCGTCCATTATTTTGATAAAACATCTAAAAAAATGGTTGTAGGGATTAGATTTTTTGGATAAAGCTAAACTAGGACACAAATCTACCTCTCAATGGATCTCATAATTTTCGAACAAACGTTTATCTAGTTATCTACTACTCATATCACTATATTACATGTGATAGTGTCGAAAATTAATAACCCAAGAGCTCGAAAAGCTATCTCTCCTATATATTTTAGTTTTGAAGCGATGCTAATATAATAGTACTAATGTCGTTGTTCGTGAAACTGCGAGCCTATCAACACGAATCTCAACCTCCTTTATCTGATGTCATTCCAACTGTGATCAAATTTCATCTTTCATTTTTTATTGCTCAATTATAAAATGAACTCCAGCAAGAAAATAGGAACAAGAAACTGAAGTTCTGATTTACATTCTTTCCAATTTTTGGTAAACATTTTTATTTCTTCCTTCCCCACCTTAAACTTTGGACTGAGAATTGTACACTTTGTAAGGCTTGCTATTTTGGAGTAAATCTTTAGGGTTAATTATTTTGATCGAATTAATCTAATTATTTTGTATTTTGGGTATTGTGAAGCCTTGTCTAAAGGTGTTCTTTTTCATCTTCTAATGTATTATTAGAATTCTAAGCCTCCAATGTATTAACATGATTATGCAAGTGAGGTTCTTTCACATTAATTTTGACGTATTCATTTGTCAAGAGAAAAACCTTATAGACTTTGGATGGAGAATGATATCATGTAATATGAGAATTTATTGCATTCAACTTTTAATGGAAAGACATTTCCAATGTTCCAAAAAAAAAAGTTTTTCGTTGAAATAAATACAAACAATGTTAAGTTTTTCCTTTAAAAAACTATATTTAATTAATTAAGGACTTAATTGAATAAATTTTATGGACCTATGAATCTATTGAGCTATAAGATTAATGAGTGTCCTTAGTGGGTCACAAGATTATTTCAAGAACCTATCAATCATTAAGCCTTTGAAAAATTGAATACTAAAATTAAATAAAGTGCATCACACAATATTTACGAGGAAAACCCAATCCAGAGAAAAACCTCGGGTGTCTGTAGCCACAAACCTTTGAAGCAATCCACTATCACAAATGGGTTACAAGAATGTCCCTAAAGCTAAGATCCATATCACCTACACTAGTTTCTTGCTTGAATCACTCGACACACCCAACCACAAGTAGATCCTTCACAACGATGCTCCAGAGTCGCACTGAAGTCTTCAAGCTCCAAGAACAAACAATAATGCCCTAAAAGTGCAATGCAAGAATGCATGAATTATGTAAAAATAAAAACTCACTCAAGAAGATATGAAACGGTTCAGAATAGGCTAGTAAAAGACTTAGGGTTGTTTGGTTACCAAAGACAATATATATGATATGAGTAGGAACCAAGAAAGCCCTAGATAATGGCCTAAAAGATATGCATAATATTGACCCACGAAATTAGTAATTGATTAAGTCCTAATATTGTGGTCAAAGCCATAAAATAATAAGGAAAGACTTCCTTCAAGTGAGGAGATGATTATCTCTAAAAATATGAAAGATATCACTTTTAAATAAGAAGAGATAATCATTCCTAAAACCAACTTGATTTTATTCCAATTAATCAAATCAAGTAATTAGTTAAAACCAATTAAAACACAAGGCCATAAAATAAGGAATTGACTTCCTTAAAAGAAGGAATTGATTATCTCCAAAAAAAAAGGAAATCATTCTTTAAAAGAATAGATAATCATTCATAAAACAAACTTGATTTTAATATAATCAATCAATTCAACCAAATCAATTAATTAAATAAAATCAGTTAAAAAAGCATCTCACGTTAAAGGCTTAAAAATAAAGCATCTCACGTTAAAGCATCTCAAAAATCTTATGCTCATGTAGGCTATGTACGTGCAGCTTACTTGGAATCACTATTACTGTGTGTTCATGTAGGGTACATGTTGCACAACTTTTAACCTGCATGTAATCTAACCTAATGTGGATCCCAGCTATTCTAGATTAAAATATTATATTGAGCAAGCATAGTGTCACACAATAAAACCTTACAACCTTACTTTAATCTTATCAATCATTCTCTTTACTTTTATTTATCAATTAAATCATTCTTCAAGTTAGCTACAATAGTCAAATTAAACTTATCTCTATGGGATCAATCTTGTACTTTCATAAACTATACTATTTGTAGCTATTTGTGCACTTTCGAGAATTATTACATTAAATTTTTGGCACCATTGTTGGGAACTAATTTTAGTTTAATTTTGTACTTAGGTTTTTTTCTCTTGATTTTCAAGGTTTATACAAGATAGGCATTCTATCTTGAAAGAAGATTTACAACCTTACATTGACGATATTAGAGGTTTGTTGAGGAACAAGAAGCAAAATAGCAAAATTGAAAAAGAATCCTCAACAGAAAACAAAGAGATGACACTAGTTGTGCAAGCTAAGAAAATGAGTGATATTGACATCCCCACCATTTCATAATCTCCTCCATGCATCACACTTTCAATGGCACTTAGGAACTACGAACTCAAATCCATGCACTTAAATATGATGCCTTCTTTTCTTAGTTTAAGTTTTGAAAATCCTTTAAATCATATTCTTGAAACTTTTAATATGCTTTATAGCATGCCTTTAGCTACAGAAGTCACTGAAGAGCACCTAAGGATGAAGATTTTTTATACACTTTGAAAGACAGTGCAAAGATGTGGCTAAACAATATGAGGTCAGGTTCTCTTAGCACTTCGACAAAGATGCAAAACAAATTTTTGGAGAAATTATTCTCAACACCAAAAATTGATGCGCTAAGGGATAAGATCATGCAATTTGAAGAACAAATTGATGAATTTTTTGAAGCATGGGAAATGTTCAATAATCTCTTCACTCAATACCTTCATCATGCTTTACCTACCTTAGTGTTAATGCACATATTTTATTGGGAACTAATTGTTTCCAATAAAGCTGCAGTTAACAATTACGGAGGGAGAGAACATGACTCTGACTGAATGTCAACCCTCTCTAATGCTAGAGGTAGAGCCTCTAGAGCCCGGGTGGTAGGCTGTAGTGAGTATGAATGTGTAAAGATAGATTTGCAAGAAAACATATAAATCACAAGATAGAACAAACAAATAACCTGTTACAAAAATACACAAAAAAATATCTCACAAAAAAAGAGAGAGGTAATCATCAATTAATCATAAAGGCTTGACCCTCTAAGGCTTTAAAAAACCTCTTGGCCCCAGCAGAGTCGCCAGTTGTCGCAACCAGCGTCACGACGCGGATCGGCGAAATACTCCTGTGAAATAATATTATCCCGAAACACAAAATATAGAAAAAAAAACTCAAGAGTCGCCACCTGTTCAAAAACAGTTACCGAATTAATTAGATGACTACCCTACGAAAACTTGCTCTTTGCAAGACATGGTTAAAAAAAATGATATAATTTGTTTTAAAAATTGGTGTCTCGTCTTTAATTCTCATAATTTCTATGAAAGAAACATGAAATAATTTTAGATGAGTAGCAAAGCTATTTGTGTGTGGGAAAACATTGCAAATTTTAAATAAAATAAAAAAGATTTTGTAAAACACAATCAACTTATGATAGTTTTAAAAGAAATTTGATTTTTGAAACACTATCAACTTATGATGGTTTTTGGAAAGATTTTTAAAACAAATTTGGGTCAACTATTGACCATATAAGGAAAAAAAATAATTAATTTCATTGAAAGAAAAACCAATTATTTGTAGAAATATCGAAAATAAATGGTTAATTTATCACCAACGCAGATTCGCAACCAACTTTTGGTAGATTTTAAAAGACACCAACTTATGATGTTTGGATTAATTTAAATCCCTAAAATTTCAACTTATGATATTGAACTATCCCTAAGAATACCAACTTTTGGTATTTGATTCGGTAATTTGCTAAGAGTCAACTATTGACCTATCAAACCCAAACATATGTACACACAATATACATACACGACATCACATACAAACCTATTAATATAAACAATACATACACAGCACCGCCTATCCATGTATCGACATATACATATACATATAATATATATATACATATAGACACAACATTCACATATATAGATGTACACCTCTCAGTTATCTCATGCAATGTATCTACACGTATCATATATAACACCATAACAAGATACATATATTAAAGACACATCATCACATAGAATTGATATGGCCTATAACCAACAACATCTCATATATATATAATACATCCGCATGTGCATATAATATCCAAACAGCAAAGTGTATATATATATATATATATCTCCCACATGACAGTGCATGAGCAGTATAACACTTACTAGAAAAAGAACAGAAATCTGTGAGAATACCGAACAAAATAACTGATGGTGTAGGCGGTGATCGGGTGATGCCGTGCTGATGAACCAAATGCTATGAGAAGGAAGAACCAAGTGATGGTATTGCTGGGCAAGGAGAAGGTACGGGTGGAGGTGAAGAGAACTTGGGCTGGTGGTGATAAGAAAGAATGTCCAGTGAAGTAGAGAGATGGAGAGAAGAAGGCTGTTGATTATAGTGTGGCTAATGAAAAAAAGCCGGTCAATATTGGAGAGTAAAGATGCAGTGTGGTGAAGGATGAAGTTTCCCCGGAACCTCCCCTAGGAAGAAAGTGAGAGCCATATTTATAGGAGAGGAAGGCTTAGATAACGATAAGGAAAATATGATAAGTTTAACAACAATAGGATTGAGGAGAGGTTTTTGAGATGGAGAAGAAGACTAATAAAAGGATCAAAAGTCTCCAACCGAATTCCTTCTTTATTTTCCTATTTATCTATTCATTTATTTTATTTTCTTTTGTGCTTGGTTTATTAGGTTTTGTTGGGCTTGTGGGAACGAAATTTATTCAAAACCAATTTGGGTTTTCTCTTACAATAATTTTGATTTAATAGGTCCAACCCGGACAAAAATCGGGTACTACAATAGTGTAGGTGATATGGATGTTAACTCTAGGAAAATTCTGGTAACCCTTTGTGAGTAGTGGATTGCTTCAAAGGTTGGTAACTACAAACACCTGAGATTTTTCCCTAGATTGGGTTTTTCTCGTAAATATCGTGTGTCACACTATTTGATTTTTTTGTATCCATATTTTTTCAATTGGTATCAGAGAAGGTCAATCTATGTGTTGAGTGAGATCCTTAATCATAATGGATACTAATTGTGATGAGAACATGGCTTCGTTTGTCAATGGTGAGCAATATGTCTACTGGAAGGCTAGAATGCGAATTTACATGAAATCTCTTGATGATCGGGTTTGGCTCTCTGTAGTTCATAGACGTGATGGACCATAGATCTTACATTCGTGTTTTGATGCAAAAATACTTAATGTGCTATTTGATTGTACTCATATTTGAATGAATTTGGATAGAGCATGGCATGAACATATTGATTGATTTAAGCATCATTATTTATCATTTGGAATCATGTTTGATCATATTTTATATGATTTGGATGAATTTGAAATTTTTTAATTTCATATTACAAAAACTGCTCAAATATCGCATACTGTACATGTCGGTAGAATAGTCATAACTTATTCATAAGATCTCCAAATGACTTTATTCTTGTTCTAAAAATTATTAATACATAGGGGAACATTCATTGTTCAGAGATTATGAATCAAGTTTGAGTGAAATATGTTCAATTTCTCTATCGAGGTTAGTATAATTGTGCATACACGATATTACACTATTTGAGATTACATGATGAAATTGAGTGACCAATTGAACTCCATTGGCTGTGAAATTTTGTGTGGACATTTAAATATATATTAAATGATTTATAATGTGCTTAATTGAATTTTATTGAGCTTATATCATATTGATTGAGCTATGTGCAAGCATGGAAGCTCTTTGAGCTTACAAGCAAGAATGAGGTGCCTTGTCACCTATTTCTTTGTAGGTGAAATCAATTAAGTACCATGAGTTAGATGCTCCTCAGCCTGGCTAATCCAATGGAGGTAATGAATGTCACCAGTGTTGGTCGTGTTGGCCAGATCTGGCCATTTTCCTCTACAGTGGTTACAAGTTTTAAAGCAAGATTTCGGTAGCTATGGTTAACTAAATAAGGTGAGGTTGATAAGGTTTCGTTGTTTATCGCCTTGTGAAACTTTTGAGACCAACCGGGTGGTAAATGCCTGGCGGACGGAGACTAAGGCATGAAGAGGAGAGAGAGATAGAGGAGGCGTGAGGAAGAGAGAGAATCGTGTGAAAGGAGAGAGAAAGTGTTGCATCAAAAGTTTCAAATAATTACAACAATGCCACCAATCTTTGACAAAAACAAGCTGGAAACATGATTTTCATGTTTTCACTTTTGGGTTTTCAAAAACAAAACTTTGAGTTATTGTTTTCTAAAAACTGAAGACACAAACGAATTTTCATCTGGTTTTTAATTTTCAAAAACAAAAACAGTTTTGAAAACACAAAGCAAACACACTCTAAGTCATCCAAAGCTAATCTTTAGTGTTATGAATGTCAAGGTTTTGGACTTATGTTACATGAGTGTGCAAATAAAAATAAGAACAATATGTCCATGAAGGCTACACTAAGTGAGAGTGAAAGTGACAATGAGGAAGGCAAGTCTGATGATGAGAATAATAAAATAGTTGTCTTCACAAGTTCAATGCATGTCGAACTAAATTTAGATTTTAATAAGGATTCGATTGAAGATCTGAATGGGGACACAACTCATTTGCAAGATGCCTACAATCAGCTTATGGTAGCTTTTGGCAAAAGTCAGAAGTCTAGATTACTACTACAAATCCAGCTGCAAGAGAGAATGGTTCATGAAGTTGAATTGATCACTAAACTTGAGGAGATCCAAGAGCATAGTAATCATGATCAAGCTGAAATCCAATAATTACAAGGTACAATTTATAACATCCAAAGTCAATTATCCAAATATTTTATGTTTAAAACTTTCCAAGTAGGAACCAGTAACTTGTATAACATGCTTGGTACTATGAGACAAAGCTAGAATTAGGGATGAAATTGGATATATCAGTGAATCCTAATAGGCTAAGAAAGATGAAGGAATGAGTATCTGCACCAAACATGTAAATAAAGGTAAAACTCCTATTATTTCATCATCTCAGCCTTCGCATGCATCTAGAGTTCAGTCTATGTCACCAAAAAATCATGTAGCTTACATGAAACTTGTATCTGCTAGTTCACGTACGCTACCTGAAGATAACCAACTTTCCCTAGTTCACATAGGCTATATGAAACATGTATTGCCTACCTGATCTGGATTCTGTGCCTATAAGTAACTTGTGTTGTGTTAAAGGACATATTAGACCTTATTATTCAAAGGTGATGAAATCAAGGAGACATGAGCATGTTAAAACTATTTCAAATACATACATGCTTGACATTATACTGAATTGTTCCAAAGATTTATGAGTTTTCTTAATTCATTTCATATGGCATCTGCTCATACATCTGTTTCACGTTCTCCACAAAAGATTTGGATGAAGAAAAGAGATTTGTTGTGTAATGTTCCACTTGTAGCTTATAATGCTAGGTGTCAAGATAAGTAGTATTTCGATAGTGGATGTTCGAGACATATGAGTGGTGATAAGTTGCTACCGTCAAAGATTAAAGCTTTTAATGGAGGTACAGTTACCTTTGGGGATGGAAGTAAAGCACAAATCAAAGGTAAAGGTACGGTACATGGTCTAAGAATGATAAATTTGAAGAATGTGTTGTATGTTGATGGATTAAAAATTAATATTGTGAGCATAAGTCAATTGTGTGATGCTGGCTATACTGTTAAGTTTTCACAACATAAGTGTTAAGTGTTGGATTCTCAAGGTTTGCTTGTGATGATAGCAGGGAGGCCTAATGAAAATTGCTAGGGAATTACATGCACTGATCATGTTACTTTTCTATCTTATGTTGTTGATAATTTTGATTTATGGCACCAGTGTTTGGGTCATATAAATCAACATTATTTGCTTATGTTGGTGAACAGTGTTGCAGGCATTTCAAAGATCACCTCAGATTCAAAAAGGATATTGAAATCACTAGGCTAACACAGGAGAGAGGGGGTGAATTTTTTCTCCAAAAACTAAGTATAAACCCCAAATACAAAACCATAATCTAAAAACTCACAAATGATCAAAACAGTGTCTAGAGTACAAATCTGCCAGCCAACCAACCAACCAACCAAGTAGATAATATTTGACCTAGCAATTCAAGTCGAAATGCAACGAAATTTGGTATGTAATATCACAAAACCTTAATGAATACTATATCAAAAATTAAGATAAAAATTCGAAGTCTAACTATATGAACAATGCACGGACAGATTTCTATTCTAGAAAGTCAAAATCTTATGATGCTCACCCTCACTTTAAGCTTCCTACTCTCTCTTAACATGGCAAGCTCACTCCCCCTTAAGTTGTGCATCTAATATGCATATTTAATCAAATTATATGCACTTTTTCATCAATTATCTCTCCCCCTTTTTGTAAGCACTCAAAAAGGTGAGGAAATAGGGGTAATGCAACTTCAAAAACAATGAATCGTTTAACTCAATGAAGTGCATCAACTAATGCTTCCTAAGCCATGTAAAAACATTGAATGCATATCTTGAAAAACATTCAAAATACCAATTAAAGATCAAATATGTTTTCAAGCTCATATATGCTATCAAGGAATACCAATAACATGGAAGCAATCATGGATCATCATTTAAGCATGGAATCAAATCAAACACATAAGAGTTTGTTTGGGAACTCCCCCTACACGTGCATCTCATTCAAATAAGTATATATAACCAATTGAGATGTGTCACATGCAATCAAGTAAATACCATGCATTGAAGGTGCATCAATCAATCCTAATACATCTCTTAATTTTATAAACCTATCCTTAGCTAATGGTTTTGTAAATAAATCTGCAACATTGTGTTCTCCTTCAACATGTTCAAGCACAATGTTTCCTTTAGCTACATGATCTCTTATAAAATGATGTCTAATCTCAATGTGTTTGGCTTTTCCATGATGAACCGAATTATTAGATAAATGGATTGTGCTAACGTTGTCACATTGAATAAGTGTTATCAAATGACATATTAAAATCAATCAATTGTTGTTTAATCCATAGAATTTGTGCAACACAACTACCTATGGCCATGTATTCGGCTTCGGTTGTACTTAGGGCAACACAAGTTTGTTTCTTTGAAAACCAAGATATAAGCATGTTCCCTAGGTATTGACATGTACCACTTGTACTTTTCCTATCGATTCTACAACCTCCATAATGGGCATCACTAAAAGCATGCAAGTCAAATGAGGATTTTCTATCATACCATAACCCTAAGGTTGATGTATCTTTCAAATATCTCAATATCCTCCTAACGGCCGTTAAGTGTGATTCTTTAGGATTAGATTGATATCTAGCACACATACACACACTAAACATGATATCTGACCTAGATGTAGTAAGTCAAATAAAGTAAACTTCTAATCATAGACCTATACATCTTTTGATCCACCTCTTTGCTTTTAAGGTCGACTTCTAATTTAGATGTCACTCCCATTGGTATAGAACATCCTTTCGACAAGTCCATACCAAACCTTTTAAGCAAGTCATAAGTGTATTTAGTTTGACTTATGTGAATGCCATGTGAGGTTTGTCTAATTTGTAATCCTAGAAAATATGTCAACTCACCCATCATAGAAATTTCAAATTCACTTTTCATGCACATAGCAAATTCATCACACATTGACTCCAAAGTAGCACCAAATATAATGCCATCCACATATATTTGCACAATCAACAAGTCATCACCTTTGTATTTAGTAAACAAAGTATTATCAATACTACCACAACAAAGGCCATTTTCTAACAAAAATTTACTAAGTCTCTCATACCATGCCCTAGGTGCTTGCTTTAAGTCATACAATGTCTTGTCTAATTTATAAACATGATTGGGGTATTCTTTAGATTCAAAAACCGGAGGTTGTTTAACAAACACTACCTCATTTATCACACCATTCAAGAAGGCACTCTTAACATCCATTTGAAAAAGTTTAAAACCCTTATAGCATGCAAAAGCTAATAAAAGTCTAATGACCTCCAACCTTGCAACCGGTGCAAAGGTTTCTTCATAATCTATACCCTCTTCTTGACAATAACCTTGAGCTACTACCCTAGCCTTATTCCTAGTCACTTCACCATTCTCATTCATTTTATGTTTAAACACCCATTTGGTTCCAATAATGGTGTGGTCTCTAGGTTTTGGAACAAGTGTCCAAACCTTGCTTCTTTCAAATTGTTCAAGTTCTTCTTGCATAGCAAAAATCCAATCTTCATCAATTAAAGCATCTTTTACATTCTTAGGTTCTATCATAGATATCATAGCATAAAGATTTGAAGGGTGAGAGTTGACCATTGAATTCAATCTTGATCTAGTTTGAATGCCTTTTGAGAACTCTCCAGTGATAAGCTCTTTAGGATGCTTGTGCATGTCATTCACTTGAAGCCTATTTCCTTGATTATTAGAGCTGCCCGATTGTATATCTTTACCATACTTATCATGATCTTCATTATTAGACATAGGTTCCTCTTGGTTTTTTGATTTGCTGTAGCATCATTTGAGATTGCCATCTCCTTCAAGCTTCCCACCAATAAATCATCGTCCTCTTCTATTTGTAGATCATGACCTCTATTAGAGTGAAATCTTTGGATGATCTAGCCCTTCAAAACCTGAAATTTCTTCCTCTACAAGAACATTTGGATCAAGTGAAAACATATCATCGAATTTGACATGCACACTTTCTTTCACACCCTTAGACTTAACATTAAAAACTCTATAAGCTCTAGAATGAGTAGAATAACCAAGAAATATACCAATTTCACTCTTAGCATCAAACTTATCAAGATTGTCTTTTGTATTCAAAATATAGCATTTACAACCAAAAACTCTAAAATAGTCAACTTTAGGCTTCCTAGCATACAAAACCTCATATGGAGTCTTTTTCAAAATCTTTCTAATAGACACCCTATTAGAAACATAACATGCATTATTTATAGCTTCGGCCCAAAAGTGTTTAGGTAAGGCATATCAAGCATCGTGGTTCTGCCTAACTCTTGTGGTGTCCTATTTTTTCTTTCAACAACTCCATCTTGTTGTGGTGTTCTAGGTGCACTAAAATTATGTGTAATACCATAAGAGTCACATAAAGCATCAAATCCATAATTTTCAAATTCACCTCTATGGTCACTCCTAATTTTGGAAACATGCAATTCATGCTCATTTTGCACTCTTTTAATGAAAGACTTAAACTCATGTAATGCATCACTTTTATGCGCTAAAAACAAACACCAAGTAAATCTTGAATAATCATCAACAATAACAAATACATAATACTTGCTACCTAGACTTGATGTAAAAATACTCGCAAGTGCACAAGTGTACTATTGTAGCACAAAAAGTGAAAATACGAGGTCAATCCCACAGAGACAAGTTAAAGTCAAAATTGTACCAGAATTCGCAATTAATGTAAATAACAATTAAATTAAAGATGAAGGTTGATGACTTATGAGAATGAAAGAGTAAAAAAGTAAAACGAGTAAGAAATTCAATAAGAGAAGAAACTAGGGGACGATCTCACCAAACAATCATATTGCAAATTCATAAAGATGAAGCAACAATCACAATTCTGATTCTATGGTTATTTTTCTCTCAATTATGTTGATCCATGGATCGTGGCAACAACACGTATTATTCATCCTAAACTAATCCTGTTTGATGGCAGTCTTTAGATTTAGAATCAATAACCCATTAAGAACAGAAAAATCACACAACCAATTAACCCCCTAAACCCTGATCGGAGTAGTCGACAGTTAATCTTCCTAATTCTAGTTTCACCAAAAGACATAAATACGGATCATTTACGTGATTCGGCTAGATGGGTATATATATTTAACCTAATTGGTGATCAAGCAATCAAGCAAACAACATACTTTGAAGCATAGCAATTAAGAACTAGACTCATGAATTGAATTGAAAGCTTGGAAGAATTTAATTTGCAATAATCATGTTCGGCTAAATCACACCCTAATAAAGAGTTTAGTTACTACACATAGTAATAAACACAAAACAAAAGGAAGAAAAAACCATGAGTTTATTGATAGAACGAAGAAGGTTTGGTAGTCGTCTCACAAGCGAGAGTGACTTTAGTAAGAAAATTCGGTGTGTCTTCTCTTAAGGTTGGAGAGCTATTTATAATAAATACAAGGCTTTAAAAACAACCTTCAATTACCCCTAAACCTTCCCTAGTCGTGCAAACCAATTGGAACCCAAATAGGAGTTGGTTTCCCTAATTTTCAGCTTCAAAATCGCGTCTGACAGATCTGACGCTCGAGCGTGGGAAGGGCATGGGAAAGGCGCCAGCTTTGTTGTCAAGATGTTGTCTTCTGGTGCTGGATCCACGCTCGAGCGTGGGAAGGGCGCTCGAAACATTTTCCTTATCCGAATGTGCTCCAATTTTTACCAACTCTTCATATGAATCTTCCTACATCAAAAACATAATAATTCATGTAATATCAACTCAAAATAAGAGAATTGTGATTGGAAATATATGAATAAATGTGGTACAAAAATACATACATCAAGACTCTTTGTCCTACTAGGACCAAACAAATCAATATGCAATAGTTGAAGTGGCCTAGAAGTAGAAACAACATTTTTTGATTTAAAAGACTCCTTAATTTGCTTACCTCTAATGCAATGTTCACATATAATTGAATCACCAAACTTCAACTTGGGTAAGCCTCTAACTAATTCTTTTGAACTAAGCTTTCTCAAAGTAGAAACACTTACATGACCTAATCTTCTATGCCAATGCAGCACAACATCATTATACGAAATCAAACATGTCATATTATCATTCATAATATTAAAGTCAAGTGCATACATATGACCTATTCTAACACCTGATGTAATGATATTATCATGCTCGTCTACAATACAACATTTACCTTTCATAAAATGAGAATCAAATCCTTTATCCACTAATTGACTAATGTTAAGCAAATTAAATTGCAACCTTTCAACCAAAAGACAGTCATTTAGAGAAAAGGAACCATTACCAACCGATCCTATGCCTAGAATCTTTCCCTTGGAATTGTCTCTAAAAGTAACATAACCACCATTCTTCTTTTCCTTGAATGAAGTAAATAAGGTTCGATCTCCACTCATGTGCCTTGAGTATCCACTATCCAAGTACCATTGGCATGGATTGGATGAAGACTGGAAGCATACCTAACCATGTGAATTCAAAAGACCTTAGATATCAAAACTTTGGATCCTTGAGGGTTAGATACCATAGCATAGACATTCAATTTAAGCACAACACTTGCATAATCAATTTTGTTATCATATTTCAAGCACTTTGGCACCCAAACCTTTTTCAAACTTACTTTCCTCACTCTAGGGTGTGTGGCCCCAGATGAAGATGCACCACCCAAGGGGTGAGCACCTTTGGCCTTGGCTTTCAAAGCCTTGGCCGAGCCTTGCATGGTCCTTGGAGCTTTAGTCAAGTCTCCTTTAGGTCTTACAAGCTTAACCGATTCTTTATTTTCACATTTAGAGCCATCAAGAGTCATAGCATCATAACCAAGTCCACTCCTATCTAAATAATGCCTTTGAGAGGCCAACATTTCATCCAATTTCAAGGAACTCATGGCAAATTTAGACAATTGAGTTTCTAGAAATCTATTCTTTTCTTTTATTATATCAAGCTCATGTTGCAAGGAAGTAGTATTGGAAAGCATTACACACTCATGTTCATCCCATGTAACCAATTCTTCTTCTAACTCAAGCACCCTAGCTTTAAAATGATCATAATCATGCATATTCATATTTGAATTTTCAGCCATACAAACATTCTCATCAAGCACAAGAGATTTTCCTTTTAAACACTTGTTCTCATCAATCAAAACATCATGCTCAAGTATCATATCATCATTTTTAGCGCATATAGAAACATACTTGGCATTGAATTCCTCAAGTTCACTAACATGCATTTCATCAATTTTCATAAGTCTAGCATTTTCTTTCTTAAGTTGTTTGCACTTTCTAAGCAACATTCCATGAGAATCACATAAATCATCGTAATTGGCATACAATTCAACATAGGTTAAGGAAGTAGAGTCTTTTACCATCTCATCTTGAGAAGATGAGTCAATTTTCTCCCATTTTGCCATAAGACAAAAGTGTGCCTTATGCTCCATCTCATCCTCACTTGATGAGCTTGAAGAAGAATCATCCCATGTAGCCTTTAAAGCTTTCTTCTTCTCCTTGCCTTTGCCCTTATGATATTTCTTTGTTGCCTTTGGACATTCGGCGATGAAGTGACCAACCTTGCCACAATTGAAACAAGTTGGTTTCTCTCTTTCCTTCTCCTTCTCCTTGCCTTTGAACTTTCAATTCTTGAATCCACCTCTCTTATTCTTCACAAATTTCTTGAAATTCTTCACCTTCATAGCCATCTCATCATTACTATCCTCATCACTTTCACTACTTGAAGAAGAACTCTCTTCGGCCTTAACCTTAGAAGCCATAACGTCTTTAGATTTAGTAGTCACAACTAGGGCAATGCCCTTTTTCTTTTGAGGCTCTTCATCCACTCTATTCAACACTTTCATCTCATGAGTCATCAAGCTTCCAATAAGCTCATCCAACTTCAAAGTCTTCAAGTCTTTGGCCTCCTCGATGGCGGTCACCTTCTCACTCCAATTTCTAGGTAATCTCCTTAGAAATTTTTGCACCTTGTCTTGCATTGGGTAAGGTTTGCCAAGAGCATTCAAATTATTGCATATCCATGTCAACCTATTAAACATGTCACTAATGCATTCACCTTCAGGCATTTTAAATAATTCATACTTTTGCACTAACATGTTAATTTTGCAATCTTTAACTTGACTAGTTCCTTCATGTTTTAATTCTAGCATTTTCCAAATCTCTTGAGCATTAGTACATGCACTAATATGATCATACTGACCCCTAGCTAATGCAATGTGTAGCAAATTAATTGCCCTCTCATTTAAACTAACATTCTTATCATCACTCTCACTATACTCACTCTCCAACTTAGAAACTAGCTCTTCACCAACCTTTTTAGTAGGAATGAAAGGTCCATTCTCTATAACTCTCCATAATGCCATGTCTATACTCCTAAGGAAAATCCTCATCCTATTCTTCCAAAAACCATAATCTTTTCCATCAAAGAAAGGTGGCCTATTTTATGACAAGCCCTCACCATCATGTGGTCTAGTTTTAGTGTAAGCCATTTGATCTAAGCTAGAATGTTAATTCTAATGCTTTGCTAACCTCGCTCTGATACCAATTGAAATCACTAGGCTAACACGAGAGGGGTGAGGGTGAATTTTCTCTCCAAAAACTAATTATAAACCCCAAATACAAAACCACAACCTAAAAACTCACAAATGATCAAAACAGTGCCTAGAGTACAAATCTGCCAACCAACCCAGTAGATAATCTTTGACCTAGCAATTCAAGTAGGAATGTAACGAAATTTGGTATGTAATATCACAACACCTTAATGAATACTATATCAAAAATTCAGATCAAAATTCAAAGTCTAAATGTATGAACAGTGCACAAACAGATTGCTATACCAGAAAGTCAAATATAAAAAGTATACCTAGAATCCACTAATCACAAGTTGTTCAACCACAAGCAATATCTCAACAAGCAATGGCAGCAAGCAACACCATAATATCAATTTCTTAAGGCACATAAATAAGCAAGGAAATCAAAAATAGAGTGCACAAGGATATATAGTGGTTCAGTGCTCACACCTACATCCACTACCTAAGCCCTCAAGCTTAGGATTTCCAAATCCACTAAAGGATATAAGTGGTTTTGCAAGTTCACCATAAACTTAGGGTTTCCAAGCACACCCCAAACTGGTATACCATCAAGGTTTGAAGCTAACCTTAAACTTTAACACACCTCTCGAAGGTAATGCCCTTAGAAGGGACTTTTACAAGTGATTTGGTTTTTGGTTCTCTCAAGATTAGCTCTAAGCTATTTGGATGAGGAACACTTAATCTCTCAATGTAAACCTCACGGGTAGGATATAAATTTGGCTCAAATTTGTGGCTTTCACTCACCCAAAGGTTCACACAAAGTCTCACAAGGATGGAAATAAGTTTTGGAGAAACTTTGTGGAAAGTAGCTCAAGAACACACAAAGAAATACCTTAATGGTTTTTGGCTTGAAAGTGTGTCTTAGCTTGAGGTTGATGAGGGGAAGATGATGACAATAATCTCAGCAAATGATGAGCAAAAGATCAAGAGAAGATCACTCAAGGATTGTCGAATCAAGAACAAAAGCTCTCTTGGTAATTTTTGCACATAAGTTTTCCAATTGTGGAATGAAGCATGACTTTCCTCTTCATTTGTCTTCATTGAATCTTGGTCATTGGATCTTGTTAATATTCAATCTCGGCCCTCAATAACCTTATAATCTCTGCCCTTCATCTTCAAAAATGAAGTCAATCAACACCATTGAAAGACTAGCCATTATTGACTTTTGGTCAATCTTTGATTCAAATTTCAAATCTTGGCTCCAAGGTTTGTTTGGATCTTTTATGCTTCTTGTTAAACTCTTCTTCATGCTTAGAAGGGCTTCAAAAATCAACCAAAAAACCCTCGCAAGGCTCACATGAAATTCCCCCCAAAATACTTGAAATCAAGAACATAATAGTACATGGTGATGTGAACAATTCTCTTCCAAGTGTTTTGGCTCCAACCTTTTTCATTTGATTTCAAATGAATACAAGGCTTCTCAAACTCTCTCCAAAGGATCCTAAGGCTTTCTAGAAGGATTATTACCGAACCCCTACTCCAAATAAATCATCCAACACTAATTCAACTTAGTCTAACCCTTGGAAGGTCAATTTGAGGACTTTAGGCTATTTTGGGTAAGAAATGGGTTGCACCAATTTAAGTCTTCTTGACTCCAAATTGGTCAAATTTCTCAATACATATATCTTAGACCCTTTCCTAAATAACTCTTTCAATGTAGCTCACATAATCTCAATTGCTCCCAAATAGGGTTTCCTAGAGAATTTCGGGTTCTAGGGTACTTTAAGCCTAAAAAATGAAACCTCAATGCTCCATGACCATTTAATATCTTCAATGAATGTCCCATATAAGTGTATGATTTTTACCTACAAATAAATGAGTGATAGAACACTTCAATTTTGCTTGTAAGCTTAAAGAGCTTCATTGTTTGCACTTGAGTTAACCAATATGATATAAGCTCAATAAAATTCAAGTAAGCACATGATAAATCAATTTATCCATATAATAATGTGCATACAAAAATTCACTTATAATTGAGATCGTTTGGTCATTCAATTTGATCATGCAAATCTCAACTAGGCTAGTTTCACAATTGCACTAGTGAATAATTTCAACTGACAAATTGAACATGATAGACTTAAAATTGACCTGAAAATATTTGACAATGAAAAATTTCAGAGTGTCTTAAATAATTTTCAAAACAAGAATCAAGTCAATCAGAGATCATATGAATAAGTTATGACAATTCAACCAACATGTGCACAGTGTGATGTTTGGACAGTTTTTGTAATGCGAAAATGAACAAGTCCAAAATCATCAAATTCATATCAAATATGATCAAACATGGTTCCAAAGATATATAATGAAGCTTAAATTAGTAGATAAAATACATTTCATGATTTATCCAAATTCATCCAAAGTTAAGCACAATCAAATAGTCCAATATGTATTTTTGCATCAAAACACAAATGTAGGACATATGGTCCAACAGATATGTGGTCTTTGTCAACAAGGTAAGCAAACTCGGTCATTTCATAAAAGGGTAAATTCTATTACTACAAACCGTCCACTTCGGCTAGTTCATATGGATCTTATGGGTCCAACTCAAGTTGAGAGCATTAAAGGTAAGAGGTATATTCAGGTTATAGTTGATGATTTCTCTAGATATTCATAGGTGTGTTTTTTTACGTGAGAAATCAGATGCATTTGAATCTTTTAAATCATTGTATCTTAGAATTTTGAATGAGCAAAATATTGATCACTGTTCATTACAGAGAATCCGGACAGATCATGAGACTGAGTTCCAAAACAAGATGTTTACTTCTTTTTGTGCAGAAAATGAAATTTTTCATGAATTCTCAGCTCCAAAAAATCTTCAGCAAAATGGATTTGTGGAATGGAAGAACTGAGTATTGCAAGAGATGGTTCATATCATGCTACATGGAAAGGAAATTCCTACAAAGTTCTGGGCTGAAGTAATCAACACTGCATGCCATATAGTGAATTGAGTGTACATTCATCTAGGTACTAAGGTGACACCATATGAGCTATGGAAAGGTAAGACATATAACCTCAAATATTTTTGTGTATTTGGAAGTAAGTGTTATATTTTAAAGGATAGAGAGCACTTGGGTAAGTTTTATTCACACGTGCTGTTTGGTAGTGTTGTAAGGTGTTGTGAGGTGCTGTGAGGTGTAAAACTGTGGTGCTGTGAGGTGAGTCATAACGCAGTTTAGTGTTTGGCTGTGTAACTTTTAAAACTGTGGTGAGGTGAGTTTGAGCATAGTTTGTCATTTTTGTTGTATAATTTGCATTATTAATGAGAAATTAAATTATATTAATATTAATTCATTGTATTTTTTTTAATGGATATTTTTAAAAAAACTCAAATACACAGAAGGTTAATAGATTCATCACATATTACATCACGGTGACATTAAACAAATACAAGCAAATTTAGTAAAGTCAATACAATTTTACATTTAAAAGTACATAAGTCGTTTATAGATGTAAATATCTAATAATAATCGAACATAAAAACTAATAATGATTGAATATCTCTGCCGCAATCATATCGCGAGTGGCTGTCATATGCAAATCCTCATAAATATCTGGCGGTACATATGAACTGCTCGCTCCAGAGAAACTGCTGTTGTACTCTGATCTTGACATCCCTAGAGTGGTCTGATCATAATCATATGCACTTACATTCGGATCATCCATCGTTCGCAGTCTGACAAAATTATGAAGGGCGACGCATGCCACCACGATCTTCACTTGATCGCGAAACTCATAAGAGGACATTCTTGATAGAATGTGCCACTTATTTTTTCAATAAACCAATCGTCTGCTCAATGACCGATCGAAGAGACGAGTGAGCATGATTGAATGCTTCTCGTGGTGTTGAAACTGCGGGACAGTCAGATATGGTTAATCACCAACATGGTATCCAGAATCTACCAAGTAATATTTTCCTATAATAGAGACAGTCAGATATGGTTAATCAAGTAACAAAAAATTAAACTATAATAAATATGCAATTAACTAATATTTCATATTACTAACCAAGAGGCGGATGTGGAAAGTTAGAGTTGACTTTTCCAAGAACCTTGTTGAAAATTCTGGAATCATGAGCAGATCCTTCCCAACCCGCACATACGAACATGAATAACATGTCAAAGTCACATGCCGCCATCACATTCTGCGTCGTCATTCCTTCTCCCAATAAATCGAGTTCTGTCATCTCTCGGCACTACCGCTGGAATATAAGTCCCATCAATAGCACCGATACAATCACTAAAGAATGGATAAAATCTATCTTCCTTAATATGACTCAGTGTAGAAGAGAATGTCAAATCTCGTGGCTGAACTATATCATCTGACAGAGACATCAAACTGTGTAGTACTCAATGGAAATGGCAGTGTACGATTTCTGCAGAATGTTGAAATCTATCTTGGACTGCTCGATTACCAACCCCATGCCCAACCGTGTACACAAACATCCCAACCATCTCAACTACACTCACCTCACGAGTCCCCTCGAGGCCATAGCTTGTGCTCAACACAATGCATAATTCTCTGAACACCTTCCTATCCATCCTCAAAATCGATAGACACCTGCGTCTATTACCACATAGTAGATCTGTAATATACATGTGACTAGTGTAAGATGTCCAGCATGGTGTATGTGGCACATACTCGAGAACCTCACTAGTAGCTACCAAAGCACATCTAGTAATTGCAGCAATTTCATCAAAATAAAAAAGTTCATCCTGTTCATTACTGTGGTCCATCTCCTAAAATTAATGAAGGAAAAAACACAAGTCAATGAAATTTAAATTAAGCCCCAACAGAAATGTCATAAGATTATAAAAAAATTATTCAAGCCCAACAACACAGTGGAAACATAATCTGAGAAACACAGTATCAAGTAAGTTCAATTGCTGTGAAGAACACAATCCAAGATGGTTTTCAAACAACTTCACTAAGTGCCAGGCGCTTCACTAAGTTCCAGGCGCACTAGGTGTCCTTTCTTTCGGAAACTTCATCTTTAAATATGCAAGTTGCCAATCCCTGCATATCATTGCTGTGAAGAACTTGCGCTCCTCCTTCTGAAACAACTTGAAGGCAAACATAAGTAATTCCCCGATCTCAACAGTCTCTGGAATTTCCTCCAATATCCGCATACAGTCTGCAATCTCTGCCTTGGACTCTGATAGAGGAGTAGGAGCAACAACTAGTGGAGTGGGACTGGTGGTCATAGCATGAGTACGGTTGCTGACAGAAGAGACTAGATGTCCCAATGACTTGCTAATTTCCTCTCGGAAGTCGGATGTCTTGCGCTTCTTTTTCCCTCTAGTCCCCGGAGTGGCTGACCTTCGCTTACTTTGTTTAGGTGGCTATGTCGGAGAACTGGTCACTTCAATATCATCGTCAATATTTATGTTGAATTCTGGATCCAAAGAATCAGATATTTTTACCAGTGCTAGTCTTTTGGAGTTCCTCATTATGCATAGAGGATCCAGGTATGTATGTAAACTCTCCTGTAGCACACAGCCCATCAAATAGCTTCTCCAACTGCTCCAAGTTCTCAGGTAGCTGAATTCTGAACTTTGCCACCTTCTTATCCTCCTACATTTCAAGAGTGAAAGTAGAGTGGTAATCATGAGTCGATACTAATGAGAAAACTGAATGAAATTAAACTAGAGAATAACTCACCTTAATCCTCCTCTCCCACCACTCATTATCAGCAAGAATAGTATTCCAAACATCATCACATCCAGTGCCCGTATCATGAAGTCTCAATTTCTGAAATAGCTTATACTCTTTCTTCAAGTTATCCCACTTGTTCTTCAATTGGGGTTGGTCATACCGTTTTCCAATTTTTTCCTCAAAACCTGCTACTATTCTCTACCAACCTTCTTTTGTAAAATGTGATCCAGACCTTCTCCCTTCATTAACTTGTTGAACACAAAGATCAACAAATATTTTTGTGTGTGCGGAGTCCCAATTGGCCTTGTCCACAACTTGGGTTGATGGTGCAGAAGGTGTAGTAGTATTACTCATACTAATATGTGGGAAGGAAAATGTTGAACACTAAACACAATGAGTAATGCTAATACGTATAAAAAATTCAAGCAATTCAGTTTAGAGAAATGAAAGAAGCAAATCAGTTCAGATAAATGAAATAAGCAATTCAATTCAGAGAAAAAAAATGACCAATAAAAAAGAAACTTCAGATTTTGTAGTAAGCAGCCTCAAAGCACAGATGAAAGAAGCAATTGAGTTCAGAGAAAAAAAATGACCAAAGGCTATTGATTCACAATTAACAATTGACTAGATTCCTCAAAAAAAAACAATTGACTAGCTTAACAATTGATTCACAATTAATAGCAGTAGCTCACATGCACAAGCTATCTTTATATTGTAACCCATGATGGGTAGTGCCAAGTCCAACTCAAAGTATAGTATTATAGCACTAGTTGTGAAACACTGCCTAGACCAACTTTACATAGTAATAGTGTATTAAAAAAAAATTAGAGTGCTTAAATCCGGGCAGGTAGGATGATAAAAAGATCATGAATTATTTATAAGGCATGATGAGGAAATGAGAATGCTAAATGGATCAAAAAAGAAGGGAAAAGAATCCAAAAGCATAATATAAATGGGATTATGACTTCAAATATCATTACATCAAAAACCTGCAGTCAGAAAAACAAAGGGAAAGCATAAATCTGTGCTTGCACAAAATCATATACAGAAGGTAACAAATCTGTGGAAGAATCACAAAATCAAACACAGCAGTTGAACCCAAAAATTTAGACAGCCTTGGCACCACTTTCACCTACATCAAGGTATGTTGTTAAACTATTCTCCTTTATAGGATATCATATGTTCCTTCCAATTTAGGTAATACAAAGCTGCATGAAATCTCTAAAATAGGGAAGAAAAAGCAAAGCCAATATTAAATCGATCATTGTTCGAGAATAAACATTTAAAATATACTTCACAAACAAAAAAAGTTGTGAAAGATGCTACAAGGTATCAGCAAGCAACCATCAAAGAAGCATATTCGCTGAGTAACTGTGAATGCAAGGACTAGAATATAGACATACACTAAAAACAGAATTACAAGGTCTAATATTGGGAATTCACTCAATTAAGAAATCCAACCCGTCAAGCCAAACAAAAGCAAAAGTCACTTTCATCAACAGTCAATACTACAATTAAAACAGAAGGTAACAAAAAGCTTCAAGTCACAATGGAACAAACAAATCAGAACGCATGACTATGTTAACAAGGTGGAAATCAAAACCCAGATTCCCTAAAACATTCCACAACAACCCCACTGTCGTACCTGATATTAGTGAGCACCCGAAAAGGAATTTTGCCGTCCAAGCTCTGACCTAGAAAATTGAACAGAGAGAGGTGAAATTGGACATATAACTCATCCGAATCTGATAAGAGTTGGGCTAAGTTGGTGTTTGTTTCTAAACGCACCGTTTCATTAATAATCATTAGTAGCATTAACAGTTGTAACTAACTAATAATGTGGCCTCATCTTATTGGTTATAGGTTAGTAGTTACAAATGGTCTCATACTCTCATGCATATAATGACTGAATGCTACGATGCTGATATCTTTTTGGAATGAAATACAATTCTAATTCTCTTTCTATCTTCCTTTCTGTAACTTCTTCTCTCTATACTTCTTGATCTTCTTGATTCTTGAAACTTGAGTTTATCAATGGTATCGGAGCCGGTTCATTTCTTCCTGTGAATGCCAAGAATCTGTACTCGATCAACAATGGAGAATCCCACCACTCTGTTGGAATCTACCGTGGGAAAGCTAGCTTTAACTGTGGAGTCTCTGGCTTCTTTCGCTGAAACTTGGGAAGATAGACTGGAGGAAAAATTGGATTCCAAGTTAGACTTGAAATTTGCTGCTATTATGGAGAAAATCACCTCGATGGAAAATACAACGAAGAGTGCTATTAACAAAGAACCTGCTTTGACTGAAGTGGGGGATAGGTATGACTTGGGGGAAAATTCGGGTTTCCGAAGAAATGAAGGAATAGGTGGTAATTGACCCTGGCAGAAGGTAGAATTTCCTCAATTTAGAGAAGGTGATGATCCTCTTGCATGGATCTACAAAACTGAACAATATTTTCAGTATCATAGCACTCCTGAACACCAGAAAGTAAAGATGGTTTCATTCAATCTGGATTCAGATGCCCTCCAATGGTTTAGATGGATGAATTGCTTGGTCACAACACCAAGATGGGAGCAGTTTACAAGAGCTTTTTGTAGGGAATTTGGACCTACTGAATTTGATGACACAGCGGAGTCCCTGTTCAAACTTTGTCAAACAGGTACCTTGAGAGATTACGTTGCTACTTTTAGGAAATTAGCTATTAGAACTGAAATAGCACCAACTCTTTTAAGGAGTTGTTTTATTGGTGGACTGAAGAAGGAACTGCGTTTTGATGTTAAGATTCTGAAACCGGATACAGTACATGATGCAATAGCTTTGGCACAACAAATTGATTCAAAGATGACTGAAACCAGGAATCCAACATCTGGACTAAAGATTCCTTACGGAATTCCATCACCAAATCCTAATTTTAGCAAGTCACGAGATGTGAATTTTGTATCACAAAATTCCAATAGGTTCCAGAATTCAAGAAACACGGTTGTGGGAAGGGATAGGTCTCAAGAAGTGCCATTTAAGAGAATTACTCCTGAAAAAGTGCAACAAAAGAAACTTAAAGGCCTTTGTTTTTATTGTGATGAGAGATATACCAGAGACCATCAATGTGCTAAGAAGCAGTTGCTTCTTTTAGATGTTGATATGACTGATGAAGAATTGAGTTTATTAGAGGAGACTGGGATTGCTGAGGATTCCACAACTTTAGAATCTCAGCTACAAGAAGGTGAATTGAAACATATGGAGTTGAGTACATGTGCCTATTATGGTACTGTAGCCAAAAGGACAGTTAAAACTATGAAGGTTAATGGCTTCATTCAGGATTGTCCAGTCACAATTCTTATGGATTCTGGGAGTACTCACAACTTTATTGATTTAAAGTTGATAAAAAAACATGCATGGCAGATCCAACCTACTAGTGAATTTGAGGTGATGATTGCTGATGGAGGAAGAGTAAAGAGTAAGGGTATTTTCAAGAATTGTCAGTTAAGCATGGGCAATTACACTGGTAATGCAGATTTCTTCACCTTACCTTTGGGAGGATGTGATATAGTTCTAGGGGTGCAGTGGCTATCATCTGTAAGTCCAATCCTATGGAATTTTCAGACTTTAACAATGGAATTTGTAGCTAATTCTGTGCAAGTAAAGTTAGTAGGAAATATGATGGGAATTCCTTTGATTCAATCAACTTCTGTACAGCAGATCATAAGGAACCTACCTACAGCAAATTGGGGGTGTTTCTTGTGTGCAACAGAATTAATTGAAAGTCAATATAATAGTAACAAGCTTACTGTTTCTCAGAAGGAGGACATGGAAGGGTTATTGTCTCAATTTGAGGCAATCTTCAAACTGCCAGCAACTTTGCCACCCCAGAGGTCACAAGACCATACCATTCCTTTCGTTGAAGGAGCAAAGCCACCTAGCATTAGGCCATACCATTATGGACCTGTTCAGAAAATTGAAATTGAAAAGGCTGTTCATGAACTGCTTCAGTCAGGATTTATTAGACCCAGCCACAGCCCTTTTTCTTCTCCAGTATTATTAGTCAAGAAAAAAGAAGGGACTTGGCGTATGTGCATGGATTACAGAGAACTAAATCAATTAACTATTAAGGATAAGTATCCGATCCCTTTGATAGATGATTTGCTGGATGAGTTGCATGGTGCACAATATTTTTCTAAGTTAGATTTGAGATCTGGTTATCATCAAATCAGAATGGCTACAAAAGACATTGAAAAAACAGCATTTAGGACTCATGATGGACACTATGAGTTCCTTGTAATGCCATTTGGCCTAACAAATGCACCAGCTACATTTCAAAACTTAATGAATGACATTTTTAGGCCTTATCTCAGAAAGTTCATCCTGGTTTTCTTTGATGATATCCTCATCTACAGTACCACCTGGGAATTGCATTTACATCATCTTCAATTGGCATTTGAATTACTACAGAAAAATCAGTTGTTAGTGAAGCAACAGAAATGTGCTTTTGGCCAAGATCAGGTTGAGTACCTAGGTCATATAGTATCCAGGACAGGTGTAGCTGCTGATCCAACTAAACTGAAAGCTATACTGGAATGGCCAATTCCAGTCAATGTCAAGGAGTTAAGGGGTTTCTTGGGACTCACAGGGTATTATAGGAAATTTGTGAGGAATTATGGGAAAATTTGCCAACCCTTGTACCAACTGACTAAGAAGGATAGTTTTTGTTGGACTCAAGCTTCTACTGAAGCTTTCCAGGCTCTCAAAGATGTTATGACATCTCCACAGGTACTGGCCTTGCCTAACTTTAACAAAGTATTTGAAATTGAGTGTGATGCATCAGGGTGTGGTATAGGGGCAGTACTACAACAGGAAGGTAAGCCTATTGCATTTTCAAGTCAGGCCTTAGGTCCTAGAAATCAAGCTCTATCTACTTATGAGAGGGAACTCATTGCTATTGTTCATGCTATCAAAAAATGACAGAATTATTTGCATGGTAGACACTTTATAATCAAGACTGATCATCATAGTCTCAAATATTTCCTAAACCAAAGAGCAAATACACCTTTTCAACAGAAATGGGCTGCAAAACTTTTGGGTTATGATTATGAGATTCAGTACAAGCAGGGATCTCATAATTTGGCTGCAGATGCTTTGTCAAGGTTGCCAAGTGCAGACCAATTACCAGAACAGTCCACTGGATTTCAATCAGAAATGTTGGCCATTACCTACCTTTATTTTGGGTGGTTAGATGAATTAAGAAGATATAATGAAAAAGATGAGTGGATACTGGAACACATTGCAGAAATTTTACAAGCTTTACAAAGACATCAATCTGATCCAACAGATGTTTCTGTAGCAGCAGGTTCCAAGTATCATATTGATAATGGATTCTTGAAGTACAAGACTAGAATTGCTTTGAGTCCTACTTCTATTTGGAGGGAGAAACTCTTTCATGAATACCATGGCACTCCAACTTCAGGACACCAAGGAGTTTTGAAAACTTATCAAAGATTGAAGAAAAATTTCTTTTGGACAGGAATGAAGAAGGACATCAGAAAGTGGGTAGCTGAGTGCCAAATTTGCCAGCAGAATAAATATGAAACATTGGCTGCTCCAGGATTGATTCAACCACTTCCTATACCTACACAGGTTTGGCATGATATTAGTATGGATTTTATAGTTGGGCTGCCACCTTGTAAGGGAAAAATTGTGGTTATGGTAGTAGTGGACAGATTGTCGAAATATGCACATTTTATAGCTTTGGCTCATCCTTATACAGCTCAAATAGTTGCACAACTATTTGTGGATAATGTCTTCAAATTACATGGCATGCCCTCAACCATTGTGAGTGATCGTGACTCTGTGTTTCTCAGTCAGTTTTGGAAAGAGTTTTTCAATATGCAGGGATCAAAGTTGTGCATGAGTTCTGGTTATCATCCTCAGAGTGATGGCCAAACGGAAGTTGTAAACAGATGTTTGGAGACCTACTTGAGATGTTTCACTGGGCTCCAACCAAAACAGTGGGTGAAATGGTTAGCTTGGGCTGAATGGTGTTATAATACAGCCTATCATACTTCAGCTAAAATGACACCTTTTGAGATAGTATATGGATATCCACCTCCACACATTTTAGCCTATGAAAGTGGAACTTGTAAGCTGGATATCTTGGAGCAGGAGTTGTTGGCCAGAGATCAGATATTGTCATTACTTAAACAAAACCTCCAACTGGCTCAGGAGAGGATGATCAAAGCTGCTAATCAGCATAGAACTGAGAGAGAGTTTGAGGTGGGGAATTTAGTTTATCTCAAACTTATGCCATATCAACTGCCATCTCTGGCAATCCATGCACATCACAAATTGCATCCAAAATATTTTGGACCTTATGAGGTGATTGACAGAGTTGCAAAAGTAGCTTATAAGTTGAAGCTGCCTGTTGAAAGTAAAGTACACTCTGTGTTCCATGTTAGTTGTTTGAAGAAGCATTTAGGTCCTGCCATTGTACCTGCTGTATCACTTCCTACTGTCACAGAATCAAGAATGTTTCATGTAGATCCTCAGGAAGTGTTGCAGAGAAGAATTTATAAGAAGAATAATGTTGCAGGTACCCAGTTGCTTATACAGTGGAATGGCCACAGTAGAGATGAAGCTACATGGGAAGATTATGATGAATTCGTAGCTAAGTATCCAAGCTTCAAGTTTTAAGGAAATCAAGACCTTGAGGACAAGGTTAATTTCCAATGGGGAAGTGTTGATAAGAGTTGGGCTAAGTTGGTGTTTGTTTCTAAACGCACCGTTTCATTAATAATCATTAGTAGCATTAACAGTTGTAACTAACTAATAATGTGGCCTCATCTTATTGGTTATAGGTTAGTAGTTACAAATGGTCTCATACTCTCATGCATATAATGACTGAATGCTACGATGCTGATATCTTTTTGGAATGAAATACAATTCTAATTCTCTTTCTATCTTCCTTTCTGTAACTTCTTCTCTCTCTACTTCTTGATCTTCTTGATTCTTGAAACTTGAGTTTATCAGAATCAGTTGAAGTTGGGAAGTGCTGGAGAGAAGATGAAAACCCAGTCGAAAAACGTACCTCGAAGGAAGCCGATGGTGGTGTAGGCATGAGAAGCTCGCGACGGGAGGTTAACTCGCAACAGGCAGTGCTGTCAAATGAGAAACAAGAAGGAAAAGATGGTTAGCATGCGGAGAGTGTTGATACAGTTCGATTAGCTTGGTGAAGAAGATCCTAACCTCCACTGGACGGTCGTCATTGTAGGGAGCTTGCAGCGCCTTTCTCAACTTAGGGCTAGCGAGGAGGAGCTGAGAACGAAAATTGGGGAAAAAACTAAAATTAAACGACATTTTTTGAAAACGCATCGGGCACACCCAAAATGTCTGGGCCGTGGTGCGGCCTTAAGCAACTGGACGCGGGCCTAGGTGCCACACTGCCAAACGATCACAATTGATGAGGGAATCTTTTTGAACTATTCAATTAATAGCCAGCATAAAGTGTTCAATAAAAGTACATCTACTGTAATGGAGTATGCTAATGTGATTATTGATGATTATGAAGTAGCAAGTGAAGGTATGCATGAATTAGAGATGATGAACAAATCTGATGCAACCATGATGGAAGCTACATAAAGTGGAAATTGTTGGACCATAGGTCCTACATTTGTGTTTTGATGCAAAAATACATATTGGACTATTTGATTGTGCTTAACTTTGGATGAATTTGGATAAATCATGAAATGAATTATATCTACTGATTTAAGATTCATTATATATCTTTGGAATCATGTTTGATCATGTTTGATATAAATTGGATGAATCTGGACTGACTTATTTTTCGATGCTAAAATCTGTCACAACATCACACTGCGCACACGTTGGTTGAACAGTCATAACTTATTCATATGAGCTCTGATTGACTTGATTCTTATTCTGAAAATTATTTAAGACACTCTGAAATTTTCATTGTCAAATAGTGTCAGGTCAATTTTAAGCTTATCAGGTTCAATTTGTCTGTTGAAATTAATTCACCTGTGCAGTAATTAAACTGGGCTAGTTGAGATTTGCATAATCAAATTGAATGACCAAATGACCTCAGTTATAAGTGAAATTTTGTATACACATTCAATTATATATGAAATAATTTATCATGTGCTTACTTGTATTTTATTAATCTTATAACATGTTGATTAACCTAAGTGCTAGCATTGAAGCTCTTTGAGCTTACAAGCAAAAATGGGATGTTTTGTCATCTATTCTTTTTGTAGGCTTAATCAACTGATCATCATGAGCCTATTTGAAGTATCATGAAGCTGATTCTATTGAGAAAATTTGTGCATCATGATTTGAAGCTCATTTAGACAAGTTTGGACATGGTCAACCCTATTTGGTTCAAGTTTGACACTTTCTGTGCAAGAAATGGTTCCAGCCGTGTGCCTTGTATTATTATTGCTGGAGAATTAACTCAAGAACTTCTAGAAGCTTTATTATTTGTTTTGGAGTCAACAAAGTAGAGGGAATACAAGCTTGAAATACTTGGTTGGTAGTGTGCCTAACACTTGCACTATGGAGACAAGGAAGAGACAAGGGAGAGACAAGATGACATAAAGTTAAGAATATTTTCCAGAATTTAAGATGGACTTGTTTGGCATTCCTTGAGAGAGAGTTGCTTCATGAAGAAGACTCATTTGATTGATCCAAAAAAGGTGCAACTCAAAATGACAACTCTTGACAAAATGATGCCAACGGCACTATTTTTGAAGGATGTGATTATAGTGGTTGAATTAAAGAAGGGTCCAGATTTTACAGAAAATGAAAGGCCAAGATTTGAAGAGGTGTTGATCCAATGGCTAAGTTTGTGTTTTGTTTGGAATGAACAATAGGGGGCAGCAACGTCTAGGTTGGGCAAGAAGCATTTTGCAAATTTTTACTAAGGGTTCAAGCTTACTTGCTCTCAACTTCATCTTCTTGATTCAAGCTTCTTCCTTGCGATCTCTTGCTACCACTTTGATTACATTCAAGCCATCATCTTCCTATTTGAAAGAAAGATCCAAAAACTCCTTGAGCCACCCCAAAATCTTTCTACCCGTGGGTACTCTTGGTGTGTTCTTGAGAGTTCTTCAACAAAGCTTCACCTAAACCTATTCTTGATCTAGTGTGAGTTTTGTGTGAGATTACAAGAGTGTTTGCTACACATTTGAATCCAAACCCATTTGAGCAACATCTTCTGAATTTGAGTGTTCTCCAATCATATATAGCCTAGAGCTAATCTTGAGAGAACCAAAATCCAAATACTTGTAAAAGTCCCTTTTGAGGGCATTACATTTGAGAGGTGTGTGAAAGTTTAAGGTTAGCTTCAAACCTTTTGGTGTACAAGTTTGGGGTGTTCTTGAAAACCCTAAGTTTGTGGTAAACTTGCAAAACCACATATATCCTTTAGTGGATTGGGAAATCCTAAGCTTGAGGGCTTAGGTAGTGGATGTAGGTGTGAGCACCGAACCACTATATATCATTGTGCACACTATTTTGATTTCCTTGCTTGTTTGTGTGTTAAACTTGCTGCCTTGTAGTGACTTGTTTTTGATTATCATTCTATTGGTGTTATTGGTGATTTGTGTGCCTTAGAAGTTGATATTAGGGTGTTGCCTGCTGCCATTGCTTGTTGGGATATTGCTTGTGGTTGAACAACTTGTGATTATTGAATTCTAGGTATACTTTTGATTGTTAATTTTCTAGAATACCAATCTGTCCGTGAATTGTTCATATAGCTAGACTTTGAATTTTGAACTGAATTTTTGATATAGTGTTCATTGAGGTGTTGTAATATTGCATATCAAATTTTGTTACATTCCGAGTTGAATTGCTAGGTCAAATTGCATTTACACGATTAGTGCGCAGATTTGCATTCTTGACATTGCCTTAATCATTTGTGAGTTTTTAGGTTGTGGTTTTGTACTTGGGGTTTATACTTAATTTTTTAAAACACAATTCCCCCCCCCCCCCCCCCCCCTCTTGTGTTAGCCTAGTGATTTCAAAAATAATTTATCTGACACACGTGTATTGTACCAGAATCCATGCAGCCTACTTCAAAATCAAGGCAAGCTAAATTAGATTCAATGTAGCCTATATTAGAATCCAAACATCCTACATTAGAGTCTACTAAGATACCCAATACTTCAGAATTACATCGATCCTCTAGAGTTCGACTGCACCATCCTAAGGATCAAGTAATATAAGATATTAGTGCTCCAATGACAACTTGTCGAAAGCATCAAAATGAGGAAACTTGTCTTTGCTACGTATCTCAAATTGAACAAAAGAAGGTTGATAAGGCTTTAAATGATGATTGTTGGACTTCTGCCATGTATGTTGAATTGAATCAGTTTGTTCGTAATGATGTATTGAAATTAGTGCCTTGTTCTTCTGATGTGAATGTCGTTGGTACTAAGTAGATTTTTAAGAATAAAACTGATAAAGATGGATTGATCACTAGGAATAAAGTACATTTGCTAGCACAGGGATACACTCAAGTAAAAAGAATATACTTTGATGAAACATTTGCTCCTGTTGCTAGGTTATAATCCATTCGAATTTTGCTTGTTGTTGCATGTTTTCTCAAAATCAAGCTTTATCAAATGGATGTGAAGAGTGTTTTTCTAAATGATATTTTACAAGAAGAGGCTTATGTTGCACAAACCAAAGGGTTTGTTGATCCTGCGCATCTTGTTTTTGTGTATAGATTGAAAAAGGCACTCTATGGATTGAAACAAGCACCACGTGCTTGGTATGAGCGTTTGACATTATTTCTTGTTAAATCTGACTTTAAAAAGAGGATATGTCGATTCTATTTGTTTGTGAAACTTGATGGTGTGAATGTGCTTATTGCTCAGATTTATGTGGATGATATTGTGTTTGGGTCTACTTCTGATATGATGACAAGTGATTTCAGTGCTTTGATGACTAGTGAATTTTAGATGAGTATGATGGGAGAACTTAAATTCTTTTTCGGTTTACAAGTGAAGCAATATGATAATGGAATTTTTATTTCTCAATAGAAATATGCTAAGGATTTTGTAAAGAAATTTGATCTTGTGAATTCTAAACATGCATTGACTCTCATGAGTACTTCCATCAAACTTAGCAAGGACATGTTAGGTAAAGCTGTGAATGAAAGTCTTTATAGAAGTATGATATGCAGCTTATTTACTTGACTGCGAGTAGGCCTGATATAGCTTATAATGTTGGTGTTTATGCAAAATATCAGTCTTATCCGAAAGAGTCACATTTGCTGGCTTTGAAAGTGTTGTGAAGTATGTGAGTGGTACTAGTGAATATGGAATACATTTTTCTGTTCACACTGACTTGAGTATACTTGGATATTCTGATGCTGATTGGGCAGGGTGTTCTGATGATAGAAAAAGCACTATTGAAGGATATTTTTATGTAGGTCGCAACTTGGTTGGATGGTGTAGTAAGAAACACAATTCTATGTCTCTATCTATTGTTGAGGTCAAGTACATAGATGTAGGAAGCTATTGTACTCAACTACTATGGATGAAGAAGATCTTGGTTGATTATAGGTTTGATCAGGGTAAGTTTATTGTCTACTGTGATAATGTTAATGCTATTAACATATCCAAGAACCTTGTGCATCATTCTCTGATGAAACATATAGACATTCGTCACCACTTCATTCGTGACCTAGTAGAAAACCAGATTCTCTCTCTTGACTATGTTCCTACTGATCTTCAACTAGCTTATATTTTCACTAAGCCTCTTGACTTATAGAGATTTGAATTCCTTAGGAAATCCCTAACTGTTGGTCCTGCTTGATTCTCTCATACATGCATCCAGTAGTGTAGAGTAGTATAGTTAGTAGAATAAGCCATTTGTTTGTGTGATAATTTATATATTGTATGTTTTGTTTGATTGATATGTACATGGTTAATGTTTATGTGGTGTGATGTCATCAAGGATAAATTCAAGTCTGCCTTCAATTGCTATAATGATCTGTGTAACCATGCTTACTTTATGGATTTCACTTATATCATGCACAAAACACTTTTGATGGTACTCAGATATGTAAAACACTAATCTCAGGTTTCTTACTTCTCCCATGACGTGCATGTGTGCCAGATTTGTCTCAATCCACTCGTATATTTGTACTTTATGGCTCCTATGAAAGAAAAAGTTTTTGACTAGTGTGAAAGCCACCAACACATTCTTTCATGTTTCAAAACTCCAATGAGTTCAAAATTGGAAAGGGCTACCTAGTCGTGCATGAGAAAAAAATGATGAAAATAAAATAAAAGAGTATCTCATAAGAAAAAGAAAAATATGAAAAAAATAATATAAAGTATCTCATAAGTGTGCCTGAGTTGATTATTAATTCAAAACTTTTACTATGATATGTTTTTGGTGCTTAGTATGAATACCTTGAGCAACACACACTCACGATCTGAATTATCATTTGATTAAGTGCATAATGTGTGTATAATCAAATGATGAGGTAGTATTTTTACTCCGTGATATTTAGCAATTAAGCTGATAAAGATGAGTCCTTGATTTCTAACACCATATTTTGATAAGTATGTGTGATACGATTGCTAAATAATTGCATGTGTGTGACTGCATGTACCATTCATGTAGGCTTCCTCAAGCTCATGTAGCGTCCATGTAGCCTACATCATATTCAACTCTCTGCATGTTTGCCAGTGTGAATCTTAAGTGGGGCAGTGCTTTTGTTATGATTAGTTAATGAGTTTTTACATTAATGGGATGGTTAGTTCATATTCTAGAAGGGTCTCTTTTGGTAAAAAAAACCCTAGGCCTGCCTTATTTTTCCTGTTTGTGTAAGCTCCATCTGATCATCTGTACCTCTACTTCTTTAAATATCTATGGTGCCCAAAACTCGTTCTAAGTCTTCCGCTACTCCTACTGGACCTCCGACTATTGAGGCTAGTCTCGTTAAACCAATTCATGATGCTGCCTCCCCAATTTCACTTTCTGGGTCACGAAAATCAGAGGCTTGTGAGTCTCGTAAAAAAGGCCCGTATAGAAGCCACTAGGTCTTATATATTTGCCATTGTGACTGTGGAACTGCATTCGTCGTCCTCTACTCTAGAATCCACTCCTTCACTACCTACAAATTGGTTTTCTAACTCTGATGCCAAGAATGAGTATGATGATTACTTTGCGGGTAAAGACTTTATCATCGAACAAAGGTTAATTTTTTATGATTTTGAGTTTACAGAAATCCCATTGTTATAAGGACTAGAAATTGAGATTCCTATTGTGAGATTTCTGGAGTGATTTTCGTTGAATTAGTTAAGGAATTTTACGCCAACATGTTTCAGCCTGAATTTCGAGAGATAGCTGTTATTCAGACTAGAGTTAGAGATCAGGAGTTTGTTTTTTCTCCTAAGGTAATTGCCAAAATACTAAATGTTCCTCTGGTTAAAAAACCTAATTTCAGGTCTTATGAATCAGAGAAGCCTGATCAGTTTGAAAAGATGAGTGTTATTCATGCCCTGTTTAGGACTGATGGATCATCTAATTCAGTCAAAGGAGAATTGCCTAGTACTACACTTAAGCAAGAGTATAGGGCCTTGATTTTTTTCATGTGAAGTACTATTCTTCCTACCAGACATCGTGGAGGCCTTAATGAGGATCATTCAAGCTAAGTTTGAGAAGACCACTCATTATGGACTTGCCATTGGTATTTTGATTTCTAATTTTCTGGCTGCATCTAAAATTGCATTTTTTGGTGCTCATATTCCTCATGATCATCCATTTGTGCTAAGATTTGTCTCTAGAAGTGTGTTGCAAAAGTCTGTCCTCAAGCCTCACCCACGAGTCCAGGACATACTTCATCTTTAGGGAGAGAAAACTATGGATTCTACCTTACCCCCGTCAGCATCACCTCTCTAGGGAGAGCACATGTCTACCTCTGAACCACCCCCATTTGTGTCTGGTCAACCTTGCACTTCAATCACAGCTGATCTGACTCCTATTTTGAGTGCCCTTATTGCACTGGACAATTAGATTTTCACTCACTATGCCGCAATTGAAGTCAAAGTCGATAGTTTGATAGACATGGTTCATGACCTGGAGAAGGAAAAATTGCTCCTCACACAAGCCTTAGAGTACATTGAGATTAGAGTGGATGAAGGAGCACATTTACGTGGATAGGATACGACTGAGTTGCGTAGTCAATACAATCTACTGAAGATCGAAATTATGGACATCAATCAAACACTTCTTATAGCTGCCAATAGACACACACGTAGACCCCATAGGCATTTTTAGTTTTTCACTTGCTTTCCAAAAAGGGTGAGATATATTTACATCTCTAATATGGTTCATTTTGGTAGTTACTATTCCTGAACACTGCATTTGGTTTCTTTTTCAGTTGACCATGCTAGATGTTTGTTTGTGTTTGTTTGATATGATTCTAGTTGTTGATGTGCATAATGATGATTTGGAACTAGATTTGATTATCTTGATTAATTGTGTTGTTGTGCTGCATTGTATGATTTGCTGACGAATGAATACTCTGCATGATGTGTTTGTATACATTTGGATGCTCATACATGAATCTGTTGTCTTGATGGGTATGCACTGAGCTGCCCATGATACTATTTCTAATGAATTTTGTGAGTTGCAATGTTGACAGGTCATTGATGGAATTCTAGTTGAACTAGGGGTTAATGAGTGACTTTAATTTGGGTTTTGTCAAGCAAGTGTCAAAGGAGAGTTTGTAAAGTTTTATTATGTGTCAGTGCTTGTCGTGGATAATGTTTTGTGAATTTAATGATATCATATGGTTGCTTGACATTATGTTTAATTAAGGTTTGTTTGATGGTTTGTTGTTATATTACATATTGATGATGTTGTGGAGTAATTGCATGATATGCACATGCACATTGACTATTGAATGGATGAATTGATTGGTAGTTATGATGTAGAATGGGTGGTTATTTGTTGAATGGATGATATTGTTTAATGACCCTATGTTTGTTTATGATATGCTAATATGCTCGAACTGATATGATGTCACAAGTGGTCATTGAAGTACTAGGTTAGTTGGGTTTGAGTGCTTTTTTTATTATTTCTTTTGGGTTTTGTCAATCAAATGTCAAGGTTTGTAAGGTTTATTTATGTGACACTATGCTTCCCCAATGTAATCATCCAATTAGAGCAATTGGGATCCACATTAGATAGGTATGTACGTTAGGGTCAGCAGGTTTGAAGCTAATGTCCACAATGCTGTCATGTAACTTGTACGTATCCTACATTTTCAGTTAAGCTTCACATAGCCTGCATGAGCATCAGTTTTAGGAACATGGATTTCATGTTTTACGTGCATATGTTTTTTAAACAAATTCTATCAATTAATTTTTTATTATTTATTTTGGGTTTTGTCAATCAAATGTCAAGGTTTGTAAGGTTTATTTATGTGACACTATGCTTCCCCAATGTAATCATCCAATTAGAGCAATTGGGATCCACATTAGATAGTTATGCAGCTTAGGGTCAGCAGGTTTGAAGCTAATGTCTACAGTGTTGTCATGTAATTTGTACGTATCCTACATGAATTTCAGTTAAGCTTCACATAGCCTGCATGAGCATCAGTTTTAGGAACATTGATTTCATGTTGGAAAACTCCAAACATACATAAAGCTGCAATACATAATTTGACATAATCTATCTGTCATGCCATGTAAGTATGCCAACTAGATTAATTGAAATAAAATAATAAGAGATAATAAAAAAGTTTACCCGCTTCTCTCTCCTCATTTGTTGTTTCTCCCGCCCATTTGTTACACATCTTTCCAAAAATAAACATTTTTTCTCTTATGTGTCAGGTTCTCTTTCCTCAGTATCATCTATTTCTCTCACTTTCCAAAAATAAACATTATTTCTGAATATTCACCCTTCTTACTCTGTTTGACCAAGTTTTTAACTGACCAGAATTTGTAATTTTGATTTGAGATTTTGAGGCAGTAAGATATTATGAACCGTATTCAGTGATATAGACATTATCCGAAAAGATGATAAAATAATGTAATTAAAGGATTTGACAATGTAATAAGAGACATATAGAATGTAATTCAACAATAAAACAATGTAATTACAATGTAAGACGATGTAAATTATATTTCATCCAGTACCAAAAATAGAATTTTGAGTGACAATGTTTATCTTGTGTCATAGTGTCTTGTATGACCTTGTCTTATTACACTGTATTCATTAAGTTGTTTTTTTGTGCTACTTTCTCTTCATTATAATGTTTCATCACTTGTTTTATGCTTTTGTAGTTATTATTTTTGCAATGCTAATAATAAATTGTACAAATCATTTGAATTACAATTTATTTCACAAATAAAGATAAAACATATCAAATGATCGTTTAATTGTAAGTGACATATTAAAAGAAAACATCTAAAATGATCATTTAATTATAATGTTCATAATGAACAATGTAATAAAAATGTAAAAACAATGTAATAAAAATGAAAACAATGTAATTATAAAGTCGAACAATGTCAAACAGTGTATCAGTCGAACAATGTAATTAAGGGACTGGACAATGTAATAAGATACATGTAACATGTAATTCAACAATAAAATAATGTAATTACAATATGAGACGATGTAAACTAACATCATATTTCATCCAGTAACAGAAACAGAGTTTTGAGTCACAATATTTATCTTGTGTCACAATATTTATCTTGTGTCATAGTGTCTTGCATGGTCTTGTCTTATTACACTGTATTCATTAAGTTATTTTTTGGTGTTACTTTCTCTTCATTATGATGTTTCCTCACTTGTTTTATGTTTTTTAACTATTATTTTTGCAATGCTAAAAATAAATTGTGCAAATCATTTGAAACAAAATATATTTCACAGATAAAAATAAAACATATCAAATGACTGTTTAATTGTAAGTGAAAGATTAAAAGAAAACATCTAAAATGATAATTCAATTATAATGTTCATCACGAACAATGTAATAAAAACATACAAGCAATGTAATAAAAACGAAAAAAAATGTAATTACAAAGTCGAATAATGTGAAACAGCACAGGTGCTGATATGCTACATAATCTCTCTTTCATTGATCGGGGACAAAACTTCGTCCTCCAAACACTAATCACAACATGACTGATCTCAAAAAATTGATAATTGATAATAGATCTCAAAAAGAAGCTTTGAACAACCAAATCCACACGACAACCACCGTCAACTACCTATTGAAAAAAGATGGCACCCATCGCAAGAAAAAAGTGAAGATTAGAGCAACTCAGCAATATCTTTGTGTACTGTCACCACCATTGGAGTTATTGAGTTGAGAAATACTTGACCTAACCGTTTTTTAGTCAAAAAATTGAAAATCGATAAGAAATCTAAAAAATTAGATAGAACATTGTCACAGTGTCGTATTACACCGTGACAGTGTCGTATTACACTATTACAATGGCGTATTGCACTATCACAATGACCTATTATACTATCACAGTGGCGTATTACACTGTCATTTACAATTGTTAGGTACCGCCGTTCAGCCACCGTTTCGGTCGTTGCCACCTCCAAAAGTGGTCTCAAGCTTCAAATAACGAAACTCATATCACCCACTTGTTATAGCCTCTAAAATAGCTGAAAAACCGCCGCGAGATTAAAGTGGCCAATTCGAGCAACTCCGGCGACATCTCCTTGGTACAACGCCACCACTATTCGAGTTCTTGAGTCGAGGCGCATCAGATCTGACCATTTTATTGTCAAAACGAGTATCAGATTCCGACATTGGCTTGCTTTGTAGAGGGAGGGAGGGAGGGAGAGAGAGAGAGTGTGTCTGATAGAGAGAATGAGTGACAAAGAAAGAGTGAAAGAGATGAGAGAGAATTGGAATAGATATATACAAAATATTTTGAATTTTGAAATGTAATTTTTTTGAAAAACGTGAGATCTATCACATATTGTTTCAAATTTTTTAGGCTTTCATTTTTTTTTTGAAAAAATCTAGTCACTTGCCTAAGTGGCATGCCACATCAATTATGTATAATTATGTATGTTTTTTCTATGTATGTTTAGAACTACAGTTTCATGTTTTACGTGCATATGTTTTTTAAACAAATTCTATCAATTAATTTTACTTAATTGATTGATTTGGTTATTTGATTGATTGGTATAAAATCAAGTTATTTTAGGAATGATTATCACTTCTTTTAAAAATTTATCTACTTCCTATTTAGAGATAATTATCTCATTAAATTAAGGAAGTATTTCTTTATCTTTCTTGACATTGATTACACGATTAAGACTTCATCTTTTACTAATTTCGTGGATCAATATTGATTATATCTTTAGGTTATTTATTAGGATTTTTTTGGTATACAAGTGTATTATATATATAGCTAATGATAACAAAATAAACCTAGCTCTTTTGAATTCGTCTACTCTAAACTTTATATTATTTTTGAGCGAGTTTTTTGTTTTTAATAATTTTTTAATCATTCTCGTATATCACTTTGAGGACATTAGTGTATGGTCATGGAGCTTGAAGTCTTTAGTACAATTGTGAGACATTTGGTGGAAGTTTCTACATGTGGAAGGATGTATCATGTGACTTGAGTAATAAATTAGTGTATGCGATGTGGATTCTAGCTCTATGTTTAGTCTTGTAATTCGTTGGTATAGTGGATTGTTTCAAAATTGATGACTCTAGATACCCATAATTTTTCACTTCAGAGGTTTTATTCGTAAATATTGTTGTGTTGCACTGAATTATTTTATTGTTCAAATTTTCACATGTTCTTAAAAGAAAATTGTTTTGAAAAGTCACATAAATAGTCAAAATAAACAAGCAGCTTACCCGCAACGAGTTACCAATCTAGTATCTAATAAGAAGAACATTAATGACAAATAACTCATTCGGTCGTCATCATAATAATATTGACTCAAGAATTTTCATGGTTATCCATATTAATGACGTAATAATTTATAACAATATTTATCTAAATTGATTTTTAAAAAACTCTATCCAATGAATATTCCTTCATCTAACGGTCAAGATTCATGACGGCGTCATAAATTTTGAAATTCCACGTCAGTTGAAGATTTTAACCCCTAGTCTGCGTTGCAGAAGTGTTTCTCTCTCCACGTCTTTGTCTCCAAGTCAAAGGAGGGGACAGCACCTCATAAATTATTCCCCACAAAATCCAGAGTTCCAGAATCCTCCCTTCCTTGTATCCGTAACCACCTAATCTCTTGATCTTTAGCTTCCTGTGTTCTCTATATATATATATAGATTATATTGTGATCGATCAGATTTGGGAGTTTTTAGGGAGGCAGAGAGGCCATGGCGCAGAAGAAGTTTATAATTGAGGTGGAGAAGGGGAAGGAAGCGAAGGACGGTAGACCATCGATGGGGCCAGTGTACCGGAGTTTGTTTGCCAAGGATGGATTTCCGCCTCCTATTCCTGGAATGGAGAGTTGCTGGGATGTTTTTCGGTGAGGATATGTGTGTGTATATATATATATATACACATTTGTTGCATGTAACTATTTATAGTGTATTGTTTGGTTGCTGAGAAAGTTTTGGAAAGTGGAATGAAAAGACTTTTGACGTTCTCAGAACGAAAGTCGAAAGCTGAGTTGCGTCAGCAACTTTTGAGAAAGACAAGAAAATATCAACTTCAATTGATCACGTTTTATTTGTGTAGCTTACTCTTTCATGTGCTTCTCTAACCATTTCTAATCCGGATCATGATTGATTTTCTTTAACATGTCACCGTTTACTATCCTTGATAGTATGCCAGGGACTTGTAAAAATTCATGGTTTTCTGTGCTTGTAGATGCAGCAGAGGATTTTTTTTCTTTCCCCATACTGATTTATTTGAAACTCTGTAAATTCTAATTGTTAATATCATCGGAGTATTCTTTTTTCGAAAATGAAAATTTGATGTTTAAAACTCACATGTAGATTGATGATCCCCAGGAGCATCTTAATTTGTGAAAGAAGGATGTTTTGTTGGGACTTTCTTGCATCAGAAGTTTGGGAATGCATTAGATAATAGATACTATTGTTGACCCAAACTGCTTAAGCTTATAATTAGTTGTTTCATGTTCTTTTTGCAGCATGAGTGTTGAGAAATATCCTAACAATCGAATGCTTGGTCATCGTGAGATTGTAAATAGGAAGGTATGTTGTTGTCACACACGTTTGTGGGTGGTGTTAGCTCTCTTACCTTAATGATTTTTCATTGTTTACAGGCTGGTAAGTATGTGTGGCAAACTTATAAAGAAGTTTATGACATAGTCATTACAATCGGGAATTCAATCCGTGCTTGCGGTATTGATGAGGTATTCCTTTTCTTTTTTTCCATTCTGGAAGGGGTTGAGGAAATTAAAATTCAACAAATGTTTAGGGCCTCCTGATCTTAAGTTTGAAAATGTTGATTCCTGGTTTGCAGGGGGGAAAATGTGGTATTTATGGTGCCAATTGCGTGGAGTGGATTATAAGCATGGAGGTAGCTATTTTTCTTTTCTTTTTCATCAGTTGAATGTGAAGTATAATTTTGAATAATATCCTTCAATGGGATAACTTGATATTCTTTTTATTGGATGGAAAGAAAGAAAGAAAGAGTGATATCCAATGCACAAGGCTCTACGTGGACAGGCCGAAGAAAAATAAACTAAATGCCTTGCACTTATTAATTAATTATTATTATCCTGTTTGATACCAGCCCTTTTTTGTTCCATATGCATGCAATTGCACTTCATTATTTTTAATTTAGCATTATATTGGTATGTGTTTCTTTTGACATTTCTTTGGAATTTCTTATTGATGTTTCAACGCTGATGCAGGCTTGCAACGCCCATGGACTCTATTGTGTTCCTTTATATGACACTTTAGGTATGCATGCCCCTTTTGTGCAGGGAGCTACACAAAACCTGCCATGAGTATCATAAAGTTCATTTTTGTGTTGCAGATAAAGTAATGTAGGCTTGTTCGTGTCAGGAATAGCTGTCTAGAATGGATTTGCTTTGAGTAATTCTATATTCCTTTAATACAGACATATTGATGTGTACCAAATATTGTCTATAAATGCTTGATGTTATCTTTGTTTCAGGTGCTGGTGCTGTGGAATTTATTATATGTCATGCAGAGGTTTCAATTACTTTTGTAGAGGAGAAAAAGATTCCTGAGGTACATATGTTTTGTATTGGCATCTGAATTCCCGATTAATTGAAGGCTACTGCAAGAAATTGTTTGAAGAATCTGCATCCCTTTTTCTAATATTCATAGCCTCTTTGTATTTAAATATTAGTTCTGAAAATGAGCTATGATTCCATATTGAATTGGCTTGATGATGCCGCACTTATAGATTGTATATCGTTACTTTACATCGCTAAGAATTCCGTTTGAAACAATGACGATCCTTTTTGCTCCCAGTTGTTCAAGACATTTCCTAACTCGACAAAATACATGAGAAGTAAGTTATGGTTGCTTCACTATATTTGTTTGTCCTTCCATACACTACAAGAAAACAAATGACATTATACATGTCATAAACAGCTATCGTGAGCTTTGGCAAGGTTACACCTGATCAAAGGGAGGAAGTTGAGAAGCATGGTCTTGCAATATATTCTTGGTACGAATTCTTACAGCTGGTAAGTTACTTCCCTGTTATTCTTCTCATATTATTGACTTCTTCTTGGACAGAACTGTAAATTGATTCGGAAAATTTATTTTTTCGTTTCCCATACTTTTAAAATCGCATGTCAATGTTTTGTCCTGTGAAATATATTGCAGCTCTAGCGTGCAAAAATACCTCAGGTCATTAATGGCTTAAATATCTTGCACTCTGTAGTCAGATTTTGGCCTTTGATTCTTTCAGGGACAGAATAAACAATTTGATCTGCCAGAGAAGAAGAAAACCGATATCTGTACAATCATGTACACTAGTGGAACAACTGGTGATCCCAAGGGGGTATTGATTTCGAATGAAAGCATTGTTACTCTTATATCAGGAGTAAAGCGCCTTCTAGAGAGCGTGAATGAACATGTCAGTTTTGTCTACTTTCAAATATATTTCATATCTTATCAATGGGAACTTGGATAAGTTATGGAGGATTTTCTTTCACCAATTGACATTTCTCCTGACTTAATGCAGTTGACGGCGAAGGATGTATTTCTCTCATATCTTCCTCTTGCTCATATATTTGATCGTGTGATAGAGGAGTTCTTTATTTCACAGGGTGCCTCGATAGGGTTTTGGCGTGGGGTGAGCTAAATTACTTTTCTATCTGATGTGCAGATCAAATGAGCAAAGGAACTTGTATTAGAGTTCCTTACTGTGATTGCTGCATTCGTTCCGTATGGTTGAATGACCACACTGTTCTCAAGGGCCAAGGCATTAGATTGAGATGTCCAAATGGTAAAGTAGAAAATTTTCACTTTCGGGATCGCTCATCTTTTTTGTTTGTTGCCCTCTTCAGGATGTAAAATTGTTGCTAGAAGACCTTGCAGAGCTGAAACCAACTATTTTCTGTGCTGTTCCCCGTGTATTAGATAGAGTTTATTCAGGTAAACCTTATTCTGTACTGGAATGATCGAGTAAATTTTGTTTCTTAGAATTTTTTTATATGAGAAAATATATGGGAAACAAATCAATGTGGATGAGACCCTATTAATTGAAGTGGGATTTTTTTTTCTTCCTCATGTTTGAATTATCCTTTGCTGCACTACAATTTCTCATGTAAATTATACAAAATTCAAGCCACTATTTGTTCTTCTGAGGCCACCTCAGGAGACTTTGGCTCAGCTGCTCATGTTTGGCCCTACGTATAATGCATCAATGCTAGCTTGCTTTAGTTTTGTAATGGATGGTTGTTGATTCTTGGTCTTCAAAATTCACGTCTATGTTAAATATGAGGTCCAGATTTACTTTGGCGATAAAAAATGTTAATTATTTTATGTTCTTACTGATTTAAATTACAATTCAACAAATATACATGTTTTCTTATTCTATTCAAACGGATTTAGAAACCAAATAAGTGAGTTTTATTTTCTCATCCTCGGTGTTACACCCTGGTAAATATAAATATTGTGCACTTTCTCAGGTTTGCAACAGAAGATCACTTCGGGGGGCTTGTTGAAAAAAACATTGTTCAATGTTGCATACTCTTAGTAAGTTTTAATTCATATTTCAAAAAAAATTTGTAGTTAAAGTTATTTTGCTATTTTCTTCTTAATGTGTTGTATCCTGGTACAAATATCAACTTTTGACCAATTTTTTGAAAACTTAATCATGTTTTTGACGGGTTTCGAACTCATGAGACCTCTCTTAGTAAAAGGAGAAATATTATCACTAAGCCAAGACACATTTCATGTTTATGTTTATTTATTAACTATATTACATTATTTCAAAAGTGTGCATACACCTTGTAATAAAAATATTAAAAGTATTTTTACCCATTTATTTATTTTGAACATTATTATAAATATGTATTTAATAATTTAAATATTTTAACATGTACGCATTGTATTTTCTAGTACATGTTTATTTGTATTTTTTCACTATTAATTAATTATTTATTTTTATCATTTTATATATTACATATTTTGTTATGTGAAGACTTATTTAACCTATGAATAATTGTAAATTTTTTAATAGAGATATATTATTGATGTTCTTTTACATATTATGAGTATTATAAAATATGAAATATTTTTAATTACTACATATCAAATAAATACGTATATAATAATGTATTACATAGAACCAAGGAATTTTCTTATTTGATGACCGGTCCGATTTTGAAAACCTTGCTTTTGAGTGCATGCTAGTTGACCTCATCCAGTTGATAATCGTATTGTTGTCTGCTAATTTAGCCTCATCGTCTCATCATTTCTCTAATAACTTCTTCAGTAAACAGAGTAAAATGAGGAAGGGGCATAAAACGGCAGACGCTGCACCAATCTTTGACAAAATTGTCTTTAGCAAGGTACCGAGAATGTGCACTGCTCTCATTACCCATGGACCTCTAGCCTTGAAATACTCATTGTAACAGCTTATGTTGCATGCTTAGAATCTCATTGATTATTGACTTCCTCAGGTAAAGAAAGGATTGGGAGGAAATGTACGGATTATTCTGTCAGGGGCAGCACCTCTTGCAACCCACGTAGAAGCTTTTCTGAGAGTGGTTACATGTTCTATGGTTTTACAAGGATATGGTAAGTTGCCCTCAGCATTTACCCTAAGGCTTCAAGTATTTTTCTTGTTTCATTTTCTTCATTAACATTGAGTGATTGTGATATGACTCATTGCGGCATGAACTTTGTTATCTGTTATTTATTAAAATAGGTCTGACAGAAAGCTGTGCGGGGTCTTTTGTCTCGCTACCCCATGAATTTTCAATGCTTGGTACAGTGGGCCCTCCTGTACCAAATGTGGATGTATGCCTGGAATCTGTTCCTGAAATGGGATATGATGCCCTTTCAAAGACACCTCGTGGGGAGATTTGCATAAGGGGGAAAACCATATTTTCAGGGTACTACAAGCGGGAAGACCTCACCAAAGAGGTCCTGATTGATGGGTGGCTCCATACAGGTTTTTACATTTAAGTCTCTTTAAATGAAGTTCATGCATCTATGGCTCTACAACATGGTGTTGTCTCGTAACCAACCCTATCCATGATTGTATTTGCATCAGGGGATATTGGTGAGTGGCAACCAGATGGAGCCATGAAAATTATTGACCGCAAGAAGAATATCTTCAAACTTTCACAAGGAGAATATGTTGCAGTTGAAAATTTGGAGAACATTTATGGACTTGTTCCTGACATCGATTCGGTATGCCTATCTGCTATTGTGAATGTACATTTTCTAAGCATGCCCTTATGCCTGAAAAATTGTGTCCTCTTAGCCGAGGCCAGGTTTTATGCCTGACATTGGTTTTTTTCCCCACACATCATAGTTGTCAAATGCGCTAGGAGCTAGGCACACTCAAGGCGCAAAGGGTCTTCTACTTAAAAAGCGCCCAAGCAAAGCAAGGCACAAAATTTTAAATAAAAACAAAATAATTCTAGTAAAGAGAGAGAGTTCTTCTAAATCAAGATAATTCTTGAAGCTATCCAACTCAAGATAATTCCTTCTAAAATATGTTTTCTTAGTGATAATTCCAACAAAATTATAAAGCATTAATTTATAAAATAAACTAAAGTAAGGGGATTTAACTGAATGATTTTACTACAGAAAATAACCAAAAAAAAAAAACCATAGAGGGAGGTGACAGAAAACGAAAGTAAAAGAGCAGGCAGAGTACTGTGGTTGTTATATATGAGAGGCGTCGGGCTTGAAGAGATTAGCAGCTTCCCTAGCTGTTTATATCATTTGCTTTTGCTGTTTTAAGGTCCACTTCTATCAGATTATGTGCAGGCCTGGGCCTAGTAAGAAAATATGGGCCAGAGGCCTAGATTCCCTCTTCTTCGCGCCTAGGCGAACTCAAGGAGGGCCGCCTTGCATTAGGTCTAGGCATATAGGCTGTGCCTGTTCGCCTTGGCGCGCACCTTTGACAACTGGCCACACATGGATGATCATGACCTTTTCAATCGTCTATTGCATGATGGAAAAGGTCTACTTTTAGGTGGGGAACATAGCTAATATGTTTATTTGAATTTTTCCGTGTTCATTGGATAACTTATCTTTCCAATTTCAGATATGGATATATGGAAACAGTTTTGAGTCGTTCCTAGTTGCTGTTGTTAACCCTAATAAGCAAGCACTTGAACGTTGGGCTGGAGAGAATGGTGTCAGTGGGGACTTCAACTCCCTCTGTGAAAATCCCCTGGCCAAAGAATACGTACTTGGGGAGCTCACTAAAATCGGAAAAGAAAAGAAGGTTCCCAGTTTTTACTTTTGCTGCCTACTGGCTCTGAAACAATTTATACTCTTTTTTTATACTATTTTTTTTTTTACATTTGCAAGATATTTGACGGTTCTCCTGGTGCTTGACCATTTGCAGTTGAAAGGCTTTGAATTTGTCAAAGCCGTCCACCTTGACCCTGTACCATTTGACATGGAGCGGGACCTCCTAACACCGACATATAAAAAGAAGAGGCCACAGTTGCTCAAATACTACAAGGTACCTTGAAGATAATTTTCTTAGTGGCGTTAACTGGTACAAGATATATGGGCTAATTTGCGTAGTGTTGGCATCCATTCTGGTTAAATGAACCTGCTTCAGAAATCATGTTTTGGCTACAATACAGATCGCTCAGGCTAAAATTGTTGCACCATTGTTTATGCTTGATAAAATATTTTTCTTAGAGTTTATCCTGTTTTGGCAGCTGTGGGTGTTTGGGTATCATAAATGGGCTGGTTTTTCCAATCCCCTCAGCCTGGGCGATATTGGTTTTAATTGATAAGCTGCTCTTTTATTTATTCAATTTATAAATTTGTATGGATAGTCTGATAACTATTCATGCTTATGGTGTAGTTTACGGGTCGTTTTTGTTTATCGTCGATACATTTCTGTGCATGATATTGTTTATGTTTAATTACTAATCACTGGAAAACTTTTGTGCACAGGATATTATTGACAAAATGTATCGGACTGGGAACAAGCCCAAAGCCTAAAGAATCATACTTCATGCATGGAAAGCCTAATGTCTCTCTTCCTTTTAGCCGATTGCATTGATGGTACTGTGTTTTATGTTTCGTCATTATTATTTTTGTGAATGTACATATGGCGAAAACGAATACATGCAGTACATTTTTGTTGATTTTCTAGCGGATTTATATAGCCGACTCTAAAATTTTGGGATAAAGACTCGAATGATGAATGATTTATGAGTTAAAAATAGATCACTCTATAATTTTTTGAGGACCATATTCCGAATGTTCTATCCTTATCTGCACGTCTCTTTGATCTTTCTATAGGTGTGGTCCTTCTAAAGTATTCACTACATGACCACAAAATCGCAGTCCATTCCAAGATTGAATTGGATGGTGTACGGGCCAATTTCTCTTGCACTCCCTACCTTAAGCTCATCATCTTAAATCAGCCACCAATCTACTGCCACGTGACATTCCAAATATCCTAATTTCAGCAACTGATCAAGTAATTATTTAGATGTGGTGCAAGTAAATCAATGAGACGGGTGCCAAATTATTTATCTTTGATTTCTATTATCTATGCATTGTCGCCAATTAATTTATATGATTTGTTAAAACATCGATTAATTTCTTGCAACTGTGTTCACCATACTTCTTCATACCTCTGTTTATCAATTACCCCTCACCACATCCTCAAGTCCAACCACTAATAAATAGCTCAAATATATAAAAAGGATGTCTATTGTCAAATAATTGCGAATGACTATTTTAACCTCTGTCCATTGAATTAAGTACTGCATGTCCCTGTTTGTTCAAAAACAAGGGGCAGTCGGAGAAACCTATAAACAAAAGGACACATCAACCCAACAGCTTATTTTCACCATCGAAGCTGCCATCTGTTTCTCCCTAAACATTTTCCTCCACATATTTGTGTTCCAAAAATTTTCCTGGGAAAAAGTGGATGCAAATGAGCTGAAGATTGCCTAGAGAAACACAATTCAGCAGCTTCCACTTCCTCTCTCAATTCCAGCGAGAGAGAGAGAGAGAATGGCAGTCTGCACAGTCTACACAACCCAATCTCTCAACTCTACATGCTCAATCTCCACACCAACAAAAACCAACTTGGGTTTTCACCAAAAACAGGTTGTGTTCTATAGCACTTCTGGTAAGAAAAGCAGCAAAAGAGGTAGTAACACTACTGTGATAACCTGCTCAGTAGGTGACTCGCAGACAGTTGTGATTGGCCTGGCAGCAGACTCAGGATGTGGGAAGAGTACTTTCATGAGGAGGCTAACAAGTGTTTTTGGAGGAGCAGCAGAGCCTCCAAAAGGAGGAAATCCAGACTCAAACACACTGATTAGTGACACAACAACTGTGATATGCTTGGATGATTATCATTCTCTTGACAGGACTGGAAGGAAAGAGAAGGGAGTCACTGCACTTGACCCAAGAGCCAACAACTTTGATCTCATGTATGAACAGGTTAAGGCAATCAAGGATGGAATTGCTGTTGAGAAACCCATCTATAATCACGTGAGTGGTCTTCTTGACCCTCCTGAGCTCATCAAGCCTCCCAAGATCCTTGTCATTGAAGGACTTCACCCAATGTAAGCCTTGGAATAATCTCTGCATGCTTCCCTTTCATTTCTCACTTTTTGTGGTTTTAGTTGACTAAGCTCTTATCTAATGTTTGAGTATTAATTTTGCCTTTTAGATTCATTTGGATACCACTTATTGCATAAATTCTATCAAAATGTCCGTACTCTTATACTTATGGTTTAGGAGGTGTCAAAAGCGTTTGTAGTTTGTACTGTCTTGGCATCCGTATTTGGATTTAGGATGTGTCTGTCAAGACTCAAGTTTAACTAATGGGCGATGGCCCAGTTGGTTATCGGGTTTGGCCAAAGGAGTATGCTTTCAGGTGTCCTGGTTCGATCCCAGTTGGGGTCTATCCCCGTTAGTGTCTCGCCGAGTCTTGGCTGAACTTTTCTGTCGGTGGACTATGCGTTCGATTTAATTCATTATTAACAAGTGTTTTTGCTTTATGGTTAATCATTTCAAATATACTTCAATATATAATAAGGAAATGCAATGTTTGTTGATGACAATACAAGAGAAATAAATTATAGTTTTGGTTGATTTTTCATTTTTTTTTGTGTGGAAATATGCAGGTATGATCAGAGAGTTAGGGACCTGTTGGACTTTAGTATCTACTTGGATATCAGTAACGAAGTTAAGTTTGCATGGAAAATTCAGGTAATTTAAGTATATAGCAGTTAAGCAAATCAAATGACTTTGACTTAACATTTCATATCTTTTGTTGTTATCTTATATGTTATAAGTGTTGCAGAGGGACATGGCTGAGCGAGGCCACAGCCTTGAAAGCATTAAAGCTAGTATCGAAGCGAGAAAGCCGGACTTTGATGCTTATATTGGTAAATTTCTTTTTACTCAGAATAGGTTGCTCATTTTCTTCTTCTAATTTATGAATATTTGCTTTGTGCAGATCCGCAGAAGCAATATGCGGATGCTGTGATTGAAGTACTTCCAACCCAACTCATCCCGGATGACAACGAGGGGAAGGTCTTGAGAGTTAGGTTGATAATGAAGGAAGGTGTGAAGTACTTCAACCCTGTTTACTTGTTTGATGAGGGCTCCACTATTTCATGGATACCCTGTGGAAGGAAACTCACCTGCTCTTATCCTGGCATCAAGTTCGCCTATGGCCCCGATAGTTACTTCGGCCACGAGGTATCTAATCTAAACCTTCTAACTACTATTTGTTTTCGATAAAGAGAACATTTCACTGGAGTACAAATTTTCTTGTGTTTAAGAGGGATTGCTACTGCAAATGATCTTAATCTTAGAGATCAATATGTTCGAGCTCAGTTTCCAGGGCCGGCCTAGTCACCGATAAACCTCATCAGTTTATCACATTTAAAAGCTTGGTCAAATTTATAAACTGATGAGGTTTTTTCTTTGTTTTTCGTTGTATTTTCAGAAAGGGGTTGGGCTAATGGATTGTTCTCCACGCTCTGTCCTGAGTTTAATCCAAAATTTTTACATATGAACAGAACGTTTAGGAGCAACCCTTTTTTGGAAATACAGTGAAAACTGAAAAGGACACATGGGGCTCATAAATCTGGTGCCCAAAACTAGGACTTTGGCTGCTTTCGGGACGGGCCAACACTGTCAATTTCTACTCCTTTTGTAAGTTGATGCAATATTGACAGTCTGTTTTGCGTTCGTTTGTTTATCTTAGGTGTCTGTACTGGAGATGGATGGGCAATTTGACAGATTAGATGAGTTAATCTATATAGAGAGCCATTTGAGCAACATTTCAACCGAGTTCTATGGTGAGGTCACCCAACAAATGTTGAAGCATGATGATTTTCCTGGCAGTAACAATGGAACCGGTCTCTTCCAGACTATAGTTGGATTGAAAATCAGAGATCTCTACGAACAACTTATTGCGAGCAAGGCCAGACGCCCAGTAGAAGCAAAGGCCTAAACACAAAGGCACTTCCTCTTGTTTATGTTTTTTTCCCTTTTTTTTTCTTTTCCATCGGGGCTCTTCAGGGTGTTACTCGTTAAAATGAGAATCACTCTATGTACTTATTTCTATTTGTAATTGTATTGAGAGTTTGTAAAATAGAAAATAAATTAATTTCAAAAACTTTTTGGCTTTTATTCCCCTTCATAAACTCATCCTCTTTCATATTATGTGGGTCAAGAGGGATGGGGGACGCTGTACTTATTGGGCTGCAGTTACTTGTAGTTTTTCAAATTTCAAACCTACATCTCATCTAATGGACCATATTAAAAGACTATGTTTACACTAAGCTCCATTCTCTCACTTCTCTCCTTCTATATTTGAGGAAGTAACATATTCTTAATATACAGAAAGTTACCAGCTCCTAAATTACATTATATTAGAAAATGGCCTATTGCTTTCTGTTACATTTTCTCTATAATCATTCTTCAAAGTAATGTTATCCCTTGTAGCATTCCATTGGTTTGAGTTTGGTGTGTTTTTTTATTTGATAAGCAGCAGCATATATACCAACAAAAGAAAAGGGAAACAACAGGGCATCCATATATGGATGGATGGTGGATGGCTTGGCATTGAGTCAGTACAAAAATTCAATTTCTTATGAAGCACTAAAGTTAATAGCTCTCATAAACAAAGTTAATGTCTCATACAACTATCGGAGAAAGGGAAACAATTTAACCAGTCAGAGAGAAAAATGGAAGGAGATAGATTACAAAACAAACAAAATTAAATAAACCATCCAAGGATTCCATGGACCAATACGATGAGATGATCAGTAGATGAAGAATCAGAGTCCTTATAGCTCCACACATTGTGGCTCCAATCAACAAACTCGGAAGAGCAAACTCTCTTCTCTAAAGCTCTATTTTCCATAATTATTTAAAATTTCCTCTCAGTCAACCACCTAAATGATAAAAGAATGAGAGGGGAGCTCCAATAGATCCAAACGGTCTTGAACGAGGCGGAGAATAAATGGTTGATCGACTGGTTTGAGGGAAGAAAAAGGATTATGAAGAGAGAGAATGAGAAGAAGGGAGAGAATGAAGAGAATAGAGTTTAGTGGTATTGTTGCGTTGTAAACATAGTCTTTTAAGGGTATTTTGGAAAAATAACACTTTTGAAAATGATTTTATAAAAATAACACTCTTTTTCAAAATAATGAAATCTAACACTTTTAAGATATTTTTGCCCTCAATAATATGTCTACGCATGTATCGCCTCGACCCGTGAGGCGCTAGTGTTTAAACCTAATCCAATATCTAAAAGACATTAATCCTCCACAAAATCACAAAAGATTTAATTCTAGTTTTTCCCACTAGAATCCATAATTTTCTACCGAAAATTCGGCAGCATTTCCCCGTATATCAGAGAATGTCCACCTGAAACGTGCAACATATATTCACAATCATTTAAGGCCTCCGGCCATCACATCATATGCATCCACACTCCTAGGCAAGGCCTCAGGCCATCTATAGCATGCAACCGCTATACAAAATATAACATAACAACCATACATGTATCAACATACAATTAAAACCATAAAGTTTACATCTAGGTACAGGAGTCCTCTCACAAGGCACCCTCCTAACCGTACCATCCACACACCATCAAGGAGTTCATAATGTAACCAACATATACAGTCGTCAATCCGCATATAAATATTACCAAAAAAATTAAAGAAAGTTATTTCTTTAACCTAACCTCATCCTAGTGTCTCTAAGTGGCACCATGTCATCCCACCTCCTATAGATCCGTAATGCCGGTATCCGTACCAGTCTCACCTGTTGGAAAGAAAAGAAAGTAAAGGGTGAGTAATGACTCAGTAGGGGCAAAGAGGATAACAAAATATAATAGCTGAAAGAAAAGGAATAAGTCAATGCAGCAACATGCCAAAGACTATGAACCACCATATCAAACACTCATCATACTGTGGTCTCGTTTCCTACCATGAGTCCCAATGAGACGACGCCTCGACATTCATCCCCACACATCATTATCGGTGAACACTGTCATCATACGACTCAATAAGGAAAGCATACCACGTACAAGACACCAGCCTTGTCTATATTGACTTGGGTTCCTTGAACCGATCCCTTGGAATCTCAGTATGTTGCATCATATGGGAGTCATTCGGTTGGAACCAAGACGGGGTTCCACAACCCTCCTCCCATATGATGTTCACACAACCTACAGAAGTCACGAATCCATACTCTCACTTCCATGTGGCTCTAATGCAACAATGTCATGTCATGAATTTAATATAGATATAAATGAATCCTAGTTATATATATAACTACTCATGATGCATGAACAAGAACCACACATACCTGATATAAGACCAAGCAATCAACTGGGAATGCAATCTAACATTTTAGAAAATTCGAGAATAATCATAGGTTCGTTTTTCCATAGGGAGAAAATAAGGAAAAACAAAAATACGGAAGACCAATGAAGATTCAATAACGCATTTTAGATAACAAGAAAGAAACGAGAAGATTGGGCTAGAATCCCCTACCTCGAATCCAAGCAAAAGTAGAAAAATCAATAACTCAACATTATGGTTTCAGCTTTTCCTCAACCTATCAATTTGGCAAAATCCAAACTTATTTCATAATTCTCATAACCTTAATTCAATCTACCAATAACTAGTTATTCAAAGAGAAATTAATGAAATCTTACCTTTTTCCAATACAAGAATTTTCAATCCTTGACTACGCCCAACCGAGTTCACAACTCCAATCTACCCAAGAATCTAGTAATTGCCATCAAAATTAAACTTTACTAAACATAACTGATGATGCCAAAAACTGTTCGTCCTAGCTGGACACCAATCAGTTTGGTCAGATCCTAAATTGCTGAGCTGGATATCCTACACAACAAGCAAACGTAAGCTAAGAGGGATCCCGAATTAGTTCGGAGGGGGCCCGCTCCGACGCACAAGTCAGTAAGGTAATTCTCAGTTGGGAGGGCTCGGTCTCTGAGAGCTCTCTCAACTTAAGCAACAGTAATGTAAGTTGTGATGTAAAAATTTACCTGATGCGTGGGGCTCCTTTTATAGAAATTTACAGAGTTCTTATTCTTTTAGGAATGAAACTGTTCTCTTCCTTATTTGAGCGCATTTGTCGGAGTCATAGTCATTTTGGGTCTCTACTCCTTATAGGATTAGGACTTCTTAAAGAAGGGATGGATCTAGTTCGGATCCGGCAATGGCCGACCGACCAACCAGTCTATATAAGATTAGGATGGCCGACCAACCTATGTGCCCAAATGTTAATATCAGCACGTAATAGTCGAAGGCCGAACCGATATGAAGAGGATGACCGACGGAACCAACCACTGGCCTAAAAGGGGCCAAGTAGGAGCAAGGTGGTCCAACCGACCGAACCACTCTAATACTTTAGGTTGGTCGGTCTAGCAAGGCGCAACATCGCCCGTCCGAGGTGGACATTTACACGTGTCCCAATCTCATTGGATGGATCAATTTTGCCACATCAATAACCAACTTAATTTTAGCACTTAACAATACAAATAATTTAAAACATCAACCAAACACTTACCTTTCTCTCTCCAAAATTACCAAGCCTTGAATCTTTGCCTCCAAGCTTCAAATTCCCATATCAACAATAAAATCCACATATATAAGCATAATCAAGTCCTAATCAGGCCTACTTAATCATAAATTTCATATCATCAAAAATTCCACCAAAACCTAGTTTCTCAAATCAAGCAAAAACTTACATAAATCTTGAAATTTTTGTAGAATAATGATGGATCTTGCTTAAACACCCATGAACCTTCAAAATCCAAGCCAAATTCTAGCTTTCTTTCTCTCTTTTTTCTCTCTTTCTTTCTCCCTTCTTCCGTCTCTCTGTCATTGGTCACTCTCTCAGCCAAATAGAAAAGAAACAATGACCAGCACCATTTAATTGGCTTTAATTTTTTTTAAATAACACAATGGCCAAATGGCTACTTTAAATTAAATGGCAACTTTAAATAATTTTGGTATATATTTTGATTTGTTTGAATTATATTATTTATGATATAACTTAACCAATTCAAACATCTATTTAGTCAATTCTTATCCAATACTTGGTATTTCCAAACCCAAACTTCCAATTTAGTTATTTATTATTATTTTTCTTTGATATTTTTGGGTCAGGGTATTACAACGCACATATACTTACCTCACCTCTGTGCTCTTCTCAAAAAGGAGAAGGCGACACTGTTCTTTTGTTGGAGTTCCGTTTCCATGGGAAAGCTGCTTCGCTACACAGTTTTCGCACTGAAATTTGAGGTCCATAGTCCAGAACATTGCATACGATGTGTTATTGTTTGGGTATGATATGTGGGCCTGTGCGGTGCGAGTGCTATTGAAGTCCGAGTATCTCTGAATTTATGTTCGGCTAACTGTATTTGTTTGTTCGAGTCATATTAAATTTTAATGCTCGAGTATTATAAATTGTTGATCGAGTGATAATTATTTTTTGCTCGAGTATTATAAAGTTGTTTTGTTCGAGTTTTTTCAATTTAATGTTCGAGCAATTTTAATTTTCTATTATTTTATTTTTCAGTTTAATTGTTTTGATGAAAGGGGGTTCTCAACCAAAGCTTTCATCCATTGCCATAGAACCAAAGATGGTTCAACTAGTCAAAAAATGAAAGGTTGAAAACATAATGAATAGAATGGTTAGAGCTGTTGAAAAAGGCAAAAAATTTACAGGTATACTTCATCATTATGGGATTTTGCAATTCTTTCCTGGAGTATTCCCTCATGTGAAGTACATTGGAGGATCCATAGACGAGTTAGAGTGTGACACTTCTTGGATGTCCATGTTTGACATTGAATCCTTTCTTGAGGAGGATTTAGGGTATCAAACATATGATGTGTGCTACTACCATGTACCAGGTATCAAATATTTAGAGCATGGACTCAGAATATTGAATAACAACATCGATGTGAGAGAGATGATTGCAGCTGTTGATGGATACGACTACATACATATCAATGTTGCCCATAGATATTCAAATAATGACGAGCCGAATGGAGATATTACAAAGGATGTCATATATCTTGAGCAAAATCCAATCAAGCAAAAAAAAAGATTAACCATATTTGTTAGAACATGTTATGTTATTACTTGAACTGGTCTTTTTATTTACTCGAGTTGTATAATTTTTTTAATTCCAAAATGCCAGTTTCTTTACTTGAATTGGTAATTTTTGGTTACACGAAGTAGTAACTATTTGTTATTCGAACTAGTAGTTTAGTTACTTGAACTATTAATCTTTTGTTACTCGAAGTAGTCAATTTGTTGCTTGTTCCCGTTATTATTGTTTACTCGAAGTGTTAATCATTTTGTTACTCGAACTATTCAATTTTGTTACTCAACATAAATTAAAGTTAATCGAATAGATAAAATGTTTACTCGAACATATAATTTTTTAATTCAAACATAAAATATGAGATTCTACATCATACTAATACACGTTAACGATCATAACCGCATACATCTTGTAATAAACATCTTTAATAAGGTGAGAAAGTTCCAAAAGAGATTCCTGCAGTTTTTGTGGATCCTTTTCAAAGGACTTTGCGCAAACTTTGTCTGAAAGTCGCATAAGTGATCCCACGACATCTTTCATAGCACTGCCCAGTTTTTTAAAACGCCTTTCAGCATTGTTAAAATAATTTTTGAGAGTTTTTCTTTCAAACTCGAGATCATCCACATATCCTCGTGGGTTCTGTTCAAATATGAGCAGCCTTAGAGAATCTTTTTCCGTTGGAGCTTGACCATTTTCCATTGGAGCTTGACCATTTTCCATTGAGGAGGATTCGTCTTCTACCCTGGTCCTTTTGGTAGGAGGAGCCACTGGAATGATAAGAGGAACACATTGATTAGAATATTGAAAACTTTTCCTTGGTTTGCTGGTATCATTCGTTCATTGTACCCTCTATTTATAGTTAGATAAAGAGTAGAAGTGGAATATTAATTATCTTTTAATCATAAAGAGTCACCATTAGTGCTCCGGCCATTTATGTTCCCGCCCCTTATGCTAATTTGAAGGCGCAACAACATGCTAGAAAAAATGTATTTTGTTCTCGAACAGTAATTTAATATATCTCGACCAACAAATATTGTTTTGCTCCATCAACTTATAATTTGACCTTGGTATTATTTTTTGTCTTCTTCTTTAATTTTGCACACTTTCCAAGAAATACAAACTTAATGATAAATGACTGACAGTTTTGAAATTAAAAAAAATTAATATATTATTATTAAAACGGGTAACTGCTCACATTCCTTCTCTCCTATGAAAACGTGCGACTGTTGGAGGGTTCTCTTCCCATGGTATACGTTCATTCCTGCGCGACCACTACAAGAAAACTGGAGATTACCGACGATATTTACCGACGGAAATTTTTGGTCGGTAAATACCAACAAATTACAGATGGATTACAGTCAAAATTTTCATTTTAGAAATTACCGACAGCTTGCCAATGGAATACCGACAGCATGATTACCAACAGATTATTTTCATCGATAAAATTTTCATTTTAGAAATTACCGACGGATTTTTTCGTCTGCAAATTCCATTCTATTTTGTTTTGACTTTGAATTTTTTTATCGACGGAATTATGTCCGTCGATAAGTTTTTTTTTTTTTAAACACTCAACTATTGAAAACAAGATCGAATTTTCCGTCATTTTACATACCTTGCGCCTTTCTCCCTCTCTGCTTCTGCCCTTCACCTAGTTCTTCCTTTGTTCTCTGTGGCCTTCTATGATTCCTGATTTGAGTGTATAGGAGTTGGATCACTCTCTTTTTCACGTTTTCTTCTTCATCAAGTATGATTTCCATTATTTCTATTTCCTTCCATTTTCGCGATTACAGGTGCTCCTACTCTCTCTCTAGAACTCGATGTTATCGTGTTGGAGGCTAACTTGGTGAATCGCCGATTGTTTGGGCACTAGGGTTGCTAGACAGATCTAATTTTGATGTTTCATTGTTGGAGGCTAAGGTTATGCTGCCGAGATCCATGGCCAAGGACTTGAGCGGGATGGTGAATGAGATTTTGGGGACTCTAGGTCTCAATTCCAGTGAGGTAGACTCGCATTGGCGCTTCTCTCTCTATCATTTGTAGACTCGCAGTGCATTTTTTTTACTTCTTAGGATTTTCTAGAGTAGATATGGTAATTAGGGTTTCGATCTATTTTGCAAAGATTTCTCATCATCAATGTCGATAGGAAGTCTAGAATGTTAGATAGGATTGTATAGAGCAATGGCAGTTTGCATTATGAGATTGGTCTGAGGATGCTTTTAGGGAATCTGTTGGTCCATAGGCAAAGAAAAATGCTACTGGAATAGGATGTTATATAAAGGAATATGTTGGCTTACGATTGGAAGGGTAGGACCATGAGGAGCACCACTAGTTCAAGTGATTAAGCTTCTCACAAGCTACCTAACAGCAAGGATTTAATCCATTGCCATTCCAATTAAGGGAAAAATGTTAGTTCGAAGGCCATTGCGATTAAGGGAAAAATGTTAGTCTGAAGAAAAGAATGGGGACACATTAATTAGTGTGAAGTCCAAGTGTTATATATGGAATTGTGCTTGATATCGCTAGCTCTTGCTTCACATCTTCCTTTTATATTAATTCTTGATACTTGAATGGTGTAATACGTGAACTTATAGTCATGGTCATCTGCTGTTGAATGCTGAAGTTAGTGTGCAATACCAAGGGGTACTGCCTCAGGAAAGTCTCTTATCAGGGCAGCTTTTCTAAAATGTGTCGGGCTTTCAAAAAGTTAAAGAAGTCTTATGCAAATGGAGCAGCTTAGCAACATTTATGGAGAGACAGAAGAAACTTTGGTCAACTTCCTTCAATCTCGTTGCACAACAGTTCTTGATTTTATTTACTTGACATATCTTATACCTTTTATTTGTTGTGGTTTTAAATTTTTTTATATCTTCACTATCATTTTGTTTACTGCATATTTTCTCATGCTTAATATGCATGAATAGGCCTGAGGAAGAGAAGGCAACTAGTGATTGGCAAAGAAGAATAACATTTGTTTTAGCAAGTCATGAGTGTGGGCTGTTATTTGAGGCCTCAGCAGAGGGCTTAAAGAGCAGATATGCCGAGTTATGCTCAACAAGTTTTGTTTCAGTAGCCTGGTAGGTAACAACCCTTATAATGATGGATAATTTCTGTTTTATATGTTCTTTTTGAAGGCAGCATACAAGCCAAATAACCTCCCTTACCAAAATCTTTTTAAGCTTTTTAATAGTGGCATTGATTAATTTCTATATTGTGGGAATCGATCTGGTTTAGATGTTGCCATGTTAATCTTGCTGATTTTGTAGAGCAAAGCCATTTAAAAGGGATAGTCATGTAGCAAAACCTCTTAATGATAAAGGTTATTATTGTATGGATAGAGTACATCACTTTTCCTTAACCAGTACATCTTTTTGTGAAATTTTCCTATCTGTAACCATCAATATATTCAAAACTGAAAGTCAATACTAATGTTATACAATGTCTTTGTTGAATTTGTAGCTTCTTGCACACAAAGGCAATAAGGAGGATGAAGGAGATTAAGATAGCAATGGACGTGCGAGGGAAGAGGTTTTGCAAGCCTTTGGTAATAGTAAATCTGACTTTGATGGCCTCAATCACCTAAAAGATTATAGTATATACTACACTGATAATCACTATGCTTCTTTTCCAATGTCTATGGGAAGACTAGCCATTATCAAAGTCTTTAGCTGTACATTTTGTGGCTAATTCTTACTATATTATTTTATTTTTTGTCACAGCTTATAGGGATTTCTCTAATATATTTTTTTATTTTTATTTTTACAGAGGGATTTTTATTTATTTTATTTATTTTTGTTTGTTATCGACGGAATACCGACGGATTTTTTAATTTTAAATTTTTTTACCGATGAATATTTCCATCGGTAATTACCAACGGACAAATATCCGTCGATAATGAAATAGCGACGAGCGTTTTACCGACGGATACTATTCCGTCAACAATCCGTCGATAATCTAAATTACCAACGGATTTTCTTGTATTACCGATGGAAAAATCCGTTGGTAAAAAACAAAATTCTTGTAGCGGACCACGCTCTTCGAACTGTCAAGCCTCTGAAAATTTCTTCAGGTAATATTGTTTCTTTTGATATTGCACTCTTATTTGTCCCATTTTTCCACTACGACTAATTACATTGTTGATGGCCCAATTTTTGTTTCCTTTTTTGTGTTTTGGATAATTAAAATAAGTACTTGATTAGTTCAAATTCTCTTTGAGTTTTTCTTTCGTGTAATTGAGTATATTAAGAATATGATCGATTAAATTAAAGAGGAGTAAACAAAATTGTCTACGGTTGTTCAAGTACCAATTAACATATGTTAATTGTTCCAATAACTTATATTTTCATGTTCAAGTAACTTATATTTTTATGTTCAAGTATAAAATTATTAACTATTTGAGTGTTCATTTTCCCGTTATAACATTAGAACATTGCTTGCATATTGAAATGGAGTTTTTGATTCCAGAGGAAAACCATTTCCCAGCTAGGGTTACCATATTTTCTTCAATTTTTCACGTCATCAATGGTATTAAATCTCAGTTGAATGATAACCAAAAAGAGTTGTTTCTGCAATCATGTGTTGGTATGTTCATGGACGTGTATGATTTAAGTTGTTTAGGACAACTTATTCACCATATGCTTCTCCGACAACTTATATCCAAGGAAAACGATTTTGGAAAAATATTGTACTTCAAATTTGCTGGAAAGATAGCCATATTTGGGGTAGAGGATTTCGCTTTGCTCACAGGCCTTTTATGTTCTAATTTGTTTCCCTCTGTTTTGTCAATAGTTGATGATATTTCGGTACATAAGCTTAGAGATTTGCACTTTAAGGAAATTAATAAAAATAAGAAATGGAAAAAGGGCATTGGGGGGCTGATGAGGATGAAGGAGAAGATGGTGGAAAGGGCGGTGATGGAGATGAGGCCAAAGGCAAGGGCAGGGGTAGGACTGCGGGAATCAGCATAGGCATGCTTGAGGAATCATTTGAGAACTGTGAGGATGAGGATGAGGATGACAAGGTCAAACTTTCCTTGGTACACTTTGTAGAGACTGTCCCTAAGCCCATGGAGACCAAGAATAACATAAATATTGAGTGGCTGCAAATGGTGGATAACTTGGTTGCCTTCAATAATTATTCATAGGGTACTGTCTACTTTGAACGTACTATGGACTCCCTTTAAAACGCAACGCAAAACAATCGAGACAAAAAGTTCAAGAAAAAGGCTGTACAAGAACACCTTAAAAAGGATACGTACACTTTAGTCGGATTTCTACTTGTGTTGCAGGTAACCTTTCAAGCTTTAATCATTTGTTTTTGTTTTGTTGCTAGATTTGGGCTTACGAAGTTTTCCCACTGATTAGGAAGAGGTATGCATCAAAAAGTGGAGATAGGCAACCCATGAATTGGAGAAGTACTATCACGCCAAATTCAACTGATACCAAATTCAACTGATATCGTAGACACCATTTTCAAATTTTCAAATGTAAGACAGACATTGAATTCCCATATTTGATGTTAGTTCGAGTAACTTAAATGTATGTTCAAGTAACTTAAATTTATGTTCGAGTAAGTTAACCAGATTTTTCGAGTAACTTAAATGTATGTTTGAGTAAGTTAAGTAGAGTGTCTTGAACTATAAGTTCGAAGAACTCTAACAGTTTGTTCGAGTAAGTTACACTGTTCGAGTAACTTGAGTAGGGTAGCTTAAATTATATGCTTGAGTAACTTAAATAGTTTGTTTGAGTAACTTAAATTATTTGATTCGTTATAACACCTTTTGTGTTTTTTGTAGCTTGAAGTTTTAAAATCCCTCACTCCACTGGAGGGGTAGACTGAGGCTAGGTATTCCATTAGTATTCAAAGAAGATTTAAGAAGACGAGGGCAGAGGAGGATATAAGAAGAGCGGAGAAGAGGGAAAAGAGGAGGAATGATGTCAAAGCAAAAGAAAGTTTAGTGGAAGAAGAAGAAGAGCAAGAAAAAGAAGAAGAAGAGCAAGAAAAGGAAGAGGAAGAGGAAGATGAAGAAGAATAAAAAAGAAAAAGAGGAAGTAGAAGGAAATGGGTTGAAAGTGGTCCACCAGCAGCTACAATCATTGTATGAGATTGTGGCTGAGGGAAATGGGTTGAAGGTGGTCTACCAGCAGCTTAGGAATGATATAAATGTTTTCATATCATTCCTATCAGATGGTATAGAGAACTTATGCCAGTCGTTAGTACAAATGACTGAACTTGTCCATGATGTGCTTTAAAAGGATGAGGTGATTGATAGCTGAAAAAGCTCTCTCTACTGATGTAGTTACAATAAGTAAAGTCTATGACAATGTTATAAGACTATACACAAGTGGATAAACCAGGTTATTTTTTGTTGAAACCTCTTCTTTTCAAGACAAGCAATCTCATACACATTTGCAAATGCGTAATTAGTGTGCATGTCAAAAATATAAGTCTCTAGCTGATTATTAAGTATCACAAGATATACTATAGAGAAATCAAGGGGTATAATTGAGCAAAACAAAGTCACTTTTCTTTGTCAAAAGCGTAGAATAAAAAACGATCATTCAACTCCATGAGTTGTAAATCTACTATAGTATTGAACAACTCAACACGATAGTGATACAAGTTTGTCTTTTCTTCGATTCTTCGCTTTGGATGTCCACGATTTTTGAAAGATGCATCCATACTTGGAATATCAACTCCCAATTTAATGAAAAACGATGAAATCTCACTCAACAATAAATTCCATGAATCATCTTCTTCTCTCATCCTTTGAAACCTTGCTTTAGACAAGCCCGCTAACCTCATAGAATTTTCAATGTCTTGATCTTTTCTTTGGAAGGATTGTGCCATTTCATTGGTTACACCAAGAATATTTATCATTACATACATGTTGAGTATGAAGTCAAAAGATTGCATCACATCTATTAAGACACCTGCTTCCACTACATGTGGGTCATTTACCCCATCTTCTGTAACAATCTCAAGTACTTCGAACACAGAACAATACATATGTTTGAGACTAATCAATGTGGTATAGTATGAACTCCAATGAGTTTCACTAGATCGTTGCAAGATAATTTCTTGATTCAAGTCTTTTCCACTAATCAAGTCTCCATTTTTCAATTCTTTAACGATTTTCTCATGGTGAATGGATTTAAGAGCATCACTCCTCTTAAAAGATGGAGAAATAGTATTTGTAATGTGTGAAATAAATTCAAAAAACGATTTTACTTGACATTGTTCTTTTTTTTTTCAACAACCACCAAAACAGTTGAAGTTGATGAACAAACCAGTGCACATAAAATGCATATGGATTATCCCTCAAAATAAGTGTCTTTAAACCATTAAACTCGCCTTTCATATTACTTGGTCCATCATATCCCTCACTGCATATTCTGGATATGCTAAGCTTATGTCTAGCAAACAAATCTTCCAACGATCCTTTATGTGAGATCGTAGTGGTGGAGCTAACATGATAAAGACTAAGAAAATGCTCATTGACATGTCCATTCTTATCAGTATATCTTAAAGCAACAACCATTTGTTCCTTTGTTGATATATAATGAGATTCATCAAGTAAAATAGAAAAATATGAAGCACCAAGATCAATTATTATAGAATTAACCGACTGCAGCAGCATGGCAAATGTGCTTTTGCACACTGAGTACATCAATTGTAAATTCTGGGAAGCATTAGAAAATGACAACTATTTTACTTCCTCATTGTGTTCAGCAAGAAAGTGAAAAAGACCCAAATAATTTCCTTGATTATGTGATTCCATTAATTCAGTATTACCACGAAAGCGTAGATCTTTTCGTAAAAGAAATCAAACACAATCAACTGCAGCAGTTAATAAGATTCGATAATTCGCCTTCTTTTTAGTTGTCATACTAACAAACATTGAAGAAATACTCTGCTTTTGTTTCATTAAATCTTCACATTTGTGTCTTGCTTCATTGTGAATACTGTTATGTTTTCCCACGTGATTCAATATCCTTTATTTCTTCTTCCAATTTTCAAATCCAATACCAACAAATGAATCACCACCGCCTATATTAGTTTCCGGTTTGAAAAGATAGTAGAACAAGCAAAATATCTCTTGTTTTTCCATGCTATACTCTAACCAAGTAACATGATTATTATATAATTCAAGAATGAACCTATGCTTGTCTTTCTCAAATAATTTATAAGGAAAATCATGATTGCGAGGCTGAGTAGGGCCCCTTTATAAGTATGCTCTTCGATATTCATCTCTATAATTGACATCATAACTCCAAATTAGAGGCCTAAGCTCGGGATTTGAGGGTAAATTTATTGATCAAATCCTACTGCTACACATGCCATTTTAGACAGACGAACTTTGTTTGAAAAACTTCTCCATAAGATCATAAACACCCAACTGACCCAAGCAAGTACCCATGCTTTTAATCAAAACCTAATTATATCAGAAATATAATTAGCATAGCAAATAAATCTCCATAAACTCAAATACTCAATTGACAAAGAATTAGGATCGCAATTTAGCAAACTCATTCATGATTCATTCTTCTAATTTACAAATCATTAAACACTAAAATACCTGATTAAATTAGTATCCTCTTCGATTAAAAGTTATGGATGGTCAAAGTTGATCCTACAATTTTGAACCCCCTTTCTTGCGACCCTTTATCATATTGGGAATGGTTTTGCTCACAAAAATTTCAATGAGGAAAATAATTACGCTCCAAGTTTGCAATTGCCTCTACTTTTAACAATAAAACTTATGAGCAAAATCACGTGTACCCCAATTTGACTCTTAACAGATTGCTTCAATCCATCCAAATAACATGAAACCTACTGTAATTCAATTTCAACCAATTTTTTCTGCTCATCCAATCTATAAAACTCTGCAATATATTCATTCACTGAATGATCCCTTTGAGAATAGTGTTGGTATTGGTGGAACAAGTACTATTCATAATGTGAAGGAAGAAATTGATTTTTCAATAATTTCTTCATGTAGCTCTATGTCTGTATCAAATCTTTACCCTCACGATATTTGGTATCTTGTAGCCGATCCCACCATGTCAAAGCCCCTCTCTTTAGCCGAATGACCATATTGATTTAGGTACATAAGTAAAATCGAAATACCACTCAACTTTTACTAACTAGTCGAGAAATATTTCTATATCAACTGCCCCATCAAAGTACGGTATTTCAGCCTTTATATGAAAATTAGTTTGGTACGATGATCGATTGGTTTCTTCACGACTAAACTAATATACATTGTAATCCTCCAAGAAAATCGAGAGAAACCTCAAACTAAGTTTATTTCATCATAAACTTCTCTTTACTAAAATTGAAAAACAATGGACATAAAATTAGTAAAATGTACTAATAATAATATCAAAATACTAATTCAACAGAAATTCCTAATAATTCTAAAAGAAAAATATTTCTAATAAGAAAAGGAAATAATTAAATTGACTCCATTTTACTAGCACAACATAGTTCATTTCTTTTATTCCTCGAGTATTCGAGTGCACTGTTTATGTTCATGATGTTCATCCTTAAAAGACCAAACTAGATACTCGTGCTCTTCGATGCCTTTTCCTTGCCTAATCTAAAACAAAAAAGGGTATTGCTATTTCTCCCTTGACTTGAATCGATTTCTAATCTATTCTGATGTCTCATTTGAGAAGTCTATTCCATTTTATTTCCTTATGTCATCAGGTCCTAAGTTATCTACCATCCTTTCCGCACCTCTAGTTTATAGTGCTGATGATTTCTTAGTTTATCATATCACTGACCCATCCATAACTCATGTGTCTAGTTTGGATTATCCACAATATCCTTGTATAGTACCAGTGCCATTTGCTACAATTGAGGCAATCTCGTTGTACCAAGGTCTAGTAAGTCCTTTCTCTCTTCTAGATGTACATGATGTGCCTTTTGTGTCTGATACACCCCATGTATTTGATTTATAGTATGAAACTAATTTTGGATTTCCAACACAAAAACTACCTCAGAGGAAGATTTCATTAAATAAAGATAAGTAACATTAGAAAAATCATCAATAAATGTCACATAATAGCAAAATCCCAACACAAAAGTCACAAGATACGGTCCATAAATATTATAATGTACTAAAGCAAAAGCGACAAACACTCAATTATTCTGTCAAATAGGATAAGGGACAAGAGTAGATTTTGCCAAAAGACAAGACTAACTAGACAAGAGTCATAGACTTAAAAACGAGAAATAAACGTTTTAAGGTAGTTAAAGAATGATGACCCAATCTGCACTAAATACTCAAGGGAAGGGAATCTACAACAGAACATGCAATAGCAGAACTCTCACCCAATACGTACAGATTTCCAGCCATCTGACCACTACTGATAGTCATCCTCATCGTAAAATCACCAAAACACGTTAATTAGGAAATAATGTCACCGAGCATCGTAAATCACAAGCAATTGGACCAATAGATAACAAATTAAATGGGTTTTGTTGTGTGTAGAAAACATTATAAAAAACCATAGATGGTGACTTTACAGAACCAGAACCATACATTTTCAATCTAAAGCCATTTGCCACAGTGATGCCATGATGATATGGGGTCATGTAATAGCCAGAGAGAGTACTTCAGAAACTAGTCAAATGGTGTGTAGACCATGAATCAAGAATCCAGATGCGATTGATAGCCAAACAAGCTATTGAACTACTGGCAAATGTAGCTATAGGTGGATCAACAAAGCTCCCAATCTAATGCTATGTATATATGGCAAATTCATCATCTATTATGTCCACGAGAAGTTTATTTGAAGAGGTACTAGACTCAATCACTGTAACATTTACAACTGGTTTGCCATATATTTTCCAGCACTTTGGATGAATATATCCAGTCTCCCCGCAATGGTGACAAATATGAGTCTCACGATCACCTGTACCATGGCCGTGCCGATGACTACCACAGCCTCCTTCATGATAAGCAATGAATGCAAATTGTTCACCTCTGAAGGGTAGAACACAAGGTGAATAATCACAAAGTAGATTATGAATTATTTGATGATAAATGTTAGATAAAGTAGAAATATTCTTTCTTGATAATATTTGAGCTCGAGATCCTTCCGAATATGATTCACACTAGCCAAAAAACACATATTAATAATCTATATATGATATTCATTGAACTTACTCACACTACTAGGGAAGGGAAAAAACCTTGTTAACTCACCATACAAGCTCTTAAATAGTGCAAAGTCTACAAAGGCTTTTCGCCTTGTTTAAACCTGACTAATACATTCATAACATCATATAAACGAGATAGATCCTGTGAGGATGAGTATGTTTCTTCAATATCCGTCCAAAGCTCCTTCAAAATATTTTCACTCAAAAATAACATCTTAACTAACCTATCTGTGGAATTCATGAGTTGGATGAAAATCCTAGCATCACACATGATCCTGTTTTATAATCTGCAAAACAAGTAAATGGTGCAACCTCAGATAAATGAAAATCAAGTCTCATGCCTTGGAGGGCCTTCAAAAAATTCTTACTCCATAGCGGATATGTTACAATTCCATCAAGTTTCTTATCAACTAATCTGATAGAAATAGTAAATAATTCAAAATGCTAGCTATCCGAAGAAAGCTAATTACCAACTACAAATGAGGTCTCGTGAGACCCTGACGGAGCTGTAGTAGGGTCACTTTCACTATCAACGTCGACGTTCTACCTTACTCAAAGAAAATACTTTCAAAAAATCCACAAACTCAAAATCCCACACAACTAGAGACGAAAACTAGAAATCAAAAGATCAAATACCAAAAACTCGAAACCAACCAGCAAACGAATAGAGAGAGTTGCAACATCTAGTTAAGCTTGAATGTTAGAACCATTAACAAAATAATCAGCCACTATAAAGCAGAAGTCAAGACAAGAATTAATCATTAGAACATCAAGCATAAATAAAAAATTAGACAAAGATTGGTAACTGGCTAGTGTGGACCAGATCGAAAAATCAAGCACATAGTGATAACCAAACAAAGATTGGTTTGGTTAAGACAGGCCAAAATCATAGCAACCTAAGCTAATCATAATAGTTTCAACAAGCAAAACATTCGAAGAGATGGGACCAACTTTGTTTTACACCATCACCGGTGGTCACCACTTTCGACAAAGTGATAGAGATAATGAGAGTTGAGAAGCATGAGAGTTGCTTTAGGTTTAGGTCAGTAAAAGAGAGGAACTGTGAGAGGCATAAGGTTTAATATTTGAGAGAGAATACACAACAATAGATAGCGAATGTCAACTGCGAGCTTATGTAAGGTTTGCCTCCAATACCATGTTTGTTTATTAAGAAGCAGCAGCTAGGGTTTTCTTTGGGGAATTACAATGTATTTGACACACGACCACTTCCTATTATATATATGAGTCCATAGACATACAGTGTCGACATACCCACAGGTATATATATATATATATTTATATATTAACAGTTCTAATAACCTATCGACACCTTATACACTGATAATGATGGTGAATATCGTAAAATAAAACATGTCTACTTAATACGGGTAGTAGCTAACAAACTTGCTCACCTTATGCACCCCCAAATGTAACAATTAAAGAATAAAAGCATAGACATCTCTCCGACATAGCATGCACTCTTCTACACTTAGCAAACCTTCCACCCATTTTTTTTGTCTTATGCAATTCAAACTGGCACTTTTCTAATCAACAAATTGGCACTTACTTCAAACTCTCCAAATACCCCCCTTTCATATGCTTTTCAACAAATCTCCAAACTACTCTAAACTTAGAGCGTTTGGATGTGTGTGTTTTTGGTGGCTATGCCTCAATAATTCCAATAAACTTCAACCAAGATCCATAAACTGTATTTTCCTTCATTATTAAACTTCTTAGAGTGCATACCACTCATCAACTATATCTTTCTAGACATGTATTATTTTATGAACCTTATTTCCCCTATTACATAGAAAAAATCTATCATATCTCATATACCCCTAACGACTACTGCTATCTCACTGTCAACTCTTGTGGTTCTCACCCCATAGTTCGCCCTCCTCATCATCAACTACTCCAAATTCCTCTCACCCTACGCTTTTTGTCCTTTTATACCATTTACCATAACTTCTGAACCAACAATCCCTTTAGAGACCTCTAACATGTATTTGGCTCCTATCACACAAGCTCAATCAATGTATACAAAATCCATGCATGACATATATAAAACCAAAACCCTTCACCTCACCAACACTTACCTCTTACCCATTTTTATTGAACAAAAATTAGTCAAAACTGCTCTTTCTGACCCAAATTAGAAGTTAGCAAAGGAAGAGGAATTTCAAACCCTTCAACATCGTAATACCTAGAAACTTAATCCATTGGACTCTAATATCAAACCTATTGGTTCCAAATGTCTGTTCAGACTACCGAGCCGGTCAAGAATGCAGGCCCTATTACATGTCTATCCTTAGCCAAGCCTAAAGATGGGACTAAGAGGTCAATCAACAATAGGCCAATATATAACTTTAATATGTCCAAGACTAGAGAGATTTTTCACTTCTTATTGAAGGAAAAATTGTTGTCTTTTCCAGCCAGTCACAAAAAGCTAGCCAGAGAAGAACTGAAAGACAAAAACTATTGTAAGTACCACAATTTTTGGACACATTGTACTATGAATTATTAGGGTTTGTACTATGAATCATTAAGATGCGATGGTTGATTAGAAGACACAACTATTTCTGGCCCATGAGCTTAAGAGACTATATCAAATATGCAAAGAGATACAAGCAATGTCAACTATTTGGAAGTAATGTCTCTGACTGCAGCACTAATTGCAATTGACTTTAAAAATGAAAACACCAATTTAGGTTAATTTCTAACTAGATTGACGAGGGGGCAATTTTTACACCATAATTATGCGGGTTTAATAGGATATGAGTGGTCCAAAAGATGGGCTAAAAGGGCACAAAAGATGGACTACGCATCATTAAAAATGGGTTGGTATGATTGCATTCTATACAAGCCATGTAAATGGGAAGGAAATAGGTCATTAACTTAAATGTTGATGGGGTTTTATTTGCTAAAATATATAAGACTTGATCTTATGGCTGCCTAGAATATAGGAAGTGGAAGTTATCCTAGTTTGTTACCTACTTTGGTGGAGCACTATCTTACTCAAACTTAGCTCATCATGGAGCATATTATCAAAGGTTTTTGGCACCATTGAAGAACCATTGAGCTGCTATCTCAGTAGTTGAGGAAGTTGAAGCACATGAGAGAGAATTTTGGGTGGTTGAAATCATGATAGATGTGGAAGTTGATTCAAGATTTGATACATGTCGAGCGCGTCAAAAATAATAATTATCTTACCCTACAACCTATCTGGTAGAAGTGATAAGTAAGGGTAGATCCTCAAAGACCAAAGTGGCAAATTCAGTGGCTAACGTGCCTAAGAAAAAAATGGGGGGTTTATTTGTTTTCAATCTAATTCAATTATAATGTAAGAATGAGCAAGAAATTATAGAAAATATGAAATAACAACCTTCGGGTCAAGGAAAATTGAACAACCAATAGATGGATTCATCATAGAGTCTCAAGAGACACGTTCAACATCGAACACTTAAACCAAATTTATCCACAAGGCAGATAAATCATAATCTCCAATCAGTTATTAAAGTGAACTCAGCATCCACAATTAATTATTGTTATCAATCAAATTGGTATTAAGCAATCCTCTTCCTATCAATAATAGGATTCATTCTATGGAAAAACTAAGGCTGAACAATAATTTAACAAGCAAAAATCATTTAATTCATCCCATAATTCTCCTTAGGCATACAATGAAAACTTTTATCATAATCACGTTGCCCAACTGCTACTCTAACCAAGCAACACAACAATTTTATATCATGTACTTAGTCTAGCATTCAACCACACAAATTAATCAATTAATATGCATCTCAATCAATTAATCCATACAATCATCAACAAGAACAACAAAAAACTATAGATATTCGAATCAAGAATGATAATAAATATAAAGAGTTAAGTCTCAAAATCACATGAATTGGAATCAAATCCCTTGAACCCAAGAAATAAACTAGCCAGCTGTTGTACCCCATTTTTGCCCGAACCTCAAAAATAAAAATTCAAAATTGAGATAAATCCATCTAATTTAAAATGAGGCCTAATCCAAACTAAGTTTTGGCCCAAATACTAGTCATTTAATTGTAGCCCAGTCCAAACTTAAGGAATTGATCCAAATCATTAGGGCCTAATAACCTAAGGCCCGTTTGTGACATTTATATAGTTGGCCCTTCAAAGTAAACCCATGGTCATTGAGTTAAGAAGCAGCTTGGCCCAGTTAAAACTTCTCTAACCCTACTGGAGGGAGAAACACGTAGAAGATGCAGAAGAAGAGGGATGTCACCGCTGGAAGGGAAAAGGAAAATAGAGAGAGAGAGAGAGAAATAGCCACTAGGGAATGGGGAAGAAAGTCGTTGGCCGGTAAAGAAAAAGGAAAGAATGAGGGCTTAGGGGAGAGACGTTGTAATGAGAAACGAATCGTTAGAGGGAGAGAGATCGGGGTTGAAAAATCTATAAATAAGTAGAGAGAGTTCCAGTTCTAGGGGGATTTTTTTGGTTTTCTGAGAGGTTTTTCTAGGATTTTTCTGAGAAATTTTTGAGTTGGTTTTTCTCTTTCAATTGGGTTTTTGGGGGGATTTTTTTAGAGTTCTTTCTTCTTACTTTGGAATTTTTTGGGATCGATATTTTCTTTCTTCCTAGCTTTCGGTTCTTCTTCTGGGTTCAAGTTATGGAAAAAGCTAGAGTCTTTTTTTTTTCATCGAAATTTCTTCTTTGTATTTTCTAGGGATTTTGGGGGCTTGCTTTTCTTTCCTTCGATCGAATTGTTCTGGGGAATCTCTGGGGTTTGAATTTTCTGTTCGGATTTTAAGCATTCTGTAGAAGATTACCTCCTCTGTTTCTACTCAGAATTCCTGGAAGTCCACCATCGCCACTTTTCATTTTGCAATTGCTCCTTACCTTACCCTTTTTGAATTTCTGATGATTTTGATTTGCTTGTGTTATTCTTTTGAACACTTGATGTCAATTGCTTTCGATGGGAAGAATATACTGTAGTTTTGATCTTGCTTGATTCATGATGTCACTAGTGTTCTCTGTTTTTGCATTGCTTTGCCATGTATGTATGTTGGTTGGTCTGGTTCATCAGTATTGTAGTTGGTTGGTATTGATTTTGAAACTGGATCTCTTTTGTTCATTGATGTTGTTTTGATTTTGAAGTTAGATTACTTGTGCTATTGGTTTTAATATGTATCTATTAGATTTTAACTTGGATGTTCTACTACTGAGTTTGTCTACCCAAATTCTAGAATTGGTATCTTTGTGCAATGACCTATTGAATGTTGAAATTGAGAGTGATACAGGGATGAACACAAGGATGTGGTTATTAAAGAATAGGTCGGGCTAATAAATTCAATGGATCAAAGCAAGTTGGTTAAATGGGCTGAGTGTGATGGGTTAATATTAGGGTTTGAAATTTAAATTGAGTGTTGGGCTAAGGTAAGGTCTAATATTTGGACTTTTGATTGAAGATTGTTTTGTGAATTATTGAATCATGAATCATTGCATCTTAAGGCGATAAATTATTATATTCCAATCATACTAATTTAATAATATGATTGAAAAAACGATCGCCAATAAAAAAAAGGGGAATCGAGATTCCATTTCATTCATTATTTTTGTTCAACATGTTAATGTGTTATTTATTTTAAACGTGCTTATATGTGAATTATATGATTGATTTGATGTTGTTTGATTTATGTATTTATTATTTGATTTAATATGTTAATATGTTTGATTAAGGGATTTGCGATGATTCAATATCGTATAATTCACAAAGCCCGGTTCCCATTATTTTTTCTATTATTTTTTATTTTATTATCTTTATTCATTATCATTATTATTGTTGTTGTTGTTATTCTTATTATTATCATTACCATTATTATTATTTTATTTATTTTATTTATTTTTTTGTATTTTATTTTCGTTTTATCTTTATCTATATTTTTATTTTACTTCATTTTTATTTTTGTTATTTATTATTATTTTATTTGTTACTTTATTTTATTTTACTTATGTATTGTATATTTATGTATAAAAATTATATTGAAAGTCTTAGCCTACGAAATAATCAATTTGGGGAATGCATTTGATGCATCCTTAGAATTATTCTTGAGGTGAGAGTGTTTCTTGAAAATTTGACCATTGAATGGAAGAATTTCATAAACCTCAATATTAGACTTTTGATATAGTTTTTATGTATTTTATAAAATTATTTTATTCTATTTTAATATAGTTTACATATATTTTATAAAATTATTTTATTTTATTTTGATATAGTTTTTAAATTTCTTAAAATAATCATATCCTATTTCAATATAGTTTTTTATAATTATTTTTTCTTATATACGTATTTTTGTTACAATTAAATTTCTCAAAATCGTTTAATGGGATAATAAAAGTTAAGTCGACAACTATTTTCTTTAAAACAGACGTTGTGAGGTGTCTCACACCTTCCCCATACATAACAAACTCACTTACCCATTTTCTGGATTTTCACAGACCAAACTATTTTTATGGTCACCAATTGCACCTATTACAATTGGTGGCGACTTCTTTAAAATTTTCTTTCGCAAAATCGGTTGCGAAGAAAAACCTACGTGCTATTCAAAATCCTATGCTTCTCTCTCCGTGTATTCTGGACTCAACCATCCCCCTTATGAAGAAAAAGTCCCCCCTCACTTCTCCTAAACAAAACCCAATCAGGAGTCCCAAAATCACTCGGTTTCCTTAACTTCTTAGGAAACACAAGTGTGTTATGATCTTCTATCTTAAATCCGGGATAAACGGTGCATCTTTGGAACTTTAACCCTTCCTAAGTTGTAGCCCCAGATGTCTAAATAATTTTGGGCGTTTGAATCACTCAATTTGGACATCGACGTGACTTTGGACCAACATTTAACAAAAGTTTGTTGAAGATCACATCTCATTCCATCAGCTCCTTCTACCTCATAACCAGCAAAGCATCCAAGAAGGTCTCAAGTACAAATAATCTTGGAAATTTCACTTTTAAACACACTTTATTACCAATCCTCACTGAGCTCATACACATAAAATATAATAAAAAACCAACCCCATAAGACACAAGATTGAATGAATTGACCATATAAAAGGAATGTAAATATGTAGAAATATGATCACATCAAGAGTTCTGAGGTGATATAAAAGCATGAAGAAGAGCAAAAACAAGGACAGACAACAAATTCTCATAAGTCCATCCCAAAGACTTAAACTTATCTAGCTTTCTACCTTCAAGAATTTTGGCTATTGTTTTCTTACATGCATATTATATTCCTAGATTCAAACCTTTTTTGTAACGCTCCAAACCGGAAGCGCTACCGATGACGTCACTAGTCTCCTAAAGACTTCCTCTCACGTCAACCTATCACGGATTCTACCAAAAATCCGACAGCATCTCACCGTAAATCGGAGAATGCCAACCTGTGCAACAATCAACACCAATATATATATATATCATAAATAAATCTCAATCCGCAACCTAGCAGGGCCTCAGGCCAGCTAACCACATTCACACTCTAGGTAGGGCCTCAGGCCACCTAATCACATGCAAGATACGTAAAAGAAGTCATTCATCACATAAACAGTATATAGTTCAACATCCGGAACATAGTTCCATAATCCCGGTACGAGAGTCCCGGTTTAACGGCGCAGCTCTCGACCGTCCATCATCCTCCTCATAAGGTAAAAGAAAGATAAATACTTAATCCATTAAACCAATTTAAGTACTAAATGTACTAGATAAACAAGAGTATTCACATCATCAAGAACCTAAGCTCCAAGGTGGCGTTCCCATGTCACGTCTCCACCTCCTGATCCGTCGGCTGGACATTCGTACCAGACTCACCTGAAGATCACAGAAGAGAAGTAGGGTGAGCAAAAGGCTCAGTAGGGAAATAAAGATTTAACGAGATAATCCGGCTGAATTGAAAAAAAAACATGGCATAATGCAGCAACATGACATCTATTATGAACACATTAATAATAAACAACTTCATCACTATATGGTCCCTCTTGGCATTTTTCAACGGATGTCCGGTATATCATCGGAAACCTTGACACTGCCCCTAGACCACATAGGTGTCACCTCATGAGACATCCGACACGGTTATATGACCAAACTCTTAATTAGCTCTCCAGCCATAAGACGTTGGTCTCGTCCCGCCCTCGGACTCTCACATCCACACGTAACTCTTATAGGAACTACGAGTCCGTGCCCGCAGCTCCTAATGCATCTAATGAGCATGTCCAATATGCAAGAATAAACTTACATATATAAAAATCCTTTATACATACGTAACTACGTGATGCATGTTTGAGAATAAATTATGCTTGATAGATGATCAAACATGTAATCGGTTATGCAATAAATTCAATAATAACATTCATGGCTCGTTCTTCCTAGGAAGCAATCTAGGCAAGAACTCAAATCAAAGACCAATGAAGGATTACCAACCGCTCTTTAGAATGAAGAGAGAAATCTCTAAGGAGTGATTTAAAAGGGTAAGAATCTCTACCTCGTTATCCAAGCAACAATAGAGAATGCTATTACCAATTTCCGATTTAGGATTCCGACTTTCCCAAACCTAATAAAGAAGCAAAGTCGAACCCCATATAATGTCAAAACATAACCAACCTCATATATATATATATGAAATAAATCAATAACATCGAAATCAAACATTTCTCTCAACTAGGCCATATTAGCCTAAAATGTGCAATCGCACTTCCTTATACATACCCATTCCAAATTAAATATTTCAAGTCTCCTAATATATCTTATTAAACCCTCATATGAAATTTCCAAACTCAAATTCTTACTCAAACCCCGTAAACCCCAAATTTCCCTCTTAGGGTTACTCTAGGTCCTTATCGATTCCTTTACGGAATCGTCTCAAATTTTGAGGGTAGGTTACCCACTCTTAAGTTACCAACATATCCAAAATCAAGCCTCAAACTCGAACCCAATCAACGGAATCGAAGAAATTCGTCCCTTAGGCCCCCATTTTCCAAAAATACATATAATCACTTTAACTTCCATTTTTAAACCACAAGTTTACTCATTCTCATACTCTTATCACATTTCTATCATGATTGACACAAGAATTGAACACAATCATGAAAATTCCGAAATATATCCTTACCTCTTTCAAGAGCCAAATAAACCCAAAGTCTTCTTGAACCTTCAACCTTGCTTAAATCTCCAAGCAAAACTAAGTTCCTAGCTCTCCTTCCTCTCTCTTTCTCCTTCTCCCACTCTTCCTTCTTCTCTCTTTTCCTTCTCTGTCTCTCGCGTTTTCTATTTTTTGCTGGCTTTCGGCCAAACAAAATTTTTGTCTCATTTAATGTTTTTTTTTAAATATATAACTATATATATATGTATTACCATACATAACTCCACTTCGGTGGAGTCAATTGACTCCACCGAAGTGGGGTCAATATATATATATATACTATGTATTTATATCCATATATAATATATATATATAATATATATATATATATAATTATTTAACACTTTTATTTTTATTCAATGTTTCTCTCCTATTAATTATATTTAACTTATGACTCACTCATTTTTAATCAACCTTAGTTCAATTCTTGATATATATATATTTCCGAACCCGAATTTACACTTAAATTTCTATCTTTTTGGGTCAGGGTATTACATTTTTTGTTCATTTCTTTCATCAATGGAGTGTATACATTTAAGCATTTTACTTTAATTTGATTTTCTAGTGAAGCGCTTTCCAGTGGATCTAGAGTTCCTTGAAGATTCATAGATGAGATTATGAGTTACTCCTTTCTCCATATAATCATTTGATTTAGAAGTTTTATTATGAGTGCAATCAAATTCCATTTTTACAACACTTTGAGACTGACTGCAAGTCTTTGGCACGCTCGCAACAACCGTCTCATAACCATAAATGGTAGGATTGACCTTTTTGGCAAATTGTAGCCAAATAAAGTCAACAAGAATATTTTGTAATTTTTATATTTATAGGTCAACTCATTAGAGAAAAGAAAATACGCAAACCTTTTTTGTTCATTTCTTTCATCAATGGAGTGTATACATTTAGGCATTTTCCTTCAGTTTGATTTTCTAGTGAAACACTTTTCAGTGGATCTAGAGTTCCTTGAAGATTCATAGTGAGATTATTAGTTACCCCTTTCTCCATATAATCTTTTGATTTAGAAGTTTTATTACGAGTGCAATCAAATTTCATTCTTACAACACTTTGAGACTTACTGCAAGTCTCTGGCACGCTCGCAACAACCGTCTCATGACCATAAGTGGCAGGATTGACCATTTTGGTAAATTGTAGCCAAATATAGCCAACAAGAATATTTTGTAATTTTTATATGTATGGGGTCAACTCATTAGAGAAAATAAAATAAGCATGTATTCTATGTCTCCTAGTTGGTCCCCAAAATAGCCCATAAAGGCCAAATTTATTGAAGGATAAAAGAACTTAAAAAGAAAGAGGAATCCAAGAGAGTTTAGGATAAATTCTCTCCAAGGAAACCCAAAAAATCATCTCCTACAAGGAGTGAGTAAGAGGAGGGGTGGAACCTATATATATAAGTATAGGGGGCGCAGGCCTCCCCTAGTTCCAGTTTTATTTAGCATACTTTGTTGTAGTGTCCAAACACACAAACAACATAGATTTGGGATTTGGGTCATATTTTGGAAGTTCAACAAGCTAAGAGAGTTCAATAGGAGATTCATAATCATCCATACCAAAGTCTTCATCAATCAAAGCGATTGAACCATCCATCAAAGAGATCAATCTAGATCTCTATAAGGTATTAATTTTACATCACATGATTGGTGGGTTGGACCTTGGATTAGAAATTTTTTAAATCCAAGGCATATTTGATCAAAGCACGCACCATCATTCCAAAAACCATTTTCGCTTGTGTCAAATCCAACACTAGCCATACTCAGAATGTGTTGATGTTTTCTTTCAACAAAACCATTCTGTTGTGGTGCATAAGGATATGATTTTTGGTGGTGAATACCTTCTAAATTAAATTACTGATCCATATAAAACTCTATACCATTATCACTTCTAATGGTTTTGACTCTTGTTTTGAATTGTTTGCTATGTATAAAATTTCGGATATATGTTCTTGTTTGATCCTTGGTGTGAAACAAGTACACCCAAGTCATTCTGGAAAAATCATCCACTATTGTTAAGAAGTATTTGAAACATTATATGGACGGTGTCGAGTTAGGTCCTCAAATGTCTAGCTGAATTAAATGAAAACAAGCATTAGTTGTAGATGTACTAATAGGGAAGTTTTATCACTTCCTTTTACATAACAAACACTCATTGCATTGTCTAGTATTCTTTCCATTACATATAATCAAGAGGTTTGTTACATGTTCCGAAGGGTGGTCCAACCTCATGTGCCATACCCAATTACTCACAATAGAGTTTGCAAAAACAAAAGATGATGGGTTTTGTTCTAGACTATCTTTGAGGAGGTACAAACCTTCACTCACGACTGCCAGACCAACCCTCTTTAAATGTGGTTGTATGTTGTTGTTTACATATTTCCTTAGTAAAAATACTATTTTGTTTACTGTCTAAGGTCAATTTACTGACAAAAATTAAATTAAAGATAAAAATAGGGACACATAAAATATTTTGAAGCGTTGTGTTTTATTAATTGAATGGTTCCTATGCATGTTATGTTGTGCTTGTTTTCATTTGTCAAAGAGACAAATGAGTTGTGGGTAAGATAACATGTATGTAGTAATAAATTGATGCTTACCGAGCACCTCAAAAATAATAATTACATTACCCTACAATCTATCTAGTAAAAGTGATGAGCAAGGGTCGATCATCAGAGGCAAAAGTGACAAATTCAGTTCTTAATGTGCTTAACAAAAAAGAGGGTTTATTTATTTTCATACCAACTTAACTAGAATGTAAGAACGAGCACGAAACTATATAAAATATAAGGTAACAACCTTCGGATCAAGGGAACTTTGAAAAGCAAAACATGGATTCATCATATACTCTCAAAAGACACATTCGACAACCAACACTTAACCAAATCTATCCACAAGGCAGATAAAACATAATCTCCAATAAGTTATTAAAATGAACTCAACATCCACATTTAATTCTTTATATCAATCGAATTGGTATTAAGCAATCCTCTTCCTATCAATAACAAAATTTAGTTATATGGATAAGTTAAGGCTGAATAATAATTTAATAAGCAAAACCATTTAATTCATCTCATAATTTACCTTAAGCATACAATCAAAACTTGGATCATAATCATGCTACCCAATTGCTACTCTAACCAAGCAACACACCAATTTCATATCATGCACTTAGTATAGCATTCAATCGCACAAATCAATCAATTAACATGCATCTTAATCAATTAATCCATTCAATCATTGAAAAGAATAATAGAGAACTACAGATATTGGAATCAAGAATGATAATAAATATAATGAATTGAGTCTCAAAATCACATGAACTATAGTCAAATCCCTCGAACCAAAGAAATAAGCTACCCAATCATCGTGTGAAGAAAAACCTATGTGCTATTCGAAAGTGTTTGCTTCTCTATACATTTTTTTTTTCTAGCCTCAGTCGTCCCCTTGTGATGAATAATTCCCCCCTCATGTCTTCTAAAAAAAACCTAATTCAGACTCCCAAAATCACTTAGTTTCCTTAACCCTTTAGGAAACACAAATTCGTCGTGATCTTCGAGCTTAATTCTAGGCTAAACAATGAGTTTTCTAAACTTTAATCCTTCATAAAATTTGTCTCTCTGGATGTGTAGATAATTATGGGCTTTTGATGCACTCAATTTAGACATCAAATGCTCAAGTTATAGACTTCTGAAGGTTCAGTCTCCAGACAAGAATCTTGCTTCTGATAGGACTTCCAGACGTGACTTTGGGCCAACGTTTAAATGCCCAAACGTACTTTGATTTTTTTTTGAACCAGAAATTCCTAGAAATCTTGAGATGTCATGTATAAGTTTTTTGAATATCACATCTCATTCCGTCAGCTCCTTCTACCTCATAGCCTGAAAAACATCCGTGAAGGTCTCAAGTACAATGATCTTGGAAATTTCACTTTTACAGACACTTTATTGGCATTACCCCATTGAGGTTATTTACATAAAATATAATCAAAAACCAACCCCATTAGACACAAGATTGAATGATTTGACTACATAAAAAGGAATGTAAATATGTGGAAATATGTTCATAGCATGAATTATGACATACTACATGATGTGATGCACCACTATCCATAGCCATTTTGTAGAGTTTTCTATAATAGAATTAGATGTAATTGACATAGGTACTGCAAAGTCAGCACTAGGGGAGGAATTTACACCTTCTATGCAAACTTTGTTCATTAAGAAAGCAATTAACTACTCATGTTGAGTGTTGGTGAGGTCAACTTATGGCCTTGTGTTCTCACTTTCTAAATTTATGACTTGATTTGCAGCATAGGTCTTTCCATTGTTGTTCTTTCTAGGAGGGTATCCATGTAGCTTGAAGAACTTCTCTATATTGTTCCTTTTTTAGTGTGTGCAATGCATTCCCTCCTTAGTATTTGGCTTTGAAGTGTTCACAAAAATATTATTCTTGTTGTTGTTAGTAATAGTAGCAGAGTTGTTGCCATTAGAACAAGCTAGGCTTTTGAAAAACCACAGTCATACCTTTTTGTGACTTTATTTTAGGCTATTTGGCTTTATCTATTTCCTGGAGGACAATATTGAGACTTTTGGAAGTGGAGACACCAAGAGAATTTGGCTTGTAACATGGATATAGCACTCATTAAATCTAATAAGGAATTGCATGAGTCTATCTGCCTCTTTCTTCTTTATAAGTGGTTTCAAGTACAATTCCCACATTGGCATACTGTTACCTTTTGGTATTCTAGTACTTAATCATACTAGCTTTTGATGAGTAGTATTTAGTGACTGATAGAATGCTCTTTTTGATATTTTCTTGATCCCTCATGATTTCAATGATTCTTGTAGCATTTATGGCTGAGTACCTCACTTTTAGGTCTAGCCAAATTTCTCATGCACTTTGTCAAGTAGAGATGCTCATTTATATGTATAATTGATGATCCAAGACATAATTAAGCCATTTACAGGACCAGATGCAACTCTTTCTTCAAGGGATGAAACTATTCTTCGGTAAGCTTGGAATTAAAGTACACGTTACTTTTCTTTGGTGTTTTCATTTTAAATTTATTTTTTGTGTGTCTACCAACCAACCCACCAAGGAATATGTTCCCATTGCTCAAGCCTTAGAGTGGTACTAAAATTGCTCTTGCTCGCATGCAACTAGCTCAATAATATTTAGTGATGGCCAACATAACTCACCCCTTACCATGTTTCAACTCTCCAAACAGTGGCTTCCTGTGGTTATTGCCTTTATGGATTTTTAATTGCTTCCCTGAACTACGCTCTAAATCTTACACCCTTTTTGCTAGTTGTTATTCTTACAGTGAGCTCATGGCAACTTGCATTTGTGATGGATCTTTTGAGTACATTCACTCTTTTCTATGGAATCGGTCTCCTGATCATCCTAGTAAACTCTTTTATCGTTTCACTAAAAGAATTGACCCTGAATGGCTTGACTTCCTAGTGACTACAAATAACTTAAAGGATCTTGGTGTCTAAGCGATGTGGGGAAGCTTTCCAGTTCGTAGGTATCTGCATCTTGGAGACTTCTGGAGCAGAGGACATCTGACTGTGCCGAACCATTCTTAATCAGCAATACAAAACTGTTGACTTGTAGAAAAAATTGAAGACATGAAGGCGGAGTTGTTTGATACGCAAAAGAAAACTAACAATCTGATTGCTATAAGGTCTTGGATACAACATAGCTGAAACTTCTAGTAACTTAGATCAAATCTATACATGATATAGTCCATCATGATAGTCTTTAACAACAACTACTATAGCAGAAACTTTCAACCCTCTCCAGTTAGCGGCATGTAATGAAGAAGTTTGACTTTCCTCCATTTAATCTTTCAAATTTTGGATGATTGTAACTGGATAACTTTGCTAGACCATGGATCAGTGTTCTAATATTTTGTTAACTATCTGAACTTACAAGCCATAGATCGGCCTTTTATTAAGTAAATTATCTTTGACATTACATGATCTTTCATCATTAAATAAGCTACTTGGCCATCTGTTGACCCATTTTATATGTTTTTATTGGTAGAAGGATTCATTTCCCATATAGTGTAAAGTATCCTTTGAGGAACTTGCCATTGATAAACTTTCTATGTGACTCATCTTCTAGACTACTGAGCTAGTATGCATTCCCTTTCAATACTTTGTGGATCTTGAAAGTTCCATCCCATTCCTTCTTACCTTTTTTTTCTAGGTCCTATAAATCTTCATTTTTTGGACCAATATTTTGTTGAAAGCCTAAATGGGGTTTTCATCTAGTTACTCTAGTTCCATCATTATTGCTTTTCAATAGTATTCTACATTCAAGTTCCTCTGTCTTGCCACCCTTAGAGACAGGATGGCCACCTCCAATGGTAGTACGACTTCATGTTCGTATGTCATACTGAACGGACTCGTGCCAGTGCTTAATTGCTTTGTTATTCTGTACGCCCGAAGATTTTCAGGAAGAGTTTTATGCCATAGCTTTATAATCGAGAATATGACAATCCTTACCAAGATGTAAGTCAATGTACTATAGAAATAATTGTGAAAAATAAAACAAATAAGAACACCACAGTTTTAACGAGGAAACCTTAACTGAGAAAAAATCTCGAGTCTAGGAGCGACTAATCTTTCAAAGCAATCCACTATAGCAAACAAAAAAAAACTTTTACAATTTATCGTTACCTATGACTCAATTATACAACTTGACTCAGTATATGCTTCAAAACAAATCAACACAGCAATGATGATTTGAGATTGTTTTTAGCACCTCCAAGAGACTTTGAACTTGATATAGGATCCATGTAACCTTGAGCTAACTAGTGCAGGTTACACCAGTTGTGCCGATTTTGTTCTTGTTCTTCCTCAAAAAATTGAATGAACAACACTCAAACATGAAACTCACACTCTCTCATATTTAATACAAATATCAAACGCACATATGAAACTCAAAGAGAGTAGAAAATCAGAATATTCAAAGCACTCAAAAACTCTCCAAAGTCGTGATTCTCTCTCAAAGCTTTGGTGTCAAGAACTCCACGATCATTCTACTTATATTAACGTTCAGCTCTCTCATCCATATAAGAGTTTTTGTTGATTAAGATGATATTCAGAAGATAAAACCTGAGAATGATTAAGATAAAAACCAACAAATATTTAACCCAATTAAATGGTTAGTTTTTATCCAACAATTTATCCTCAAAGAGTCTTTTATCAATAATAACACATGTGAGTTATCTCTTTTTGTAGGATAATATGAGACCAATATTATCTAGATAAAACATGGATCAGATTTAATCGATAATAGAGTTTCAGCGAAACTCAATCTGTCAAAAATATGACTTGATGTAAGCTTAAGCTTACATGAGAGTTACCCCTCCCAACCACTCCCAATACCAAGTAAGGGTTCACTTTTATGAACCCCTCACAATCCTCATTCCAAGCATAGCCTTAATGTTACCTAAGCAATACAACATGTAGAGGTAACCTGTTCCAAATAGTGATAACCTGTGCTTACTTGAAGGTTTCATCAATTTGAATCAAAATACACCAACATCACACAATTGTCATTCAACATAGGATTTTTATCCCAACATTGTGAACTCATTATGTGGTGAACAACCAATTAGTCCCACTTGTAAACCATTCTCTAGCATTTACCAAAGTCAAAGTCCTGAAACGAACTAGTAAAAACTAGAGAAAGATCAATACACGTGCTAGAGCAAATAACCAGAACCACAAGCGATCCTCCGTACGTTTGAAACCACAACAGTCACCCATCCACCAACTCCTACTTTGAAATTCTTGAGTTCATACTCGGTGATCCATTGTGGCATTAACTATGCATATTTATATAAAACACATTTTACTCACCCATGTCATGAAGATCATTTACATGTCAATCAAGCTTGACACGTTCAAGGGACAAATGCACACACACACACACATATATATATATGTGTGTATATATATTCAATTGAAAAAATGGTCATACAAGATTCATAATTAGGATTTCTGCCTACTTTGGAAACAATCAAGGAGTAGCCCTACAGACATAATAAATCAAACAACAAGTGAGAGTTTCAAGAATTAAAGTAAGGAAAGCATTTAATGGAGAGTTCAACGAAGAATAAAGAAAATCCCTATCTCTTTGTCAACAAAGCGCAAATCATTACCACTAATGCAAAATGTCCTCAACAGAAGTCCACTAACCTATTTAATGAAATAAACTCAATTTCATTCAAGGACACAAATCCACTAAAAATCCAAAATCTCAAATCTCATATTCTACAATCTACCCATTTCTCCAAAAACTCACATTCTATAATATTAATCAAGATTAAATATCATAATCTCACCATTTATTCCATTTCACGTCAACCCATTTTTAATTGAACAATTATATGCCAAAAAATGTTACTATGAAATTATATTTCCTAAAATCATCCAAGAAATCAACTCTCCTCTTAGTTGGTTTCAAACCCCCTTGACTTGAACCAAGTAGTGGAAGGATGTTAAAAACTCTCTTGAAGTTCTATTGGTCTCCAAATCATGTTTGGTTAAAATTTATGGCAAGAAGTTTCAGAAACTTGAAGCTGGAAAGAAATTGAAGAATTTAAAGAAAATGGTGGATATGGAGTGCGACACAAAGAGTTGTGTTTGTGTGTATTAGTGGAGAAGTGAAAAAAATGGAGGCAAAGTGGCTACCAAGAATTGATGCAAACTGATTGTGGAATTAGATCGAACAATTGGTCTCCTCTTCATTCATAGCCACCTAAATGCATAAACCCATCTCAATGAAGTTGTAATATGACAATACCCAATATAATCTCAATAAGCAAAGATTAGTTACAAGCTTCATTGAAGATCCACTCGATTCAACTGATATTATATATCATCTAGTACAACTCTTTAACTAGAGTAGCTATTGAAAGTCTAAGAAATACCAAGATAACATATCGGTAATCCTTCTCCAATGGCATGGAATCACTCCACCAAAAGGAAATCACATCTTACAATAAATTCTCAATTCTTCGTATCTTCAAAAGCTCCCCTCTTCCATCTTGAAACCTAGCACATAGCATATAGCTAACATAACTTGGCCTGCTTCTCATTTGGACCTAAGCTTTTCGGCTTGGGCCATGCTTATATTGCGTCAAAGAAACATTTCCTATATAAAGCTAACTCATATTTCCACTTTCACTAAAAAGTGGAAAGAAGCGCATGGGGATGATTTCTTCTATTTTTAATTTACTTTAATTTAATTTATAATAAATAATCTACATCCCACTTTTGGTGGGATGATTGTCTCCACCGAGAGTGGGTTTTATTCCATCATTTGTTTATTATTAAAATATTATTATTATTATTTTAAAATTTAATAGTTCAAATTATAATATTTGACCTCTATTGCTTTCAAATTGAATATGCAGCTCCTTAAAAATTGATACATTCAATCTACACCTTATCAAAAATTCAATTTGAATCCTTTAAAAAATTGGGATTTCAAACAAACGGTGATACCAAACCTAGCATAATGGTAGCAAGGCATTAGCACTGTTATTTTAAAGAACTTAAATTTTATAAAAAGAAGCATGAGTATCATCAGAAATAGCAAAGCAAGAACTAGGAACATTTCTTTGGATTTCTGATGTGTATGATTTAGGTTTGAACTCTCATTGACGAAATTTTCATTTTATGATGATTAAAGAATGAATCACATTGATAACCTAGATCGGCAAAATCGTAATGACTCCCGAGTTAGGGAGTTACAAAATGGTATCAGAGGAATGTTTGGTAAAGTACGACTTGTATATGGGTTCAGGGTGTGAGTATTGTGTGATAGTGAGTCTCCAGGTCATGTCACGATCTCTGCAGATTTGGTATGTTCTTTTTTTCCTTTAAATCCTTGTTTATTTGATTTTTTATGTATTAGTGTTAACTATAGTGGTGCAGGTGGACACATATAAAACGAATAGACTGACTCAGGTTGTAAAGGTCCTAATGAGGGAGGTAGACGAGGGATATCTAGAGGCCAATGCCATGGTAGGAGAGTCACACGCACCATTAGGCACACTTCTAGTACATAGGAATCCGTTCCAAAAGCAGACACGAATGTTAGAGGAGAGGAAATAGTTCATGAGGAACTACATATTGAGAGTAGATGTAGGATCCAAAGAGACAAAAAAGAGGTCGTATTAGATATTGTGACGCGCATTATTAGGCTCATCCGTAGTACATAATAGTAGTTTTTAATTCAGGTACAAAGCTAGGAGAGGAGAGAATATCGCATGATAGGACACATAGTGATTCTAGTAGAGATGACAATTGTGTCTGTATCCGTGGATTTCTAATCCGATCCGGTCAAACAGTATAAAAATCCATTGACTGGATAATGGATATGAATATGGATAAAATCCGAATATTTTAAATGGATATGGATTCGATATGGATGTAGGAATATTTGATCAGAAATCCGTATCCGATTCGACCCGAACGTGCAGATATCCGATCTGATCATATTATATCCGATCTGATCCGATTATATCTGATCTGATTATACCCAACACACACACATTTATATATAAGACAGTTCATATACAATTATGTAATTGAAAATTAATATATTTATATACATTATAGTTGTCAACATATGTATGTTTCTTTTTTTATTTAATATGAATTAATTTTAATTTGTAATGACACTATATAATGTGATATGATCTCATATCACTAATTAAAATATTCAATTGACTAATATTTTTAAAACCCTAATCGGTAAAGTTAGTAATCTATACTATATATAATTTCTGAAACAATGTCTTGGTTGAACACCACCATGACACGTGGATCACTCTAATATCGCCACGTAAAATTTCTATAGCTAGCGAATAATGAATGAATATAGGGTCAGTTCATGCATCTGATTCATGGTGGGTTCATTAGATATAAATTATTGGGGTCTGTCCCTCACTTTAATTGCAAAAACAATAGAAGATCATATCCAAGCTCTGTATAGAGAGTAACAAAATAGTCAGAGAGATGGTCATGTCATATTGCAATTTAAATATTCAAATTTTAAGTTGTTGTTTTTGATAATTGTAGGATCCGAGATTACATGTGACAAATAATAGCATTATCACCAAATTCTATGAAGATGAAGTTTACCAAACTTTATTGAAGATGAGATTCATTTTGAATTTGTCAGTTGATGGAAACATTTTGATTTGTGATATTTTGTGGACTTTAGATTTTAGACTTTGGTTCTAGAGAATTTTCTATGTTCTAGATAATTTTTTATATTATTTTTACTTTAGAGTTTGGTTTCATGTTCCTAGATTCATAATCATGAAATTCTAATTGGTGTTATAGACTAGCAAAATATGTGTCGCATACTCACATGAATAAATCCGATATCCGTGAGAAATATCTGAAATCCGATGGATAGAATATAGATTTAGATTTTTTTATCCATATTATATGGATATGAATATGGATACATTATATTTATTTAGGATTGGATATGAATTTTGAGAAATCCGATCAGATGTCATCTCTAGATGCTAGAATTTGAGTAAACTTATAGTAGAGGTCGACAGGGACTCCCTTGGAGTAAGTACTGTTGATACGGGGGGTGCAAAACCTTGATGAGGGACATAGCGGATGGTGTGTGGACATTAGCTCAGGATTTGTTGACACATATTGTTAGAACATCGGAGGCCCCATAGTGAGAAATAAACTTCCGAGATTAGTACTGAGGTGGGATCGGTACAAAGACTAGGACGAGAACATCATTTAGCTTAGATGTTTAAGTTACATTCATGTTTGAGGATTAAATTATGAGTTCAAGAATGCTAGGAGTACTTGTCAATAGTATTTAAATTTTGGCTAGTTGACAAATTACAGTGTGCAACTAGTGAAATATTTCATTTAGGCCAATGTCAAAAGAACTATAGGTTATGATCGATGATTTTAATGGCATGGTAGTGCCGAGGTTATAAATACTTGTGGTGTAATACCTTGTATCTGCATATTATATGAAGTCCTTTGTGGGTGGGACATGGGATGGAGTAGTGGTGAATGTCTGTGAGCTACTACGTGGTGTAAGGATTGCAGGATGTGATACTTTGTATCGGCGTGGGTGTTTGGGTTTGGTTGACTTGGGTAAGAGTAAGCTAGCGTGTTGAGCTTGTGAGTAAGAACGTAAAGTGTATACATATATATATATATATATATATGTATGTATGTATATATATATATATATACATGTAGGAGAATGGTATTGTATAAATTATTGAGTGAAGTTACGTGATGGTTAGAGATGCATATATTGATGCAACGAATGATGATCAAAAGATCTCTTGAGAAGGATAAGTTCCTTGTGGATTTTAAGATTGAGGATAGGTCAATAAGCATGACTAATGCGTTGTTCAAACTCAAGATTTAGGTAAATTTGTAAAATTTTGGGGACAAAATTTCTTTAAGGGGGAAGGGATGTGAAACCTCGACCCAAAAATAAATTTTAGTTAAATTTTTTGGGGTATTAAATTATTGGAAAAGGATTTGGAATATTACGAATCACCGTGATGCACGGGATCATAAACAATTATTTTTGAACTAGGTTCACTAAATAGGTCATAACTTTTAACACACATGTTTGTTTTGGGCTCATAATATATCAAATCGAAGCTTAGATCAAGCCAAAAGCGAATTTGTTGAATAATTTGTAGAAAAAAAATGTAGGTGTCTGGACACCCCCGAGAAGATTTTCGAACACTTTTGTTCATCCGGGGTGGCAGTACACTCCTCAAAAAATGGGTGTGTCCAAAAACCCTTCCATTTTTTTGGATTCTGAAGACCAAAAACATGTCATTTTGATAGAAAATTTAAGAGTTTACCCGAGAGGAGAGAGAAACAGAAAAATCGAGAGAGAGAGAGAGAGAGAGAGAGAGAGATTTTGGAAGATTTGGATTGGAGTGGATTAGTGATGCTAAACATGATTGGAGAAGGAATCAAGGAAGATTTGTTAGTTTTGGTAAGTTTTTCTAAGTTTTTGGAAAGTTTGGTTTCGTTTAGATTTGTAAGAAATCTTGATCTATTGATTTAAATGCTTATAGAAGTTGAATGTATACATGATTGTGGATGTATATCTAGGTTTGGTTGTTCTTTTGGAGTGAATGGTGAATTGGGCTAAGATTCAAGGTTTTGAGTGAAAATCCTAGAGAGAAAGGGTAAGTTTTCCTATAATTTTTGCTTAAACTCATGTTTATATGGGTTAATGATTGTATATTGATGAATGAATGGGTTTGACTTTTTTACATGAATAGGTTTGAGAAATCGGATCCCTAGAATATATTTTCAATGACTTTAGCTTGGTTATATGGATAACGAGGTAGGGGATTTCTTACCCAATTATTGTTTATACTTGATTTTGATTACTAAAGAGCGTTTTAATTCTTCATTGGTCTTCTTTATTCGTTCTCACTTTAATTGTGCCTAAGGGAGAACAGCCCTGTAATATGTGTTTCCAATTTTTGGATAATTGATTTGTATTGCATACCTTATACATGTTTGGTCATATATTGAGCATGGATTACTCTTGATACATGCACCATGTAGAGTTTTATATTTGTAGGATGCTTATATACGTATTATGGCATATACATATGGTTGTGTACTAGAGATGCATTGGGGTGCGAGTATGGGCTTATAATCCCTTAGGGTGATTGAATGTCACACGGGATGATGGGGTGTAGTATTGGCTTGACTCTCCTCAAATGACTTCTATGTGAGGCAACACATAGAGATTCTGAGGGGTCGGTTATGATCGAACCTTAATCATGTGTGGACATGACGATGGTCTCATATATGGTATTTTCTCATGAGTAATATAAATGGTGGCATTGTTCGCTGATGGTTTGGGATGGATGTCGAGGCACCGCCCATTGGGTGTCATAGGGAAAAGACATGTTCATTGATTGTTATTGTGTTTCATTGTATTCATGGTCGGCTGCATTTTGCTGTGTAGAACCTTTCTTGAATATTCAGCTTATATATATTTTTGATCTATTACCCCTACTGAGCCTTTTGCTCACCCTTTTATTTCATTTTTCCCTCCATCCCCACAAGTGAGTCTGATTCTGGTACCGAAGGTGTGGATCTACGTGAGAGTCGGTGACATGGCTTCTACCTAAAGTAGCGAGTGTATGGGTTGGGAGGGTTAGACTTATACCTCTGCTATGATTTATTCACTCCCTTCCATTACAGATTTTTGGTTGCACTTGCTATGTTTGTGATATTCGTCATACTTTGACCAAGTTGGATCCAAAGAGTCTTTGCTACATCTTTTTGGGCTACTCCTGCACCCAACGGGGGTACTGGTGTTATTCTCCTGCTTTCCGGCGCTATCTGGTCTCGACTGATGTGTCCTTCCATGAGTCTTCTGTCTTTTCTCCGTTTGTTCCTCTAATTGATGAGTCACTTCCTCATCTTGATTCCTTGTTACAGTATGATCTCATCTGTGTTACCACTACTACTCCTCCTCTACAGGTATATTCTCGTGGTTCATATTCTGTATATAAATTTCCTGATGTGGTCCCTGCCCTACTGTATCGACTCTTTCGGTAGCTGATCTCTCTTCAGATTTACCTATTGCACTCCGCAAGGGTCGCCGCGCATGTGGTAAATATCCTCTTTCTACCCATATTGCCTATACTGGTGTTTCTATTCCTTTGCATGCATTTATTTGTACATTGGACTCTGTTTCTGTACCAAAGTCTGTCCCCGAGGCCCTCTCCTCTCCGGGCTGGCTACAAGCCATGCAAGAGGAAATGTCTGCCCTTGACCAGAATCGGACTTGGGACCTTGTTTCTTTGCCTCCGGGTAAGAAGGCGATTGGATGCAAATGGGTGTATGTGGTGAAAATGAACCCTGATGGCTCTGTTGCTCGTCTAAAGGCACGTTTGGTGGCCAAAGGCTATGCTCAGGTATATGGTATTGATTATACTGATACTTTTTCTCCGGTTGCCAAATTTAGTTTCGTTCATGTTCTTATCTCTCTTGCGGCTTCTTATGGCTGGCCGTTACATCAACTAAATGTTAAGAATGCTTTCTTGCATGGCGACTTCCAAGAAGAAGTCTATGTTGAGCAACCTCTTGGGTTTCTTGCTCAGGGGGAGTCTGGCAAAGTATGCCGCCTACGTAAGTCTCTGTATGGGTTGAAGCAGTCACCACGTGCATGGTTTGGGAGGCTTAGCCATGTTGTTGTTCAGTTTGGCCTTAAATAATCTGAGAAAGATCATTCGGTATTCTATAGAATTTCTACTGCTGTAAACAGATTTTTAGTGGTATATGTTGATGATATTGTTATTACTGGTAGTGATAGTATGAGGATAACTTCTCTTAAACACTTTCTTCAAGCCAAGTTTGACACCAAAGATCTGGGATGTCTTCGTTATTTTTTGGGCGTTGAGGTGACAAGAAGTAAGCGCGAAATTTTTCTATCTCAGCGCAAATATGTTCTGGATTTGTTGAGAGATATTGTTATGGTTAACCCAATGATACTCCTATTGTACCTGGTGCAAAGTTATCCCAGGAAGAAAGTGACACTTACTCTGATCCTGAACGGTATCGACGATTGGTAGGCAAGCTGAATTACTTGGTTGTTACTAGACCGGACATTGCCTTTCCAGTGAGTGTGGTGAGTCAATTATTATCTGAGCCACATGTTCCTCATTGGAATGCAGTAACTCATATTCTACGATATTTGAAGTCTCATCCTGGCAAAGGCTTGGTGTATAAGAATCATGGACATGTTCGTATTGAAGGATTCTCTGATGCAGACTGGGCTGGTTGTCCTGATGATCGAAGATCTACTTCCGGATTTTGTGTGTTTGTTGGAGGGAATCTTGTGTCTTGGAAGAGTAAGAAGCAGAGTGTTGTAGCTCGTTCTAGTACAGAATCTGAGTATCGGGCACTTGCTAATGTGACTAGTGAAGTGACGTATCTAAGTCATCTTTTTTAAGAGTTGGAATGTCCGATTTCGAAATCAACTCAGTTATGGTGTGATAATCGCTCTGCGATTCATATTGCCACTAATCCCGTATTTCATTAACGTACAAAACACATAGAAGTTGACTGTCATTTCATTCGCCGGAAGATACCCACCGGAGAAATAACTTTAAATCATGTGAAGACTGGAGAACAATTAGGAGATATTCTTACTAAACCACTGTTTGGGAGTCGAGTTACATATCTTTGTAACAAGCTAGGCATGATTGATATCTATGCTCCAACTTGAGGGGGAGTGTTATGAATATGTATCTCTAAGGGTATCATTGTAATACTATACTGTGTGTAATGTTGTCCTAATTAATAATAAGCTCCTTCTAGAGTGGAGTAACTATTCAACTAAACCTAAATTACAGATCTATTACCCCTACTGAGCCTTTTGCTCAACATTTTATTTCATTTTTCCCCTCATCCCCACAAGTGAGTCTAATTCTGGTACTGAAGGTGTGGATCTACGTGAGAGTCGGTGACATGGCTTCTACCTAAAGTAGTGAGTGTATGGGTTGGGAGGGTTAGACTTATACTCTGCTACAATTTATTTTGTACTTGTATGTACTGTTATTGACACGTTTCTTGAAAAACCACTTTGGTGCGATGACTGAAACGGTCGGGAGGTGCATCGTGTGATCGGGACTCCCACACTAATTGATGACCTAGTGTCATGGATGATTATAGGCATGATTACAGCTATGTTGATATCACATGCTGTGAGATGGTCTGAGGCCCTACTTACATTGCTGAATGAATTTGAATTGATGGCCTAAGACCTTGCTATGTTATCGATATGATAATTATGGTCATTTGCTGAGCATATCAAGATAGACACTCTCCGATATACAAGAAGATGCTGTCAAATTTTTTGTTGAATTGGAGTTGACACGTATGATTTAGGTTTGAACTCTCATTGATGACATTTTATGATGATTAAAGGGTGAATCACATTGAAACCTAGATCGTTAAAATCATTGCGACTCCCAGATTAGGACATTACAATCACATTGAAGAGGAGTGGGATAGGAACCATGTTTGATGGGTTGTATCACTTGTTGGAAAGTGTTAAACCTAAAAATAAGTGCATAGCAGAAGCTGTGACCTTTAAATGTAATAGTCATTTGTGGAATGCCAGGTTCGGTCACCCTTCTGTAAGAATTTCTGAGATGTTACCATCTTTTTTGTCTAGAAATTTCCATTATTGTTATTTATGCCATTTGTTTAAAATAAAGAGAAAATATATAGGGGCCAATAGTGTAACTTCTACAAATAGTTATAAATATTTTCTAACTATTGTTGAAAATCTATCTTGAGCAACTTGGGTTATTTTGATGAAAAAAAACTGAGATCAAGAATCACATCTAATACATTAACAATCTTGTGAAAACTCAGTTCAATGTTAGGATACAAATTGTCAAGTCTAATAATGGAATGGAATTTAATGTGCCAGATTTTTATAAGAATGAAGGAATAATTCATCAAACAAGTTTCCCTTATATACCATAGCAAAATGGTGTGTTGGAAAGGAAGCACCAACACATACTTAATGTTAGTAGGGCTATAAGACTTTAATCAAGCTTGCTAGAAATTTATTGCAGTTATTGTGTCGTGATAGTAGTTTACATCATCAATAGACTTCCCTCTAAATTCTAGATAAAAAGAGTCCCATGCGTTACTGTATAACAAGGAACCAGACTACACTAGATTTAAGACCTTTGGTTGCCTTTGTTAACCAAAATTATTAGATCACAAAGCTCTAAATTTGACCCTAGGGTAGAATCCTGTATTTTCTTGGGCTACCCTACTGATGTAAAGGAATATAGACTGCTTGATCTTGAAACTAACGAGATTATTATCTCAAGAGATGTGAACTTTTGTTAAGAAAAGTACACTTTTAAGGATAAGAATTTTCATAGCCAAAACTTAGAAATTCAGGACAGGTAGGATCAAGTGATGACCAATTTAGATGTTGTTCAAAATGTACTAGAACCAAAAAGAGTTAGGAAACCTCCAATTTAACTAGCAAATTATGGTTGTAAGATAGTAACTATTAAGACCACTGATAACATAGTTTCTTATGAAGACTTTCTAACTTCTATAAATGTTCATCATGAACCCAAGAATTTTAGTGAAGTCCCTAAGTCGCCACATTGGTATGATGCAATGCAGAAGGAAATCACAGCATTAAATGAGAATAACACATGGACTGTGGTCAAGCTACCTCAAGGTAGAAAGGCCATAGGATCCAAATTAATTTAGAAAATAAACTATAATCCAAATGGATCCATAGAAAGGTACAAGACCAGATTGCTAGCCCAAGGGTATAGTCAAACTCTTGGTTTTGACTACCAAGAAACCTTTCCTTATTAAAATAGTTATTGTTAGATTGTTCTTGGCATTGGCTTCTGTTTATAATTGGATCATCCATCGTTTGCATATTACAAATGCCTTTCTAAATGGGGATCTCAATAAAGATGTTTACATGGGAATGCCCCATGGGTATCAAACTCAAAAGATTGGTTATGTATGCAAACTTAACAAATCTCTATATGGCTTAAAACAAGCTTCCAGAGAATGGAAAAAAAATGTAAGGTTGTTTTACTAAATTTTGAATTTGTTCAATCTAAATGTGATCATTCATTGTTTATTTACACAAAAAATGTTTCTAGGATATGTTTTGGATTTGTTGTTTGGTACTGATTTAATGGAATACAAACCTATCAATTCACCAATGGACACAAACACTAAGCTATCAATCTGCCAGGGAGAGCCTCTAGAGGACCCTATGATGTACAAATGCTTAATTGGAAAGCTCATGTATCTTACTTTGACAAGGCCAGACATTTCATACTTGGTGAACACTTTGAGCCAATTCATGAGAAGTCCAACTACTCAGCACTTGAAGGTAGCTCACAGGGTCATCAAATACTTGAAAGGAACTCCAAGTTAAGGTCTCATGTTTCCATCAAGCTAGCCCATTGATATTCATGCTTACTGTGATGCTAGATGGGCAGCTTCTTTAGACACTAGGAGCTCCATCACTGGGTACATTGTTATTATAGGAAAATCCCTCATAGCATAGAGATCCAAGAAACAACAGACCATATCACGATCTTCTATAGAAGCTAAATATCATTCAATGGCCTATGTCACCAAGGAGTTGATTTGGATCAAGGCCATCATGCAGGAACTCTAGAGTCCCATCACCAAATCAATTACTCTCTTTTGTGATAGAAAAGAAGCTATCCACATTGCTACCAACCCAGACTTCCACGACAAAACCAAACACATAGAGATACATTGCCATTTTATGAGAGAAATGGTTGAGAAGAAAATTATTGAGGATCAAGCATATTCATACTACAGACCAAACCATAGACACGTTGACAAAACCAATGTCAGTTCAACTGCTTCATCAATTCATGTGCAAGCTTAATTTGGTTGAAACTCAACGACATTAAGCTTGAAGAGGGTGTGTTACGGTCACGCGTCTGCGATCTCGTAACCGGCCCTATGATGATAAGCGATAAGGGTTTTCGAAGAGCCCTAGCCTCCAATCCTAATTTAGGATAAATGTTCTTGTTATTCTATTCCATAGAAACTCCTCCCTCAATAGGGGAAAATCAACAACCAAATCCTACCAACCAACTAGTTAATAAAGAAGCGTAACAAAACAAGAAACGTAATAGAGAGAACTAAGGAACCAACAATAAAAGACCCAACAATAAAAGACCCGTGCATGACTCATGCATGGCCTATGCACTCCTAACACGTAACACTCCATCCGGCTTGAAGAAAATAGCCTTGTCCTCAAGGCTCAAATTATGGGTAACGCTGACGAAACTGATATAAGTTTTCCCATGTAGCATCGGCTGGCGTACAATTGGACCAGTGAACCAAAACTTGCGCTCTCCGACCGACACCGCTTCTCTGCAGAACAGCCACAGGTTGAACTGGTTCATCTACATCAAATTGAACTGGCAGCACATAACTAGTGCACTTGGCAACTCCTACTTTCTTCTTCAGCAAGGATACATGGAATACTGGATGAACGCGGGACCCTTCTGGCAATTCCAATCTGTAAGAAACCTCCCCGACTCGAGCAAGAACCCTGTAAGGCCCAAAAAATTTAGCCGCTAACTTCATGTTAATCCTTCGAGAAATAGTCTGTTATCTATACGGTTGAAGACGAAAAAACACCATATCTCCCACAGTAAATTGTCGCTCATGCCTCTTACCATCATATACCTGCTTCATCTGATTATGCGCCTCTAAAAGTCTTTTGCGACAATCCTTCAATAATTGATCTCTATCAGTCAACAACTGATGAACTGCTTCCACCTTGGCAGTACCGGGAACATAAGAAAGTAAGGTGGGTGGGGGTATCCCATAAAGCACTTCAAAGGGAGACTTGCCATGACTGGAATGAACCCCAGTATTATAAATATACTCCACCCATGATAACCACTTCACCCACTCCTTGGGCCTAGTACCTATCAAGCAACGAAGATACATTTCAAGAGTGCGATTTAATACCTCAGTTTGACCATCAGTAGCAGGGTGGTAGGCACTACTAAAATTAAAACGGATGCCTTGCAACCCAAACAGCTCCTTCCAAAAAATACTTGTAAAAGCAACATCTCTATCGCAAATTATTTTATTTGGCATGCCATGCAAACGGAACACATTGTCAAAGAAAGCTTGTGCCACTGTCACCGCCGTGTAAGGGTGCTTAAGAGCAATAAAATGGCCATATTTAGAGAGCTTATCTACCACCACCAAAATGACCGTCTTTCCTTGAGAAAGAGGCAACCCCTCTACAAAATCCATTGAAACCACACTCCATATTTGAGATGGAATGTCATGCGGTTGGAGTAAGCCCACGGGTTTTGTAGTCTCACTCTTGTTGCGCTGGCACACGTCACACTCCCGAATAAACTGCTTGAGATGCGCCTGAGCCCCCGGCCAATTAAACATTGGTTTTATGCGGTGCCACATCTTAAGGAACCCCTCATGAGTACCCCCATGGAACTCCTTCAAGATCAACGCCACTAAAGAGGACCTAGGATGGATGTAAATTTTACTGTTGAAGAAAATGACTCCTGACCTAACCTCCCACGGCCCAACAGCTTCCCCATCCCGAATTCGATGCACCAAAGCTTGTAAATCCCCATCTGTCTGAACCTCCTCCCGTATAGTATCCAACCATTGCGGAACTGGCACACTAATGGCAGACAATACACCAACCTCCGCACAACGAGAGAGAGCATCAGCAGCAACATTATCATTTCCTTTTTTATACTCAATAACAAAATCGAAGCCCAAAAGCTTCGCCATCCAACGTTGCTGCACCTCTGAAACCACAGTTTGCCCCCAAAAGAACTTCAAACTCTTGTGATTAGTACGGACGATAAACTTATTCCCAAGGAGATAAGGTCGCCATTTCTGGACTGCCAGAACTAATGCCAACATCTCCTTCTCATATGTGGAACGCAATAAATTACGCCCATGCAAGGCTTGAGTAAAGAATGCTATGGGTCGATCCTCTTGCATCAAAACTACCCCAAGCCCTGTACCGGAAGCATCACACTCCACCATGAATGACTTTGAAAAATCTGGTAAAGCTAGTAATATCACGTAAGACCTAAAAATCCCCTTAGAGCCTTCACGAAACAAGGTCGCGGCCACTCAATCATGGCCTTTATTTTCTCAGGATCCATGGCCACCCCCTCAGACAAAATCACATGGCCTAAATAAACCACCCGAGATTGCCCAAAACTACACTTCTCCCGGGGGACAAATAAATTATGAGTAAGAAGGACTTGAAATACAGTAGACAGATGTTGTGCATGCTCTCCTTCAGTCTTACTATACACTAATATGTCATCAAAAAAAACCAACACATACCGTCGAAGGAAAGGTTGAAATAATTCATTCATGAGCGACTGAAAGGTAGACGGGGCATTCGTCAACCCAAATGGCATAACCAAGAATTCATAGTGGCCATTGTGAGTACGAAAAGTTGTCTTTTCCACATCTGTTGCAGCCATGCAAATTTGGTGATAGCCTGATCGTAGGTCCAATTTTGAAAAAATTGTCGAACCATTCAACTTATCCAACAACTCATCAATAACTGGAATGGGAAATTTATCCTTGACCGTAATCTGATTAAGAGCCTGATAATCAACACACAACCGCCATGAACCATCATGCTTCTTGACCAATAAAACTGGAGAGGAATAGGGGCTATTACTAGGCCGTATCACACCTGAATGTAGGAGTTCAGAAATTAACTTCTCAGTTTCTATTTTTTGGTAACGAGGATAATGGTAGGGTCGTACATTCACAGGACCTGACCCTTCACACAACGGAATGCGATGATCATGTGACCGCTTAGGTGGCAAATGTGTAGGCTTAGCAAACAAGTCATCATACTGAGTCAAAATGCCTCTCAACCACTCTTGTTGTACTGACGCCGACTACTGAACGACCTCTAATTCAATAACATGCAATCCATTTTCTTGAGGCCGCGATAAGACTTGGCATAAAATCCCTCTTTTTTTCGATGCAACTCCCTGCAAACAGGTATCCCCTCGACTAGTCGATGCTGTGGATTCTTCAAACCTCTCCATTCCACCAATTTTCCTCTCCAAATAAACTGGAATCGCGGATCCACAAAATCCCATCTCGCAGCTTTAATGGTTTGAAACCACTGCATGCCCAAAACAGCGTCACACTGGCACTGTCGTACAACACCCAGAACATCTCAACCACCGGAATTAAGAAAAAATCAAACTGAAATAATTCACCTTGCACACGCACTGGCACTGTCGTACAACACCCAGAACATCTCAACTTTTCCCCGTTGGCCATCGTCACACTAAGACGACGCCGATGGCTGGGTTCTAAGCCCACCCGCTGAGCTGTCTTATGGTTGAGAAAATTATGGGAGCTACCAAAATCCAATAAAAACACCAAGACTTGCCCATTTAAATGACCTTGCACCCGCATAGTATGCGGCTCCACTGAACGCTGTATTGTATGCAATGAAATCATAGGTTCGATTTCGTCACTGGACTATCCCTCATCTACTTCCTCCGAATAAATACCTTCAATTAAAAATAATTTTTTGCAGCGATGTCCGGGACTGAACTTGTCATCGCAATTAAAACATAATCCTTTACTGCGGCGCTCCTGCATCTCACTTGGAGACAAACGTCGGATAGTCGGCCCTTTTTGCTTAATTAATGTTGTTGATGGCAATGGGGGCACCCTTTCCGCCATAGGCAATTTTGAAAAATCTGGTGGGGCTGTCCTACTTCGAGTCGACTCATGATTCTCAAACAACCGGGCCAACCCAATAGCTTCCGTCAAAGTAGAAGGTCGCGCTGCCTTAACATCACGAGCGATCCACTCAAACAATCCACTAGTGAAACACCCAATTTGTTGTTTGGTTGACAAGGGTTCACAACGACTCAAAAGCTTTTCGAATTCGTGATGGTAGTCCTTCACCGAACTTCTCTACTTCAATTTTGTCAATGCCCCAAAATGGTCCTCAAAAGCTGTTGGACCATAACGTATACAAAGTCCTTGCTTAAGAGCTAACCAAGAATTCAAGACTTCACTCTCCCGAAACAATTGATACCACAATTGGACCTCTCTCTCCACCGCCATATCCAATTGATCTTCCTCAGCAATGCGTTGAACTCGAAAAAAATTGTTCCACTCTCAAGATCCAACTCGTTGGATCATCCACCCCATCATATTTCGGAAAATCCAATTTAGTCAGTTTGGAAACTAATCCCGTCTGATGCCAGGGAGCGGCACCAAAGCCTCCTCCATGAACCGCCGATGATTCCCCACTAGCTGTTCCGGTTTTCATAGACAAGCCAGCCATGCCAGTCCTAGTCGCTTGCAACTCCTCCCCCATGGCTACAATAGCATCTTGATTTGCCTTCAACTCTTCCCCCATGGATGTCATCCGTCCCAACATCTCTTCCATAGCGGCAGTGAGTCGATCAATACGTGGATCCGACATCGGCTCCGATACCAATTTGTTACGGTGACGCGTCTGCGATCTCGTAATCGGCCCTGTGATGATAAGCGATAAGGGTTTTTGAGGAACCCTAGCCTCCAATCCTAATTTAGGATAAATGTTCTCGTTATTCTGTTCCATAGAAACTCCTCCCTTAATAGGGGAAAATCAACGACAAAATCTTACCAACCAACTAGATAATATCCAACGGTACCAAAGACTTAAGAAAATAAAGAAACGCAACAAAACAAGAAACGTAATAGAGAGAACTAAGGAACCAACAATAAAAGACCCGTGCATGACTCATGCATGGCCCATGCACTCCTAACACGTAACAGGGTGTTGAGATTGTAGCTCTTTCATACCGAAGTTGTTCCTTCTCCAAACTCCTTCTCATATATAATAGTTATTTATGTTATTGTCTCTATCTCAATGGTGTTTTTCTTGTATTTAGACATTGTCGTTTAAGTCTTCATTAGAAGACAACGTTTCTATTGTTTCTCATTTGTTTCACTTACTCAAAGCGATATTATTTTATTCTTCTTATTTTCTTCCCGTTGGTGACAATGAAAAGTTCTCAGATTAGGTTTCAGTTTGGTCTTAAGATCGTTGTAACTTGCAGAGCATATATATAGCTTCTTCTCATCTTTTATCGATGAAGCTTTTTGAATGAATAAATTATCTTCTTTGTGATTTCAAAACTTCTCTTTCAATTGTAAAAATTTCAAGTTTAGTCAATATAAGGTAACTATAAGTCTCAAAGAACTGTAGGTGTACTTGTACTGTCCATTTCCTTCATTCATAGTAATTTTCGTGGCCATCTAACTTTCTTATCAGCCTAGGTAAGGAGCTCTATTAACTTGAATTAAACCAATGTCATCACATATAGATGTATTAATAAGGGCAATGTAAGTCCATCATTCAGAATCTTCCAAAATTTGATTACTTGTTTTTCATTAGACTAGTGCTTGAAAAATTGTAATAAAAATTATAATTTTGCTAAAATATTTGATCATAGAAGAACCAATACATAAAGTGAGTTTTAAAAATATATATCCATAATTTTTTCTAATATTGAATATTGATATAGTAATGAAGTATTAAATACGGATTTAATTAAGTTTTATAAATTTCTTGAACACCTAACATAAAATTTCGTGGCAAAGAAACATAAGCATACCCAGATAACAGAAAATACAAATGACTGTCACGGATCACATGTTACCTTTTGAAGTTATTTTGCCTGAGAGAACCTCTAGAGACACATAATCAATGGAAGCAAACAATCCAAAGACTAGGTCAGTGAATTTCTCAATGAAACTCAATTTGAAGTCTTTAATCTTCAATGAAAAATCCTCATACTCATTTAAGAAAACACACTTTTTTACTTCGAGTCCGTACGAACAATATAAGAGGGATAAGTATTTTAAAAATAGGAAGGAGAATAATACATAATAATAGGGTATGATATCAGACCAAAAAAATTTGTTAACGTATAATAATATTTGCAAATACAAAAAGGTGTAAAGGTATAAGTGGCATGTGCTGGAAGGAAGAGATAAAAATCGAATAAAAAAAATTTAAATAACATATCTCTGGAATTTTCTATTCAAATTAATTACAATAAATAGAATATTCCATAAAAATGAAAAAATAAATAATCATAATAAAGGCCTAGAAGATTCTCTTCAATAAACACAATTGTCCATGCGGTTACTCTTAATTTGTTTCATGCAAAATATCATATAAATTAGCTCTTAGTGTTAAAACCACGAATTTAAATCAATAAACACACCAATTTTTTCATTTTGTCATATATATAGAGGCTTGGTTTAGTGCACCATTTTAGGTCACATATATTGTCACGCCCCAATCCCGGAACGTGAGCTAAATGACAAACGTCACGTATTCACAGTAGACCCGTCACAACCTGACATAAACTTAAATAAAAATTCGGCAGCATCTTCCCATAAATTGGAGAATGTCACTCTGCACAAAATATAAAAGCGCACTTCTATAACCAATCCAGCAACTACATACGCCCTCCACAATACAAGCCCCTCAGGGGTTCCGCAACATTCACATACATAATATTCATAGCACAGGAGTCCCGATCACACGGAGTCCCCTCCTGGCCCCTCCAAAACAGTTACAACAACCCGAGTATCAAACTACTCGCCATAAAACAAATACCATAGCATAAATAAAGGGAAATAAACAACTATACACACTCCAAGTGACTCTACTCAGTCGGGCCACCACCGTCACGCCCCGTCCTGCTGATCTGGAGGATCTGTACTAGTAGATGGCTCACCTGAAATAGGAAAGAATAAATAGGGTGAGCCGAATGCTCAGTAGGTATATCAAATAAGAGTGTCAAAATAAGGTGGAAATGTGAAGAACGAAATGGATGCATCAAAATGCTATGTAGAAAAATGTCTATGTACACCACCACTCGAATTCTATTAATGGAAACCACCTTCACTATATAAAGGGGTTACCCCACAGGTAAAAGGGACCACTTCATTTATTACAAAACACTCTTTACACATTTCCCTAGAACACCGAGCTGTGTTCTTCGGAGAGATTCTCTGTGCAAGCATCTGACTTAAGCATCAGAGCGCCAACGCCAGAGAACACTCTCTAGCGGGCCTCTAACTTACGTTTGTTTATTTTTACAGGACAACCCCCACCGAGAAGACTGTCTATACGAAGAGAAAGACCATCAAGCCGAGGAAGCCATTGTTCGGACCTATACCGATACGTTTTTGTACTTTACAAGTTTGAGACGTTATCAAATTGGCGCCGTCTGTGGGAAAGATTTTTCCATAACAAAAAAAAAATATGGTTCGAACCAGAGCTTTACAAGGAGAAGGCCAACAGGCTCCAGTAGCCACTATCAACACCGAGCAACAACCCCAACCACTGGTGCAGGATCATATCGCCCAGTTGTTGCAACAGATGAATATCTTCGCACAACGGTTGGACATGATTCAAGAGGCACAGGGCTTCAAACCTGTCCAAAATGAGAACATTTCTCAATGGACGAGAAATGAACATTCTCATTCGGACGAGTCAAGAAATCCTGATCTTTCTGGAACCTCGGTGACCATTGCTCGGAGGCCTCCACCCACTCATACTTATGAGGGAGACAACAAGTTCATCGAGGGGGTAGTGGACCGAAAAATAGCTGTTTTGCAAGGACGCCCTTTTTTGGATACAATGGACTGGGACAGGAACTTAACTCCATTGATAGCTGAGGTGCAACGTGCTCGGGTACCAGCGAGTTTTAAGGTCTCCAGCGTGGAAAAGTACAACGGGACGGGAGATCCCCTTGACCATGTCATCGGTTTCCAAACCATGATGAAGTTCCAGCGAGCATCTCAGGAAGTTTGCTGCAAGATCTTCCCAGTCTCTCCTGTCGGTGTAGCAAGACGATGGTTTAGAGCTCTCCCACAGGGTTCTATCAATAGCTTTGACGACCTCACCAACAGGCTCATTGCTTATTTCGCAAGCTCAAGACCAGTCAAAAAGACCAATGCGACATTGGTGACTATTCGACAAAAGCCTCATGAAAGCTTAAGAGAATTTGTGACCCGATTCAACAGTGATTGTTTAGAGATACCAGACCTCCAACCGATCATAGCCATGGAGTTTGTCACACAACATTGAAGCACTCCCTATCCAAGAAGCACCCGAAGAGCATTCCTGAGTTGCTCTCGAGGGTTGAAAAGTACATTACGGCGGATGAAATCATGCCAGAACCACACATGATCGAACAATCCCCTGAATGGTCCTCTCCGAGAAGAAGAAACGATTTTGGTCGACAAAACGAGAAAACAGCAGAGGGAAAAATGCCGTCCTCTCGAAAAGACGAACGGCCGAAGCAAATACGATATGATTCTTATACTCCTCTTAACACCTCTTTGAAAAGAGCACTAAATGAGATACAGGATCGCAACATCGTCAAATGGCCTCCAAAGATGAAGTCAACTCCTGGGAGGAAAGAGAGTGATGAATATAGCAAATTCTATCGGGGTCCCGGACAGGACACCGACGAATGTCGTCATCTGAAGGACGAAATAGAGAATCTAATTCAAAGAGGATACCTCAAAAATTTCACCAGGTCGGTATGGGACAAACGAGAAAGAGAAGGAAGAAGAGACAACATAAGAGATGAAAGAGAGGATGATAGGCGACAGAGGAGACGTCGAGACGAGTCTCCTCGTCAAAGAAATCGAGGAACAGCAGGCACTATAGGCATGATAGTCGGGGGGCTAGCCTCAGGAGGAGAAAGCTCATCGGGCAGGAGAGCATATGCTCGGACTGTGCACCAGGTTTTGGAGAAGTCAAAGAAACCGAGAACAGAGGAAGAGAAGATAATATTCTCCGAAAGAGACGGGGATGGTTTACATCAGCCACATGATGATGCCTTAGTCATTGAGGCAGTCATCGCCAATTACACGGTGAAGAAGATCCTGGTCGACAATGGGAGCGCAGCAGATGTTCTTTTTTACCATGCCTTCAAACAAATGAACCTCCCGAGGGAGAGCCTGAAGAAGTTTTCCTCACCCCTATACGGTTTCACGGGAGAGCAAGTCGTCCCTGTCGGGATGATCAATCTACCCATAACCTTAGGGGACTATCCGAGGTCAAAACTATTCATGGTGAAGCTTCTGGACGTAGACGTGAAGACCCCTTACAATGCATTGATCGGCCGACCACTACTTCACAAAGCCCGAGCGGTTGTTTCCATCTATTATTTAAAGATGAAATTCCCCACTGACCGAGGAATAGTTGAAGTTCAGGGTGACTAGAAGCTCGCCCGTCAGATGTATGTTACAGACCTAAAAGAGAAGAAAAAGCCAATCTCAGTCCTAGAATTGTTGGATGATCACAACAACCAAACCTTGAAGCCCTCCCCCGCCGAACAGCTCATCACCATTTCCGTCGAGCAGGGGACAGAGAAGAGATTGTACTACGGCTCCGAGCTCGGTCAAGACTTGAGCGAAAGCTTGACAAGTCTTCTCTGAGAAAACATCAGTACATTCGCATGGAGTGCAGACGAGATGCCTGTTATCAGCGCTGATGTTATCATCCACCATCTTAGCATAAAACCTGGCAGCCGACCAGTAAAACAAAAGAAGAGAAATTTTGCACAAGATAGGCAGGAGGCCATCAAAACGGAGGTTAACAAGCTTTTGGATGCTGAATTCGTTCGAGAAGTACAATACCCAGAACGGCTCTCTAATATTGTTATAGTAGCAAAACAGAATGGTAAGTGTCGTATGTGTGTCGACTCCACCAACCTCAACAAGGCCCGCCCGAAAGACAGTTACCCACTGCCAAAGATAGACCAATTGGTAGACGCAACTTTGGGAAAGGGTCTCCTCAGTTTCCTTGATGCCTATTCAGGTTATCACCATATCCAAATGCATCAAGCTGATGAGGAACACACCTCATTTGTTACTCCTGAAGATACATACTGCTATCAAGTCATGCCTTTTGGGCTGAAGAACGCAGGAGCCACCTACCAACGACTCGTTAACAAAATATTCTCCCCAATGCTCGACAAGACGGTTGAGGCATACGTGGATGATATAGTTGTTAAAAGCAAGAAACACGAGGATCACTTGGACGACTTGCAGGAAGTATTTAATGTCTTGAACAAGTTTAGCATGAAGCTTAACCCGGAGAAATGTGCGTTTGGTGTTTCATCGGGTAAGTTCCTCGGTTTCCTCATCTCCAAACGAGGAATCGAGGTAAACCCTAAAAAAATATTGGCAATAATCAATATGCAAGCCCCGAGGAACAAGAAGGAGGTTCAATAGCTCACTGGGAGAACTGCAGCTTTAAGCCGTTTTCTCGCTAGATCAGGAGTCGGTGCAAACATTTCTTTAACGCGCTCAAGCGAACGACCAATTTTCAGTGGACTGATCATTGTTAAGAAGCTTTTGAGGAATTAAAGTCTTACCTTAGCCAACCTCCTCTACTCACTTCTCCGAAGGAGGGAGAACCGTTATTCCTTTATCTAGCCATTACTGAGCACGCAGTGAGTGTAGTGCTCATAAGCGAGGACGAGCAGAAAATTCAGAAGCCAATATACTACGCCAGTAAAGTCCTCACTGAGACTGAGAAGAGATACACCAGGGTAGAGAAGTTGGCCTTGGCACTGGTAACTACAGCTAGGAAATTGCGACCCTACTTTCAAGCTCATATGGTTACAGTTTTGACCGACCAACCTCTCAAGAGCATACTCCAGAAACCGGATACGTCGGGAAGGCTCATTAAATGGTCAATCGAACTTAGCGAGTTTGATATACACTATGAGCCGAGGAAAGCCATCAAAGCTCAAGCCCTAGCAGACTTTATCACCGAGTGCCAACATCCCCTAGGGGAAGAGGCACCACATGACCTATGGGAGCTCTTTGTCGATGGTTCTTCAAATAAGGATGGGAGTGGAGCAGGAATTCTGCTTCTCAGGCCGGGGGGGCTTGAGTACTGAATACGCTCTCCGTTTCCAATTCAAAGCTTCCAACAATGAGGCTGAGTACGAAGCGCTCCTAGCTGGGTTAAAGCTGGCAGTTGAACTAGAGGTTCGCAATCTGGTGATCAATAGCGACTCTCAGCTCGTCACCGAGCAAATTCGTGGCGAGTACAAAGCGAGAGGCTCCAACATGATCAAGTACTTGGAGAAAGCCAAGCAACTAATGAGTGAAATCCCGAACGTTGAAATACGGAGATTGCCCCGAGAAGAGAATCAACAAGCCGACGTGCTAGCTCGACTAGCATCGGCCTCTAAAAAAGACAAGGCCTCGTCAGTATGAATAGAGATATTTCCCAAGCCAAGCATTTTCGTTAGGGCTATCATCGAGATTAACACGAAACCGTCTTGGATGGATCCTATACGAACCTTCCTCACAAATGGAGTGTTACCTGAGGATAAGAACGAGGCTAGAAATCTCTGAGCAAGGACAGCGAGGTATTCAATCATACAAGGAACGCTGTACAGAAGATCTTTCACGCTCTCTTACCTTAAGTGTCTTGCTCCACGGGAGTCCGAGTATGCTCTCCGAGAAGTGCACGAAGGAGTTGTCTCAGCCATGCAGGAGCAAGGACCTTAGCTAACAAGGTCTTGCGCTATGGCTATTATCGGCCGAACATGAGGAAAGATGCCGAGGATCTGGTATGAAAGTGCGACAAGTGCCAGAGACATGCTAACATACCACACCTTCCACCATCCGAGATGAGTGTTATCGAGAACCCTTGTCCTTTTGCTCAATGGGGGCTAGACCTGCTGGGACCCTTCCCCCAGGCAACAGCTCAAAGGAAATTTCTCATAGTGGCAGTTGATTACTTCACAAAGTGGGTTGAAGCCGAGCCTCTCGCAACCATCACCGACTACAAGGTAAAAGACTTCATCTGGAAAACCATCATCTGCAGATATGACGTTCCTCGGATCCTTATTACAGATAATGGTCGACAGTTTGTAAGTGCGAACATCCGAGAATTTTGTGAAGAGCTGGACATCAATCTAAGAATCACTGTTGTAGCACATCCTCAAGCCAATGGCCAGGCGGAAGTAACCAACCGTATCATTCTCCAGGGACTAAAAACTCGTCTTGACCAAGCCAAGGGGCTTTGGACCGAGCAACTCCACAGCTTCCTCTGGTCATACAGGACCACGCCAAGAACGTCGACGGGAGAAACGTCTTTCTCCCTAATGTTTGGATCAGAAGCTGTCATTCCAGTAGAGATCGGGGTCCCCACTCCCCGGATTGTTAACTTCAATGAGTCAGAAAATAACTACTTGCTACTTAACAATCTGGATCTCTTGGAAGAAGCTCAGGAGACTGCTCGGATCAGAACTGCAGCTTACAAGCAAAGGACAGCTCGTTACCACAACAAAAGAGTCCGAACAAGAAGATTCTCCGAGGGAGATTGGGTCCTCAGGAAAGCCACTGCAGCTGGAAAACACCCTGGTAAGCTCAGAGAGACTTGGGAAGGACCTTTTCGAGTTACCAGGGTCATGCTGGATGGAACATACAAGTTGGAGAATCTCGAGAAACCAGGAGAGATGCGACCCTAGAATGCTGAGAACCTCCGAAGATATTACATTTAGCTTTCATTTGTCGGCATGTTTTTAAGAACCTCTTTTTCTTTTCTTACTCGTTCCTCACACGAGGTCTAGAACTTTTCTCATTTCAATGAAAGTAGCTTGTTCTCTTACCAAGATTTCCAGAACACTGCTCTGATACATTACAACTTATCTTATCTAAGTTACAATGGCCGAGCATCGTCCCAGGCTTCTCAAGTTACAGTGGCCGAGAAAAGACTTGGCATATGTTACAGCTCAATCCCGTTGAGCTACAACAACCAAGCGATAACAAGTTTGCTACGACCTAGAAGAGTCTAAGGTCACAGCAATTAAGTGACTATGCTCGAATCTATTACAATTTAAGATATTTTAAATTACAATATCCGAGCATAAACAGAAGTATATTAACGAGATTGCAAAAGGCAACAAGAGAAGAAACTTCATTAACAAACAAAACGGGGAAAGAGTTTAAAAACTACAACTAAAATAATGAAAACAAACTAATTTTCTATGTCAACAAGTTCCTCGGTAGCTTGCTCCTTCTCAGTTTCGTCAGCAGGAACTGGATTGGGGGGGACATCGTTCTCTGGGGGAACGAGAGGAAAGACAGTATCCACATATGTTTCAATGTCCTTTTCGTCGTCGCCTTCTTCCTCCTGGAGAAGACGGAATTTCTCGTAGGCTTCCTCCTTGACGACGTCCACCTCATCCTTTCCCGCAATGCCTGGACATAACTCGTCAAATATGTCCAAGCTCTGGCCTTTGTTGGCAAGGAATCTCCGAGCTTCCTTGACTGCAGCTTGGAATCAGAAGAAGCCCTCATGCTTGAGGATGAACTGGAATTCAGAAGATTCCCTAAACTCTCGAAGTCCGATTTGGCGCCCGCTCTCGAACATACGGGCACCCTCTACCTCTGCAGCCGACCTTTGTCTAGCTAGCTCTTCCTCGGCCTCTTTAAGCTTCTTAGCCAACTGGGACTCAGACTTTTGAGCCTTCTCAAGATCCAACCGAGAAAGCTGCAAGGCGGTCTCCGTCCGACCACGGGCCCCTTTGAGGAGATGGATCTCTTGGGCAGTAGTCTTTTTCTCGACAGACGAGCTTCGAACATCCAGCGAAAGTTTCCCGAGAAGAGAAGTCAGCTAAAAACAACAACGGAACAATTTATTAAAGAAACCGAAAAAAAAAAGAAAAAAGACAACGGAACAAGTTATTACCTCCATTAGCTTGACAGCAGAAACCTTCATCCTCTCCTCGGTGGACATATGCTCGGCACGCCTCTGGTTTGAGGGGAGAGACAGCTTCTCTAGCATCTCCAATGCAACCCCGGAGTTGGCCACAGTATCCCAGAGATGTACGTTCCCCTGAGGAACATGGATGTCACCCATTTTGTGAGGAGGAGAGGAAGAGCGGCCGTCCGAGACACGGGAAGGAGAACCCATTGGTCGGAAAGAGGGGGTATGAATGAACACCCCGCTTCCTCGACCTATGTCCTTCCCTCGGCCTGGCTTCGGACGGATTCCCACAGCAGGAACCATTTTCTTTCTATTGCTCGTCTCCGGTTCACTAGTGTTTTTCCTCTTCTGGGCCAAGTTGGCCGTCCTCTTCTGCATCCTCAGATACTCCGCTATCGAAGACATATCTGAAAAGGATAACAATGAATTAGTGATCGATACTTTTTAATCACAAATTAAATTCGCAATCAATAATACTGACTGGTTTACCCAATCGCAAGAGTACGTGTCGCTAAACAGTAATCAATGACGGGATCGAATCCTCAAGGATTGTATTAACTACTAGCTATCAAATCACGTGATTTAAATAAGCAAATATTAAACTAAAATCAAACTTAAATTCAAGAGAAATAGATCTAGCTTTGATTTGGTGTGTCAAATACCTCCCCTTAAGAACACAGATTAATTTGCAAGCACACAATTTAAGAATTTAACGCTGTCAGTCAAAAGGCCTTGGTCCAGCTGCAATCAACTAGATTTCCCTAAAGAACGATCCTGACTTTGGTCCATTTGCAAGATCTTTTCTTATCATAGGCATCTTGGTTTGGTCTCTCCAAAGAACATCCTACGACAAGCATGAGCACTAGGAAATCGACAAACGCATAACCTAGGGTTATTATCACCCAATCGATTATGTTCACTATTCCCAAAACTTGGATCTTACGCAAGCTCTCGTCACTTCGTCAAACACCGGGTCATGGTCAGCCGAATATGTCTGACTAACAATACCTATAACTGAGATGTTGATCAGGAATACAAAATTATAGGCAATTACTTGAAATCCAGAGAATAATGAATTAAACTCAGTCTGATTGTCAATTGAATCTGTGCACAAGATTTTGGTACAAGAACTTACCAAACCTAGCTAGAAAATAATTTAGCTATTCATAATAATAATATTAAAATCCAACATAAAAATAAACATTGTTCGATTTCAGGAAGGAAAAAAGAGAATTGAAACTCCAACGTCACTGTTGATTTTCCTCAAGCCTGCTGTTTCTTTTCTCCTTGGTATTCTGTTCTGTCGTCTCTCTCTGGTGGCTGTGTGTGTTTTGTTCCTTAGGGTTTCTTCTTTAAATATAATCTCATGATCCAATAACCCCCTGCCACGTCAGCTTCAACTTACGAGAAGAAGTAAATTTCGCGTCCTGCGGCCGCGCCCAGGCTGCAAATAGCGGTTCCAGCTCAATTCCAGCTATTTCGTCCAATTCTAGTATCTGTTCACACAACACCCAAAAGAGGTAGAAACTATCCCAATACCTATCAAAAATTTACTCTTTTAACACCAGTAATTAGGTGCTTTTCAACACCTAACAAAATTCTCCCAAACTAACATTTTGCTTGTCCTCAAGCAACAACAAAATCACTCAAAATCCCAGCATGCAATTTAAGAAATCCATGTTTTGATTTTTAAAACAATAGCCATAATCTGGACAAACAAGCTCTTCCTTAACATTACCATGAAAAAGCATCCAGCAGGAGTTGCACTTTGTTCACTACTACTCAATACACATGAATAATTCACACCCTCGCACCGTTTCACACCAATTGCATGTATGTGTTTGTTCTTTTTTCACTCAAGTGTTTGAAGGTTAGTGTTTCTCTCATATGGATGCATTAACTGCAGCCATAAGCTTGCATGTAAACCAATACAACTACCTACTTCTAAGGTGTTCCATATATCAAAAGGAATTGAGTTTTAAAGCATGGCAAAAGGATTGGCTGAAAAAAACTGGTAAGCAAAACCAAGTAGTTAATTAGAACATCCACAATCCAGAAGATTAGGCTATAAAAGTAGCAAAGGCAGACAAACATAGGTGAATCAAAGGGTAGTGAAACTATGCATCAAACATGTCCGGAAATTAAAACAAATTGGGCAGCCAATAGGAGACTATCCTATGTCTCTAACTAGGCACCAAAATTTTGCTGCCCCAACAACTTGTTTACTTATTTGCTTCACTCTTCATGGCAGAGTCCAATCCTGGATAAGGTCAAACATCTCCTGCTGCTTGGCTTCATAACGCTGCTGGAACTCCTTCATATCCTGCAATAATCCATCAACATTGCTCTGCATCCCATCCACAACAGAGACTAATTTGTCCAGCTGCCCCATCATTTTGTCTTGTACCAGTTTAGCTTGCTCAAAACCAGTACCAAACACAGCTAACTTATCCTCCACAGCCTTCAATCTCTCAGCTAACTCACCCACCTACTCACATGAACTCTCCTTTACCATTGTACCACTTGAACCAGTCCCATCTCTACTAATGGCTTTCTGCTGCTGCCTTACCAATTGCACTTCACTTCTCTCCCACCAAGTCCTATTGAGAGGAGCCTTTCTCTTCTCAATTGTATCCAATGGCTCAGGCTCAATCCCCTCACTCAAACACAGAGAAGTGATCAGCACACCAAATGGTAAAATTTGTCCAACATTCTTAGCTACCTTAACTCTCATAATATGATCATAAATTGTAGTGGCCATACAAAAATGTAGTCTGCAAACTATTGCATACATCAAATAGCAGGTTTTTGCATTCACAGAAGACATATGCGAAACAGGTATCACATTCCTAGATACTATCTGAGCCAACAATCTATATGGCTGCAACAAATCAGCATATGCAGTCACATTTTTACTTGCATCCATTTCTTCCCTGCCACTCAATAAATCAACAACCACACTCCACTCTGGCCACACTACCCCAGAATCCAAAGTACCAAAATCTCGAAATCTAAAACTAGGCTTCTTAACCGGATCAGGCAGTTTCATCACAGCACTCACTCTTCTTGCATTAAAGAAAAATTGCTTCCCTCTAACATATGCAACACAATGATTCTCATTCACAACCAAATTAGCATAAAACTCACGAGTTAAGTTAACATTAGCTACCCCAGGTACAGATGCAATGGACAACCAACCCCTCTCCTCCAAAATCGAATACCAATTTACCTGAGCAAAATCGACAACGGCCACATGCCTTTCCACATGCGAACCTCTGTTTTTCCATACCTCCTCATACTCCGTTTGAGCCTCTGACGTCACAAATCGCTCAACCACAGCATCATCATCACTCGGGCTCCCTGGGTTTTCCACTTCCTTCTCCTTTTCTTTATCCTTGATAGCTGCCACCTTCTTCCTCTTTGAGATTCTTGTCGACATTCTCCGGTTATGCAGCAGCAAGGCAGAAAATTGTTTCTGGGAATGAAAGGGAAATGCACAACACTTAAGCAAAGTGGAGCCCTAACTCCCTTTTGAACCCTTATTTCATTATGGGCTGGGCCTGATGGTTTCGTAATCTGCGGCCGCCCAAGGTGTAGTTGAAGTCGCAATTTTTTTTTTTTTTTACTTGCACCTGTGTCACACGATTCTTGCAGCTGCCAGAAGCCTACAGTTTTCTTATTCTCATGTATACACAACTGGGCACTCTTCGTCTAAATCTTTACATGCCTGCCCAACCTCATACACCTCAAACCTTCTCAGTCACTACCCAACTTTTCTACTAAACAACCCCTCTACCCCTATTGGCATTCCATTTGTTCCACATAATCGACATGCATGACACATGCAAGAAAGGATATGGAGGTATGTTATAAATATCACATACACATGGGGTAATTTATGAAAATGGGATCACATAAATATGGGCATCATGGGTGGTCAAAAAGGGAATGAGAGACACCTTCATCATACACATGAAACAACATTAGAGCAGTTTTTCGTGTATGGTATCATGCAAGTTCTAGCTAAACAGCTTCATGACATCCATTCACACAAAATCTCTGAAGGCTCCTCACATGGATTTATTTTTGGTGTGCAATTATTATGTATATCGAGTAGCCCTTCATCACAAATAAATGTGCACACTTCTCATACTAGCTACTAGAACATGGCATGAAAAATCAGCACTAGTAGGCCATAGAAAACCTTGGAAAACACAGCGCAAAAATTTCAAAAATTCCCTCCCCCAAACTGAAATCAACATTGTCAGCAATGTAAAAAGAAAATTCCAATAAACGACACAACAATTAAATAGACGAAAAGGGAAAAAGGAAAACTTAGCTTGCAGAAGTATATGCGCCTCCACATGGGTTACCTCCCATGAAGTGCTGAATTTAATGTCGACAGCCGGACGTAGTCATAGTTTGGTCAAACCAAGGGAGAACCAAGTGGAACGACAGGTTCAGTAGGTAGAGGAAGGGACTCCCAATAAGGTTTTACCCGATGACCGTTAACCTTGAATGTATGCTCAGAATCCAGCTGCTTCAGCTCAAGGGCACCATGAGGAAAGACAGCATTAATCACATATGGCCCATCCACTTTGACCGAAGCTTGCCCGGAAATAGCTTGAGACGGGAGTTATACACAAGAACTTTCTGCCCAACATGAAAATCACGCCAACCAATTTGCAATCATGATAGCATTTGGCACGCTCCTTATACAATTTAGCATTATCATAAGCATCCTGACGCAACTCTGCCAGTTCATTGAGTTGTAACCGTCGCTTATTACCCGCTTCTTTCATATCAAAATTGAGCTGTTTAATAGCCCAATATACACGATGTTCCAACTCGACTGGCAGGTGACACTCTTTCCCATATATAGTACTTAGCCCGTGAGATTATGTACTTCCTATCATGGTAAGACAAATCAGAGGGAAATGTATTAGTAACAAGATAGTTTACAATATCAGCATACCATGAAAGCTCACCAATTGTGAAAAGATATTAAACTGGAAAAGCTTCATGTAACGGCAACTCATCGCTTTCTTGTGCAGGAAGTAACCGAGAGAGATGGTCAGCCACCACGTTCTCAACTCCCTTTTTGTCTTTTATCTCCAAATCAAATTCCAGCAACAAAAGAATCCAACGTATTAGTCGAGGTTTGGCATCTTTCTTGGTCATTAAGTACCTGAGGGCAGCATGGTTAGTAAACACAAGAACCCGTGACCCAATGAGATAGGATCAAAATTTCTCCAAGGCGAACACCACAGCCAACAACTCTTTTTCCGTGGTGGAGTAGTTGAGTTGTGCATCATTCAGCGTGCGGGAGGCATAGTAGATAGCATATGGAAGCTTATCTTTCCGCTGACCCAAAACAACCCCCAAAGAATAATCGCTAGCATCACGCATTAACTCGAAAGGGAGTGTCCATTCTGGAGCTCGCATTATGGGTGCTGATGTAAGTGCAATTTTTAGTTGTTCAAAAGCTACTTGATAGGTGTCGGTCCACACAAACTCAGCATCCTTGGTAAGCAAAGCACACATTGGTCTAGATATTTTGGAAAAATCTCTGATAAAGCGCTTATAAAAACCAACGTGTCCCAAAAAACTACGCACACCCTTTACTGTCATTGGTGGAGGTAACTTTGATATGGTCTCAATCTTGGCTTTATCAACAGCAATGCCATTGTGAGAAATTAAATTTCCCAATACAATACCCTACTGCACCATAAAGTGACACTTCTCCCAATTGAGAACAAGGTTGGTTTCCTCACACTTCTCTAGAACCAATCTGAGATGCTCCAAACAATCATCAAAATCTGACCCAAACAAACTGAAATCGTCCATGAAAACTTCAATAAATTTCTCAACCATGTCGGAGAAAATACTCATCATACACCTCTGGAATGTGGCTGGTGCATTGCATAGCCCAAAAGGCATACGGCGATATGCAAAGGTGCCATATGGACAGGTAAATGTAGTCTTCTCTTGGTCCTCAGGCGCAATAGCTATCTGGTTATAACCACTATACCCGTCCAAAAAACAATAGTGGCTATGCCCTGCCAACCTTTCCAACATCTGATCAATGAAGGGCAGAGGAAAATGATCCTTCCTTGTTGCCGAATTCAATTTCCGATAATCAATACACACTCTCCATCTTGTGGTCATCCTTGTGGGTATCAACTCATTATTTGCATTCTGTACCACAGTTATTCCACTCTTCTTTGGCACAACATGAATTGGGCTCACCCACTTACTATCGAAAATTGGGTAAATCACACCCACATCTAACAACTTCATAATTTCAGCTTTCACCACATCCTTCATGTGCGGATTTAATCATCTTTGTGCCTCTCTAGTTGGTTTTGCGTCATTCTCTAAAAGAATCTGATGCATACACCTAGTGGGGCTGATACCTTTTATATCTGCAATTGTCCATCCCAAAGTTGTCTTCTGCTTCCTCAAAATTTGAAGTAACTTCTCCTCCTCCCCCAAACTTAAGTTGGCAGCCACAATTACAGGCAATGATGCATTGTCTTCCAAGTAAATGTCCTTCAAATGGCTTGGCAGCTGTTTTAATTCCAGAGTTGGGGCTTTCACTGTAGAAGGAATAAGACATGTGTTAGTAGGTGTCAATTGCTCAAAATTAGGAAAATTCTTACCACCATACGGCTGATTCACTTGGAGAGCGTGAATAAATTCTTCCCTGCACCTCTCTTGCTCCATCTCACTCACAGATGTTATGCCAATGTCCAAGCTTTCAGTCAAAACAGCCTCCAAAGCATCTTCACGTGAAACCTGAAACACCACACTCACAAGATCATTTATAACATCCACTCTAAAACAATCACTATGATCATCATGCTTTTTTACTACTTCAAACACACTAAATTCAAGTTCCTGGTCATTGACTCTCATGGCAATAGTACCCTTTTTCACACAAATCCTCATGTTTGCAATTCGCATAAATGGACGACCAAGAATAATAGGCAAAGACGACGCCACTGGACTATCTTCCATGTCTAACACAACAAAATTAGCAGGTAAAATTAAATCATTCACAGTGACCAACACATCTTCCAAAATTCCTCTAGGTCTCTTAATACTACGATCTGCCAATTGAAGAGTAATAGATGTTTCTTGTAGCTCACCCAACCCCAGTTTCTCATAAACTGAATAAGGCAATAAATTTATGCTTGCGCCCAAATCTAAAAGTGCCTTATCAAAAAATTGATTACCTACCTTGCAAGGTATAGTGAAACTACCTGGGTCTCTAAGTTTAGGTGGAAGCTTATGTAACAAGACAGCACTAACTTCTTCATTCAAGGAAACCTTTTCATGCACAACAAATTTTCTCTTATTGGTACAACACTCTTTAAGAAATTTCGCATACGAAGAAATTTGTTTAATCACATCAAGCAATGGAATATTAATTTCAACCTTGCGCAAATTTTCAAAAATATCATGAGCTTTATAATCAGATTTTTGCTTAGCAAACCTTTGCGGGAAAGGTGGAGGATCTCTTCCCCATTTTTCTACTGCCACTGGTGTAGATTTGCACCCTTCCTGCACCCTGTCGGACACTAGTGTAGATTTGCACCCTGTTGGCAATACCTTTTTGGAGTGACTCTGATGACTTCTGCGTCACTTTTTCAATTTATTTTCCACTTCTGAGAGTTGTCACAACTTGTATTTGCTCATTTTCTGCTGGGTTATTCATGGGCTATGATGGTAACTCCCCCTTCTTCCTTTCACTCATTTCTTTAGCCATTTGGCCCACTTGAGTTTCCAACTTTTGAATAGCTTGTGTTGTTTGTTGCATGAATTGCAACAAAGTAGTCTCCAATTCACTCTTCTTAGCGGGCTGTTGAGCTGGACCTGCTGAAGTAGATGTGTTCTGATCATTTTTCCATGAGAAATTTGGATGATTTCTTCATGGGTAGACTTGATTTCTCGTGTTAAAATTTCCTTGCCCCATAAAATTAATCTGCTCCTGATCCGTCATGGATGTCAATGGGCAAGACTCTGTTATATGATCTTGTTGTGAACACACCGCACAAAGCATAGCTGATTGTGATGGAGCTGAGACTTTGACATTCATTCCTTTCATTGCTTCAACAATGGCATCTAATTTCCGATTCAAATTTCCCATCTCAGCCTGAGTTTTAATATCAGCACTTACTTCATACATTCCAAGCCTCTTTGCTGAATTTTTTCCTCTTGTTGAAAATTGTTGGGAATCCTCACTTAAATCCTCAAATAGCTCCATTGCCTCCTCACTACTTTTGCGCATCAAAACACCATTACACGCTGAATCAACCTTCATCCGATTTACCTCATTCAATCCCTCATAAAAGTGGAGTACCACATCATCCTTGTGCAAGTTATGAGTGGGACAGTGAACCAACCGATTCTTAAAATCTTTCCAAGCCTCATAAAATAAATCGTCATCCTTTTGCTGGAAATTTTGAATGTCCCTTACAAGTTGTTTAGTCCGATAAGCTGGAAAAAATTCCCTTAAAAATTTTGTTGCCATCTGCTCCCATGTCCCAATGGATCCTGCCTCAATAGAATTATACCACATCTTGGCTCCCCCTCTAAAAGTGAAAGGGAAAAGTACAAGCTTGAGATTGTCGGCACAAATCAGTGAAATCCTTTAAATGTTGATGTGGATCCTCATCAAATCTTCCCTCATAATGTGGTACTGAATTAAGCAACTGAGGTGACAAACTGAAATTTGCCGCCCCTGTAGGTTGATACATGATGCAAGACGGCTGAGCTATGTTCTGTGGAATGTAGCGATTCATCATAGGGACACGAGCCTCTACATTTTCTTCCCCGTCAGCTGCTTGAATCTGTCTATTATTATCCCCCATGTTTCGCTGCCTTATTGCTCTAGCAGTCCTCTCTATTTCTGGATCAAATTGTTCCAATGGCTCTTGTCGAGACTGAGTGTGGACCATGCAACGTAGAAAAATACTCGAATCCTGCGAAAGAGTTAATCCGAAGTAAACAATAGCACGGTAACAAGAAATACTAAATATAAAAATATTACTATCTTAACACAACTAGTAATAACTTAACAGTCCCCGGCAACGGCGCCAAAACTTGATCGATACTTTTTAATCACAAATTAAATTCGTAATCAATAATACCGACTCGTTTACCCAATCGCAAGAGTACGTGTCGCTAAACAGTAATCAATTACGGGATCGAATCCTCAAGGACTGTATTAACTACTAGCTATCAAATCACGTGATTTAAATAAGCAAATATTAAACTAAAATCAAACTTAAATTCAAGAGAAATAGATCTAGCTTTGATTTGGTGTGTCAAATACCTCCCCTTAAGAACACAGATTAATTTGCAAGCACACAATTTAAGAATTTAACGCTGTCAGTCAAAAGGCCTTAGTCCACATGCAATCAACTAGATTTCCCTAAACAACGATCCTGACTTTGGTCCAGTTGCAAGATCTTTTCTTATCATAGGCGTCTTGGTTTGGTCTCTCCTAAGAACATCCTACGACAAGCATGAGCACTAGGAAATCGACAAACGCAAAACCTAGGGTTATTATCACCCAATCGATTATGTTCACTATTCCCAAAACTTGGATCTTACGCAAGCTCTCGTCACTTCGTCAAACACCGGGTCATGGTCAGCCGAATATGTCTGACTAACAATACCTATAATTGAGATGTTGATCAGGCATACAAAATTATAGGCAATTACTTGAAATCCAGAGAATAATGAATTAAACTCAGTCTCATTGTCAATTGAATCTGTGCACAAGGTTTTGGTACAAGAACTTACCAAACCTAGCTAGAAAATAATTTAGCTACTCATAATAATAATATTAAAATCCAACATAAAAATAAACATTGTTCGATTTCAGGAAGGAAAAAAGAGAATTGAAGCTCCAACGTCACTGTTGACTTTCCTCAAGCCTTGCTGTTTCTTTTCTCCTTGGTATTCTGTTCTACCGTCTCTCTCCCTGGTGGCTATTTGTGTTTTGTTCCTTAGGGTTTCTTCTTTAAATATAATCTCATGATCCAATAACCCCCTGCCACGTCAGCTTCAACCTACGGGAAGAAGTAAATTTCGCGTCCTGCGGCCGCGCCCAAGCTGCAAATATCGGGTCCAGCTCAATTCCAGCTATTTCTTCCAATTCTAGTATCTGTTCACACAACACCCAAAAGAGGTAGAAACTATCCCAATACCTATCAAAAATTTACTCTTTTAACACCAGTAATTAGGTGCTTTTCAACACCTAACAATTAGAAGCGTAGCAACGGAACAGAAAGACTAAACCGAGTAAGAGCAGGTCCCACCTTGCATGGCTTGCTCGGACCTATGAGCCCTCGTAAAGTCTACCGCTCAGCACACCTTGGGAATAGAAGGTTTGGTGAAGGGTCCTTTGAGGGTAAGGTACCAGTCAAGCTCCTCTATAGAAAGCTGGGGAAGCCGTTTGAATTTACTGAACTTAGGGAGTGTCCACGAGGTTCTGAAAGGTAAAACCTCGTCCTCGCCCAAGGGCATCCGAACAAAGAAATAACTAGACTTCCAATGATGATTGGAAGAGGAGTATTTAAGGGCCACCAAACCCTTCTTAAATTTTAGATAACATAACCCGGGGTTCCTCGGGGCTCTACATAAAGAGAAGATATGCTGAAGGACATTGGAAGAGAAAGGAACGCGAAGCCCGGCACAATAATGTAGTATCGTACCGAGGAATACCCAAGAGTTAGGAGCTAAGCAAGTTGGACAGATGTCGAACCGAGCAAAGAAGGAACATATAGCCGGAGCTATGGGAATCCGACAACCATATGAGAGGGCGGTGGTAGAAATGGCGAACTCCCCATGCCGGGGATTAAAAGGGGAGAGGCACAGGCCTGCAAGGGTAAGGAATACCGAACAGCTTTCGTTGCTGTTCTACCTCAGATTCCGTAAGGCCACAACTCAGGTTTCTCGGTTCCCTAGTTCCATCACCTGCAGCTCAGGCTTTCTGCAAGGGAGCCTCAAAGCTAGGAGGTGCAAAGAAAGGACGTTCTGCTAACGGAAGCCTAATGCTCGTCCTAATAGGAGGAGAAGTTGAGGTTGAGGGGGAAGAACCTAAGTCGGCATCCTCTAATACATTAATATTACTACTTGAAGAAGGGGAAGACATTTCTCGTACTAGGAAAGCTCGATTAGAAGAAGAGAATGTGAGTGCTCGGTTAGGATGATGGGATTTAACTGCTCGGAAATCACACAGCTCGGGTCTCTCAAACTTGGCAGCAAGTGGTTTTGAAAGCGACATCTTCACTATTTCTAGTGGAAGACCGCTCCGGTCAACGAACCCGATGAAGAGACCTTCGGCATCCCCTCATCCGGACCATTCAGCCTCCGCTCATCGAAAGATCATTGGATCACCTCAGATCTCATCATAACCGTTCAAATTTTCCTCATCAATGCAACCCTTGGGCGAACCAAATGTTAGCTAATACAGGCCTATCATTGGTCGTCTACAGCTACCAATCACAGGCCTGAGGGGGCAAATGATGAGGATATTTATCCTCTCCAATCAGAATAAGACACGTGGCAACAGCTGTCAACAGAAGACACCACCTTTCTCGCTGGGAGATTCTCGGTACCGAGCAATAGAGATGCCCTTCTCGGCTCCGTACCTTCAGTACAGTAACAAGCTCCCAGTAAAACAGTAATTCCTTCATTTGGCAAGGTATTATTCAGCACCACTTTAATTCTATTAATGGAAACCACCTTCACTATATAAAGGGGTTACCCCACAGGTAAAAGGGATCACTTCATTTATTACAAAACACTCTTTACACATTTCCCTAGAACACCGAGCTGTGTTCTTCGGAGAGATTCTCTGTGCAAGCATCTGACTTAAGCATCAGAGCGCCAACACCAGAGAACACTCTCTGGCGGGCCTCTAGCTTATGTTTGTTCATTTTTACAGGACAACCCCCACCGAGAAGACTGTCTATACGAAGAGAAAGACCATCAAGCCGAGGAAGCCATTGTTCGGACCTATACTGATACGTTTTTGTACTTTACAAGTTTGAGACGTTATCAAACGGCATAATCAAATGGGTGTGCAAAGGATAATGTTGTTAGAATTTTAAACATTTTGCCTTGATTTTCCTAAAATATTCTAACGTTTTCATTAAACTATCTAAACTATCCTTTCTTTTCATGTTGTTGTGTCTTGCTTTTCCATGTTGCTGTGTTCTTCAATAAGGCACATACAAAGTTAATAAATTATAAAATTAACGTAAATATGTGTAATTATATATATATATAATTATTAATAGCTTAAATTTTGAACGAATTTTTATTATTAATTCTTTAATTTTAGGTTAAATAAACAATATCCCTATATGTAATTTATCATAATATTTTAACTAACATATATGCTATCAACAGGAAATGAACAAACTACTCACATAAATTCAACCACCATATAGGCTACCATTTCAATCAACATATATGTATGCTTCTAAAATTCTTTACCAAACCAAGCCATAGTATGTTCACATAAATATTAACATATAAAATAAAATTGACCTTATGAAATATTTATTTCCTACCTTTTGTTAGGAACCACAAGTTCAATGCCAAATTAAAATCTTATAAACCCTTGTTCAAAAACCTACAAACAAAGCAAAAATAAAATCTTTCGATTGAGAACCCACTTTTTCTTCGGAACCATAAATTGACTAAGAGTTTTGGTATTCCGATTGCGCATAATGTTGAGTGAAAAGGAAGTTTAGGGGTTTTGAGTTTTGTGTGAATGTTATTATAGTAGAATTTGTCGATATAATCAAAGAACTTTTGATCTATTTACATATCTCAAAACCATCACTTCGTTAGTATACTCTTGTCGATGCAAAAATCCGCACCGACATTAGGGTTTCTTGGGTTGAATGCACACAGGCTAAGGAACTGAATTAAAAGTAAAAGCACACAAAGAATTTACGTGGTTCGGCAAGAATGCCTACGTCCACGGTAGAGTCTGTATTTCTTATTCTCTTTTACAATGGTTACAAGTGATGCTATTTATAATAAAATAAAGTAACCACTCTCCTGTTTTCTCTCCTTGCATCGTGGATGCAATCCCCGTTTGAATTTTGAAGAGAAGTTACACTTGAATTTTGAAGGTAAGTTGAGGAGATCATGATCATCACCAAAGGTGGGATGTGATTGTTCAAGTTACGTATCACACTCCCAATACGTCTTGTCGTCTTGTGCCACGTACAGCTTCCAGGTGTCCACTGTCTCCCAACAGCCACATGGCATCGCACTTTTATACTCCACAATAGCCCCAGCCCCTTTCTTCTTTCCAAAGGAATGAAGGATTAAGGCTTGAATCATCTTAACACAAACAAGTAGTGGTTCGCCTCTTGGGTCTCCTTTCGTAGGATCATAACACTTTTCACAAAGTTGCCTACGCTGCCTATTCCTAGGCTGGAGGTCTAAGCTAGAGACAATGGCGCATCACAACCTCCGTGGCTGGATGCATTGGTCTGGCACAAAGGTGCCTATGCCTAAGCTGGACACCAGCTCCCTCCTAGGCTGGATGCCTACACACCAGCCCCTCCTAGGCTGGATGTCTACATCTGGCATAAGCCTGACTAAGCCTTCGCTCCTAGGTTGGATGCATTCATCTGGCACAAGAGTGTCTATGCTTATGCTGGGCACCAACCCTCCTAGGCTGGTTGTCTACATCTGCTGAAAGGGTGCCTATGCACCAGCCCTTTCTAGGCTAGACGTCTATATTTTGCACAAGAGTGCATCAGCCTCTTCTACGCTGGATGCATACGTCTAGCACAAGAGTGCCTACGCTGGGCACCAGCCTCCTTCTAGGTTCAATGTCTACCTCTAGCACAAAGGTGTCAACCCCTCATTGGCTGGATACCTACGTCTGGCACAAGGTGCCTACGCCTATGTCGGGCATCAACTCCTCTTAGGCTCGATACCTACATCTGGTGTAAGAGTGCATACGCACTAGTCCCTCCTAAGCTGGGCGACTACATCTGGTATAAGGCTGTTTGAGCTTTCTCTAGGCATCAACCCCTCCTGAGTTGGATGTTAGATGCCCTCCTCTTAGGCTGGATGTCTACGCAAGCCACAAAAATGCACCAGCCCCTCCTAGGCTAGATGCCTATGTTTGGCATAAGAGTGCCTACGCATATTCTCCTTAAGTTGGATGTCAGGCACCTCCTCTTAGGCTGGATGTCTATGCAAGGCACAAAAATACACCAGCCCTTCCTAGATTGGATGCCTACGTCTGGCATAAGTTGCCTACACCTACGCTCAGCCTCCTCCTAGGCTGGATGTCTACGTCAATCACAAGGTGTCTACGCCTATGCTGGGCATCAGCCCCTCCTAGGTTAGGGCAACCACAATGGTGAAACTCTAATGGCCCATGAAATTTTAAAAATGGGTCCCACATCTATCTCACAAAAATACAACTCTCAATACAATCAAATCAACATAACACATATTTCAATACTGCCACATCAGCAAAACACATCTCCCAATACAAAACCATTATCCAACCTAACAACTTTCTTTTCCTTCATACTATCCCTATCAAATTTACACCAAAATTAGGACTGGGTCCCACTTTTATTACAAAAAGTAAAGCCACATCATCATCCATATCACCAAAATACATATCTCAATATAACCACATCAACAAATGTTGAGTGAAAAGGAAGTTTAGGGGTTTTGAGTTTTGTGTGAATGTCATTATAGTAGAATTTGTCAATATAATCAAAGAACTTTTGATCTATTTACATATCTCAAAACCATCATTTCGTAAGTATACTCTTGTTGATGTAAAAATCTGCACCGACGTTAGGGTTTCTTGGGTTGAATGCACACAGGCTAAGGAACTGAATTGAAAGTAAAAGCACATAAAGAATTTACGTGGTTCGGCAAGAATGCATACGTCCACGGTAGAGTCTATATTTCTTATTCTCTTTTACAATGGTTACAAGTGATGCTATTTATAATAAAAACAAGTAATCGCTCTCCTGTTTTCTCTCCTTGCATCGTGGATGCAATCCTCGTTTGAATTTTGAAGAGAAGTTACACATGAATTTTGAAGGTAAGTTGACGAGATCATGATCATCACCAAAGGTGGGATGAGGTTGTTCAAGTTACATATCACACTCCCAATACGTCTTGTCGTCTTGTGCCACGTGCAGTCTCCAGGTGTCTATTGTCTCCCAACAGCCACGTGGCATCGCACTTTTATACTCCACAACTCTCATATGAAATGGATTTATTTTCAAGGTGCATAAAGAAAAAAATAAATCATAGAAGACCGACCTCCCGGTGATGATATACTAGATACACTAGTGATGGGGTTAGCTGTGGAGCTCAAAGGTTCCTCTTTGAATCATGGTCTTGGAAAAGGCGTTCATATATCGATCGAAACATTTTGTCAGTCCATGATCGTTTATTCAATGATTAATTTATGCAATGAAGGAGATTAAGCTTATAGAGAGCTAGGACAGTTGGGAATGACGGGCAGGTGCTACAAATACTTAAAATTTCTACAATATCAATCTCGTATCTATTGGGTTTCAATAATTTCAAATGAACACCTATCAAAATTACCTGGTGAAGAATGCTAGAACAACAATTGGTGAAGGACCAATTGAAGAAGAGGCGAAGTTTATCAGAGGTCAACAATTCATAAGGAGCGCTTGAAGTAGAAGACCAACAAATCAAATGTTGATGGAGAAGTAGGCAAAGTACGCGGGCGATGTTTGATGGAGCATAAGAAAGAGTGATTATTCAGAGTATTTTTAATAATATAAAATGATATATCCATATTTTTGTTAATCAATATTTGGAGTCCAGTTTTGCTACAGTGAGCCCAAAGTCGTGGAGTCTCACCATAGCAAACAAACCTTTTGCAGTCTCAGGCTCAGTCATTGATGTGAGACAAATTTGGAGCAAAATATAAAAATGAGACTTTTTTTAGAGTCATGTTTCTGTTTCCAATGACTATTGTGGATGCTCTAAGCATTGAAATGATGTAACTTTTCATAATTAAACCATACAAAGCAAGCTATAGCTGTTCAATAGCTTCTCAAAAAGTGAAACTCCATTATCACCTGCATTCACAAACCCATGACCTACTCCGATACCAATTGTTGAAAAACACAAAATGTAGAAGTGTACAAGGAACACATAGACGTAAACGATGGATAAACAACTTTCAAAATGTTCTTATAAACTGTAGATTACCATGGCATGATTTATTCAATTACTCTAGTACTAAATTAACGTACTTAGAGATCCTTCTGAATTGATTTCAAATTAATTTAATAAAAAAGAATGGAGCTAGCCAAATTGATTCAAAGCTTAATTTCAAGGAGCTTCCACCATATCTGCCAATGCCCAAATTTAGATTCAAAAGCGTGGACTCTTTACACCAAGAACTTGAAGAAATCACAAAAACAAAACTGTGAAAACGATTAGAGAATCAAGAAACCAACTGGTGTCGCAAAACTTAAGAAACAAAAGACATACATAGTGTGTATTTACATAGCCCCAGGCCCCGAGTGGCCCCACTCTTCTCAATATCATATGTTTCCAACTTCTGTTAGGTTTTGTTGACTCATCTAGTATTGGGTTTTCATGGGCTAAGGTGGAGACTATCAAGGAAAAATAAAACATGAGCTTCCTACGGACTTAATTATCAGCACAAACCCATGGGCATAATTAAAATGCATAAATTATAATATATTCCACTAAAATATTACAGTTGCACTCTCCGTTTTATCTCAAATTAAATATGAGTCTTTCGTTTAATTGTTCATTGAAATCCTCATGTTAAGTTATAAATACTCATCAATTAAATATGTCACTGACATTTAATATTTAATTGACATTTTTGAATATTCTTTGAGGTTACCGCTTAACTTATTTGAATGTGTCAAATTAATTAAAATCCACCTATAGCATTTTGACACAATCTCAAATCCTATAACCATTCGCAAGAAGGTATCATCAATTCATGCTTGAATGTGAATTTTATTAACATATTATTTTTTATCATACATTTAATCCAATAACCCAATTCATATGTTGGCCTGTCCAAAAAGACCCTACTCTTTAGTAAATTAAAGTCTCATACATCAAATGTACATGTACCAATAATCTTTAATAAATTAATATTATGAACAATTCTATAACATTAGTCTGAGTATTCAATCTTCCATATAGACAGTCTAAAAAAATTGACTCACATGAAACCCTGATCAATACACTATAAGTGTACTAGTATAGTAAGTTCAAGCTTTATCGCTTTCTGTAACCAAGATATGCATACTGAAATATTATACCATAGTCAAGTAGACGGTTCGTCCAATTTCGTCTTAGCTGTGATCGTTTTACTTATATTCAATAGGAACTTATGAATAAATCTTTCATGCATAAATTAAACTTTACACACCAATTCATATACCATATAGATTAAAAGATGTTTATGTCAACATGTCATTTTTCATATAAAATGCTAAACAGATTTTATTAAAAATAAATAAATCGAGTTTAAATATTATATAAAATAATTACATTTAACATATTATCCCTATCAGTGGGAGGAGTAGCTTGTGTCGCACTGCCATTAATTGCACGATAAAAGTTGATAGAATCATTGTGAGGACTCTAAGAGACTAAGACAACTTATTGGGTGTGAGCTACTGATAAAATCGTGATTGCAGAATTGTTGATATTGCTGGGTAGGGTTGCACACGGGTAACGAGTTTCTGTCCCGATCCAATAACCCGGTCCTTATCTTGCCTGCCCGACCTGGTCCGATAATGACCTGCCATAACCCGGCCCGAACCCTGTATTATCGGACCGGGTACCGGGTTATAATTTTTGCAAAACCTGTCGCGTAACCATTACCCTTTATTCCCTTATCTGCCTGGTTATCCCCAATTTTTCAATAGATCTGTCGCGTACCCACTACCCAGTACCCTCACCCTAACCTTGCTATGCTCTACGACTGCAACTGCCAATCTGCCATAGACGAAGATCATCCTCTAGGCTCCACTGCTCCAGTCGTCTTCTCACTTCGGAATCGTTGCGCCGCCGCACATCACTTGACCACCATCATCCTCCAAACTCTAGTTGACGGTCAGACACTACAGTTCACCACCAGTCTACACTGCTCTTGTAAGTCGGTTCCTTTCCTTTCTATTTCTCCACTTATACATTTTTTAATCGTCTTGGTTTGTGGAAGAACTTAGATCTGTGCTTTTCCTATAATCATTCGTACGTGTAGCTATTCAGTAAAAGGATGAGGAGCAAGACAGCGAGAGAAGGCATGCCAGAGCCCACTGCCCAATAGCTTCCAAAACATAAGATAATAGTACTTTTAATTGTATCATAAATTATTATAGAATTAAGCTTCATTCACATGACATTTTAATATTGTATAAGTTTTGGTAGCAATAAAATAAACTGAACTTGATGGTAGAACTCCACTTGAGCTGGATGCCCGGAAGGTATGTGCAAGGCAGGAGCATTTGAGTTTAGAGCTCTCATTATAACCCGGTTGGCCCGAATCCGATAGCCCAGTGTTTTAAAATCAGCCTATCGGATCGGGTTTAAGAATCGTAAAAAATGACCGAGCCAGTTCAAACCCGGTCTGAAAATCCGGAACCCGGCCCGGTGTGCGGCCATATTGCTGGGTATGAGTGGAACTTTCTGAGCCAAGCCAGGCTGGTTTGGTTTGGTTTGGGCCTACCCATGAAACCTCATGAAGGACTCTGAAACCAGGCCCAGCTCGTCAAATCGAAAGCCGAATTTAAAATCCTAGTGAAACTCACGCATTGCAAGAAGCGCGTAGAACTACTCTCATAAAGGACGGTGGAGGCGGGTCCCGGAAAGTTTTTAAAACGACACTTCAAATCCTGTGTTTTGGTATCTCAAATCACCATTTTTGCATAGTTCAACGTAGCTGAAACCCAATTGGCAGTTGTCGTCTCTCTCTCTCCCCCTCCCTCCCTCAACCCGCCCCCACCCCTACCCCCACCTTTTCTCTCTATTTTAATGTAAATCTTTCGGGGATTCTCGGATATGTTTTTTTACTAGATAAAGACTTGCAGAATCCGAAACAGCCAAAACCCATTATGTTAAGCGAGCTCAGCTACCTTATCGTCTCTCGAGGAGAGTCTCCGAGAGAGTCCGATTCATTGGAAAGTTAACAAAAATAGTTTTTTCCTGTCATTTGTGATTATTTGTTATACTGGTTGGTTAAAGGGGGAAAACAAAGAGTGATCTGTAGTTTGGGGAAACAATATCAAAGGAGCACGCACCTGTTTTGTCAAGAACAAGATGGTAGGTATTTTTTCTAGATTTTCTGTCGGCAGAGTTGGCCATCGACGTACCCAGAGCACCCTTGTAAGAATTCTTTACCTCTGTTTGCTTTTGGAATTAATTGAGAGTCTATCTTGCGTGAACCTTTTTTTCTTTTCTTTTCTGGGTCTTTAATCAATCTGGGAAGTTAATTTTTTCCCTGATTTTTCTTTTTCATTTTGTAGAATTTTCCAAACTGGGTATGATTTGGTCTTTTATTGTGGTAATTATCTCCGTCTGTTTGACGCTTATACTTGTTCTTGGTCATTCACACGTTTAGGTTGTATCAAATCATCCGCCGTCTACCATTTGTTTTCCTTGGTAGCTGATTTATTCTAAGATCTTCAAGATTTTTAGAGATGAAATTTTCGCTGTGCAGTTACTGTTTCAGAGTTGTCTGTAATTTCAGCTTTGAAACTTTGTATGTGAGTATGTCTTGGGTGTGTTGATAGAAGTTGTTTGTTACCTGTGACCCTTATAGGACCATGACTTCTTTCTTGATATCCATTTAGGAGGTGAGCAACGTCTTTGCTTGATAAAATCGGTCTTCGATTTTTTGCAGCAGAAACTGATCCATGTCATGATCGTTTCCATTATTTATTGTCATACACTTTTCTCTTTGACAAGCTTCATGATTGCCCTTGTTTAATAAATTTTCATCCAGTTTATGCGAATTTGTTGTAATCTGTCTCATTCTGAATTCCGAACAGTGTTAATTTTTCTGCCCTCTGACATTTTGGTAACGTTCTTGTCTGTAGATCTACTGTAGTTAGCTTTAAGAATCTTTTTCTAAATGATTATATACATGTGGTGTAGGATGAGAGGGAAGTATTGCCACCACATGCAGATGTCGTTGCTGCCAACACTGCAACTACTGCTACATCCCATGGAATTCAAGTAGCAATAGAGTTTAAGCCAGTGGAGCACCCCATTGAGCCCTTTGACAATGATCGACCAATTCAATGTCCACTTCCTGAGCCTTCGGTACTTAATGTGAGTTCCATTCTTGTGTTATAATTTGTAGTGTCTTCTTTTACTTCAATTTTGATGGTTTGAACCAAAATGTGAAGTCTTGATGCAAAGCTAAACAATATTTTGTCTTAAATATGATCGAATTCTCCCCTTGATCCTTTGGAAGAAAAACTGCACTGTGATAGAGAATTGGTTTTGTTGATGATTTGATATGGGATGGTTCTCTTTTTAAAAAGAACAAAGTCTGCATATTTTATTGTTTGAAGTGATGGAACACCGATAAGTGAGACCAACTCCTAAGACATCTGAACATATTTTCATTTGTTGATGCTGATCCCAGACTTTTTGGATAAAGGCTCAATGATGATGATGCCTCAATTGGCGTTAAAGGAAACTTATAATGTTGCTGAAGAGGATAGTATTTGCCAATTCTGGAAATTGACTATCTAATCATGTTGTGTAAGACCCAAAAGGAGAGGAGGGAGTCCAAAACAATATCGACGGAATTAATAAGGAATGGCTCACTCTGTAGGAGTTTTTGAGGGCGAAGCTTTAGGTTGGAAGAAATAATGGGGGAGAAATCCACATTGTTTGGAATAAAGACTTTAGTGATGATAGGATGCCAATTTTGCGAGGTCAACATGGTGCACTTTTGGTGATGAGATGTTAGCTAGCTTTTCCTTTCTCTTTTGGTTTACATTTTTTCTCTCCTGTTGGAATTTCTCAGGTGTATTTGTTTTGGTGGGTTGGGGTGGGGATGCAGAGAAGGTGTTGATGTCTTCTGCTTAAATATGCCTTTGGTTTTCACTGCTTGAGCCTTACAAAAAAAAACTCATTAAGACAGCATTATAGAAACTGAATTTGTCTTGTTAATGTTTATAGTTTTACCTACGCTATTACCTAGGATAATGAACTTCGTAGACCTTATCCTTGGCTTCTGATGGCAAGTTCAATAAGGAGTTCAAAGTTTCTATCTTTTTGAAAAGGCTTTTTAAGTTATCTGAAACTATTGTTATATAGGTTGCAATGCATAGGCTTATGTTTCGTTAAGCTTTGTTGCATGAAACTGCCATTTATGTTTAAGCACTTTTTGATGTAGTATTTGAACTACTGATGTCGAATTGTGTTAGGATTGAGCAAGCAAAACCCTAATTTTAGAACAGTTTTCCCTGAATCTCTCAGGTAGGGTCAGATAGACTGACCTTTCCCTCTCGGACTCTCACCAAGTTTGTAAAGGAATCTCTCCCCTAGAAACTTTTCATAAAAACTCTTAATTATATCCATATATAGAGACTCCTAGTAATCCTAATAACATAAAAGCTTTCTTCAAATAAAATTATGATTCCTAAAAGGTAAAGTAGTAAACTAATAAGACTCCAATTAGACGATGAGTTGACATAACAAAATAACCTAATAAATGACTCAGAAATCAAATAACTAATAATCAATTCGAAATTCCAACACACCTGAAAATCGACCAATTGATAAACTAGCTCATGAAAACATAAAATTAATGGTCTTCTTGCATCACTTTTATATTGACTAGAGGTGCATAAGTTAATATCAAATCAATGACGAAAGAGTATATATAGGTGTTTCCATCTCTACAGAATTAAATGCTTTGTCGGTACCAAGGAGCTATGACAGATGAAATATTTGTGGACTAAATGCTTTATTTTCTGTAATAAGGATACTTTGGAATGTCTCTGGAAGTATGAGCTTTCTGTCATTCGATTGCACTCCAGAGTCCATGCAGAACCTTCTATGAAATGTTTTGCCTATTTCTATGGATCGTGTTTGGGTTAATGAAACCCTTTGTTCCATTTTGAACACCTGCTGTACTGTTGTGTTCAAAGATTCTGAGGTCAAATTTTTGTCAATCAACAGGATGGAAGAATATGGAAGGAGCGAGTGTCTGCCGTGCATAGAAGACCCGACTTGCCGGTCATGAAGGAAAGTAGGGACCTTGAATCTGACACAGTTGGAACAAAAGCACGGTCTACTCAATCGAATCGCTTGATCTTACCATCTATGAGTGCTCCGGAACATAATTTACTAAAGCTTCTTGAAGAATGTAATGCGTCTGAGATCTGAAACTGGATAAAGCTCTCTGATTCGGCAATTTCCTACCTCATTTGTATTTATAGTTCATGATGTTCTCATCATTTTTCGTTATTTCTTTTTTATGCAATTTATCACTTTCCACATATTTGCTCGAGTTTATGTATATCTAGATGAATTATAGCAAAGTAACTTGTGTTTGTAATTCAACAAGAGTCACAAATAGTTCAAAATTTGCTCAGTTGGTCAAATGCTGACTATTTTCGCTGTTACACAGGATTTGATGTTCGCATAACTCTTCAGCCTTTGTTTGGTTGGGAGGGTAAATAAGCTGATGTATGAAGTTGTAAAAATAAGTTACTTTACGCTAGTGTATATAATTGTTAAAATAAGTTATTTTACGCTCAGCAGGTGTTTGGTGACGCTAATTTGTTAATAGAGTAAAAGTTATAAAATTGCCAGTAAGGGCGTTTTAAGTAGTTTAATAATAAAAACAAAAAAATTAAATTTTAATTATAATTAAACGAGATTGATAAAATATAACATAAAAATATCACAATCTAACATGTCATATTTTAATTTGTCACACTAACTTGAAAATAAAATGAAAATATTGCTCACAAATTACCAATATTGATATTGATGTATTAAAATTAGATTTCATACAAATATTATAGATAATAATTCATTTACAATTAATCATTTGCAATTATTATTATTAATTTTATTTAATATTATTACAATTTTTTTTTTAAAAAAGGATCACATGACACAACTCAACCGAAGTTTTTTCAACAAAATAAAAAATAAAATCAGTCACACACCCTCATCTCCTTCTCTCTCCCTCATCTTCTTCTCTCGCATGCTTGGGTGAATAGAGACAAGGCAACTATTTGATTTTTCTCTCAAAGCAGCCCTTTCACAGTTTCAAACAAGGGTCTCGTTTTTGCATGGGTGCCAAAATCCTTCTAGGGCTGATTCAATTACAAATCTTCTCTCGATATGAGAAAGAAATCAAAGACAGGAGTGAGGAGAGAGAAAGTGATGAAGGGGCATTTGAAGGAATTTGTATAGCGTGAGAAAAATAAGCTCGTTCAACGAGCTTATGAAAATCGGGCGTGAGTATGGTGTTTGGTTGTCTTAGCGTGGACTAACTTATTAAGCTAGTGTATAAGTTGCATCCCTCTGTTCCAAACAGAGGCTGAGCTTCTATGAGATCTGTTGGGAAAAATGGTGGTCAACCATGGTTTGACCAATGATTGTTGTCGATGTATTTAATTAAGTGGGTTATAATCTTCAATGTTAAGATTATAGTTTGGAGTTAAGATTGGTTCACAACTACTTTTTGGTTAAATAAAAATTGTCTTCAAAATAGTCATGCTTAGCATGATGTAATAAGCAATGTTTTTGAAGCCGGACCGGCCGGTCGAATCGGTCAAACCGTGAACCGGTGATCTGTTCGGTCCGAAAGAGACATTTAAACCGGTGAATTCCGGTTTAGGTCTAAAAATTCTGTAAAAATCAAAAAACGGAAAAAGATGGGACTTTGCTGCGTCTGCGAGACTGCGACTCAGCTACTCTGCTGCAGCCGTCTGCGATTTTGCGTCTTCAGCTGTCTGCGACTCCACTGCCGACGTCTGCCGACTCCACTATGCGACTCTTCAGTCAGTCTTCACTGTCGACGCCTGCGACTCTGCTGCCATCTGCAACTGTCTGCGACTCCACTACTGCCGTCTGCAACTGCGTCTGCGCCGTCGTCCTCACTGCCTTGTGTTGCAGAATCGAGCAGAATCGTCTCCTTGGGTGGACGATTAGACCAGTTAGGGCTTGGGTCATTCAGCGAAGAGTTAGTGGTCCTGGTAGCGAAAGATCGCGAACTGGAGAAGGAAAAGGACGACAGAGACGCGAGGGGGCGGAGGCGGTGGAGGAGAGACAAGGAAGGACGACACAGCAGAGTTGGTAGTAGTGGTGGTGAAGGACGAAAAGGATCGAGAGAAAAGAAAGGTTAGGGTTTTCGAATGCCTGGAGAGGAGATAGCGAGGGAGGAGTTGAGTGGCCATGGCGTCAAAAGGGCTCTTCTACTTTCTTCAAAGAAACCCTAGCAAATTATCGAATTTTGAGAATGTCTGTGCAGGCTAATTAAACGATGAACAAGGTTTAAAACAAGTTTAGAAGTATTCAAAACATCTTCAGGTAGGTTTAAAATTGATAAAAATATAAAATATCCATTTTATCCTTGCCGACCGGTTAAACCGGTTGAACCTTGAACCGGTCATCACACCGGTTCGATGACCGGCACGGTATTAAAAACATTGGTAATAAGTCCAAATAAAGGTAAAATGTGAGAATCTTACATTGATAAAATATGGAGATTTCACTTTTTTGTGAGGGTTGATGCGCTTACACCTTTCCCTGTACTTCCTTGCATATAAGGTGCTAGCACCTTTGGAAATGCCCAATCGGTGATAGTGGAAATTGACACACAAGGTCCCTGTCAGTTCTTCTTCTCAAAGTGTTTTTTCTTCTTCTTTGTTGGCGCCTTTATGTTATTATGCATTTATCTTTGTAACGTAAAGAATTCAAGAAGGGCTGCCAGCCAATTAGAAATTGTGAACATTACTAGTGCTGCCTCCGATTGTTCTGTATCTCCATGCCATCCTTTGTGGGTTATTGTCCTTTATGCATGTCCTCACATGTCTTCTCATATTTTCAATTGGTCGCACGAGAAATTCCTTGAAAAATTTTGTAAAGAGGCTTGCGAATTTTCGATCAGGGACTGTAGGAAGTCTCTGGGTTACAAGCAACTAGGTAACCTCTTTCTATGTCATGAAGAATAGATTAATTTCCTTTTTGTTGATTTTTGCCACTTCCTGCAAGCTTTGAAAAGCATCTGACCATAAACATTTTTTCCTGAGCATTTCTTGTTAATTGAACTCGATTTTGGTTGCTGCATATGTACTTAGTAACATTGTTTGAACTTAAAAATTAATCTTTCATAGCTTAACAATGTCCTATTTGTTTTGCATGCCAATAATGCATATTTCATTCAAGATTAAGGATCTTTGATGCAATTAATATCCAATTTGAACCATGGCATAATTCTTACTAATTAAAAAATACTTATTTTTTTGGTTGGAGTTTAACCTTTCAGTTACTTTGTGGGTGTTTGGTAAACAATTGTAAACAACATACATAACAGCATGTAACATATAAGCTACATATAAATGTTAACCTAATCAAATAACAATTCAACATTCAGCATATTATTCAACATTTTTACCTCTAAATATGACATTCCCAGAATTATCATTTTACTTAGCATTTTTTTGACTCTTATACATGAAATGTCAAAATTACCCCCCACACTCTTAACTATTGGCCAACTTACCCTGCATGTACGGACCAACTTAGAATGGTTGTATAAAAAATATATAAATATTTTCATATTATTAAAAATGTTAGATTTTTTTATATAAAATGTAAAAATATGTTAAACATTAATAAAAAAATTTAGAAAGTTGTATATCAAAATATAAATTTTTTTCATATTATTCGAAATGTTATATTTTTTTATAAAATGTAAAAATATTTTAAACATTAATAAAAAAATTTAGACAAGTTGTATAAAAAATATATAAATATTTTCATATTATTAAAAAATTTAGAATTTTTTTTATAAAATGTAAAAATATGTTAAACATTAATAAAAAAATTTAAAAAAGTTGTATAAAAATATATAAAAATATTTTAATATTATTAACAACGTTAAAATTAGTTGTATTAAAAATGTAAACATGATTTATAAAATATAAAATCTATTTTTTTTATTAATTTGTGTTAATACCCCTGCATGTAATTAGCCACAATATTTATATGCTACATACTAAATTATAAGCTATTGCCAAAATTGTTTACCAAACACACCCTTTATGTAACAGCGGGCAATAACTTTTGATGATAATGGAGGACAAAACTCGAAAGATAGGGAAATGTGTTTTTTATATATTTTAGTTCCCAAATTTTCACTATGACTATTTTTACCGCTTCTGTGGAAGTGAGAGTGAAAGTGTGTGTGAGAGGCTATTCTGTCAAACTCTATATGCTTTTCGAAGTTGTAGTATTACTACTTCCTGTCATAATATAAACATAATGCATGCATTTAATATGTTTTTGTACATATAGAAAAAACAAACATGTTTGATTAGATAAAGCAACTGATGATATATAATTAAATGTGTATTGAGTTCATGTTCATATGCAGATATGGACAACATAGATGATTTTTTCAATTACCATCCGACAAGCAGTTCAACTAAACATATAAATACAAATACTGAGTTAGTATTTTTTTTATTCAATGTTAAATTACATTATTGACAGGGTTATTTTGTCCCGTCTGAAATAAAGCAAGAAGATGAAGATGCGGATGAGATGGCAGCTAACATCGAGGTTGATGACAGTGTTATGTCGTTAGTAACTATTTAAAATAACCTACAAATGTACAATTAATATATATAGTGAACAAGTAAGAGTCGATCCCACAAGGAGTGATGCTAATAGATATACAATCTTACACCTGAAAATAATTGATACAAGGGGGGGTTAAGTCTTGAAATAGATAAAAATTAAGACGAAGAAATTGATGTTAAGAACAAGAATGAGAATTGATATTAATGAAAATAATAGCTAAGACTCACTATCCACCACAAGACATTCAAACAATTTATAAGAAATAATAGATTAACAATTTAAACAAGCATATGATGACAACATTCACAACAAGGTCATGGTCAAACTCAAGTTGTATGATTTTCTCTTAATTGCATGTAAAGTGTATGATGTATACCTCATTACGTGTATTCTTAATCGAAATCTAGCATGACGTCTGCATCAATCAACAATCAAGAATCCAATAAAAGCAAAGAGAATATGAATGTCACAAGAATCCTAATACATGGTATTTGTACTTAGGTGTTCAAGAATTGATTTTTCATAATTCATTTTCAACTGAATTATATGTTGCAAGAAAGAACATATTCAACAAGGCAATTGACCATGTTCTACAACAATTAATTCTAATACATGCTTCAAAGTTAGCTACTCAAAGAAACAAGATGCTAGAACTCACATAACATGGAAAAATCAAAATCATCATGCTTGTAGAAATTGAAATCCACACACAACTTATAAAATTGAAAGCATGCTTGGGCTTCAAGACAAGCCCTAACTAACAAGAGTTTAGTTATACATAACCAAATAAAACATAAAACATAAAAACATAATTACAAACACAAGCTTTGTTTTCTTCTTTTCCTTCTCCTCTTTTTGCCTCCAATTCTTCTCCTTCTTTCCTTCTTGTCTCCAAGCTCCCCCTCCTAGCTCCTACTCCTCTCTATTTATAGAGAAAATGAGCACATAGTGGAGGAGTTAGTGCCATCTTTTTGTGGTGGATTGTCCATCAAATTGGTGTGGTGGATTGTCCACTCTTTGAATGGAAATGGTATCATCAATGACATCAACATCCAATTACACACTAATCTTGTAACTATATTCTGGGCCTAAACGAAGCCTATTATGAACTCAAACCCTTCATAAATATTGTAGATACAAATGTTTAGATAATTATGGGCTTTTGAATCACTCAATTTGGATATCAGACACTCAAGTTATGGGCTTCTAAAGGTCTGGTCTGCAAACAGAAATTCTGCTTCGGATATAACTTCCAAACTTGACTTTGAGGCAACCTTTAGAAGCCCAAAAGAACTCTGATTTTTGTGAACCAGCACTTCCTGCAAAGCTTGAAGTGTCCTCTAAAAATTTACTGAAGATCAAATCTCATTCCGACAGCTCTTACTACCTGTTAACCTGCAAAACAGCCAAGAAGATCTTAGGTACAATAATCTTGAAAATTCAGCTTTTAAGCACAATTTCTTGGCATTGCTTTGGTAGTATTTTATCACTTTAAAAACGTATATTCTGGCACTTATCACAACCCCCAACCAGCTTATTGCTAGTCCCTAGTAATTCAAGCGTAAAAATGTTATGAGAAATGAGTGAAAGTAACAAACTAGAACAAAAGGTAAGAGATCACAATTCCTATCCAGATTAGTATAGTCACAACTTCCAACACTTGTGTGTGTGTGCTAAGCCAAAACCTTCATACCACAATCCATAATGCATATAACCTCAAAATATTATCCAAGTAAAAGCCTCAACTCCATATTCTCACAGGGTAGAGAAGGATTTCTGTGCTATGAATTTCTCTCATGGAGTTGGAAAATAGATATGCACTCAGAAGAAAAGTCAATTTAAGGACAAACAAATAAACAAACATTGATCAAATGATAGGTATATTAGCTGTCAAGAACTTCCACCAGTCTTACCACAAACTTGCTTTGGAATTCTATTGATCAACATTTTCCAATTGACAAACTAACAGAGCCTTATCACAGAAAAACTTATCTACGGACAAATGACGAATGCACATAACAATTTTTTTCTTTTTTCTTTCTTTTTTCTTTTTTTTTTCTTTTTCATCATTGTTTCTTTTTTTTCTTTTTTTTATGTCTCGAATTCATAATATAGAACATCTCAAACAAAGGCCCAGCAAAATTACAACATTGTTCTAAAACATTGATCAATATCATCCTCAGCATCCATCCAATCATTCCACAAACCATGTAATGGTGTTAATGGACAGCAATTATCCATTTCAAGAGATCAATGCAAGTTCATAAGTTGTTTACTCATTTCTCTCCACTCATTTGTGCTTTAACCAGAAAATATTCTTAGTCATATGCATTATCATCCATCTTACCACAAGGCTTAGTATTTGTGGACAAAAGTGTGTTAAAAGTTGCTTTCTAATAATCCAGATAGAAAAATTGACTCAAACTAATTGTACCAGTACCAAAACATCAAAGTGCATGAATATGCCACCACCCCCAACCTAAACCAAACATTGTCCGCAATGTGAAAATTCGCAATGTGAAAATGACGAAGTATGGAAAAGCAATGCAATGCAAAGAAACAGAAGATAGAAAAATACAACCTGAGGTGGAAGATGCTCGGACAATGGTGGAAGGAGAAGATGGTTAGCGCCGCACCATGTCCATGAGGACATTTAGCATGTGTTCCAGCCGCTGTTGTCCAACCTCCAACCTATGCAGGCGGGCTAAGATGTCGTGAATGTGGTCAGTCGAAGGTAGTGCAGCAACAAAAGAGTCAGACGCTTCCAGTGGTAAAGCAACTGGACGTCGCGGTGTGCGTTGTCTGCGAGCACTGGAAAGCATGTGGCTAGTACTCTGATGCCAGGTAGAGTTCTCCAAAACAGTCACCGGATAATTGGAAGTTGTCTGACTGGGAGGTGGGAGAATGCCCATACTGAAAAGCAACCTCGTGATGAGTCTCGGGAAAAATAATCTCCCAACCTTGGTTTTTTGTCTCTCCACAAGGGTCTTCGCCTTAAGAATGCTCTCAAGGTAAATCCGGCCAATATCAAACCAGGCTCCACGATACATGTAATATAGGGCGAAAAGTATGTTACCCTGGCGTTGTTGACTGTGTCCAATGGGGCAAAGGTTACTTCGGATGGCATCATCAAGCATCCACATCGTGGACGACAAATAAGAGCGGCGTGTAGAAGCAGCATTATTCGGATCGTGTCGCCCTTGACACAGATCATCAATCATCTCTTGATGGGAAATAGAGATCGGCGCTTGAAAACCTTCAGCGACGTCAGCGGTAGGTGGATAACCTACACATTTGCAAATATCCGCTGACGTGAATTGAAGCCGAAGACCAGGGATGTCAACCTGATATACTGGTTGAGTGCCAGAAGAGTGGGGTAACTCGAGAAGAGTATGGTAAAAGGAGCGAACGATGTGAGGATACATCGGTAAGTCGTCTTTTGGATCAGGATCGACCAAGAACAGCAGAGAATGGTCACGGAGGTAGCTCATGGCCCATCGGTTGGCAGAATCGTTCAGGATTTTGGAATCGATTCGCCGTTCTGGCATGATTGTAGCTCTGGCGAATAAGTCCACCGTGGCAACAAGATCGCGGGGGCTGCGCGACATACTGTGAAGGAGGAAGAGAAAGATGATCAGAAAAGACAAATTAAGAAAGGGAGAGTTGAAAAGCAGGAAGAAACAGAGTGTGCGAAGAGAAAACAAAAACAATTAGGTTTTTTTTTTATTATTATTATTATTTTTTAATCATCGGTGAAGAAGATATAAACAATTATATCACTAATTACACCAGGAAAATTCCCAGGAAAGATTGGAGGGACACAGTGGTCCACTTAAATACCAAACTCCTTAGACAGAATTTTCCTAGACATGCAATTAGTAACATAATATATCATACTATCTTACCCGATCAAAATATATATTGCAGAAGCAATCCCAAATATATAAATATAAATAGATATACTGTTTTTTTTTTCAACCAATGCACATGCATAAGTAAGGTAACAGAGGCTCATTCCAGTGACTTCTATGCTAACGCCATCGAGTGTTTTCCTTCGACCTATCAGGAGACCACAGCTTTTGTCCACAGGATCAAAATGTAAACCTTCAGGTCTTATACTAATGACAATACCGTCATGAGATGCTCTCCCTCCCAGCTGCCCTATAAGTAAACATTTGAAGATCCAAACCACATTAAGCTGGTGGAGAAAGCTCACACCGTAGACATATGGGCGCAATCAAGCCCCACGCACACAAAAGTGTACAGTGACCACCTCAAGGTGAAAGTAAAAGTGAATATGCTAAGAAAATGTGCAACTGAACTAAATGCTTGGTTGAACACACAAAGATAATGAGAAAGAAATATGGGTTGCCTCCCATAAGCGCTAAATTTAGCTTCGTCAGCCAGACGAAATAGCGTATCAAGTGAGTGGAACAGGATCAGAGAGCCTTAAATTCTCATCAAGATGTTCTGTTGCTGGCTCTAAATAGTGCTTGAGACGATGACCATTCACTTTAAAAATATTTCCCGTCTGTGGGTGTTGAAGATTCACTGCACCATGTGAAAAAACATGAGTAATAAGGAATGGACCATACCATCGTGAACGGAGCTTACCTGGGAATAGTCGGAGGCGTGAGTTATATAATAAGACTTTCTGCCCAGGTTCAAAATGTTTTCTCAAAATGGTCTTGTCATGATAGGCCTTGGTCTTCTCCTTGTATATTTTAGAGCTCTCATAGGCTTCATTTCGGAGTTCTTCCAACTCACTCAACTGCAACTTTCGTTGCTCTCCTGCAGCCTTCATCTCGAAATTGTACTGTTTGATAGCCCAATATGCTTTATGCTCTAATTCGACTGGTAAGTGGCAGGGTTTGCCAAAAACCAACCTGTATGGTGACATTCCAATCGGAGTTTTGTAGGCTGTACGATAAGCCCATAGAGCATCCATGAGACGATCAGACCAATCCTTGCGTGAGGAGCTCACAGTCTTCTCCAATATCTGCTTAATTTCCCTATTACAGATTTCAGCTTGTCCGCTTGTCTGTGGATGATATGGCGTGGACACCTTATGTTTGACTCCGTACTTTTGCAATAGTGCTGCAAAAAGTTTATTATTGAAATGGGACCCTCCATCACTAATGATCGCCCTGGGTGTTCCAAATCTTGCAAATATATTTTCTTTAAGGAATCTGAGAACAACTCGAGAATCACTAGTCTTGGATGAAACTGCTTCCACCCATTTTGAAACATAATCCACAGTAAGTAAAATATATAAATAACCTTTAGATGAAGGAAAAGGTCCCATGAAATCAATACCCAAAACATCAAAAATTTCAACTATTAGAATAGGTGATAAAGGCATCTGATTCCTAGATGAAAGATTACCTAACCTTTGACACCTATCACAAGTAGAGCAAAAAGTATATGCATCTTTGAACAAACTCGGCCAATGAAATCCACATTGCAATACTTTCAAAGCTGCCTTCTTTGGACCAGAATGTCCTCCACAAGCATATGAGTGACAAAACGTGAGTATGGATTGAAATTCTGATTCTGGCACACACCGTCTGATGATTTGGTCAGAACACCATTTGAAAAGGTATGGATCATCCCATATGTAATACTTTGCTGTTGTCACGAGCTTATCCTTGTAAGTTCTTGGCACATTTCCTGGAAGATCACCTGTAACAAGGTAATTGACAATGTCAGCATACCATGGTGTAGAAATAGATAAAGATAATAATTGCTCATCAGGAAAATTCTCATTTAGAGGCAATGAGTCTTCTTCGGTCACTGAATTGTTCACCAAACGGCTGAGGTGATCGGCCACTACATTCTCGGATCCTTTTTTGTCCTTAATCTCCAGATCGAACTCTTGAAGTAATAGAATCCATCTAATCAAGCGAGGCTTCGCATCCTTCTTTTGAAGAAGGTACCTAAGAGCTGCATGGTCAGAAAATACAATTACTTTAGTGCCAATCAAATATGCACGAAATTTTTCTAAAGCAAAAATAACATAAAGGAGCTCATTCTCTGTAGTGGAGTAGTTTAATTGGGCATCATTGAGTGTTCTACTGGCATAGTAGATAACATGAGGTACTTTATTTACTCGTTGTCCCAAAACTGCTCCTACAGCATAATCTGAAGCATCGCACATTAGTTCAAAAGGGAGGCTCCAATTGGGAGGCATCATGATCGGTGCTGACGTAAGAATGAGTTTAAGCTTGTTAAAAGCTGTCAAACATGTCTCATCAAACTCAAATGTCACATCCTTGGATAGTAAGTTACACAATGGCTTAGCTATCTTGGAGAAATCCTTGATGAACCTCCTGTAGAAACCTGCATGTCCAAGGAAAGATCTTATTTCCTTAACTGTAGATGGAGGTGGAAGATTACTTACCAGATCCACTTTTGCTTTGTCAACTTCTATTCCCTTGCTAGAGATGATATGACCAAGTACAATTCCTTGTTGTACCATAAAATGACATTTTTCCCAGTTTAAAACTAGATTGCATTCTTGGCATCTTTCTAAGACCAAAGCGAGGTTATGAAGGCATTTATCAAAAGATGAACCAAATACACTAAAATCATCCATAAATACCTCAATAATGTGCTCCACCATATCTGAAAATATGCTCATCATACACCTTTGAAAAGTACCTGGAGCATTGCAAAGACCAAAAGGCATGCGCCTGTAGGCGAATGTACCATATGGACAAGTAAATGTCGTCTTGTCTTGATCTTCTGGTGCTATTGCAATCTGATTGTAGCCCGAATATCCATCAAGAAAACAATAATGGCTATGACCTGCAAGACGTTCCAACATTTGATCAATAAAAGGTAGTGGAAAATGATCTTTTCTAGTACCTGAATTAAGCTTTCTGTAGTCAATGCAAACACGCCATCCTGTTTGAACTCGCGTGGGAACCAACTCATTATCTTCATTAAGGACTACTGTAACTCCAGATTTTTTAGGAACCACTTGTACCGGACTAACCCATTTGCTATCAGAGATAGGGTAAATGACGCCAACATCTAGCAATTTGAGTACTTCTTTTAGCACCACCTCCTTCATTATTGGGTTAAGTCTGCGTTGGGCATCTCTTGTTGGTTTTGTTCCCTCCTCTAGTAGTATTCGATGCATACATCTAGAGGGACTGATTCCTCTGATATCAGCAATACTCCATCCGATTGATGTTTTATGCTCTTTTAGTACCCTCAACAATTTCTCTTCTTCTTCAATGCTGAGGTCAAACGCAATGATTACTGGCAATGTACTTTCTTCGCCCACATACGCGTACTTCAAATGCTTTGGTAGTTCCTTCAACTCCAATTGAGGTGCCTGCATAACAGATGGTACAAGTTTTGTCTTAGGCACTGGTAAAGGCTCAAAGGCAGAAATATACATACCTAAAGAAGGTAAGGCTTCAAGGCAAGCTAAGACTTTTCTAGCTTGTTTATCCTCATCGATGGTTCCAAAGTCATGAATTAAAACTTTTTCCACAATATCTCAACCACGGCTTTCATTGAACACTTGTTGACAAATTGTATCTAACGCATCTAAGTGAAAACAGTAATGTTCATCACTTGGTAATTTGAGTGCTCCAAATACCTTGTACTCAATCGTTTGTCCCTGCACATTCATAGTTAGTGTACCCTTTTGGACATCAATTTTGGTACCTGCTGTGGCCATGAATGGACGACAAGAATTAAGGTTAATTTTACTTCTGACAAAGGAATCGGCTCCATCTCCAATACTAGAAAATCAGCAGGTAAGATTAATCCGTCAACTTTGACTAAGACATCTTCCAGAATACCCCTAGGGTATTTGATTGATCTATCTGCCAACTGGATGCTCACAGAGGTCGCCTTTAGTTCGCCTATATTCAAAGATTCAAAAACAGAAAAAGGCATTAGATTGACAGATGCACCTAAGTCAAGAAGAGCTTTCTCAAACCTGTGATCCCCAATGATACAAGGGATAGTAAAACTGCCCGGATCTTTTAGCTTGGGAGGGAGTTTGCTTTGTAGAACAGCTAAAACTTCCTCAGAAACCTTAATCGTTTCAAACTCTTTGAACTTCCTCTTATTTGTGCACAAATCCTTGAGGAATTTTGCATATTTTGGCATTTGTTTGATGGCATCTAAAAGAGGAATGTTAATCTCCACCTTCTTGAAAGTATCCAAGATTCCTTGCATTGGATCTTCTTTCTTTGATTTCTGCAATCTGCTAGGAAAAGGAGCATGTGAAGAAATATAATTTGGAAGGTTAGAGTTAACCTGAAGGTTTGGCGTTTCCTGGAAAGGAGTAGCACTGCTGCTAGAATTTGGATCTAGAACGTCTGGATTGATCATATTGTCAGAGTCAAGGTTCTTCTCTTCTTCTGGCACGCTCATTTTTCCAATTGTTTTCCCTCCCCTCAGAGTGATTGCTTTAGCATGTTCATTAATCTTAGGGTTGACAACAACTTGGCCAGGAAGCTTTACAGGTTCTCTTTGATTTAATGCAGTGGCTAACTGTCCCATTTGTTGTTCCAAATTTGCAATGGCGTTATCAGTTTTCTGCATGAATGCTTGAGTGCTCTGTGCCATAGATGTAACCATATCTTCAAGTGATGATTTTGGAGGCTCCACTTGAACCCAATGTTGTGGTAATTGAGCAAAAGGTTGTTGCATTGGTTGATTATTACTCCACCTAAAATTTGGATGATTCCTCCATCTTGGATTGTAGGTAGGAGCAAATGGATCATTCCTTGGCCTTTGCATTTGGTTTTGATTCTGATTTGGATAAGTACCGAATGCATTTATTTGAGCATCCAAGACCGCATCTTCATTTTGTGGACAACTTTCCATAGCATGTCCAGGTGTACTGCACACAGCACACACTTTAGACCCTGGAACGATTAACTGCTTCACCATATTTGTCAAGTTTGCAATTTGAGCTTCCATGTTTGAACTTGATTGTACTTCGTAGATTCCAGCCCTTTTCTGAGGTTCTCTCACTCTATTGTAGCTCCATTGTTGAGAATTAGTTGACAGAGTTTCGAACATCTCCCTGGCTTGTCCGGCATTGTTATTCATCAATCCACCACCAGATGTGGCGTCCACCATTTTTGCGATCTGAATCTAGCATCCCTTCATAAAAATATTGCATTAGTAGTCATTCTTGAAAATTATGATGAGGACAAGAGCTTAAGAGCCTCTTGTATCTCTCCCAATATTCGTGGAAACAATCGCAGATGAACCTGCTCATCAGTTAAACCTCTTATTTTAATTGTGGAACAGACATCAGAGAATTCTTTAAGATGCATGTGAGGATCTTCTCCAGCATGGCCTAAGAACGTAGGCAACAAATGAATCATTCCTGACTTTAGTTCAAAGTTGTCTACAGTAGTCTGGGGGTAGACAATGCATGAAGCTTGATCTGCTGCTTGAGGCACAGAGAAATCCTTAAGTGGCTTGTTCATGTTATCTGGTTCTTCTTCCATTTGAACTGGGGCTGTGGGACTTGTAGTTGGTGATGACAAAGGTGATCTCTCTGGAGTGCGATGCTCTCTTTGACAAAATAAACGGATATCCGCTAATTTTGTGCTTAACGAAATGTTGTCACTCGATAAGTTCCCGAGATTTGAGCTGGACATTCATGTATCTGCAAAATAGGAAAAATAACAATATAAATGAACTACTTAGGTGGCGAGGCCAACCATGAACATAAATTAATATAGAGAAAATTTGGTGGATGGCAATGCCAATCACAACCAGAGGATTAAAGAAGTTAGTTGACAATATATAAAAAGTTAGTATACAGAAGAAATAAAATGGGGCAGAAAAGGCCAACCATGAAAAAAATGATGTTAGTAAATATTAAGGCATATTAATAGGCGGTAGAACCAGCCATTAATATTAATAGATATATACATATATTAAGAATAGTAGGCGGTTTGAACCAGCCATTAATAGAAAACAAAATGGGGCTTTAAGCCAACCACGTTAAATAATGACATGTAATGTAAAACCTTCCATGTAGGAGGTGCTAACAACAAAAATAAATAAATAAATTATATACAAGAGTTAGATGACATTATATTAGGTAATCACATCCCCGGCAACGGCGCCAAAAATTGTTATGTCGTTAGTAACAATTTAAAATAACCTACAAATGTACAATTAATATATATAGTGAACAAGTAAGAGTCGATCCCACAAGGAGTGATGCTAATAGATATACAATCTTACACCTGAATATAATTGATACAAGGGGGGGGTTAAGTCTTGAAATAGATAAAAATTAAGACGAAGAAATTGATGTTAAGAACAAGAATGAGAATTGATATTAATGAAAATAATAGCTAAGACTCACTATCCACCACAAGATGATGACAACATTCACAACAAGGTCATGGCCAAACTCAAGTTGTATGATTTTCTCTTAATTGCATGTAAAGTGTATGGTGTATACCTCATTACGTGTATTCTTAATCGAAATCTAGCATGGCGTCTGCATCAATCAACAGTCAAGAATCCAATAAGAGCAAAGAGAATATGAATGTCACAAGAATCCTAATACATGGTATTTGTACTTAGGTGTTCAAGAATTGATTTTTCATAATTCATTTTCAACTGAATTATATGTTGCAAGAAAGAACATATTCAACAAGGCAATTGACCATGTTCTACAACAATTAATTCTAATACATGCTTCAAAGTTAGCTACTCAAAGAAACAAGATACTAGAACTCACATAACATGGAAAAATCAAAATCATCATGCTTGCAGAAATTGAAATCCACACACAACTTATAAAATTGAAAGCATGCTTGGGCTTCAAGACAAGCCCTATCTAACAAGAGTTTAGTTATACATAACCAAATAAAACATGAAACATAAAAACATAATTACAAACACAAGCCTTGTTTTCTTCTTTTCCTTCTCCTCTTTTTGCCTCCAATTCTTCTCCTTCTTTCCTTCTTGTCTCCAAGCTCCCCCTCCTAGCTCCTACTCTTCTCTATTTATAGAGAAAATGAGCACATAGTGGAGGAGTTAGTGCCATCTTTTGGTGGTGGATTGTCCATCAAATTTGTGTGGTGGATTGTCCACTCTTTGAATGGAAATGGTATCATCAATGACATCAACATCCAATTACACACTAATCTTGTAACTATATTCTGGGCCTAAACTAAGCCTATTATGAACTCAAAACCTTCATCAATATTGTAGATACAAATGTTTAAATAATTATGGGCTTTTGAATCACTCAATTTGGATATCAGACACTCAAGTTATGGGCTTCTAAAGGTCTGGTCTGCAAACAGAAATTCTGCTTCGGATATAACTTCCAAACTTGACTTTGAGGCAACCTTTAGAAGCCCAAACGAACTCTGATTTTTGTGAACCAGCACTTCCTGCAAATCTTGAAGTGTCCTCTAAAAATTTACTGAAGATCAAATCTCATTCCGACAGCTTTTACTACCTGTTAACCTGCAAAACAGCCAAGAAGATCTTAAGTACAATAATCTTGAAAATTCAGCTTTTAAGCACAATTTCTTGGCATTGCTTTGGTAGTATTTTATCACTTTAAAAACGTATATTCTGGCACTTATCAGACAGATGTGAATTTGAAATTGATATGGTATAATATTTTAGTCAATCAAAATATGAGTTGTTGAGTTAGGTTCAATGAATATTACTAACTTTCTCAAAAAAACTAATACATTATCAAGTGTTAAAATCACGGCAATCGTTGATCGATTGGGTTCAAAAAGTCGGACGCCAATTGGGATATATCATCGTCATCAGTAGATCAGATATTGGTGGATTCGAGAAAAAACACAAATTAGAATTCCAATGTGATCGCGATGGTATTTATCAAAGAAAAAAAAACCCTCAACGAAGCATACTGGCACTAAAAAAATATTATGTCCATTCAAATTGAGAGGAAGGAAAATGAAGCTAGACGATGATTGGAAGGTGAAGGTGGAGGTGGTGTGTGACGAGCATAACCATGATCCTACATCTTATATGGAGGGACGTCCATACCATGGTTGATTAACTGAATCTGAAATTCAGGTAATGATTGACATGTCCGAGCAAAATTCCAAGCCACTGGACATATTGACGGAGTCGAAAAAATGAGATCCAAACAATGTGTCAACAATCAGAACTATACGCAATGCACGCAAGAAGCACAAGACGATTGAGAGATCATGTCAATCACAGATGCAGTCGATATTCACATTCTTCAACGATCATGGGTACATTTTCCATTATCCATGATCGTTGAAGATTTGTCGAACTGTTCAACAAATGAGCTCGAAGATTTGTACTTCGTACATCCTGGCTCGCTAAAGCGATTGTATGCATTCCCTCACGTGTTGTTAATGGATGCGACATATCAGACCAACAGGTATGTGTTGCCTCTCCTTGAAATTGTCGGTGTCACTTACAGTCAAACATTTTGCATAGCATTCGTATATTTGCACTCAGAGAAACAGACCAATTATACATGGGCTTTGGAATGTGAGAGATCTGCAATGCATGGATGTACTAGTCCATGAGTGATCATTACGGATAGAGAGTTGGGGTTGATGAAAGTGTGTGCTAAGGTATTTCCTGAGGCTTCAAAACTAGTCTATAGATGGCACATTTATCAAAGTATTTTAACGAAATGCAAGCCATCAATACAAGGCTATGGAGCCTGAAATGCATTCTACCACATGCGGACTACGGTGCTCGAATATGAAAATGAGAGCACGTACCTGAGCAATATGGCACACCTTGAAGAAGTCTTGCAAAAGTTTCCAACAGTGATTAAATATTTGAAAGATGTATGGTTGACGCCGTATAAGGAGATGTTCATATCTACTTGGACCGATAGATATCTACATTACAAAAACCACACAACTAATAGGGTTGAGAGTCAGCATGCCAAGCTGAAAAAATATTTATGTTCGTCACAATCAGACATGGAGAGATCCATCTCATAGATTCATCAGGTTATTCGGTCTCAAGACACAACTATCAAAGCTAGTATTGAGAGAAGCATAACTATTGTCGAACATCAATTCAACGTATACTACTTTCAGGATTTATGTGGTTTTGTTTCAATTGAGGCATTAGATCTCATTTGGATGGAGTTTGAGCGGTCAAAAATGTTGGAGAGGTCACTTACAGATGCAGATGTCCTTGGAGCTACGGACTACCATGTGCTCATGAATTAGCCATGTATGTGAGCAAATGTTAGACTATACTGCTTGATGTCATCGATAAATTTTGGAGAAAGCTTGATCTATTTCCCTGTGACTCGCTTGAAGAGAATGACATCGCCTATACCGTCGATGCACAAATGTTCACAAAACAGTTCAAGAATCAGAAAAGACATGTTAAAGTTAGTTGGCTAAGGAAGTTGAGGGACATATTTAGACCTTCTAGCACTTCTCTTCGTGAAACGACTCTGAAGACTAACACTAGACGGCACCCCTCCACAAAGAAAAAGGTACCCACCACCACCCATAACAAACCAGTTGCATGTGTTATTGATCAGAGTGAATTTGTTTAGCAAAGGAAACCTCATAGACACAGCTCCTCATCCTTACGCTCCGATTCAATGATCTTTGAGCATGAGTTTTTTCAACTCTAATGAACAAGCGAGGTACAGTTGCTCCTTTATTTATAATACTTAGTCTCTCTCGACACAATAAAGTTTGAGATAGAGAAAGAAAAACTACTCTTCACGGTCATATATTAGTCAGTTCCTAGCTATACTGCATCTATACATTAGGGACATACAAGATGTCAGAGCATATGAAAATTGCGGATTTCGATCGATAGCTGTGTCTCTTGGTCATCAGGAGGATGAATGGCCTAGTGTTCGATATAACTTGATAGCATAGATGGACACATTTTGGGGACAATATGTTAAAATACTCGGCGGTTATAAGAGAGCGTGTGCCGTTAGACACTCACTGAACTTCCTTCAAATTGAAGTTGAAGCACCTTTCGAGGACTGGATGACAATGCCTGACATGGGTCTGTTGATTGTTTCCACATATAATGTGATATTACATGTTCTTTATCCTAAGGAGAGCTTGACATATCTACCACTTCGTACAACCCCCCCCCCCCCCTCACCACCATTCCAGCACATTGCTATGACAATAGGACACGTAAATGGTAACCATTATGTACATGTTAGTTTGATGGGGGATTACCCAATGCCTCTCATATTTCCTGGGTGGGTTCACTGTAGGTATGATTGTGTAGCTACATGTGCTAATCTGTATGCGGAGCGGTTTGATGCTTATATGCAGTTAGTGCGGTCTATGTTTTATTCCGATAATTTTGTTACTGTGCTTGATTAAATTTATGTAGTAATCAATTTCTCTAATTTATTATACATTTATGAATTTTCATATTTTTTTTGAAAAGTTGGTGCATCAAAATAGTGCACTGGTTGAATTCACTATTTTTAAACACAAGATCGGCCATTGATCCATCATCGCAATAATGACCAAATGAATAATAATTATTAATAAAAACTGAAAAGTAATAATTGCACAAATGAAAAGGCGTGTCATAGTCATTTAGGGAGTGTTTAGGCGTGTCAAGTCATAGGGGATAGGGGGTTAAATCTAGGGGGTTTATTTATCACAAACGTGCCCAAAATTCAAAGGATTTCGTAATCTTACTTAGGATTTAGAGCATTTCGCAAAACTCGCCAAAAGAAATTAGAGGAGTTTTCAAAATTAAGTAAAAAACTTTAAAGAATTTCATAAAATATATCAAAAAAATATAGAATTTTTTTGAAAATCAAACGAAAAACAACCAAAAATCCAGAGGATTTCTCAAACTTACTAAGAATTCAAATGATTTCTAAAAACTCACCAAAACAAGTCAGATGAATTTTTGAAATTAAGCAAAAAAAAATTCAAAGGATTCATAAAATATATCAAAAAAATTATTAGATTTCTAAAAATCAAACAAAAACAACCCAAAACTCTAAACCATAAACTCCTAAATCCAAAAATCCTAAACACTATACTCCAAAATCCTAAACTCTAAACACTAATCTCCTAAACATCAAAAATCCTAAACTCCTAAACTTTAAATTCTATTACAAGAAATCATCGGAATGTTAACAATTATAATTTTAATTTTAAACAAAAAATATTATGAATAATTAAGAGGAATTTAGAAAAATAAGAAGAAAATTATAAAATCTAAGTTACTAATATTTCTAAACCCTAAACTCTAAACACTAAACTATTATACGAAACCCTAAACTCTTTAAACTATATTACCAAAAATCCTCTAATTTCCTACCAAAACAATTAGAGGATTTCTCAAAATCAAACAAAAAGCAATCAAAAATTCAGATAATTATAGGATGTTTGAAACTTAACCAGAATTCAGAGGATTTCTCAAAACTCACCATAACAATTCAGAGAGGTTTTCAAAATTAAGCAAAAAAATTCAGAGGATTTCATAGAAAATATCACAAAAATTAGAGGATTTCTGAAAATCAAACAAAAATCAACGAAAAATTCAGATGGTTTTGAAAGAAAAACATAAAAATTCAAAGGATTTCTCAAACCAAAATTCAGAGGATTTCGTAAAACTCACCCAAAAAATTCAAAGGAGTTTTCAAAATTGAGCAAAAAAAAAATCAGAGGATTTCTTAAGCATACCCAGAATTCAAAGGATTTTCACAAAACTCATTAATATGACCGAAAATTGGTTGGGAATCGTAGTCCTTGCCCTTGTGAGCTCAACGATGTCTTTGATTTCGAAAACGATGGTTAAAGTTGACCGGGTTGAAGGAGAGAAGTTTCGATGATCACAAACTTCTCTTCATGATTCCGGTGGTTACAATGGACGGAATTTTTTTTTGGTTTGTTGAGTTTTTCTCCTGGAAGTCCAAGATGTTTTTTGATGGTTCGAAGACAAAAAGGATGGTCGAATGACAAAGATCCGTTGTTAGCATGATTGTGTGCATGAGAGATGGAGAGAGAACGTGTGAGAGAAAGAAATGGTAAGCTTGTCATTAAACCAACTAAAACATTAATTTATCCTTATTGGGCCAAGATTTAAATACTTACGGGTTTATTGGGTTACAAATACTTTTAAGAGAGTACATGGAATAAAAAGCCCATATAAAGGACTTATCAACAAAAAAATCATAAAATATTGAGTGTGTGATGGGTTTAGATATACCCAGTGTTGGACTGAGAACTTGGACTAATGCATGTGAGGCCCAATTGATGTCTCAACCTTTTTTTGCATTGAAGCCCATAATCCATATACATTGAACTTGGACAATGAACTAGATCAAATTAGTTGTATACTAGGCCGAAAATCTTGGATCACTTCAAATCATGAGCTTATCAAGTCTAGCGCAAGAACTAGATTGTGGAGCATGATATGCAACATTTCAAAATTGAAAACGGGCCGAAAATCAAGTTAGCCACCTGATTTTATGGGCTCTTTCTGTTCCAAACTTTTCTATATAAGGAGAGCTTGGGCAGAGAGCAGAAAGATTATCCAAAATATTTGATTGCCTTCTTTCTTTCATTTTGAGCCAAAAATTTGTTGTTCATCTTTCTTTCCTTTTGATTCGAAAATTTCAAGTCTAAGAGGGTGTTTCTAGGTTGGTTCGACTAAAGATATATGGTATTGTAGTGTCACTTACCATCGGCAGGAGTGTTGTATCTTGAGAGGTGTTCGTCAAAGAAAAACTAAGGCACCAGTCGCTGGGCGCTAATTACCTAAAGAAGATTCGGCTAAAAACTTGCCTCACTCCATTCCATCTATATCTTCTCTGCCATTTTTTTGGTAACTGGTAGTAATAATTACTGGTTTTATTGTATTGGTTATAAAGACATCAAAATTTCATTGCTATTGTCTTACGTACATATGTGAACTTTGTTTATGCATAATATTGTTATGTTTTTAACGCAAGTGTACTATCAGCATATAAATACCTAACATTCTTAAAGTGTAATGATTGTTGTCTATATGCGTATATGAACTGTCCAATTAAATGCATATATGCCATACTTGTATGGTCTATTGTTCTTCGTATGCATGCTAGTTGATTCAGTTGTTATTACAAGGTTCCATATCTTGAATCGACTTTGCCTATTAAACTGAATTGTGTAAGCAAATATGTGTATGCATGCTTTATAGATTCGATTATAATATTCTATATATGCATACTTTATAGGTTCAATTATTCAATCCAGTGATTTAATTGATTAATTGTATATGTGCATCTATCATAATTAGCATAAAATATTAAGTACATATATTTGCCATGGTTGAAGTATTGAACAAATAGAAATTAAAGAGCCTTTTGCCTATCTATATTCGAAATTGTGATCATATTATAATATTTTCCATCAGTAATCATAACAATTAATATATTGTTTTAATTGTTACTTAATATTTATTCTTGCCATTACTCTCAGTATTACTTTTATTTATTGGATATAATTGGTATAATTTTATCACTCACTTCATATTTTATTTTGTAGAGAAATGGATCCTAACTTGAGTGTTGAAAACTATGAGATATTCACCGTCCATATGGGTGGTGATGGCCCACCAGGTTTTAACGTAGGAGATGTTAACGCTCCTATTGGAGGAGTCCCTATGGTTGTCCCTATTGGAGGAGTCCCTATGGCTTCTCCTATTGGAGGAATCAATGCTATTTCTGTGAATATGACAATTGGGAACAATGTTCCTATGACAAATTGTAGTTTGCATACCTCACTTCGATATCTCATTTTCTACTTGTTTTGGCAACCTGTGCACTATTCTTCATCAGTAGTGAAAGGCACTAGAACGGACATGATAAAAGCATGTATAATTCAATCGTATCTATGGAACCACTGCCAAGTATTCAAACTTTAACAAAATATGCGTCTCACTGCAGCGGGCCCTACTAATATTGAGAAAGAGGGATTGAAAAAAATTCTCATAGTGTTTATTAGATGTTGGGGAAGGGAAGATAGAAACACGGAGAATGCATCAACATGAGGAATCTCCAACCTGGATCGAAATATCAGATAATTTACGAATTAAATTAGAGAATAACAAAGTTGAAGACATAGCTCTTGAAATATATGGTGATCTAGCTAATCACTACAGTGACCCATAGTACCTAGGAGAAAGGGCAATCATCATAGCCACCAACGAATCTATGGATGAGATCAAAACACACATTCTCTCACAGATACCAACATAGTTAAAAACATATTACAGCTTCGACACAGTTCACAAGAATAGCGATACGACAGAAGAAGACGATTTGTTGTATCCAACATAATTCCTGAACTCACTCATAATGAATGGCATTCCCAACCATGAGCTTCATTTAAAGGTTTACACCCCTGTAATGCTCTTACAAAATATTAACCAAAGTAGTGGTTTATGCAATGGGACTAGACTCATGATAACAAGATTGAGAGAGAGAGTATTCCAAGCAAGGGTGATCACTGGCAGTCATATCGGCAAGTCAATTTGCATACCAAGAATAGTCATGTCATCTTTACTATATAAGTTAGACAGTCAAATCAAGTGAAAAATAAAGATAAACAAATCAAAAGATATCAAAAAAAATATGAAAAATATATTACATATAGACCAAGGTGGCAGCTAGAACTCTTTGAAACACATCCCAAGAACCATGTGTCCCAATCTCAGCAACCTAAACAAAAAATATCTCGCCTATAAATAACAAGGTCTCTGGATGGAAAGAAAAATGCCTCTCGCAAGCTGGAAGGGGTGTCCTTCTTAAGGCCGTTGTCCAGGCTATTCCTTGCTATGCTATGAGCATCTATAAATTCCCCGCATCTTTATGTAAAGATCTGAATAGAATGGCTAAGCATTTTTTATGGAGACAACGAAATGAGGAAAAGAAAATGGCTTGGATTGGATGGAATAACACTTGTAACCACAAATCTAAGGGAGGTTTAGGCTTCAGAGACATGGGGGCTTTTAATCTAGCGCTCTTGGCCAAACAAGGATGGCGGCTTATTCACCATCCAAATTCCCTATGCAGCAAAGTGTTAAAAGCCAAATATTATCCCAATACTTCATTTCTTGAAGCTCAGAGAGGTCATAACCAATCTTATGGTTGGTCATCCATTTTGGAGGGCCGAAAAATTCTGGAGAATGGGCTATCATGGAGAGTTGGACAAGGCAACTCTGTTTCGGTTTGGCATGATAGGTGGATTATGTCTAAAACGGGGAGAGTGAATTCACCTATAGGGACAAATAATCCAAACATGAAAGTGAATGAGCTCATTGATTTTGATGTCCATTGGTGGAACAAAACTAAACTCGAGCAGATTTTTAATCCTGATGATGTGCTTGCTATTCTTAAAGTTCCCCTCTATGGCTTGAGATGCGAAGACTCTTTGATGTGGCCTCACAACACTCATGGACAATTCACAGTAAAATCAGCATATTGGATTGCCAAAGATCCGCCTTCTGCAACAGTTTGTGACTCCCCATCAAAGGCCTGGACTTGCCTATGGAAACTCAAGATGCCCAATAAGATCAAATATTTTTCTTGGAGGCTATGTCATAATGGCCTCCCTACCAGAATTAACCTACGCAGGCGTGGAGTCAATATTGATATCACTTGCCCTCTTTGTGGCTCTGAATCTGAATCAACTCTACATCTATTCAGGGACTGTTTTGCCCTCTCTCCAATATGGGATAATTGCAGTTTTGTCCAAAAGGCTTTATCTCTACCTTTGCTTTCTATTGAATCGTGGATGATAGCAATGTTGGAATTACTCCAACCGGATGATTTGGCCAAAATTCTGGGCATTCTCTACCATATTTGGCTGGCTCGTAATAACTTTATTTTTCGAAATACACACTGGCAACCAAATCAGATTATCTCTCAAGCAGCCAGGCTTCACTTGGATTTTTGTGTCCATAATCCTTATCCTCTATCCTCAAACAGGACTACAATTCGTTCTCCCGGATGGACTCCTCCAGACACTGGATGGCTGAAGATAAACATTGATGGCTCGTGGAAGGAAAATGAACAGTGGGCTGGGATTGGAATCATTGTGCGCAACTCAAGTGGCTTAGTTCAGCTGGCTGCTTTTAAACGGGTTCCAGCGGCAGGAGGACCTTTGCTCATTGAATCTTTGGCTTTTCAGTTGGGTGTTCAAATAGCAAAGGATTATAATATCTATCCCTGCCAATTTGAAGGTGATGCTGCCATGGTGGTTTCTGGCCTTATGCAGAAGGTGGAGTCTAACACAGCACTGGGTCATGTCTTTGATAGCATTCAATTGCTCTTGTACCAGTTTCCTCATAGTTTGAACCTCTGTGTTCGTTCCCAAAACAAAATAGCTGATGCTCTTGCAAAATTAGGTCGCCGACTAGATCATGACCAAGTTTGTATTTATATTGATGACATTCCTGAGAATATATTCTCAGCTTATGTCACAGAATGTATCCCTTCTTTGTTCTAATGATATCAGGTTTTCTTCAAAAAAAACATGATAAAATTGAGAACTATGATATGAGAGAATACAAAAAATATCCTGAGAGCCTCTTTGCTTTATTGACAGATCATCCATACAACACAAACAGAGACACTAAGTTCCTTCAGATCAAGATTCTCCAGGTAACAGAACTTCACCTCACACTCATATCTTCCCTTTTTTTTGTATTCACCAACCTAATTGTAACAACTTTAGTTTATACTTAGGTATTAAGTTTTGTCATAAAACCTAGAATGGCATGCATGCACCACAAATGAACTCTACCTGCTCTTTCTAACATGGATTCTACCCTTTCAACTACCTTCACATGCACAAAGGCTAAAACTATTCACTAATTCACATCTGAAATAGGAATATATGATTCATGAATGCATTTGCTACGTTTATTTCATGTCAAAGTGTCAAACTATCTCTGTTTTTGGTTTGATAAACCATACTCATCCACTTTAGCTATTGCATTTTCATTAACCTCGATTACTTTTCACACTGCTTACCATCATCTTACTTTCCAATAGATAATTCCAAATGTTAGGGAACATATTCTACAACCTTCCTTGACCTATAGTTATGAATTCCAAGAACTCTACTTTCATTTACTGTTTTTAACTCTTTTCATCTCTATGTTTATGGATGGAAGTTGAACAGCTGGACCTACTATATTTCGTCTGCTATTCTTTATTACTATCTCACCTGGTATTTCAATAGCATACTATAACCACAATCAAAATGTCAATAGATAACAAGACATACACAATGACAACCAACATGTTTACAACACTGGAAAAGAAAGTACATGAAAACATCATCATTGGGAGAGGACATGAAAACACCTTGAAAGATTTGTATTGGTTGGCTACCCAAATGCAAGATGCAGTCACAGCAGCAACAAATCTAATAGAGAGGGAGCTAGTGCATTTTGTCAATAATGCTGACATAATAGTCAAGGAAATGGATGCACTACAAAGAGCTATCCACTGGAAAATGAACCACTATGAGAAATGCAAGGTAGTCTACATAAATAAAAAATCACATGCAGCCAAGCAACTGAAAATCAAAGGGCAACAAACAAACTAATGAGAAAGATCCTTCTCATGCACACTGCAATAATACAAGATGTTGTCTAAGAAAGCAAGGAAGGCTACATAGCAGACATCAAAGACATACACAAAGCTACTCCCGAAGTATATTGCACTATCTATGTAGGACTCAAAGCGGTCAAAACCAAACAACAACATCAAAATACAGAGAAATCTAACAATATACTCAGAACACTAGATTGGCGTAGGCTGTAGCTATATACCTTGACCTTGGATGCTCTAAAATTGCTCAAAAAATAAAATACCAACTGTAATACCCCGACCAAAAAATACAAAACAAAATAATGATACTTAAATTATGAATTTGGGTCGAAAATACCGAAGTGGGTGGTTTTATGTAAAATGAATTACATATAAATAATAATCTACATATTATATAATATATTATATATTTGATGCCACTTTCGGTGGCCACTTAAAGGGCCACATGGCCATTTTGTTTTAATAAAAACACATAAATTAGTTGAATTGTTGCTGCACCGTGCACTGATGAGGATTCTGAATTAAGGAAGGAGCAAGTTAGGAAGAGAATTAGGTATCCCAACTTCAAAATAGGCAAAGAAACACCTATCTTTGAACTTAGCATGTTATTCAACTCAAATGAAAGCTTCAAGGAGGCTGTGTCTAATTATGCTATTATGACTCGACATGATATAAGGTTTACAAAAAATGAACCTAATAGATGCAAGGCTAAATGTGTTGGTGCCCCTAATTGCCCTTGGTTGATTTTTGCATCTTATAATAGGCAGGTTGATGGTTTTCAAGTGAAAACTTATATGAGTTAGCATACTTGTGAACCTAAAAGAGTCTTGAAAAGATTAACCTCTAAGTATTTGGCCACGAAGTTCTATGACACCATTGCTGCGTTTCTTGATATCAAGTTAAGGTTTTTGAAACCTCTTATGGAGCAGAATTTGAAGTTAGATATTAGTATAGGACAATGCAAGAGAGTGAGAAGGAGTGTATTGGCAGATTTATCAAGTAATTGTGCCAAGGAATATTCAAAACGTAGAGATTATGCAGATGAGCTGCTGGCTTCAAATCTTGGAACTGCAGTTGATTTATTGACTGATAGGGAGGTTGAGGATGATCCTCCAAGATTCAAAGCATTTTATTGTTGCTTAAATAGTTGCAAAGAATGTGTTTTGAAAGGATGTAGGCCTATATTGGGTGTAAATGGTTGTTTTTTAAAGGGGTTGGTTAAGGGTGAATTGCTCACAGCAATTGGGAGGGATGGCAACAACCAGATGTTCCCTGTGGCCTGGGCTGTGGTACTAGTTGAGAACACTGACACCTGTACATGGTTTCTAAACCACTTGAGGCATGATTTAAGCACCACTAATGGGGAGGGCTAGACTATCATAAGTGATAGACAAAAGGTAATGAAAAAATATACATTTATATTATGTTCTTTATTCCATGATTATAACTTACGTGATTCTGTTTAATGTAGGGTTTGGTGACAGTAGTATGTGATACATGGGCAAAAGCAAAACATAGGTTCTATTGCAGGCATCTCTATGCCAATTGGTGCAGAACACATCCTGGTAGGAACTTAAAGAATCAGTTCTGGGCCTTAGCCAAGACTACAAACAGGTATGATTTTCAACTCAAACTCAAAGAAATTGAGAAGGTGAAAATATGTGGCCAAGAAGTGAACAAGATCAAATTCTACCACCTAAACTTAGGAAGATGCCTGGTAGGCCAAAGAAGAAAAGAAGGAAAGAATTTCATGAAATGATGTCCAATAATAGATTGACAAGAGAGGGTCAGATTATGACTTGCCATGATGCAAAAGCAAGGGTCACAATTCCAGGAACAAAAAGTGTCCTAGAAACCCATTTCAGGAAGCCAAACAAGTGAGATGTCAAGTGAGAGAACACCAATAGGCACCCAATCAAGTCAGACTCCAGCTTATGGCAGTGGCAGTAGCTTAAGAGGAAGTCAGTTATCTATAAGGCCAAGCCAGTCAACTGTAACACATAGCCAGGTTGAAGATGGAGTGCAAGAAGCTCATGGAAGTAATAATAGGTATGTTAGTCGTTTCCACAAGGAGTGCAGACCCAAAGCGAAACCAAAGAAGCGAACACTATTGACTGGAATGGGTCTGTACATTAACCCACAAATAGGATGATCAATTATAAATGTAAGATATACTTATAATGGTTGAGTTTTGCAATTGGGTTCATTCTATATGTGATTTCTCATGTTCCATTATTACCTCTTTTTGCAGCTCGAAACATCGATGGCTATGGTGGTTGATCGTGGAAATGTCAAGAGAGGATCATGAAGCTTGTTACTTTATTTTGCACTGCTATATTTGAGATTTGCTTAAGGATGATCTTAATTTAGACTTTGTTTATTGAGAATGAGATTTGTTTCTTTTAATGTGTGCTAGATATGTATTTGAATATTTGAATATTGATGAACTATGTTGAAGCAATGTCTATTGTCTATGCTTGATTAAATCTATTTTGTGATATGAGGGCATTATTGAACCATTTTTTACAGATACGAGGGCTTAAATGACCCATTTTATCAAGTACGAGGTCTTGGTTGATCTACAACGTATATAACTTCAATCATGTAAATACAAATAAATTGTGATTATTTTTTCTTTTCGTAAATGGCTCGTATTTTTCGTTCAGTCCACGTGTTTACGTATATTTCTTTTAAAAAAATCCAAGTCAACAATTTAACAACAGCTTGACGGTATTCTTGACAGAATATTGTATGAGGGCTTAATTTATACAAAATTCCATAGTACAAGGGCTTGTTTAGGCCAAAAATTTGTAGAAGGGCTTAATAGACCCAAATCTGAAAGTATAGGGGCTCCTGCAGCCCTTATCCCTAATCATTATTCAATGTGCATATTACTATCAAAATAACAAAGACATAATGGCATCAAAACAAATCACAACAAGGGATCATTCTCATCAAGTGGAGATGAACAAACAGAGGGACACCCAAAAGGAAAGAATCATGTGCCAAATCGAAGAAAGGAATAGTATGGAAATATGTACGCTTGTGTATATAGTTGTGTTGATATAGCTGGGCAACTGCTTTTGAAGTTAATCAATGAACGGCTCAACATCAATGGAATGAAGACATGGACAACCCTATTTTGGATATTGACACCCTCTTTTGCATTTGATGTCATAGTGGTGAATATAGCATCAAAGGATAACTTGGAGGATCCATTTACCAAGTGCTTACCAATAAAGTCATTTCAAGGACACTTGGAGGGCCTAGCAATAAGATGTGTACCGTTGTGGCCTTGAGCAGAAGTGGGAGATTGATAGAGATAGTATGCTAAAGGCCATTATTTTATGTAATATTCAAATTCGGTTTATTTATTTGAAATAAAATATGTATAACACTTTATATATGAAAATTGACATATTGGCATAAACGTCTTTTATTATATATGGTATATGAATTGGTGTGTAGGGTTTAGCTTACACATAGAAGATCAATTCATAAGTTCTTATTGAATATAAGCAAACTATCACAGCTTAGACGGAATTGGACAAACTGTTGGCAGGACTGTAGTAAAGTATTTCAGTATGCCTATCTTGGTTACAGAAAGCGATACAGCTTGAACTTACTATACTAGTACACTTGGAGTGTATAGATCAAGACTACGTGTAAGTAAATTTTTCTAGTCTGACTACATGGAAAATTGTATACTCACACTGATGTTATGACATTGTTCATAATATTAATTTATTAAAGATTATTGGTACGTGTGCAATTAATGTATGAGACTTTGTTTACCAAAGGGTGAGGTCTTTTTGTTCAGGCTGATATACACCGAGTGAATTGGGTTACCTCATCAAATGTACGATTGAAAATAATCTGTTAATAAAATTCACGTCCAATTATGTATTGATGATACCCTCTCGAGAATGCTTATAGGTTTTGACATTATGTCAAACGCTGCAGGTAGATTTTAATTAATCCGACATATTCAAATAAGTTAAGTGGTAACCTTGGGGAATATTTAAAGATGTCAATTAAATATTATATGTCAGTGACATATTTAATTAACGGGTATCTGTATTTTAACATGAGGATTTTCATGAACGATTATAACGAAAGGCTCAGATTCAATTTGAGATAAAACGGGGAGTGCAACTATAATATTTTAGTGGAATATATTATAGTTTATGGATTTTAATTATGCTAATGAGTTTGGGCTGATAATTAAATCCGTAGGAAGCCCATGTTTTATTTTTCCCTGTTGGTCCCCACTGTAGCCCATGTAAGCCCAAACCTAAGTAAATCAGAAAACCTAACTGGGATTGCAGTTCCCTAATTGGAGAGGAGTGTGGGCCGGCCACCTAGGGTTAGGAAACCCTAGGTTGGCCGACCTCTATATAAACACACACTAGTGTGTTTTGTTTCTTAACGTTGAGACACTAGTTGGACTCGACTCTAATTCTCTCCACAATTTTGATTTCTAATTTTTAAGTTCTTGGTGTAAGGAGTCCACCCTCTTGAATCCAAGTTTGGGAATTGGTGCATACGGTGGAAGATCCGCAGGATTGAGCTTTGAATCAATCCGGCTAACTTCATCATTCGATATAGATTATTAGAGATCAATCCAGAGAGATCTCTAGGTACGTAATCTTCAAAAATTGGATCTGTCATAGATTATGCATGTTAATCATAATTAGCAAGGAATTTTTGAAAGCTGTTTTTCTATCGATTACTCCTATGTGTGTTCCTTGTTTTTTAAAACGTTTCTGCTAGCACGTATTTTCCTAAAATTGGTATCAAAAGAGGTCATAGATTTGTAATCGATATTAAAACAAAACCCAAAAGTTTGTTGATTATGATTTTGTATGATCTATGATTATTTTTGTATTGTGGCTAACTTGTTTTTGCATATTGAAATTTTAGCTATCATGGTCTAGTTTTTTTATTTGGTTTTAGAATTGTTCACTCCGAATTAAGGAGTAAGAATTTTTGTACATCAAAATTTAGATTGTGAACTCCGGTTTGAAGGAGGCTATGAATTTTTTGTAAAATCAAGTGAAGAGCGAAGAAGGAGCAAAATTGGAGCGAAACGGATGAATGGTCAAATCTGGGCAGCCTGGAAATTTGGTCAGCTATTCTGGGCAGATTGGGCAGCCTAGTTGGTTCGGAAAGTTCGGACAGTCCAGGTTCAAGAATATTTCCAACTCCAACGGAGATTCCTGATCGAGTAGAGTTATGGGCTTGATAGAAGACCATGATAGCTAGAACTCTTGATTGAATGGTTTTCTATCTTAATAAGTCTCCTATTTTAATTGCATGTGTGATTGTAATTGAATGCCTTGTTAGATTAGGATTCCTAATTAATTAGGATATTATCTAAACATGGAAAATAAAATACAAAACACCCTATTTGAAAATATTAAGTGGGAGAAAGTTATAAATAACCTACGGTCTCCATCACAAGTTCAAAATAAAAATATGTGAAATTAAAATTGGAAAGATGAGATATTAAATGTAACTATGGTATTATTTTGGAAAATCCGTTTTAAATCTTGTAATTATTTTCATATCCAAACCATGTAATTCCGACCCCTGCATTTTGGAATTCTTTTTGTGATAAAAACAACGCAATACCTAGAAATTTCTATCGGAGATTGAGGTTATTTAATTGCACACCATTTTTATGGAAAATCCCCTCTAATATGGGAACGATCTGGTTGCTAGATTTGTTAAATCACTAAATTGAATAACCAAGATATGATGTGATAACGGTTTTAACTACTTGGAGAAAATAATGGTTTTGGCGGTGATACTAAAATATGTAAATTCCGGTCATGACATTTGTAAGATGTCTCTATTCCATTAATTTTGAAATCACTGGAATATTTTTAAAGTTTGAATTATTGGTAAGAAATTTAATAGAGATGTAATTAAAAATATGTGCTGGCTTGACCTTTCTCCATGTCACAACCGGTTTTGCGAAAGGAAATTTAAAAGAAAAGTCGCCACCAATTGTAATAAGTGCAATTGGTCACCGAAAAAATAATTTGGTCTGTGAAAATTCAGAAAAATGGGTAAGCAAGTTTGTTACGTATGGGAAGGCGTAAGGCACCCCACAACGTCTGTTTTAAAAACACTTGTCAATTTAATTTTTATTATCCCATTAAATGATTAAGAAAATCAAGTGTGACATATTAACAAAATATATACATCAAGTACGATAATTAGACAGAATATAAAAACTATATTGAGAGTCTAATACTAAGGTTCATGGGACTCTTCCATCCAATGGTCAAGTGTCCATAAAACACTCTCACCTCAAGAATTTTTTATGAGGGTGCATCCAATGCATTCCCCAAATTAATTCTCTCGTTGGTTAAGACTTTCGATATAATTTTTATACACAACTAAAATATACAATGTAAATGTTTAAAAAAATTATAAAAATAATAAAAAGAAAATAAAAAGAAAAGTAAAACGAAAATAAGATAAAAATAAAATTGAAATAAAATAAGAGTAAAAATAAAAATAAAACGAAATTAAAATAAAATAAAATAATAAAACGAAAATAAGAACAAGATAAAATAATAAACAAAATAATATATAAAAATAAAGACAAAATAAAAATAAAAACAAAACGGAAATAGAAACAGAAACAAAGTTAGAAATAAAATGAAATTGAAATGTTGGGAACCAAGATTTTGGGATTTTACTAGCATCCAGTCTAGGCAAAAGACTGGACGCTATACAGTCCATTTTATTGAATGACACGTGGATGTTGACTTGGTCAACATCTATAATTGGTTTTTAATTGGTTTTTCAAAATTTTATTATGAGAAAAATATGACAAAAATGGGTATGAAGTTTTAACTTATTACTAACGAAAAACTTGCGATGAAAATAATTTTTTTTCCATTTTTTTGTCGATGGATAATTTATAGAATTTTTATTTTGCTGACGGATTACTAATGAAATTTATTATTTTGCCAACGGATTACAAGAGGAATTTATTTTTTATTTTTTGTCGACGGATACAAAATTTAATTTTTTTAATTTTTGGCCGGCGGATATGAAATTTAATTTTTTTAATTTTGGCCGACGGATTATTGACGAAAAAAAATCCATCGGTAATTACCAACAAATCTTTTTTCATCGATGTTTAGATTACCTATGACGGTTTTAACGATGAAAATTTTCGATCGGCAATCAATATTATCGATGGATTTTTAGGATTACCGACAAAAAATTATGTCTATAATTCGTGAAGTTCTTGTAGTGAGATTAAAGTCGTCAAATTATTAGTTGGAGCAAGATAGACATTTAAATAATTTTTTTTATGGGGATTCACCAATAAATCCTTTAATAAAAATATGTACCCCATTCACTCTCTTCAATTTTTTAATCCTTTAAATAATTCTGGACAAAACTACATTTATTCCAATAAATCCTTATGTGTATGACATATGCTGACATTACCAGATTCTTTTTATTTTTTTATTTTAAAAACTTTAAAACAGTTTTATCTCTCAAAATACAGTCGATTTTTTTTGAAAAATATATATTCATAATCAACACGAAAAACTATTTTCAATGAGATCCATCATCGATATGTTTAAATGTTCATTCATCAAATCCTCTAAATGAACTCAGAGGATTTCTCAAACTTATCCAGAATTCAGAGGATTTCTCAAAACTCATCAAAACCAATCAAAAGAGTTTTCAAAATTAAGCAAATAAATTAAGATGATTTCATAAAAATATATCATAAAAATATAGATTTTTTGAAAATCAAACAAAAAACAACAAAAAATTTCAGAGGATTTCACAAACTTGTCACAAATTTAGAGGATTTCACAAAATTTACCAAAATAAATCAAAGAAATTTTTGAAATTAAGCAAAAAAAAAAAAAGAAAGAGGATTGCATAAAATATATAATAAAAATTATAAGAATTTTTGAAAATCAAACAAAAAATGACCCGAAACTCTAAATCCTAAACCTAAAATCCTGAAATCCTAAATAATAAATCCTAATATCTTAAATCTCAAAATCATAAAGTATAAACACTAAACTCTAATATTTTAAACACAGACTCTTAAACTTTACACCTTATAACTAGAAATCATCTGAATTTTCCATAAATCCTCTAAATGTAAACAATTATAGTTTTAATTTTGAACCAAAAAATCTTATAAATAATTAAGAAGAATTTACAAAAATAAGAAGAAAATCTTAAAATTCTACTAACATATATTCCTAAACCTTAAACCTTAAGTCCTAAACCCCAAAATCCTAAATAATGAATTGTGTTCTCCTAAACCCTAAAACCTTATACCATAAACTCTAAACTCTAATATCTTAAACTTCAAAACCCTAAACTTTATCAAAATGAAACAAAAAAAACAACTAAAAATTTAGATGATTAGAGGATTTCTCAAAATTATCAAGAATTCAGATAATTTTACAAAACTCACCAAAACAATTCAGAAGAGTTTTTGAAATTATGCAAAAAAAAAATCAGAGGATTTCTTACCCAGAATTCAGAGGATTTTCGCAAAAGTCACCAAAACGGTTAAAAATTGTTATGGTATTTGGTTTTATTTAAAATATGAATTGAGTTTTATTATGATATTATTCTCATAAGTTATTAGCTTTGGTTGTTAGTGAATAATGTAATAAAAATATTGACATTTGTATTGAATAACTTTTTGTTGATAGATAAGTGTTTCATTGTTGATTTTGATAATTTAATGATTCACAGATTTTAATGTATATACATAGGTTACTGAGTCAACTAAATTTTGCGCATGTGAGTGCATGCGCTTAATTTTCATGAAAGAAATTTTTTTTTGGTTGATCGACTCTTCACTTTGATTCATCAAAAGTGAAAATATTAGTTTATCTTTAAAAACATATAGATAAAAATACATGATTTTCATTCAACTTTCTGAGATTGTATTTATATTTATTTTATTATAATAATTATTTCCTAAATAAGGAGCAATCATCTACTAATAAAAATAAGGATATGTTTAAATGAGGGGAGGGTAAAATTGTCATTAATTAAGGTTAAAATTTAAAATTATCCTTATTGAACTAAACTTCAAATAATTGAGGATTTATTGGGCTACAAACTTTTCAAAAAGACTAAATGGAATATAAAATTCATATAAAGGACTTATCACCAAATAATCTTTTTTTTAATGATGGAGATTATAATATTTAATCTAATGGTAGATAGGGGACGATACCGTATATTTTGAACAAGTACATATCTTGAAAATATTAATTAGGGGCAAACTTGGTATTTAGTGTACAATGACATGTTTATTGTAATTTTATTTTATTTTAAATGTTATTTTTTTTCAATGGTGGAGATTATACCATTTAATCTAATGATAAGAAGATGGACTGTTTTTGTACAGTTATTTGACTAGACTGTTTTGTAGTTCAGCCCAAGCTTTTGTGTGGACTATACAATATTGAATTATCGCAAATCCCAATTCAAATATATTAACACTTTAAATCATACAATTTACAAATAATCACATAACATAGAAAAACACATCTTAAATAAAACACATCATCAACATATAGTAAAAAAAATAAGCACACGTAAGAGGGACTCGGTTCCCGTTTTTATTTAGGCAATTTATGATTTCAATCATACTATTAAATTAGTATGATTAAAAAATATGATTTATTACCGAAATGAGGTTATCATGTCGAAGGCCCACTTCATTAAATCTTTTTCCATCCAATGATAGGGATTCCATCATTTTCCTCAAGAATCCGATCGAAAACATCCAATGCTATCTGATCGGTTCCGTCGTCGGATCATTTTTCCAATTCCCACATACGAGATAATGCACCAATATGAATACATAACCGTTTATCACATTTAATTGAAATAACCCAAAAGCCCGAACAACATAAATCATTCATATAAAACCCATTATAATCCTTGAAACTCATAATTCTGGCCCAACAGTCACTAATTCCCATGTTTTAACCTACCAAACAATTCAAAGCCCAAGCATTTAAATTATTCATATAAAGCCCACAATTTAAATAATTCATATATAATGGCCCAATTATCATTAAATTGACACACATGCTTAACCCCAAATACACAATCACACTATAATCCAACATGGCGTTCATGCCTCTATTTCACCCAACTCCTCAACTTCCAGAATTTGAACAAGGATTCAAAGAAAACAAATTTATTCAACAATGGTTCACATCATGTTATTCATGTAACCAGGAATGACCACCACCACACATGCTTACGCATATACATCAACTATGAAATCAATTCAAAGATAATAAGAAGCAACACAGATTACATGGCTCTCTATTAAATCATTTAAGAAACATAATGATACCTCAACTTGGACGGATTGTTACTAAATTTATTAATGCATCACACACTGGAAAAATTATGATAATGACAGAAAACACTACAGAACCGATCCACAAGTTAAACCAAAAAAACTTAAAAATCAAAACATGTTTCCCATAGCCAAAGTAATAATCATCCAGACACAATAGCAAATTGTACAGAATTTTCCTTCGGAATTTAGCTAACCAACTCGTGTTTTTCAATCTAATGCAATGAAGTACCAATTATTCAAAAAAACAATTACAACAAGGAGAAACCACAAAAATTGGAGATGAATCGGATGCATAGAAATTGAAGGGTTCAAATATTTTGGCTTTTGATGGTGGTGGTGATGAATTTTCTAAAATTCCAGGTATAAACAAAGGAGAGGTGATTTCGACATAAAATTTCAAAATCAATAGAGACTTCAAACCCTAGAGGCCTCCTTCCCCAAAATTTTCCGAACACACTCGAACTCCCTTTCTCTCAAAATCTCTTCCCTCTGAAAATCGAAAACAAAAAGAACGAGAACCCCCAAAACCAGAAAATTCGAACTCACTCATCTCTCCCTCTCTGAAATCCCATCTCCAGAAAGAAACCAGCAACCAAAAGAAAGAGAACCCCAGAAGAATTGATAGAAAGATGAGAGAACCTGTGAAACCCCGACCCAAAATTTTGATGTTTACACAAAGGAGAAAAACTGGACTAGGCGCACCAGGGGGCGCCTAGTCCAGTGAGGACGCTGGCGAGAAGAGCACAAGAGAAGCTGGAGCGCCTAGGCGCCCGAGAAGCACGCCTAGGCGGTGTGCGCCTAGGCGTGAGCAACGGCGCGCCCAATGGCGCCTAATCCAGTGTGCACACGTAGAGGTCGAGGTCCAGACGAGGAGGCACTGGACTGGGCGCAGCCTAGGGCGCCCAGTCCAGTGGGTGGGCGGATGCGGAGTAGGCGCAGGGGCGCCAAGGCGTGCCCCGCCTGGGCTGGAAAATCCTGCACGCCCAGGATTCCGCCCAGTGCAGCGCCTGAAGGAATTGTTAGTTAAGGCTAGGGCGCCTAGGCGCCCAGGGTAGCGCCTAGGCTCAACCCGCGTTTTCCAAATAGTTCCAGCGAGAGTTTTAGACATTTTTCTGGTTTCGTTTCAGTTCTAGAGAGAGAGAGACGATTCTAGAGAGAGAAGGTCATTTGAGGTGATTATTGGAGATTGGAGCTTGGGTTTGAAAATTTGGGAAGGATTCAAGGAAGATTCAAGCCTTGGAGGTAAGTTTCTTCATTTTTGCATTTTTAGGGTTTTGAGTAGATCTTGTTAGTTTCGTTTAGAGTTGATTTCTTTGGTTTAGATATGTTAATCCTAGGATGATTTTGGATGTATATGTAGATTGGTTTGTGAGTTGGAGTAGAGTTGAGCTTGGGTTGAGTTTGGAGGATTTTGGAGAAAATTCTAGAGAGAGAAGGTGAGTAATTTCTAATTTATGGATTTAGTTCATGTTTATAAGAGTTGTTGATTGTTTATTGATGCGTGTAAGGGTTCGGTTCCGCCACATTGTAGGTTTGGGCAAACCGAAACCCTAGGAACGAAACTTTTGGATTTTGTGGTAAATTGCTCGACACGAGATAGGGGATTTCCAACCATTCTTTCTATCGTTCGTTTTCGATATTTAAGAGCGTTTCGATTTCCATTGGTCGTTTCATTTGTGTTTCCACCTTAATTGCTCCTAAGGGAAAACGAACCCTAATTGTAGATTCTTGCTGATTCTGAATGTTGCATGACCCGATTGTGTGTGTTCCATCATCTATGGGCACAATGTGATTTCTGTTCATGCATCATGATAGTTATGTATATATATATGTAGGTTGTTCATATATATATCTTCTCGGCATGTCATGGCATTAATACATTAGAGTTGCATTGGAGACCGGGTATGGTCTTGGGACTCCTTTAGGATTCTTGAAAGCTACTTGGAGGGATGATGAGGTGATGAGAGTTACCACCGAGTCAAGTGAAATCCAAGTAGGAGAACGCACTAGAGGTATGGTTGATGTGGAACCTTGCCTGGAGTGGTGCGGGAGTGATAGGATCACGCAACCGGGTAATCCAAAAGCGTTTGATGTTGGGGAGCTTGCTCCTGTTCAATAGTCATGGTTAGCGACCATGATATTGATGAGTTGATTTGGTGAGCTTGCTCACGTTCGATATTACATGGAATGAGTCATGGTATCGATGAGGTTTGCTCATTGAGGAGATTGTCCGGGTTGATGTCATATGTGATTGTTGAGTATACGTGCATGTGGTAGATCTCATATTGATGCATAGCCTATTGTTTTTTATTCGGCCATATACTCATGTTACTCCTAACCCTACTGAGCTTCTTGCTCACCCTCTACTTTCATTCCTTCCCACAGGTGATACTGGTACAGGTACAGGTACAGGTACAGGTACTACTGGAGCGGGTCAGTGAGAGCGGGATGTGACATGGATGGCCCTGGGTAGGATGTGGGTGCTAGAGAGATACTATAAGCATGTATTTGTATATGATGTATTGATGTTTATCCATGATAATCTTATAATCATTTGGCACCAGAGGGTGTATGCATGATGTATGCTGAGTTGATTTTTGGTTATATGATATTATGAATTTGATGTTGTGTTATTATGCTATCAGTTTGTGCATGCTGGTAGTGGATGGCCTGAGGCCCCTAGGATTAGGATTGCATGTGATTGAGGCCTGAGGCCTGAGGCCTGGCTAGGTTGCTAGTGTGATGGATTGTGAACATATATATTGCTGCACGTTTGTCTGATGCAGGCGGGGACTCTCCGATATACGGGGAGATGCCGCCGGATTTTCGTTCCGCCGGATGATCGCACTAGCTGCCTAGGACGGTGCCGGAGTGCACCCGTGGCGTGCCCGGATCACCAGAAGAGAAGCCCCCGAAAACTGAAATCAAAAGAAAATCGAAACCCTTCTCCGAAGACCCGAAATCAAAAGAAGAAAGAAAGAAAAAGAAAGAAAAAGAAACCCGATCCCATGATTCACTCCTCACTGAAATCTCAACTCCAGAAAAATCGAAATCATCAAGAAGAGAGACCTCCCCTTTTTCAATTAGCCGTTGCGTCGGCGCCTCCCCTTGCTTTTCCGGTCGGCCTCTTCTCTTTCTTCCGTCTTTTGCTTTTGTTTCCTCCTGATTAGGGTTTAGCTTTGCTACTTGGGTCTATGTAATCTGGGCTGGGCCTTTATTCTAGCATTTTTAGGCTAAGTAGAAATTTGGGCTGGGTTGGGCTTTAGTTGGTTGAGCATTTGTAGTTTGGCTTATTGGATCAATTATTTAGACTCATGCATGGGCTTTTAAATTGGTTCCTCAAATTTCCATTTAAACTTAATTTTAACTTTGGGTACAAACTTGACTTTAATCCAACCTATATTTTGGGGCTTTATTTTTGGGTGAATACCAAGCCGGTCATCTTTTGGGCCACTGTTTACCATTAAGTCACAAAAGGTTCACAATTACAAATGCAGTCACATACATGCTTTAGATTGACAAGTTTACCCTCAGATATTTGAAATTCAAAACATTGGAATTATAACACACTCATCCCACTCAATAGTAACTACCAGCAAAACACTATATACCAGAAACTTCATTTGGAAACCTCCGACCGATTTTCACTTGCAAGGTGTGTTTCCGGTGGGTTTTTTAGGCGACTGACCGGCCATATTTTTTTCCGACCATCTGGCTCATACTGTCTCCGCTTCAGTCATTCCTTCTTGTTCGCACTGTCGACACTACATCATCACCGTGGTTCGCGAGTTCTGGCGTTGAACCATCACTGCTCGAAAAGTCTCTTCCGATAGGTTCTCAGGTATTTAACTATTCACTCGTCCATAAAGTAATCTCCTTTCTCATATCTCTGCATTTTACCGACAACATAAGTTGGCGCTGTTAGTCTTATGCCCCATTTTGGTACTCTGACTCATATGAATACTGTGGGTACTGTGAATACTATGGGTCAAATGGACTTATTATGGGCATTTTGTGTTATTGATGATCGTTATACTGTTGATGCTTTTGATTTCTATGATACTGTAAATTCTGAAAATATTGGTAGTTCATGCCCTAATTTGGTACTGAGTCATATGCATACAGTGGCACTGTCGATACTATGGATTCTATGTAGTAATCTTGCGCAATATTGGCTTCTTGGTGATTTCCATATTGTGAATACTCTTCATTTGTTAGGTACTATGAATACTAAAAGTAGTGGTTATGTCGATAGTTTTCATATTCCTGATTACGTTGGTACTGTAAATAGTCATATGAATACTAAGGGTACTGTGAATACTATGGGTGAAAAGGACTTACTATGGGCATTTTGTGTTATTGATGATCGTTATACTGTTGATGCTTTTGATTTCTTTGGTACTATGAGTCATACGCATACAGTGGCACTGTCGATACTATGGATTCTATGTAGTAATCTTGCGCAATGGACCCTACCTCCGGCTGAGCCGTTTCCATGGTGGGTAGGCCGTTAAACAGAAAAGATAACTCTTCCAGAGGCCCCCGTCGACGTTCCCGGACTCCCTAACATTGTCGTCAGCCGCTACGTCCCGGTTCAAAAATTTTAACTCGATTCCCCTTTCGAAGCTCGCGCGCACGGCGCTATCGGACGGGCTTCCCCCGTCTCTTAGGATCGACTAACCCATGTGCAAGTGCCGTTCACATGGAACCTTTCCCCCTCTTCGTCGTTCTTCTTGGTGATTTCCATACTGTGAATACTCTTGATTTGTTAGGTACTATGAATACTAAAAGTAGTGGTTATGTCGATAGTTTTCATATTCCTGATTATGTTGGTACTGTAAATAGTGAATCAGATGCGCTATTATTGATACTGTAATACTGTCTTTGGTGCTAAGAATTATGGCGAGGAACCGCAATACAGTGCAATACCGATGCAACTTGATTGGATTAGTTGAGGTCATTGGAAGCTTTAAATTTACGAAGAAGCAGATGAACAGAATGCAATCACTTCCGTTTTGGAGATTAATACAATCTATTATTGACCAGAAAATGGAAAAATCTAGATGCCGTAGAAGCGACTTGCATTATCTTGATGACGCAAAGTTGCTGGTAAGCTTATTTAGATTGGTGCTATTAATACTGTCAATACTTTTAATATGGTAATACTGTTAATAATGTTAATACTGTTACTACTGTTCATATGGTAATACTGTTAATAAGGTACATTTTACTTATATTTTGTTTTGTTACATCCATGACAGAACGATACCAATGAGAGAAGGCACAAAAAAACAGAACCAAGCTTTACACTCGTGGAAGAACTTTGCCAAGAGAAATTCAACTTTGAGTTATCTGCAGTCCAGAATTGTCCTCAACAAGAACTCGGATCGTAAGTCCCTGGAATACTATTAAATCTTAATACAAATTAAATTTATTAGTAAAAGCAGACTGATATTTGTGATTAACATTAATTTCAGGGTTGACTGCAGATATCATGTATGTTACATCATGTCCAAGTTGGCAAAACATGAAGCAGTTGAGGAATCATTGCCTACTGACAAAATGAGAATATTCAAAGAAGAAATGGTGGCTAAATTCGTAGACGACTACAAGATTCAGAATGCATAGATCTGGGATCTTCATTGTTGATACTATATTCAAAGCAGAAATAGTAGACGCATCATAGTTATATTATGTATGCTTTCTCTGTTGTTGACTCGTTATTGACAATCTTAACTCATTTTGACTCCAATCATGCAAGTGATACTATTGATATTGTGTATAATATTAGTAGTTCTTACACTGATAATACTACTCACACCATTGATACTAGTCATCCGCGCAATACTGATGGTGTTCATGACACAATTTGCCATACTAATTATCCTGATGCTACTTATCAAGAGGAAGCTGCTAATACTGTTTATACTGCTAATACTACTTATACTCCTAATACTGTTGATGCTGCCTCTCCAGACCAACTGCCAGATAAACGATTTCTGCTACTGTCGGAAGACGAATTATATGCATCAAATTTATACTCGTCGTTAACAGTACCAAACTCCACAACAGTATCAGCCAAATTGACAGTATCACTAGCAATTATAGTATCATTCAAACCAACATTATCACCCATCGCATCTAAAATGTTGACACTATCCACACTAGCACCCCCATTACTCCCCACATTCGACACAACAACATCAACAAATTTCAACCCAAATGCACAGACTAAAGATGTCATTGTCATAAAATCACGTTCACCCTTGATAATGCACCTATCATACCCTGGAACAGAATATGTCAACGAAACTTTATCAATCTCTAATGAAACAAAACTTTCACACAACCTCCTCAAGAACACATCATAACCACAATCAAGATCAACCCTTATCGGTACCACATATTTCTTATACTTGCACATAAGAAAGATATTGGAACTCATAACTACCCAGAACCAAAAGAAAACCCAAAAAACAAAACAAAATGTAAAGTTAACTAGAACTGTTGCGAAAGAAAAATGTCTACCAAACGAACACGAAAATCGATCCGGATCCAGAAAGAAAAGAAGAAACCTGACGCCGGATCTCACAGTTACTTACTTGTCGGAAACTCACCAACAGCTCCCCCACCACACCTTAGCTCACCATCAGTCCGGATCTCACCCTTGCTTACTTGTCCGAAACTCACCAACATCTGCTCCCACCACAACGTAGCTCACCCCCAGCTCCCCCTTACTCGTATGAACTCACTCCTCTGTAAAAGCAATTCCTGTACAGCTTCTATACAATATATGGGTATCGGCGCCTCATAAGGGCAAGAATGGTATTATGAAAAATAACTTCTCTCTCTCCTTTTGAAAGTCAACAAAAACTATGACTAGATGGTAAATAAGAAAAAAGTGTGACTTAATGACAAATGGTGGCACAAAGTGTGACTTTTGTGTAATTTCCCCTTTATTTTTCTATTAATTTTGGATCTTTCTTGGCTAGCTTTGAGCCAAAATTTGGGTACAACACTCCATATCAAAAAAATTTCATTATAGATATCTCAGATTATTAATTTTCTTGATAGTCACAATAAGTAGCAATTTATTATAAAATTGTATCCCCATCAAAATCAATTTTTAGGAAAATTGGGCTGATAATTAAATTCGTAGGAAGCCCATGTTTTATTTTTCCATGTTAGTCCCCACTGTAGCCCATGTAAGCCCAAACCTAAGTGAATCAGGAAACCTAATTGAGATTGCAGTTCCCTAATTGGAGACGAGTGTGGGCCGGCCACCTAGGGTTAGGAAACCCTAGGTTGGTCGACCCCTATATAAACACGCACTAGTGTGTTTCGTTTCCTAACGTTGAGACATCAGTTAACTCGACTCTCTAATTTTCTCCATAATTTTGATTTATAATTTTCAGGTACTTGATATAAGGAGTCCACGCTCTTGAATCTAAGTTTGAGAATTGGTGCATACGGTGGAAGATTCATGGGATTGAGCTTTGAATCAATCCGACGGACTCCAACATTCAATATAGATTATTAGAGATCAATCTAGAGAGATCTCTAGGTACGTAATCTTCAAACAATTAGATATGTCATAGATTATGTATGTTAATCATAATTAGCAAGAAATTTTTGAAAACTATTTTTCTATCGATTACTCCTATGTGCGTTCCTTGGTTTTTAAAACGTTTCCGCTAGTGCGTATTTTCCTACAGGCCACACAAATACGAATATACAAGCATTCAACAAGGTCAACACAACACTAAGAAGAATGGATTGGTCTAAATTCCAATTGAACATCTTAACACTACAGGAAAACCAATTAGCATATTAATTCAAACAAATTGGATAAGGGTGCAATTAAACATACCACTCTTCTAAATAAAAGGGACCAAACAAAAAAACCCAAAACCCTGACGCAAAGTGCGGGTTTATAATCTAGTTATTTCAGATAATGAAAGACATATTGGATTGCTCATATTATATATACATTATTTTTAATTATATGAATATTAACAAAAGAAAGAATACACTTGTTATCTGTTGATTGTCAGTATTTTTTTATTATTGAGAATGATATCATACAAGCTCATCCATTGAACATTGGGTATGAGACTAAACTCAGAGAGCCATCAGGTATATACGCTGAAATTGGATTAGAAAATCATATCACGTAGGATTTAGGGTCCGTTTGGATCAGAGTATGTCTCATATAGTATAAGCTATAATAAAGCGTAAAAGTTGAGAGTGTCTGAGAGTATGAGTGATTGACATATACTCTGAAACAAACATGAGCATATGATGAAAATTGAATCATAACCTCTATTTGTGTTTTTATGTTTTCCCAACGTTTATATAGGTGAAAAACATATGCACATTGATATTTAATTCTTTGAAATACATCACGCTCCTTTTATATTTATAATCACCGAACATAGCTTGACCTTTCTAGAGTTGGAAGAGAAAGTAGAAGAAACCTGAATACCTACATATTTGAAGAACATATATATATATATAAGGTCCGTTTAATAGAGCGTAAGTTTTAACTGCGTATAAACTGTCAATTTACTACCAGGGGTATGTAAAGTAGTTTAATAATGAAATAAAAATTATCGAATATGAATTTGTTGGAAAGAGTTTTATATTTTGAGTTTGAATATATAATATTTTTTAAAATCTAATATATATTTTGACAGACAAAAAAATAAATGTGTGAGAGTGATATGAACAATAGGGAAAATTGAAGGAAAATTAACGTATAAATTTCTGAGCGGAGCGGACCAAATTGAAAAGAAAAGTTGACTTTCAGACATTTTGGAAAAGAAAAAAAAAGGGGAAAAAAGTAATGATTGGAGGGGCAATAATTATCTTGGCAAACACGGCCTTAAACGGATAACAAAAACCACGCCACGTCATAGCCACACACGCAATCCCAACGATCACATCTAAATCCAATCAAATCACAAGAAAACGGAACCGCATCATCCACCGTCCATCACGACAATCATCGTCCTCGTCATACTCACAAAATTACCAAAAACCAAGAACGAGATTGGCATATTTTCACTTTAGTGCAGCGAAGCAAGGGGAATACCCCGCGACGATCCCCAGAGTCCACTCCGTGAACCCCCCCGAAACCCAGAGAAATCTTCGAACCACAACTGAACGAAGAACCCTAGTCTCAGATCTCTCCTCTCCAATTCACGTAAATGCTTGAGGAATCCTCTCTCAATGCTCTCAATTTTGTTCCGTATTGACCCCTGTGTCCTTACCCTTTCCTCAAAATCAACTTATTTGTGATTGACAGTTTTTGATTTCATGCTCTCTCGTGGATCGGATTTTGGTTTCCCGGTAATTTGGCGTTTATCTATTTAACACGATAATTTTGGTTATTTTTTCCTCTTTATGTTTTATTATAATTCTTTATGAGTTTTTATTAATTCTTCATTTATATATTCTTCTGTATACGAATTTATGTTGATTGCATACTACCTCAATTGTGTTTTTTAGGGTTCTGTTTAGTCCAATGTTGATGCTTTCTACTGATGCGTGTTATCAAACTCTCCTGTGTTTACATGTTAGGGTTTGAATATTATACGTATAACTGTTTATATATGATTACCAACCTTTGTGTGCATCTCAGAGCAGGTCTGCGTGTTAGCATGCATTTATGCGTTGTAATATTCACACATAAATCTTTTTAGTTGAGGAAACTTGGAGGAAGAATGACATTCATACTTCACAAGTCAAAAATTTTGTGTGCTTTTAATTTTTTTTTTCCTTTTCACTTGCATGGGTCTCTGTTAAAATTTGGATTGATATTTTGGTTTATGATCAGTAAGATGTGTATGTTTTTGTTGTAGAATGCTGTTAGGAACTTTGTGATATCAAATTATGGGTAGTAGTGAAATGGATAAAACAGCAAAGGAGAAGGAGGCAAAGACTCCGCCTGCAACAACTTCTTCACAGGTCTAATTGAGTACTCCAATGAATTCCCTTTCACTGTCACTTGTTGACTTGAAGTTGGTCTCTTGTGCTTTTTTCGTCGTTCTCTTTTTATCTTTTTCCTTTCTTGTGAATGTCAGGAGCAGTCTCCGGTTGCTACCCCTGGTACATTCAATCAGGACTGGTCGGGATTTCAGGTTCTATAGAAACGCCTACAGACTTCAGTTCTTACTACTTTTTGGGATAGTAGTGTGGTAATAACATGGTAATTTGTTTTCCCATGAACAGGCTTATTCTCCCATGCCTCCCCATGGATACTTGGCGTCAAGTCCCCAAGCTCACCCATATATGTGGGGGGTTCAGGTACATATGATTCTGGAGTGGTGTTGTGGGAATGTTGCATTAATTGTTACTGTTTGCTGATGTAGTGAACTTTTTTGAATTTGGTATTTTGTAGGCTTGTTACTCAAAATGTTTGGCCATAAGTCTTTGATGACGATGATGATGAGTGGTTTATAATCCTTTGGAATTTTTTGTTTTTTCTATTAAAATTTTGCAAAGGGAAATTATTGCCTGTGATCAGCCTGTTCTCGGTGCCTTTACTTCTGTGATCAATATTCCTGCTATGTCAAGTAAATTAGCATACATGCTTTTGCCCCCTAAATTTATTATAAATGTCTTGAATTAGATGCGGGTGTTTATATTTTTAATCGCATTGAATGATGTGGGTCTGGATTTTGTTTGATACTCTCTTGGTAAAAACATTCCTTGCAAACACATCTACATTTAAGTTTTCTATGCTGACGTGACTCAGCCTTATTTTGATTAAATAACAATGAATTCCTCGGACTTGTGAAGTGTGTGTTAATTGGAAATGCAAAATGTGCATTAGTCAACTATGAAATTCATCGCCACTGTTTTTTTAGCTTATGGTAGTGCTTTTGCGCTGTGGTTTCCATTGACTTACTTGATTTTTAATCCAAATATTAGATGGGAAACATGGAACATGGGCCTATGATAATGAATCTGATTAGCCCTTTCAATCCAACCTTTTTAGATTTTTTACTTTATTTTGTGGAGTTCTTTACTTTTATGTTTTTCTCTGACATGTGGGACTAGCATTGTCTTATCTTTCCTCGTTTGGTACTAGGAAAGCATTGATTGGGATTTTGGTGATTTTATGTGTTATGTGGCAGAAATGTTTTAAGAAGTCTATAGAGAATTTTGTTAGGCATTTTAATTCCTGATTCTGGTTGGCTGTTGGTGTAGTTTTAATATGTACTTTCAAATGCAGCATATTATGCCTCCTCCCTATGGTACTCAGCCACCTCCGTACGTTGCAATGTATCCCCATGGTGGCATATATGCTCATCCTTCCATTCCTCCGGTATATTCTTTTCCAAATACTGTAGATGTGGTTCTCTTATTGTCACCGTATGTTTATATTCTGGATGCTAACAAATTAATTGTCCTACATCAAACTTAAACAGGGTTCATATCCTTTTAGTCCGTTTGCTATGCCATCACCAAATGGTGTCCCTGATGCTTCCGTGAGTTTACCATTACTACTGCTTTCTATGGTTTCGTTGCTTGAGTTTTGTGTGTTGTGTATACTGTTCAGTGTTTTTTTTTTAAATTTCTGAGTCCTTGTGTAGGGAAATGCTCCTGGCTGCATTGAAGCAGATGGTAAGCCAACAGAGGTGAAGGAAAAGTTGCCAGTCAAAAGATCAAAAGGTAGTTTGGGCAGTTTGAATATGATAACAGGGAAGAATAATGATACTGGGAAAACATCGGGAGCATCTGCAAATGGAGTTTATTCTAAAAGGTACGGTGAGCGTTTTCTGAGCATCTCCCTCACTCAATTTCGGATTTCTTTGTAGTGTAGTTTATTCTGACATATATATCAACCGTAGCTTTTGATTATTTGGCTGAAGTTTTCTCATTTGTTAAGTTTACTTTTTAAGCATCTCTACCTATTGAGACAAAACAGTTATCTATCATTTATATAGTTTTTTTCCCCACTAAGTGATTCCTTTAATACTTGTCAATTGTCATAATGCCAAATCACTACTGGATTTAGAAGTATTCTTTGGAGTGAGTTGAGCCATTGTTACCATAAATCATGTTGTCTGAAAAAAAATTTCTGATGAAATTACTCTGTATTGGTAGTGCGGAAAGTGAAAGTGAAGGTACAAGTGAAGGAGGTGATGCGAATTCTCAGAGTGTGAGTGTAATCCTCTCTCTTTAATTTTAGATGCACCATCAGTTGGCTTATTTATTTGTAATTCAACATGCCAGTTGCATTTTGTCAATTTAAGGATGGTACTTTATGTTTCATATATTCATGTCTCTCTTCTTCATTCAATCCATTAGTCATATATTGTTTCTCATGAAAGTGTTTGGCTGTGCACATGACCAATTTAACTCCTTTTCCCAGTGGTGTGCATTAGCTGTGTAATGTGAGAGTAATTGTATTTGTTGTGAATCTGTTACACGGGTTGGATAAATTTATATTCGACATTGCAGATTGGTATATCTTCTCTCTTCCAATAATCTTGTTTTGGTTTGAAGATGGGGGGAAATTCAAAGCCGTCAAAACAAAAAAGATAATCATTATTGAAAGTTTAAACAAAATATCATTGTTTATGAAAAGTTAGGGACCTGGGATTAGGGTATACATTTGGTGATCGAGTTTAAAATGGTTGGAAAAGGGCAGCCTTCACTATTTTTCTGTGTTCACAATACATGAGGACAGTGGAACACATGCTATATGTTCACTTCCATATTACTTTTTGAAGGCTCCCATCTAAGGACAGTTTTTTCAGTGTGATTAAAGAACTGCCCTTGGATTTTGTTTGTAAAACTCCGAATGCAATTTTGATCTTTAATACGTATTAATTTTATTTCTCATCATTATGATGATTTGTATCCATCCTGTTTTCACCGGATTAGTGCGATGTTTTATCCCATTTATATTGCTTTTCCATTTGTTGTAAAGTAATGAAAAGTAATACTTTAATGCATCTTAATGTCATTGAAAATTGTAGGATTCACAGATGAAGTCAGGCGGTGGGCAAGATTCTGGGGAAGGTTTGATTGGTCTTAAATATGTTTTATAATGTTATTAACAAATCCAAAGTACGTCATGTATTGAGGAACCATTTCTGTAATTTTGTTACAGGTGGGACATCTCAGAATGGCAGTTCTGTACATGGTTCCCAGAATGGAAGACCTAATACAGCACATACACTGGTCAATCAACCAATGGCTATTGTCCCTATATCTGCTGCCGGTGCTCCTGGAGCTATTTCCAGTCCCGCAACCAACTTAAACATTGGAATGGACTATTGGGGAGCTCCAACTTCATCTGCAGTTTCTGCAATGCGTGGAAAGGTTCCTTCTACACCAATTGCAGGAGGAACAGCTGCTGCTGGGTCCAGGGATATGGTTCAATCACAGCCTTGGCTACAGGTTAAACTTGTTCCATTAATGCTAGGATTCAAGACTGCTGCCAGCGCCTTGTTAAGTTGTTATCATTCTTTTTTATATTTTAATCACTGAATTGTTCAAATACCGGATATACTCTTCTCCAATTAAACTTTTGTTTTAATATCTTTTATTTTTTCTTGATGAGATTTATCTTATGGAAAATAAAGAATTATGTTCCTCAGAATGCTGCTAGCTGCAAGTTTTTCTGGAAGTCACATATATTATATATATATTAGAAAGGACAATGATGCCTTTATCATCAAGGGTCATCTTGTTTCTTTTCTCTGTTTTTTGATAAGTGACACTCAAGTCAACTTCATAAGGTTGTTGAGTTACGCACTAAATGCATCACAAAAACTATTGGTGAATTGTTTTTGTGATCAAAATGTTACTAGCAAGTGTTAAAGAATCCTAACCCATGTAATCAATCTTGTCGGGTTAGGTTTGGATTGATTCATTTTTAGATATTCTGAAGAAGAAAAAAATTAAATGTTTATCACTTTGTTTTGATTTCAAATTACATTTATACTTCATATCATAATCTCCCATTATTAGGTTTTACCTATTCAATTCCATTTCATAAAGCCTCCCACCGTTTGGGTTGTGATGGTTTTACACCCCCTCAATTGTGACTACTAATAAGCACTAACAAATTTCAAACATATTGGCAAGCTGTCACAGTTACTGGACAAGGTTTCTGAAAGCCTTAAAGGAATGCGATGGGACATAATAAAAGCCAGCTTCTTCTGTGCCTTGCTATTGTTTAGTTGTTTAGTTTCGTATTTTGTAATCGTGTTGGTGACATTCTTTTTTTCTTGGTTTTAGGATGAAAGAGAACTTAAGAGACAGAGAAGGAAGCAATCAAACAGAGAATCTGCTCGTCGGTCGAGGTTGCGTAAACAGGTAATGAACTATCCCTTTGAATCCACTAATCCTGCCCGACACCTTTATAACACATGGGTTCTGAATTCTTTGGGTTTACATTCTTGCTTTTGTGCTAGGCTGAATGTGACGAGCTCGCCCAACGTGCTGAAGCATTGAAAGAAGAAAATGCCTTTCTTAGATCGGAGGTGAATCGAATCAAGAGCGAGTACGAGCAGCTTTTTGCAGAGAACACATCACTCAAGGTCTTATGATCTAATTTCAATGAAGTTTGTGTGTTTCTGTGTTCTTACCAATGATTATTCATCCCTTTATTCACTGGTCTTGCAAATCTGCTAAGGCTCTCACTAGTGTATTTCTAGAGATTCTTTTTGGTCTTGTTTCTGGAGAGGACAGATTCAGTACTATTTATTCCTGCCAATTGGCGTTTGTATATTTATTTTTAAAAGAAACTTTGTCAATCAGAAGTTTAAACCCAAATGCATAAGACGCCATAACTGGGCAGTGTCGACGTGTTTTGTCGGGCAGTCGGGATTGCAGATGATTGTGATCTTTCTCAAATAGCAGTTGAAACAACTGAAAGAAATGCCGGATTTGTTTTTTAGAATTATCACCCAACACCTACCTTTTGCGTCTTAAAACTCTTTTCACTGATAATTTAATTGGATTCGACCTGCATTGGAACCATGTTTTTTATTTGTTTTGCTGTCCACCAAAAGTTTGAAAAGAAAATGGCTTTATTTCAGGAGAGGATTGGGGAAATGCCTGGACATGAAGATCTTAGGTCTGGCGGCAATGATCAGCGCCCAAGCAAGGATACACAGCATACTTAACAAACAGAGCTGAATTCACAAGGCGGTTCCTAAGAACTAGCAACCACCCTTCCACCATGCAACTCTGCAGGGGAATAACCTAACCAATTAGCAACAGGAAGATCTATTTAGCATTTAGTGTAAGATTTATCAAAGCTGACCTCTTACAGTTTTAGGATCTTTGTATTTCATATCATCCCTCTTTTTCCGATTTGGCTTATCTGTAACAGTAGACGACCTGGGATGGTATATAGAGTGTGAAATTCTTCTTGTACCCTTGTTGTTTTCAAAAGGGTTGTTAGTATTCACACTTTTATTTTGCAAAGGCTTATCTGTATTAAATATGGCTGATTGTGTAACTTAAGAGAATCAATGAACTGTAGTTAGTGGAACTGCATATGGTCAATTTTTTCCATGAAGTATTCAGAGCACTGATTCTGTCCTCCCAATCATCCTTCTTTTGCTTGGTTTCATTCGAAAGCATTTGATACTTTAATGCAATACGACTCTAATCTGTTTGGTATATTTGTTTTTTTATGCATTTTCTGTTTTTATTTTTTTTAAATAGAAAAATAACTTGAAAGCATGTTTGGTTGTCCATTTATAAAACATGAGAAAGATGAAATCACTTGAAAATTGAAAGGAAAAAGATGTTTTTGAAGAGTTAAAAATATGAGAAAAAACCAATAATGGACCATAAGTGGAATTTTATATAGTATAAAGTTTACGCCAGCTACACGTCTTTGATGGGCAACGTGAAATCTCTCCCTCTCTTTGCTGTTGGATTGCATAACTCGTATCTTACATTCTACGGGTTGGGTTAGGACGGGTTCTTTAATCCCGCCTCAATCCAAGATGTCTAACAAGCAGAAGAAGCTAATTCTGTTCAAAAAATTCGGGCCCCATTTGAGTCTGCATACATTGTTTTTTCGAGTGTTGTATTTGCAGTTGTGTATATATTTATTATTGCGTACACTGTTTTTTGCCTTTGATTCTACACACATTCGACTTTGGCTCACATAATTTTACTTTCTTTATATTCTCGAATCAAGTAATTGAAGCCGTAAGAGAGAAAGAGTAATTGAAGCTGTATATTCACTATTGATATGAGAAATGCATTGAGCCAATATCCCAATGGTCTAAAATTGTCACGTCTGATTTGATTTTTATTTTGGATAAAGAGATATTATATGCTATACTTATATTTATTTATTTCTCTAAAATTTTCTTATTTTTTTTGATGCACCGATCTTAAGTCTTGTGCAACATACATATGTCCTCCTCCAATCACTTGAGGTTGAGGCGTCGTCCACAGCCAAAAGTTAGTGAATTTATTAGGGTTTCATATCACTAGGTCCCTCATTATAAATTCATATATAACTATATCTGTGACTCAATCAAATATATCAATAAATTATTCATAAAATTTTGGACAAAATTACTCTTCAAATCTAAAATAATATAACATACAATGCCAACGATTTTTTCTCTCTTTCATCTTTTTTTGGGTACCTAATGACAAATTCTAAACCAATAATCAAGATTCAAGTAAGCAATTCTAATGACTTTTAGCCTCCATTAATCAAGAACAAAATATTATATATTCTCACATTTCACAAACAGTCATAATGCCTTTTAGCCTCCACTAATAAAGCACATGGAGTACTTCATCAAAGATATTAACAACAAATTATACACATTATCTCATCAAATAGAACAACAAGAAGACTTGATAATAGTCAATATTATCCTCAATCTGTAATCAAACAGGTTACCAAATAAGAAAAAAAACCCAAAAATAGGCATACAAATTTGCACAACAAATCAGCAACAATTTTATATTCAATAACAAACAATAAAAAAGCATCAAAAAAAAAAGAGCACCTATTGAAGTTGCACCCTTCTGTTCTTTATAGAATAAAATTATTCTATTATTGAATCTGAATCAAGATTTTCTACGAATTCTCGTTCAATGTAGATAACCATCACATCTGCCAAAAACTCATCTTCCATTTTATTTCGAAGATCATTTTTAATAAGCTTCATAGATGAAAATGTTCGTTTTGTAGTTGCAGTGGACACAAGAAGAGTTAAAACAAGGCGAACCAAATTGTCGATATGTAAGTAGTACTGTGACTTATTTGTTTCAACTAATGCCCTCAACAATTTAGAAATTGTTGATATATTTTGAAATCTCTCATGATGAAGTACATCAACCCTATAATTCTCCAACTGACATCTCAAGTAATGCATTTCTTGATCACTAAAATCAGGCGAATAAAATTTCTTGGCAAGAGCGCATACATGATCAACTTCAAATGATTTGAAGCTGTCATGTGGTTGTAAAGTAGAGCTGAGCTTAAGGATTTCAACTGCATCATCATTGAATCTAGAATCAAGCTCTTCCAACTGAAAATCTATTGCAGAGTTGAATACATCAAAGTGATAATGATGCTCAATTGTGATGGGATCCTTTTGCTAACAAGAACGACTTGTAGCCTCTTTGTAACAAGAATTCATATTAGGTATATCAATGACATACTCTCTACAAACTGATTCCACATGCCTAAGAAGACTATCAAAACCATCATTTCTCAAAGTTCGAAGCAGTGATTTCGTAGATGATACTAGATCTATTGCATTCAAGATATCTAGAGATTTGTGTTGTAAGGCCCGACAAAGCAAATTTGTGATCCTCATGACTTTATGCATCAAATACAATATGAATAAGAAATCGAAATATCTCATCACAACTAGAGAATCGACTGCTTCCCCACGTATAGCATTAGAGGATCCCTCACCTACCATTGTTCTGAAGCACTTTAATAGTTGCAAGATACATATCTATTAAACTGAAAAATAGAATCAAAATGAGAGCTCCATCAAGTTGCTCCAGCACATTGCAAACTACCAATATGATTTGCCTATTTACCAATTTCATGTTCACCACTAGCAACCATATGTGCAATCTCAATAGCTTGAGCAGATTGTAACTCGGTATGACGCTTAGGAGAAGCACTTAGAAGATTGACAATTGATGTCAACTTCAAAAAGAATAGCCAAACTGATGTCTCTTTTCCTGAAGCTACAACTAGTGCTAGTTGTACTCGGTGGGCAAAACAATGTACATAATATGCATATGGACAATCTCTATTAAATAAGGCTTGTAATCCATTTCATGCTCCATGCATATTGCTAGCACTATCATATCCTTGACCTCACATATTGTGGACATGTAAGTCATATCGAGCAAGTGCATCAAATATATTTTGCTTTAGTGTTAAAGCAGTAGTGTCCCCAACATGCACAATTCAAAAAAAAAATGCTCACTCAGAAAACCATGAAGATCAACAAATCTCAACACAATAGCCATCTGCTCTTTGTTAGACGCGTCTTTTGCTTCATCAATCAAAATACAAAACTTTGCATCACCAACTTCTTCACGAATTTTAGTTCTCACCTTGTTGGCCATAATATGCAAAATTTCCTTTTGAATCCTCGGCGAGGTATACATTGCATTTTTTTGGAGCTTTCTCTAAGACTACATCACTAATGTCAACATTCAATCAGCCCATAAGTTTCACCATCTCTATAAAATTTCCACGATTGCTAGAAGTTAGAGATTCATCATGACCTCTAAATGCACAAGCTTGCAAGCTTAGCCACCGACTACTCTCAATTGTTGTCGTAAGTGGCAATCGATTCTTTTAAACTTCTTCTACAGTTTGTGCATTCATCACTTTGTCAATATGTCCAGTTACTTTCATTAAGTCTTCAACACATTTCACTGCATTACTATGTGGTGAAGTAGGACCTCCCACATGCATCAAAAGTGCACATCTAACTCCATCGTTAACCCTCTTCCAACTATTAAACCTAGGGGTGTTCGCGGTCGGTTTCAGTCAGTTTTTAAGACTATTAAATACAAAACCAACACGGTTGGTTTTTATACAAATCATAATCGAAAACCGACCAATGATAAATTTGATATTAATAAAACTAACCAATCGGTTTAGGTCAGTTTTCAGTCGGTTTTTGGTCTTTTATAAAATACTCCACCTAGAAGCTACAATTACATTCATAAATTCATACTACAATAGAAAATGAGAAGCAAAAAAAATTCTTTCTTAAATTCAATTTGACATAACCTTTCTAAATAAAATAGGCTTTGAACCTGACAGATGAACCAGTTACAATAAAATTCAATTTCACAAAATGACTGCAATAGTCAATCACAAAATGACTAGCAACCTAGGAGTGGTAGTATCATTGTATCTGCACTATAACAGAAGCCTAAGTTAAACAAAATGACTAGCTCTAGCAGACATCAGTGGACCAGTGATAGTATCAGTGCAAATAATTCATGGCATCCAAGAAGGCAAAAGCTGCAAAGAAGAAAATCCCAATTAATTCTCTATTAGCAAGAAAAAATAGCATATTAACTAAACAATAAAAATAAAATAGAAAATCACAAATGAAATCAAAGGTTTGATGTGCATAATTTTTTGCACTAACTAGCATTTGCATTTTCCTCGATGACATTTTCCCCCATTTTTAATCTCCCAATTTTTTCATGAATCTCTGCAATAAACAAGTAGTCAAGTATGAATAATATATAATAAGGCTATAAGTTACATAAAACAATTAAAGCATATGAAATTATACCACCTTCAAGCTTTTCGTAATCTTCAATTTGATCCATAGCTTCTCGAAGATTGATTGGAGATGAACGGATCCAATTTTGGGTGCAAATTAGGGCCTCAACTGTAGAAGGATGTAAAAAACTACGAAATGGATCGATAACTCGTACCGTCGTGCTAAATGTTGATTCGGAAGCCACTGTAGACACGGGAATCGCAAGAACATCTCTTGCAACTAAAGAAAGCACCTGGTATCTACTTCCATTCTTCTTCCACCATACAAGTAGATCAAAACCATCTTTGTCATCTTCCAAACTCTCTCCCAAATATCGATCAATTTCAGACTTACTTTCCAAAGATTGTGAATCTTTCAAATGTTTGTGAAAACTCGCCAATCTCGCTGCCTTCATATCCTTAGGCAGAGAATCATTGCTTCCTATCCTATTTAATTGACTCCCTTTCTCTTGTGTGTTACTAATTCCATCTCTTTTCACATATGCACCATATAGACGAGTCAAAGAATCTCTAACCTTATCTGTCAAACCAGGAACTAAATTGAAAGAAAATTCAATCATCTTTAATTTGTATCGAGGATTAAGAACAAATGCAATAAATAATAGACAGTTCATATGATCGATATTGCCCCAGTACTTTTTAAAATTAGCCATCATATTCACAGCCACATTTCTCAACATTTCATTACTCAAAGTACAATCAGACTCAATAGTGTCTTGAATCGTTAACAACTACATAATAAAACCATTAGCTATGACATGTTGAGACCCTGAAAAATGCAAAGTGGCATCATAATTTTTTTTGAGAAACTTCACAAATAACCTTTCTTTCTCCCAATCATCACTAGTAGGAATCCCAAAAGTAATGCTTCTCCCTCCATCACCACCCACATCTTCCATTGATGAACGTAAAAAGTTTGAATCTTCCTCCTCTAATCGTTCAAAGGCCTTTTGATATTTTTCAACCCTACCTAACACCTCATAAGTGTAATTCCATCTTGTAGCCATATCTAACACAACTTGATGTTTATTAGGCAACTTTTCTTTCTCAGCACACAACTTAAATGTCTTCAACCTTTGGGGAGAAGATCTAACATATTTAACTGCATTCCTAACCTTGATAATGCACTCATTCATATCTTTCAATCTATCACTAACAATAAGATTTAAAATATGTGCACAACATCTCAAATGTAAAAATTCATGCTGCAAAATAGTCCCCTTTGTATTTTGTGTCTTCTTCTTTAAGAAATCAATGACCAAGCTATTAGAACTCGCATTGTCAATAGTAAGGGTTAAGATCTTATCTATCCCCCATTCAAGCAAACATGTTTCTACACCTTTACCAAGTGTGGATCCCTTATGATTCTCAACAAGACAAAAATTAAGAATTCTCTTGTGCATTTTCCAATTGTTGTCAATGAAATGTGCGGTAAGGCACATGTAATTCAAATTTTGTATAGAAGTCCATGTGTCTATAGTAAGAAAAACACGCTGCCCTTTAAGGGATTTTTTCATCTTCAGCTTTTCCTGCACATAACAATTAACACATTCCCGGGACATGGTAATACGACCAGGCATATTTGTCCATTTAGGACAAATTTCACGAACAAACTCTTGAAACCCCTCTCCCTCTACAAATTTGAAAGGATGGATCAACTGGTGGCATAGGATGCATTTGCCCTATGTTAAAGGTATGATGTTGCGAGTTCGAATCATGCAACAACCCACCTAGAGTCAGTGAGGCTGGATAGGGGATAGGTTGGGGGTAGTGGTCCATGGGCCCGGCCACACAGTAACGACTGGGGTGGGTCATTACAAAAATGATCCCAAACCCAAGATCTTTTAATAAAAATCTCTTTCTGTGGAGGTTTACTAACTTTTGAGGCAAAATCTTCTACATCTTCAGTTGGATTTGGACCATTTGGTGGTTCTTTACTCATCTCAAAAGTCCAAGTAAATTCCAAATAACAATCAATAGGAGGTGAGAATATAACCTGAATCAAGGCAAAGAGACGTCAAGAATTGGAGACTGAGGCAGAGATGAATTCATGAAGGGAAAAGAGTTAGGACAGGGACAGACTTCTGCCTTCATCAATAGCCGCTAATTTCTCAAGTCAGTAATGTATATGTTGAATCTTGTAATTGTATCATGCGACTTGCAAGTTGCAACAATGCCCTAGTTTTACTGGGAATGAGCTTATGCAACAATTAAAAAAATGTTGGTGGGCTACTACTTTGGGCCTTCGACTTAAGAGTAAAAATACAATTGGGCTTCCATTTAAGTCCAATTAAAAAATTCTGTCTGTTTCGGTTAACCGAAATACTTGTTATATGAAAGTACTAACCGACTATTTTTTAGTTACAAAACATGCAAACCGACCGAATGTAAAATATTGGAACATAAAAAATCGACCAAACAGTCGGGATGGTCGGTCGGTTTGGTCACCATGGCTTTTGAACAGCCCTAATTAAACCATTCAGTAATGAATGCAGGATGGAGAGGCACTTTATTTTGAAAAACAAAGCATGGAAAACAAAATATTGCATCCTTTGACAGCGAGTACTCTAACCAAGGAAAGTTTTCAAATCATGAATATTGAAATTTACGGTATTGTGACCCTGATTTAGTCCTCGGATACTATATCAATCGCATAAAAAATAGAGTCACCACCAATTGAAGTACAATTGGAAACTAAAAATACTCGCGAATCAAAAATGGGGGTACGGGAGTCGATTGAGTGTGAGAAATGTATTAGGCACCCCACGAGTCTTGTTTAAAACAGTTACCGAATTAATTAGTTGGTCATCTTAATAAAAACTTGCTATCTGCAAGATATGGTTATTTTGAAATAAATGAATCTATTTAGAAAATGCTATCAACTTATGATAGTTTTTTTTAGTAAAAGTTTTCAATAAAAATTTAATGTAAGATTAAATACTATACCAATTTATGGTAAATTTAATTTTAAAACATACCGACTTATGGTATGAAAAAAATGAATTTTTGTTTTAGAAATTGAAATATATTTGAAGAAAAGTTGATTTTAAATTCGACATACCAACTTATGGTATGTAAAAATGAATTTTAGATTTAGTTTTAATAATACTAATTTATGTTCTTTTATTGAATTAAACTTGAGTGGTACAAACCTATGATCCTAGATTACCCTCAACTTATAACAAACCCCAAGAATATCAACTTATGATAATCTTTTGATTTTTAAATTGCTACCTTATGGCAATGAATGGATTTGTAAATACCCATGTACGACATTTGAGTATAATTTGAGAACATTAACTATTGACTTTTCTAAAAACTAAATTAAATCAGTATAACTCATAATTCAAATAAAAATCAACTCATGATCATTTAAAATAAAAATAATGTATATTTAAACTATCTCCACATATACACCCTTATGATAAAATTCAAATAATAGAATGTCCAAATTAAACAGGTCATTCGAACGATTAAATTACCCTATTTGAAGGGCCAAATATACATATAAGAATAATATTAAAAGATATAACAATAATATCATCACAGTTAAATCCCACATTATTCGGTCCATAAATTTTTTTCAATAAGTCAGAACTGCTTAATAACAAATTCAACAAACAAATAAGTGAGATTATAATTTAATATATCAAAACAATATCATATTGTCCGAAATTTTATGAAAATGTACCAATGACTTCTAGATTAAAGAAAAATAATTGGAGTCATTTAATCAAATATAATATGTGCATTAGCTCAAGACAGGCTTTCAATATCTATTGGATTTAATTTTAAAAATACCAACTTATGATAGTAAATTATCTCCAAAAATATCAACTTATGATATTTAGTTATTCCTAAGCCTACCAACTTATGATAGCTTTTGGATTCGATTTACAAAGAGTCCATTATCCATTTATCAAACTTACCCATACATGCATAACACCACATCACATTATAGATGATACCTGTATATATATATATATATACACACACCAAGCATCTCATAGATACATATATAATATAACTTGCCGACATAACAACCCACACGCATATATATATATATATGTATATAATATAATATGCTATACATGAAACATTCAATATATATGTATATGTAACATTCTGTCGTCAAAACAACATACATATACAAACAACACACACACACATATATATATATATATATATATATATATATATTTATATAACATCCAACATACATATATAATATATATGCACATATCATCACACATACATATATCTATAACATCACACACACACACATACATATACATATATATATATATATATATCTTTATGTAACATCCAACATACATATATAATATATATGCACATATCATCACACACACATACATACACACAGATTCATCCTTCCAGATCAAACAAGCTAGCATCAACAAATACCCATAAAAATCAAACTTAATCAAAACAAGAAATTACCCTTCCAAATCTTCCCTAATTGAACTCACAAATCTGATGAGAGAGAAAGTAGAACTTGAAGATTTTGGTGGTGATGGTAGAAGAAAAGAAGATTTTTGGATGTTGGAATCTATTGAAGAAAGAAAGGTGCGACGACAGTGATGGTACTTTGGTAAATGAACATGGGTGCTTGGTGAAGTCTAAGCAAGGGGATGATAGGTGGCAGTGATGGTGGCTTTTGTTTGTGGTTGGGAAATGTTTCAAATGGTGATGGTGGGATGATGAGTCTAGTATGAGGAGGAAACACAAAAGGGAAAAGGGTTGTGATGGATATGATATGAATTTTTCTTAACTTTGTTGGCAAGAGGAAACTCAAGGTGAAGATTAGGAAAGATGGTGATCAAAGATGGAAGACCCTCTTGCCCACTTCGTAGTAGCTTTATAGAAATATGGAGATAATCATGGGTGAGATTGTAGATTCACGGAAATGATGGAGTCACAGAAATGAAACCCATGAATAAATTTTTTTATTTTTGTATGACCCATGACTTCTCAAAAATTAGGAGTGTCCAATAATAAAAATGCAAAGTCCATATTATATGCCTGACATGAATTATTTTTGACAGAAAATACCAACTTATGGTATGGGTACATAGTCTTAAAAATACTAACTTATGGCATGTGACTGAATTTAATCCTAAAAATATCAACTGATGGTATTTCTTGGAGTTAATTTTGGTCACCGAATTTCATAATTAAAAGAATTGTCTCATGTAGTCACACACACACACACATCTATTATATGTGATTTTGATATATACATAGAGAAAAATGTGTCTCTTTCACATTATATATATATATATATATGAATTATAGATACATATATCATATATCAAAATAAAAGTATCACTTTTCCACTCAATCTTTCACATTTATCAGATCACAACATACTTTAGAATCCCTAGTTTGGGCTAAGTTTCTTATTTACATTCTTGATAATCCGTGATACAAACATTTCTAGTGTACGACATCATCACCGAAATTATTATTAGTACTCCTAATAAAATCGCAAAAATAGTTTTTCCCTCTTCTTGTTTTCTCTAAACACAAGGTCCCACTATTTTATTTTACTCTCATTTTCCATTCCTATTTTTATTATTTTCTTTGAAACAATCTCGGACGAAAACTGGTTACTACAGCTGTCTCCTTTGTGTATCTTTTATGAAATAAAAGGTAGACAAAGGTGTAGTCGGCCGAATTTTGTTCGGGAAAAAATTGAAACGTGAGATACTTTACTTTAAAAAAATACTCAGGATCACTAGAGCTATTTCTGGCTTGACTGAAATTGGAAATGAAAAATGCTTGGGATCACTAGAGTCATTCCCGGCTTGGCTGGAATTGTGAACGAGTTTCTACTTTACTGAAATAGTAAATAAATTTGTAACCATGTGTTACTTGAATAATTTTGAAAAGAAAACATTCCTCATGCTAAACAGGAATACACAAATTAAAAGTTATTCTTGAAACTAATACAAACTCTTGAATATTATTCATAACTAAATATTGTCTGCGTCACTGGACTGGGAACAAACACACCTTACCAAAAGCTGTCTAAACCCACAAGTTTCCAAATGACTGGTACACCTAACCTAGCTGCCAATAACAAAGTATCTGTAACTATAGTTTGAGGACTTACAATATTGGACGTTTCGTCCAGTCCATGCCTAGGATTCCATAATGCCCTATTTCTACACATTTCCCTACCAAACTAGCCCAACTCAGGGCCTGTGTTATGAGAAACTTCCCTTGTAGGTAAACTTCTAGTTAAGGAACTAACGGTAGCACAATGAGACCATCCCCGACAGTTACCCTTAAAGCTCCCAAACAAGCGATTGTACCATCACAAAATAATAAACAACAATATTGCAATGTCCATAATACTCAAAAATAATAATAATAAAATGATGGGAAATAAAAACTTCTTTGTTGAAATTCTGGGTTGTCATGATTTTTTGGAGGATAAAAATCTTGTTGTTGAACTATCGAAGTAGGAACCTACACGGTATGCAGTCCAAAGTTACCGCTTGACTGACTTAGTGTATGAGATACAGCCCCATTGTAGCCTGCAATATATGTCATTAACTGATCCAACTTTTTGGACAACTAGTCTAGACGTGCCTTGATCTGCATCATCCTTTCAATTATAGCGGTGGTTCCTGATGAAATGGGTGAATGAATAGTAGAAGATCCACCCTGTGTATGAGTATCAACAATCTCATCATCCTTGAATCTATTAATCAGGTTACGGTCAATTATACGCCGTGGATACTGCAATTCTTCATATGCTTCCCAAGGAACTCTGACTTTCGCGCACAATGTACAAATCAGGGAAGGAAGACAAAGTCCTATGGTGGATGTAGGACAAGAACTGTTGAGAATAGAATTATGTAACACTTTGCCAACATCAATTGCTTTTCCAAACAAAATAGCATAAAACAAAATTGCTCTATTTTTGGGAATGTCAATTGAATGTGTACTTGACATAAGTTTCGCCCAAATAAAATGCATCTAGGCCTTGCTATTCTTGGTCAGAACATAGGCAGAGAATGACACTTCCATTCTTTTAAATTTCTTCCAAGCAGTGCTTGGTTTACATGATGCTCGAATCACTGCATCAATATCAATGTGAGACTCCAACAAAGTACAAAAATCATCATTTGTAATATCAGGAAGATTATAGACAACATTGATAGTCTTACTATCAAACGGGACCATTATACCTCGAGCATATACCACTTTTCTATATCCTTCTATCATATTAGCGTAAAATTCTCTTACCACTGGAATAGCTGCAGCCTGTGATGATGGAACAAGATCTTCCCAATTTCTATCAGCAATAATTTTTGCAATAGTGGGCTCTGGCACCAGAGAAATACGGAAACCTCTCTCTGGGATAATCTTTCGCCCTCCTAACAATTGCTGGTACTTTTCAAATGCTTCTTGACTCACAAAATGATTAACATCGTACAGTTGAGGAGATAGTCTGCGTCATTTTTTGGAAACCATAATACTTGTAAAGACAAACTCAAATGAAAGGAAAACGGAATTCCGGATCAAACCATAAAATGGGAGAAAGTTTCCCTATTATGAGGGCTTATAGACGAAGTGTTCCATTAATGTAACAAGAAAGACTTGGCACAAATTTTTCTAACAAAGTCCAATTGATGGTGACGTAATTTCCTGGGCAATAATGACTCGTGAGCCTTATGTCGAGAAAACAAGTGACAATAGTCAATAGGGATTTTGAAAAAGAAATTGCTGGGATAAAGACAAATGGAGACATGATCTTAACATTGACGATACAATCACTGGTCTGATTGAAAATGTCGACCATGGAAAGGGAACATTGCCCACCAAACTAATGAATAATTACATCAAGCAAACAACGAAGTAAATCCCATGATAGCAATTTCTCATGTAATCCTTCTCCTGATAATACTTGTCTCGATCACAGGTTTATTCTTCAGATCTTGTTCAGTATAGGATTCCAACATCTACCAATTTCCTATCAATAGTAATTTTCTAATGCACTCATCATATTTCTTCTCAAAACTTTGTCAGTGATAAATTTCATTATACGACTATGCATGCCAACAAATTAAAGCAAATGTCAAACTTTTTTTGAGACATGAATAGTAATCGAATTGTCATACTGGAACGGAAAAAAGAAGAAGTAGTAAAGCTGAAGAATTGAATAACCTCATAAAGCTTTATTAAAAATATAGGGTGACAAACGAGAATTCCTTGAGATGAAAGGTATACAAAAGTGTAGAGGTCAAAGAAAGGAATAACAAACCAAAATCGGTGATAATTCGAAGATCATACCAAAATTTTCCCAGTGTTGGTAAGCACCCAATTAACAATGATCAAATCTGAACCACATGAGGTTATTTGTGAATCTCAGGATTGGCCAACAAATTTTCCCTTCTATTAATGGTTTGGAACTTTTCCAAAGATATCGCACCTAAAACTGCCCCCTTTTTGGTGCATATCCAATTTACTGTCATTAAATGTGAGCCCCGTGAGGTCAATTCTACACTCCCATTCATACCCATATGAGACAAATTAGTGACTTGCTCAAATATCCTTCAGTAGTTCAACAAACCCAAATCTTCTTCCAACCATGTGGAAATTGAACTTGTAACTGAATCTAAAAACACTCGTAATGATTTTTACTTGAATGAAATTTATTTATCCCTAATTTTTGCCTAGAATGCCCTTTTGGGTTTTCACTCTAATGAGATTTTTTTTACGTGTAATATCGTTTGAGAACATCGGCATTCACTGGGTGAGGCACATCATCACCTTCCATCTTTGTCAAAATTACTGCTCCCCAAAAAAGGTTTTTTTCACAAGATAAGGTCCATTCATCTTAGGACGGTAAAGAGATGAATTATGATGTTTAATCTTGAACTGCTCACAGAAATCTTTCACTATCTTACTATTGAAATTTGTGTCATTATCAGTAATGATCCTTTCAGGAACCCAATAACGACATATAATATCCTTTCTCAAAAATTGTACAATGACATTACTTGTCACGTTTGCATAGGAACTTGCTTCCACTCACTTCGTAAAGTAATTGATCGCCATCAGAATAAAATGATGTCCATTAGAAGCCTTGGGCTCGATAGGACCAATAACATCCAAACCCCACATTGAAAACGACCATGGAGCAGCTAATACACGTAAAGGGTTTACTGGAACATAATTCTTATCAGCATAAACCTGGAATTTATGGCATTTTTTTGCATAACTTATACAATCCCTTTCCACGGTGAGCCAATAATAGCCTGCCCGTAATATTTTTCTCGCCATCGGATGCCCAATTGAGTGAGTGCCACATATTCCTTCATGAATCTGTTCCATAATCTGCTTAGCTTCATCCATATCCACACTTCGAAGAAACATAAATCCTGGACTTCTTTTATAGAACACACTCCCATCAAAGAAAAAGGAACTCGCCAGTCTTCATATGGTGCGCTTGTTATTTTCTTAGGCTTCTGTGGGGTATTCCCCCTTCTCCAAGTATTGCTTCACATCATAATACCATGGTTTACCATCAGGCTCTTCTGCTATATTCAGAAAATGTGTCTGAACGTCACGCTTCTCAATCTTGATAACTTCAACCTCAAAATCAAACATGGCTGTCAGAGTGGCCAAAGCATCTACCATTTGGTTTTCTTCCCATGGAATATGATCAAATTCTATACAGTCCAAAAACTCGAACAACTCCTTGATATGTTGATAGAATGGTACCAATTTGACATCCCGGGTCTCTCATTCATCATATAAATGTCAGATCACTAGTTGAGAGTCCCCATAAACTTGAACCTTTTTAATACCAAAATCGATAACAGCTTGAATTCCCATGGTACATGCCTCATATTCAGATACATTGTTGGTACATTCAAAATATAGCTTAGCAATAAATGGGGTAACTCTGCCTTTTGGAGAAATAAGTACAACCCCGACTCCGCTTCTAGTAATATTAGAAGCACCATCGAATAACGTGACCCATTGATCTAAATTCTTTTGATTCTCTATTTCCAAAGTCAAAACTTCTCCATCCGGGAATCCCATATTCATTGGCTGAAAATCATCAACTGCTTGTTATGCTAAGTAATCTGCTATCGTACTTCCCTTGACAACCTTTTGGGTAACATATAAAATATCATACTGTGACAATAACATCTGTCATTTTGCAATCCTGCCTAAAAGAGATGGCTTCTCAAAAATATAATTGAATGGGTCTATTCTGGAGATCAACCAAGTAGTGTGATACAACATATATTTTCTGAGTCTATGTGCTGCCCATGCCAATGAACAACAAGTGTGACGCCCCGACCCAAATTCCAAGCACAGAGCCGGGAGCGCCACTTTAGGCGTGTACTCTGTCACTATGGACTTCACCACACGCCATCCTAACCCCAAATTCTGTCAGAAATCCGACAGCACCTCCCCGTATATCGGAGGGTGCCAACCTGGAGTCACATCTCACTTAACATGTGAAAGATAATCAATAATAATCAGAGAAGTTCCGCAGCCTAACAGGGCCTCTGGCCATCTATCCACATTCACACACTAGGCAGGGCCTCAGGCCTCCTAATCACATGCAATCAATAGGCGAAACATATTCATATCAATAATATCATCGAAGACTATCAAAGTCTATTAATCCGGACCCGAGGTCCACTATCCAGGTACGGGAGTCCCGATCACACGGCATACCTCCCGACCATCCATCCAACATACCGAAAAGGTATTTAAGCAACATAATAGTCAACCAATTAAAGTACTATATGTACTTAATTCATAACCAAGGTTCTCAAACAATCAAATACAAATCCTAGTGCTCCTAGGGTGGCCTTCCATGTCACGCCGCCTCCTACTGATCCGCAGCCTGGTTCTCAGCACCAGTCTCACCTGAAGGATACAAAAAAGGAATAGGGTGAGCAGGAGGCTCAGTAGGGAAAATAAAATGAATCATAAAGAATGTAAAGTCTGAATATTGAAACAAGCTCAATGCAGCAACATGACATCCTAAAATGTCACAACAATGCATAACCTCGGGCTACACCCTACAGCGCCTGGCACCAGACAATGAATATTCTGGAAAATCATCGGAACCTTTGCACTTTGCCCCGAAACGACTATAGGTGCACCTACATAATGGAAATCCCGATTCCGACAACAATGTGCCCATTCGGTATCCAACATCATCACAAAAGTATAACCTAAGGATACTACGAGTCCGTACTCGTAGAGCCAATGCATCTATAATTCATGTCCAATAATGTCATGCAAAATAAGCTCGTATATATAACAATCCTATATATATACATAACTACATGATGCATGAACGAGGTTTATCATGCCCAATAGATGATTAAGCATTCAAAGGGTATGCAAATTTATCAATAATCAACAAGAAGGTTCGCTCTTCCTAAGGAACAATTTAGGCAAGAACACAATTAATAAAGACCAATGAAGAATTTCAACCGCTCTTTAGAGAAAAACAATATGATATAAAATGGGTTAAGAATCCCTACCTCATTACCCAAGCAAAAGCTTACCAACTCAAATTCCCAATACTAGGGTTTCGAGCTTTTCTCTCAGCCTATCAATTTCAACCAACCAATCCCGTATACTCATATCAATAACATCCATATACCATAAAAACATGAATTTAATCATAAATCAAGGAAGACATACCTTCTCTCTCTAGGATTTCACCAAATCCTCCAAACTCCACCCAATTCAAAACTCAACCTAAACCAATGATCAAACCTAGTAAAACAATCATAAATAACCCTAGAATCAACATATCTAAGCCCTACATTCCATCTATTACCAAATCAAACGAAATCTAGAAAAACCATAGATTTTACAAAACTAGAAAACTTACTTGAATATTGGAAATCTCCTCTAATCTTGTTTAAATCTTCAATCCAAGCTCCAAATCTTCAATAATCTCTCAAAACCTCATTTTCTCTCTCTAATTTTCTCTCTCTCTCACACTAGAATCAAGCTTCACCAAGAAAAATGCATTTTCTGGTCGCGTAGGGGCACTTAACTGCTCGGGGAGCGCCTAGGCGCATTTGGCTTAACTTCAAGGTTGATCTTGCTGTTCTGGGCGCTATCCTGGGCATGCACAGAAAGTGTACCTAGGCGCCCATGCACCAATTCCATCTTTGTTGCCCACTGGATTGGGCGGTCTTTTTGTACACGCCTAGGCGGACCGCCTAGGCGTGTGGCCTTAAATTTTCAGCTCCGTATTTGTCTTAGCTTCGATTTGATATATTAAGGACCCCAAACGGACATCTGTGCTAATAGTTATGACCGATTTACCGAACCTAGTTCAAAAACAATTCTTTACGGTCTTATACCATTTAAGTGGTCCGTAACTTTTTCGAATCCATTTCCAAAAACTTATAACCCAAAATTTAGCTATACATAATATTTTTGGGTCGGGGTTTCACATCATGGCTTAGTTGGTGCCATAGTTGGGCATGGCCCCTATGTTAAAGGGAGGTCAGGGGATCGAATCCCTGCTCCAACAACCTCCCAGTCACTTGGAATACTAGTGGGCTGGAGATGGGTTGGGCTGCTTGGGCCATGGCCCTGGGTGAGTACCTAGCCGCCAGTCATGCCGTTGGGCCTTTGAACTGGGGTAAAGAAACTTATAAAAAGATAGTTTTTCTGTGACAGCCCGACCCGGATTTATTGACACCACCGGTGGTCACTGATTTTACACAGGCCCATGGGCCACCACCCCCAACCCATCCCCAAATCCACTAATATTTCAAGGCTTAGTTGAAAGGTTGGGAGGTCGTGTGATCGATTCCCAGCAACAACCTCCCAGCCACTCGAAATATTAGTGGATTTGGGAATGGGTTGGGGGTGGTGGCCCATGGGCCTGTGTAAAATCAGTGACCACCGGTGGTGTCAATAAATCCGGGTCGGGCTGTCACAACAAGTCTTCTCCAACATAGAGTAGTTAGCCTCACAACTAGTAAACTTCTTACTCAAATAATAGATTGCATGCTCTATCTTCCTGAATGAATCATGTTACCCAAGCATACACCCTATCAAATTATCTGACACAGTTAAGTAAAGAATTAGTGGTCTCCCAGCGACTAAAGACATCAAGACCGGCGAGTTTTGTAAATATTGTTTGAATGAGAGATGACGTAATGGGGATTTGCAGCCGAGTTTTGACCTGCTTCCACGACATCAACATGGAATTTCTTGAACTTGTCACACAGTTTCCCAAAAGCATCTCCATCTTGGTCCACTTCCACTTGATCAACGGACAAATTCTCGAAAAATTGCCCCAATGTTGGGTGGGTTGACCATCTCCAGAAAATCCCCAAATATAAATTTTTCATAGAGCCAAGGGATTTTCTTCCTCTGAACGTTTAGCTCTTGTCCCTCAAGACGAGCAATTCACTTTGTTTGTTTTTCAACATGTGCTTGTATCTTGTTAGCTGTAGTAGGCTTATACCCAAGCCCACAACGCTCATCATGTTTCAATATCACTACTGGCTTTCTTATCCCATGCTCCTTTTCACCAAGACCTCTTCTCGGTTGAAATCCTATTTTTAACATCACTTTAGCAATGAATTTAGCCACCGTGGATAATTGAGACTTCACTAAAGACCGTTCCTCTTTCACAAAACTAGTAATGGCAATCTCAAAGGACTCAAAAATGAGCTTTCAATCCCTTGCAAAGGAGCATCAATATGGAGTGAATTAGAAAGTCTAGCCACCATCCATTCAGTTTGCCCTTTAACAATGTATATCCTTCCTTTATAAGCAAAATTGAGGCTTTGGTGCAAAGATGATGGGACCGCGCCAGCGGTATGGATCTATGGTTTTCTCAATAAACAACTGTAAGTGGGTGAGATGTTCATCACCATAAAAGAGATGTTGAAGGTTACATTCACAATATCCTATGGAACCTCAATCTCCCCCATTATCTCCTTCTTGATTTCATCAAATGTCTTAGCCTCTACGGGCCCTCGTTTCATATAAGATCTATCAATGGGAAGGCGATCAAAAGATTCCTTCAGCAAAATGCTCAACGAGGACCCACTATCGATCAAGATACTTGCTACCTCAAATCTCCTACACATAGCTGAAATGTGTAGCGCCTTGTTATGCCCCATCCCCTCATTTGGGATCTTCTATTCCATAAATGAAAACAAGTGAGTAGCAAGCATGTTTCTAACGATCCCATCAAAAGATTTCATTGGGATCTTCTCTGACACATAAACCTGATTCAGCATTCTTAACAGCACCTTTCTATGTGGTTCCAAGCTCATAATCAATTCCAAAATGAAAATCTTAGCAGGAGTGTTCTTTAATTGATCTACTATGATGCACTCAATTTGACGAACAATTTTCAGAAACTCTTAAATATCCTCTTCAATTACTGTCTTTTTCACTTCCTCACCCACAATCAAACCTTTATTTGTTGTCTCCCTAATTTCCTCTGCATTTACTACCTCATTTTCTTTCTTCTTTTTTCAGCTAGTGCTTTCAACCCTAGATTTATGCTTGGTTCTTCTTGAGAATAAACACGCCCACTTCGGGTCATTCTACTAATTCCCAAAATATTATCCACAACACCTTCATATTGTTCATTTTCATATGACCACGGGACTGCTTTATTATTTGTATAAGTAGGCTTCGAAGGAGTAATTTATGCATCTTCCAGGAAATATTGTAACACAATCTATTTTCCACGCCCACCAGGCCTTTTTCCTTTATAGAATTCTTCCCCAATAACGTTAATTATTTTGGAATGACTAGATTTCAATTCAAACACTATCTTTTTAGCGTCAATCAAATATTGCACTCTTTCTCGAAATCAAAAATAAAATTCTAGGGAATGCCCTTGCATACCTTTATGGAATTCGCAAGTCTTGGATCCATCATAACCATCATACCTCAGTGCAGAGTCCAAATCCTCCTTTTCAATAAATCCCTCCTTCTGTAGGATATCCAACACCATATCCAAAGGAATGATTATCTCTGCAACTTCCCTTCGAAACTCAACTGACTCTGACTCCTCGATGACATTAATTCCCCATTCCCATGATTAGGCAGGGGATTATTTGTCATATCAGGTTTTTTGATTCCATCAAAATCTAACCATCCACAATTGATCATATTTTGCACAATCCTTTTAAAAGACACAGAACTTTCAATTGAATGTGTGGCGAACCTCCGTGATAAACGCATGTCACCTCGAGATTATGCCATGGAGGATATGGTGGATTTTGGGTCCTTCCAGGAATAGGTGCAATTGCTTGGCATAACATTGGGCATAAGTGATGGGTATAGGGGTAAATTCTTCAAGTTGCCTTCGAGGCTTGGGATTAGTTTCAAAAGTTTGGTTGATCTGGAGAGACCGAAAATTTTGGTGAGATTGCTGATAGTTTTGTGGTGGTGGCTGGAAATTACAGGGGGATGGTTGATAATTTTGGGGAGGATACTAGTTATATGGGCTAGAAAATCTGGGAGCATTATTTTGTGTCCTGTACTCAGAGGTAGGAAGGCTATAAGTAGGATTAAAGCCATAATTTATGGTATCTACCTCATCTTCCTTTATTTTCACTTTTCCTCCTTTCTGAGGTTTTGGCTTCTTAGGCATTGGGACTTCCATGATGATAGTTCCTCTTTGGACACAACGTTCAATGCGTTCTTCAGCCCAAATTATTTCTCCCAAACCTGTATGGCCTCCTCCAGCAATCTTGGATGTGTATGGTTCTCGAAGTGCATTATTGAATGCATTAACTATATCTTCTTCTGCAAGTGGAGGATGCATCTGAGACGCTAGGTCTCACGACCGATGGGCCCAATCTCTAAAACTTTCCACTTTATTCATGATAGTGCCCTGAAGATCATAGATGGTGGGGACCTTTTGCACATTGTATTCATAATTTTTGAGAAATAAGTTAGCCAAATCCTCCCAAGTCATCACAAATGAGAGATATAAACTTGTGAACCATTGAGTTGCAACCCCTGTTAGGATTTCCTAAAAGAAATGGATCAACATCTTCTCCATGAATTTAGCAATTTTCAATTGTAACCTAGTGCGATAAGGATGGCAATGTTGATATTTTGGAGCTATAATGTCTGCGATAAAAATGTGGCATGATTAATTCAATTGTTTGTCATTATTTGCTCATGTATGTTTGTATTTGTATAAGTTCTATGTAGTCATTTCAATTTGAAAAGATAATAAAAACAAAACATTATTTCAATAAAACAACTTATACTATTACAAATATTTAAGTTCAATTTTGATTTGATTTGTCGTGCCTTTTCACATTCTTTTTAGGCATTACTTGTTTTATCACCTAACTTAAATTCAAACTCCCCAGATGTCATTCTCTTAAATCTTGGTCCTTCTTTTCAAAAAAATTCTTTCGAAACACTAGACAACTCTAGAACAATTCTCATCTCTTCTTTCTTCTTCCTCCCATGGTGTCTTTCCTTCCCACTAATTCACCCATCGATTCTCATCTTTCATCAGACAAACTCAACACCCATGAGCTTTTGGATCATGAAGAACTTCTAGCCAATCATGTGGATATCTTGCTCATTTTGGAACACCATTGCTCCTGGCCAAAACCCCAATGCGTTGGTCTAACTAGGTTACATGACTATGCGGCATGTTTGGAGCCCAATGGGTTAACCAAGGTTTGGATCGCTTCATCAAGATGTCCATTGAACAAATACTTTTTGACGTTTCCCTAATCTCTACTGCTTGTTGCTTTTGGTTTGGTACCACAAATTGTTTTGTGTTTCCTAGTGGCCATATGACCATCACTCTTAGGGACGTGTATGTTTTGACTGGCCTTCCCATTACTAGTCATGATGCTTTGAATCTATTTTCTTCAATTCTTATAGGAGGAGTGGGATTGAAGAAAAGAAACCCTATTCTTACAAAGGTTTGAGCTTTGTTAAGAGTATTGGCACCATGGCCTACAAGGAACATGTGTTTTTCCTTTGGTGTTTGATTTGTAGGTACGTTTTTTAAACTTTTCCAATTAGCTAGCCAAAGACTATCTCCCCCTTGCATGTGCTATAGTCGAAGGGCAAAATTTATCTTTAGGAAGCACCTGGCTAGGTCGTGTTTATCATTGTGTTTCTCTGCTCACTTTTGAAAGGCCATATTTTCATCACATTTCTGGTAGTCTCTAGATTCTCCAACTTTGGTTATTTAAATATTTTGCTTTTCTGCATGCTCCCAGCTACTATATGCCTACTTGGTTCACTTTTTATGGTCAGTTTATTCTACCTTCTACTAGTAACAAATCATTTGTCAAACTTTTCAATATTTTCCTGAATATCTCCCTCCCATGATGATGCTGATAACTTTCTCTTCTCCGAAGACATTCCTGATGCTCCCATTCTTCCTTTCTATCATCTAGAGTTTCTATTTCTATGCTCATGGATCTCCCCCTTCTTGAGTTATGGGCCTATGTAACTACCCCTAGATATCTCCATGAGGGTGCCAACATTGACAATGTCATGAATCATGCCTGTGGTTTTGAGGAGGATTACAAACCAAATCTCTATCCCAGACAACTAGGATACACTCAATATGTCCCTCTAGATCACCTCTATCACAATAATTTTTGCCGGGAAGATATGGCAATAGTTCAACAAAAGGAACTGATAAAAAGTCAAGTAGCTACAAAAAACAATGCTCTCAGGAGGTTTGTTGTTTTCCTGTTGCCGTCTTTCAAACCTTGTTGTACTCACTCATACTTATTATGGAGGGAAAACTACCACAATGGTCTATTACCTCTCTTGAACATGCCAGTTACCAATCTAGAGACTATTGATACTGTTAGTTAGTTTCTTCCTTGTGTTTATATCCATTTGTCTGTACATAACTAACTTAACGACATTCTGTACAGAAGTCCATGTTGTTCCTATTTCATCAAAGAATCCAACAATGGAAAAATAGAACTTGTTTCCCCAAGGAAGTCAACAAACTCCCCAACTATCTTGCGGAGATCCCAGTGATCTACCACGAGATTAAGGAAACTTCAATCTAGTTATGTTATGATTGAAGTTTTTGAAGGAAATAGTAATTTTGAAGAGGATGATAGTGATAGGTTCTCCACTTGTAACACCCCGAGTCGTGGAATAGCTTAAGCGATAGAACAAAGTGACATAGGTGATATTTATTATGATTTTTAGTGTGTGCAATATTATGTATTAAATAGGATCGGAATATTTTTCATCAATTTTATATAGGAAATAAAATTTATGAGAACCAGAATTATAATAATTGGAGTTGAAACGAAATTACCAAGAATTTTGGAAGCGAGAAATAGAATAGGAAAATAATTATATGTAATGGCAAAACTGTAAATAAGGGAGGGTTCTGCGTGTAATTAAAGGAGACCAGGGAGGGTAGAAATGTAAATGAGCAGTAAATCAATAAAATATAAAAATAAAATAAAAAAGAAAAAGGTTGGACGAAAACCGAGAAAACCCTATCCTCCAGTGGCGACGGCGGACGGAAATCGGGCCTCTCATTCCGGCGACGAACGGCGACAATGAGGACACCGGAATGACGAGCTCGAGGAGGCGAGTTTAACCGTACTATTTTCGGACGGAAATGAGTTGACTACGGCCGTCAACGGAGGGGAAGAGGAGAGCGGTGCCGCCACCTTCAGGGCGTCGATCCGTCATCTTCCGGCCACCTTTCAGGTACATATCACCATTGATGGATTCGTCGTCCCACTGTCTACCAAATCGAGACCACCGTGAGGTCCACCGCCCCTTGATCGGCGGTGACCCGTAACTCCTAGGAACCGGGCCTGTTGACCCGCGAACATGGACAACCGGGTCGGGACGACCCGGTTGGATTTTAATTTCATTTATTAATATCTAATGTAATTAATGAAAATAGTTAATTGTAAGTTAAATATATTAAGATAATGGTATTAGTAAATAAGTTGAACAAAAAGCAATAATATTAATAAATTAATTAAGGACTTAACAAATTATTATGTACGTGTTTGGGTCTGTTAGGCCCGTTAAGAGTGACCACCGGGTCGAGCTGTCCCTATTGAATATTATGTTGAGTAATTAATCGTAATAAGTTAATTATGGTAAATTAATGATATTAATAAAATAAATTAGGTAAAAGATAAGAGTAATAAATGAATTAAAGATTTTGGGATTGATAAATAGTTGTGGGTATTGTAGGAGTTTCAGGAATTCATCCTGGTAATTAAATTATCGAGATTACGGAGCACATCACTGTAAGTAATACTCAACTGTATTACGGAACAATGCAATTTATGAATTGTATGTGCTATTGTTTATGTAAATTGATTGCCTATTGATACGTATTTGATTGAAGTTTTCATTATGTGTCACGTGTAAATTATGATATGTATGGTTTGTTTATATTATAACTGTATTGAAAGTGTTGTTGTATACTGTGATTGGACGACCGGTCTGTAATGTATGTCTATGCAGAATGGAATGTGTACTGTTATTGTGCTTCAGTTGATTATAATGATGAGACTGATATGATGGTGGTTTTGATTTATTAAAAGTGATTCGTTATATATGTTTTATTGATGTATTAAATATTGTGCATAAGCACGATGCATTGCATAGTTCGGTTTGAGGAAAAATGTGTTTTTACGAACCAGGTATTGCTGCTACAAGGAGGGTGTATGGAAAGGTTAAGGTTGAGGTTATTATTGAAAGGGTATCTCTGAGATACAAAAGAGGAAAAAATCCCGACCGGTTGCTCTGTAGCAGTTTACCTAGGTTAAGGGCCCGAGTACTGGAAAAAGGATTTAAATGGCTAACTGTTTTACTAATAATGAGGTTCATGTGCATTCATGCATAAGTATTACTTGCTGAGCCTCGGCTCACTATGTTCCGTGATGCAGGTATTGAATTCTTAGATGATTATGCTGAGCTAGGAGTTGATGGTGTCGCCGTAGATCCATGAAGAAGATGCTCATGTGACGGGAGTTAGTTTTCGCAGCAGATTAATCAATTAAGCTTTTCATTTATTTATGCACTTATAATTAATAGCTTTGTTGTATAGTAATAAATGTAGTTTCGGAAAACCCAGATGAGAAGTATAGGATTTTCGGTAGTATTCATAGAGGATATTAATTGAAGGTTATTGCTTATTTGGAATATATAAGATGACGCCTTAAATTCCGGTTAGGTTAGTATTAACTTGGTGGAATTGTTTCTGGTAGTGGATCTGTGTGAATATAATGGTAAGTTTATTTTGAAAAATAAGTAGCGTTCTGGACTACAAGCCCGATAAGTAGGGTTTCGTGGGATGGGGCGTTACAGTTGGTATCAGAGGAACGATCCTTTAAAATAGGATAAGTAATAAAACATTTACAGATGTATGGACTTCTAGTAGGGTTACATGAGCATCATGGATCGACGCCACCATCAGCAAGTAAGTGTTTTGAGTATAATGTATATTGCTCTGCTATGAATATTAAATTATTGTGTCTGCCTCCCTGAATACTTATATGTATTGAAATATTTTAGTTTGATTTGAGATAATTATACAATTTATGTATGAGTAGGAAGAGCAGTTGCGATAGGTCAAAAATGAAGAATCAATATATTGTGATATGTAAATGCTACGTGATAGTTATATTCAAGGTTAGTTTATGATTAAGGGAATTTGAGGATATATTTTTATGTATGCTGGGGTAATTTATTAAATGGATGATCAATGGTGTGATCATAGAATAAGTTAGGATTTCTGATTATTATTGATGTAGGTAGCAGGATATTGTATCTATGGACAAATCAAATAATTTATCTTAGTAATGTACATGGGAAAGGTGATTGCGATATCATTGGAGCTATAGTAATGATATATGATGTTATGTAGTAATACTCAATATTGCGTGCATGAAAGGTGTGGGTCTGTTATGCTGGAAGGAATATGGCTTTACGGTGTGTTGAATTTAAATTCAATTGAATAATCTATATCTTATATAAGATCGACATGTCGACAAAATTTTCTGAGATTGGAGATAGAGCTAGGGATTGAGTATTCATAAACGAGTTAAAGATCCGAAATACATGACCACAATATACTATATTGACAACAGTAAGATAGGTAGTAAGGCTTAGAAAGAGATGAATAACTAAGGGTTCGTGAATTAGAAAAGATGAGTGGACTTACAAAATGTTAGTATTAGGACGATTCAAATTAGCATAAGATAACAAGTTAAGATAAGGGGAATACTGGATCAATACATAGTAAACTATTTTGGGACACTATGATATTGAAGGAGGGTAGACTATAAGGTTATATAGCAAAATGATCTAATACTGATATAGATATTTATGACATCAACGGTATTTTATACATTGGCTTGGGGGAAGTTAAACTCCATTGGTATCATATATATATTCAAAATAATTAAATCTATAGAAGTAATTTTACTATCGATTATTTTAACAAAAATGCAAAATTATTTGTCTCTATGATTAATTGTGTGTGGTGGAATATGTTAACATTTAGTCAAGATACTTGCCTTAGTATTCTCTTGACAACTTGCATTGGAATGAAGTAAAATAATGTTTATTTATTGTGGATACAGTGTTTATTCCTAAATATTGTAAATATATATAAGGAGGAAGAATGAATAGATTGTGTGAGTTACCAATTTACAAGATGTAGTTGTCGGAAGTAATATGATATCCAATCGGAATATATTGGTGAATGGAATGGTTGGAAACCACACAAAACATCTTCAGTGTGTTATCTACAATGAAATATTTGTATGTTTAATTGACATTCTGGCATGAATCATGAAAACTATCTTAAATTATATGCGTAGTTTTGTAATAAGTGTATAATAGGTTGGAATGAACATATGAACTAAAATACTCTAATGTAGTTGATAAATAAGTTATATGTACCATATGATGGAGTTAAAGGAAATAGTATTGAAGGTACATGATACTAACTCAAGGGTATATACATGAGGATTTTGATGTTTGGACACCATGCACTTGAGCAGAGAGAACATTTTAGACTTAAATAAAGTGAATTCAAGTGCTGAATTTCATAATTGGATATTCCTAATTTTATCATAGTCTATGAAGTCTATGAAATTGATGACGTGGAAAAAAAAGTAGTTTAACATTGATAATATATATCCCAATGCGTATCTACATGTACATGTACATGTGAGATATGTTTAAGTGAGTTCAATTCTATGACTATTGGTATTGATAAATATGGGTGGATAATATTAATGCGATGGAGCCCTTTAGTTCCTCAGTAAGGTATATGAGACAATACTTTGAAAGGTGATATCTTAGCATGGATTAAGACTACGCACTTCATTAACGGCGTTAATTAAGTAATTTTTAGATGAATTAGTTGCGTTTATCACTATATCATAAAGCTTAATTAAGTAGGTATGCAAAATTAATTAGATGTCGTTTATGTGTGCCAAAGAATATCCGTACATACAGGCATATTGAAAATAAGTTAACCAAACGTAAATAATTGTATAAGGAGCAGTTTATAGGTACTATGTAATAACGATATTGTGGAAACTAAGCTATATGTAGAATACTTGATCGTGAGCACAATAATGAGACTGAACAAATTAGTAACTACATAATTAGTTGATGAGCTAATACCACTAAATACTATGAGCACGATGAGGTGATACTAACTGCTAGGTTATACATGAAATAATATTCATGAGTGAGTTATGATTAATGGAATTGAATGATATTTCCTTTGCATGACTTGGAGTGCCATTCTAATTAATAAATTAACGAGTTGATTGTAAATCTGCATTTGTTATCCTATTTGTGTTTTGGTGTATCTAAACCTTGTACGTTGCTTGAGATGTTTGCTAAAATTATTGGGCACTATATAGAGATGTCCCTATGATATGCGTACTTTGTCTAGACAGGCTATAACCACTCGAATATTCTAAACAAAGTTGATAAATGATTTGCGTCTCCATACTTGTACGTTGCTTGAGATGTTTGCTAAAATTATTGGGCACTATATAGAGATGTCCCTATGATATGCGTACTTTGTCTAGACAGGCTATAACCACTCGAATATTCTAAACAAAGTTGATAAATGATTTGCGTCTCCATACTTGTACGTTGCTTGAGATGTTTGCTAAAATTATTGGGCACTATATAGAGATGTCCCTATGATATGCGTACTTTGTCTAGACAGGCTATAACCACTCGAATATTCTAAACAAAGTTGATAAATGATTTGCGTTTATGGAGACGATAGGGGAAGAGACTTGGTGAGACATATGATAATAGATTAAGGAGTGTATTGGTGATATTTAATCACCTAGGGAACACACATGCTGAACGAGGAAAACATATGAGATGAAATAGAGCAAATTTAAGTGTTAGATTATATAGACACGAATCCATAACTTTATCAAACTTAAGGAAATTAGAGAGTGGGAAGAGCAAATATTGTTTACATTATATCTTGTGTCGATTAACGATGAGAATAACCTTAAATGTAATGGGTTTAAAATCTTACTAATTTGATAGTCAAGTAGATATGGTTGTTATTTCAATGTTGGGAAAATGGAAGATAAAGGGGAAACGAGATGGGCCTAAAACATCTTGATGTTAAGTGGAATATATATATATATATATATAAATAAATGAGAGAAAGCTTCAAAATCAGTTCACGTTTGATAGAATTAGATAACATTTTCTATATAAGACAAAGTAATTTAGTTAAAAATAAACAAATAAATAAATAAATACTGTACTTATAACATAATTAAATTACCAACGAGATGTTGATGACACAACTTAAAAAAAAAAAACGTTTGGTTGAAATGCTCTAAAACAAATATATTAACATTTTAATAGTTCTTTACGGGTTAGGTTGTGAAATTGTATGCAATTTTATAGGGCGAGGGAAATAGTAACACACCAAATAATTATTAATCTAATACGTCTAACATGGAGGTGAGTTAACAAGTGTTTTCGATGTTGTGATATCTGTATAATTGTGTTCATTGTTTGAAATGTGATGTGATTGCAGTGTGAGGAGATGATAAACGTTGAATTGTCAAAATTATCTTGGTAGGAAATTTCGAGGACGAAATTTTTATAAGGAGGGGAAACTGTAACACCCCGAGTCGTGGAATAGCTTAAGCGATAGAACAAAGTGACATAGGTGATATTTATTATGATTTTTAGTGTGTGCAATATTATGTATTAAATAGGATCGGAATATTTTTCATCAATTTTATATAGGAAATAAAATTTATGAGAACCAGAATTATAATAATTGGAGTTGAAACGAAATTACCAAGAATTTTGGAAGCGAGAAATAGAATAGGAAAATAATTATATGTAATGGCAAAACTGTAAATAAGGGAGGGTTCTGCGTGTAATTAAAGGAGACCAGGGAGGGTAGAAATGTAAATGAGCAGTAAATCAATAAAATATAAAAATAAAATAAAAAAGAAAAAGGTTGGACGAAAACCGAGAAAACCCTATCCTCCAGTGGCGACGGCGGACGGAAATCGGGCCTCTCATTCCGGCGACGAACGGCGACAATGAGGACACCGGAATGACGAGCTCGAGGAGGCGAGTTTAACCGTACTATTTTCGGACGGAAATGAGTTGACTACGGCCGTCAACGGAGGGGAAGAGGAGAGCGGTGCCGCCACCTTCAGGGCGTCGATCCGTCATCTTCCGGCCACCTTTCAGGTACATATCACCATTGATGGATTCGTCGTCCCACTGTCTACCAAATCGAGACCACCGTGAGGTCCACCGCCCCTTGATCGGCGGTGACCCGTAACTCCTAGGAACCGGGCCTGTTGACCCGCGAACATGGACAACCGGGTCGGGACGACCCGGTTGGATTTTAATTTCATTTATTAATATCTAATGTAATTAATGAAAATAGTTAATTGTAAGTTAAATATATTAAGATAATGGTATTAGTAAATAAGTTGAACAAAAAGCAATAATATTAATAAATTAATTAAGGACTTAACAAATTATTATGTACGTGTTTGGGTCTGTTAGGCCCGTTAAGAGTGACCACCGGGTCGAGCTGTCCCTATTGAATATTATGTTGAGTAATTAATCGTAATAAGTTAATTATGGTAAATTAATGATATTAATAAAATAAATTAGGTAAAAGATAAGAGTAATAAATGAATTAAAGATTTTGGGATTGATAAATAGTTGTGGGTATTGTAGGAGTTTCAGGAATTCATCCTGGTAATTAAATTATCGAGATTACGGAGCACATCACTGTAAGTAATACTCAACTGTATTACGGAACAATGCAATTTATGAATTGTATGTGCTATTGTTTATGTAAATTGATTGCCTATTGATACGTATTTGATTGAAGTTTTCATTATGTGTCACGTGTAAATTATGATATGTATGGTTTGTTTATATTATAACTGTATTGAAAGTGTTGTTGTATACTGTGATTGGACGACCGGTCTGTAATGTATGTCTATGCAGAATGGAATGTGTACTGTTATTGTGCTTCAGTTGATTATAATGATGAGACTGATATGATGGTGGTTTTGATTTATTAAAAGTGATTCGTTATATATGTTTTATTGATGTATTAAATATTGTGCATAAGCACGATGCATTGCATAGTTCGGTTTGAGGAAAAATGTGTTTTTACGAACCAGGTATTGCTGCTACAAGGAGGGTGTATGGAAAGGTTAAGGTTGAGGTTATTATTGAAAGGGTATCTCTGAGATACAAAAGAGGAAAAAATCCCGACCGGTTGCTCTGTAGCAGTTTACCTAGGTTAAGGGCCCGAGTACTGGAAAAAGGATTTAAATGGCTAACTGTTTTACTAATAATGAGGTTCATGTGCATTCATGCATAAGTATTACTTGCTGAGCCTCGGCTCACTATGTTCCGTGATGCAGGTATTGAATTCTTAGATGATTATGCTGAGCTAGGAGTTGATGGTGTCGCCGTAGATCCATGAAGAAGATGCTCATGTGACGGGAGTTAGTTTTCGCAGCAGATTAATCAATTAAGCTTTTCATTTATTTATGCACTTATAATTAATAGCTTTGATGTATAGTAATAAATGTAGTTTCGGAAAACCCAGATGAGAAGTATAGGATTTACGGTAGTATTCATAGAGGATATTAATTGAAGGTTATTGCTTATTTGGAATATATAAGATGACGCCTTAAATTCCGGTTAGGTTAGTATTAACTTGGTGGAATTGTTTCTGGTCAGGATCTGTGTGAATATAATGGTAAGTTTATTTTGAAAAATAAGTAGCGTTCTGAACTACAAGCCCGGTAAGTAGGGTTTCGTGGGATGGGGCGTTACACCACTAGTCACATACCAAACACCTCTATTTTTAAGGGTTCCCCTAAAGTATAAACTCATCATGCTGAATCCACCACACCCCTTTCTTTTGAGGTATGTTTCTCAATCATTACTACCATATATTTTCTAATATTTATAGAGACAAACATCCATGCAGGTTGGTACAACATACAATTTACTAGCCTCCATTGTTCCCACTATCGTGTTGGATTCACTTAATGGCTTGGACTTTTCTTTCATGTCTCATCTCCTACTGGTAACAAAGTGCCAATTGAAGATGAGTTGCAGTATGACACCAATGAATTAGTGCACATTTTTGGCAAAGATCTCTTTGATATACAAGAGGTTGACAGTAAAGAGGCCATGGTGCATTAAAAGACTCTCCAAAAAAAAGATCACCCTTGAGACTAAGACTCGGCTTATCCATCTAGAATGTGAACTGCATCATTTGCCAGTTGTTTTTCAACAGGACCTTTCTCGTTGACATGCAGCTCAAAGAAGTTGAACAAGGACTGAATATCTTATGAGGGCATGTTGAAGAATTCTGAGAATTTGGCCACTAAATACCTTGGACTACAAAAGGAGATTCTTCCAACTAAAGAGGATATTCAGCTAACTTTCCTACCATTTCATAAAAATCATAAAACTTCATAACTTGGTATTTTTTATGGAGTTTGATATCCAATCCTCGCTAAGCCATCTTGATAAACTCTGATCCTGGTAGATAGGTGCGACGCCTATTTCTTAGCTTCTTGAAGTGGGCAATGTAGACATGAGTGGTCTCGCTAGGCTTTTATACCAGTCTTGATAACTCAACAATAGACACTTCTGGTTCAGCTTGAAAGAACTGAGTATGGAATGAATGCTCCATCTCCCACCATTTGTTGATGAAATTTCTTGGTAATGTCGAGTACCAAGTGAAAGCAGCCCCTGTTAGTGAATTTGGAAATAACCTGAGACTGAGATTCTCGAAATTGTCATAATAGGCAAGTTCATCACATTGCATTGTGAAACGACCAATATGTTCTATAGTGGAGAGTCCTTGTTCTCCAGGGAACAAGGTGAAATCTAGCACCCTAAATTCTCGTGGATAAGTATTCTCACGATCTACAGCTACTGGGTAAGGTTATGGTATTCTGGTCGGCCCATTTGCCTTAAGCCCTGGCTATAAAGTTCTTGTATGGCTTGTCTGACTACATCTAGGTTCACTAGTGGCACTTGTGGCAGAATGGTAGGCTGGACCTATCGGGTGTTAGTATTTCCCCCTTACCTCCTCCATCGATACCATTACATGTGTTATTTCCTATCGCATCAGCTGGCATGTAGATGGCTGGATAATTCATTGGGTTAGTGTTTCCATTCATGTTTGGTCGAAAGTTCTGACGATTGGCTGTCAATCTAAGTGGTGGTGGCATGTAACAAGGAGGATTTACCTCCAAGTGGTTGCTTCTCTGTCTTCCAGGATGCCCCCATGAGGTTAATTCGTTTAAGTTTTGCTCGAACTTATGCTCCACCAGTTTCACCACACTTTCAATGGTTTTGTTAGAGTGTAAATTCATATTTCTCAATGTTAAAGCAAGATGCTCAAATAGAGTAGCGGCATCTTCAAATAAGCCTGTTGGTCTGTCTATTTGCTCTAGATTTTTTTCGTTGTCACCATCAGTGGTGATGTTCAAAGCATCTTTCATTGTTGGCACATTCTCATTCATTGGGTCTTTCCTGATAGTGCGAGTTCGTGGTTCCATCTGACTGGACCTCACTTTTTACTGCCTAGACCGGGCTTTTTTAATATGTTACTTCATCCATCTGGTCTAGGCCTTTATTGATTGATCATCATGGGCTGGCTTTCCCTGCTCATTCAATTGGATCTGCATATATAGGGTGCTAACACACTCAGAATTGTTTTGGGTTTGAAATATATTTTGATTTGATGTTTATTTAAAATCTAAACTTTATCCAAGATGTTACCATGTTTAGATGCCAAACATAGAGCTCCATTGTGAAGACTACACCTGAAGTAACGATTGAGAAGGCATCTGTGACAATTAGGTAGACCAAATATAATAAGTACATGTATAATGTAAAAGTTACATCATAATAATCTTAATTATTGAATAAATTTGCATATATATCTATTATTCACAATGTTTTTCTATAAAAAGAAAATAATTAATTTATTACATCATTGTAATCTTAATTATTGAATAAATTTGCATAGATATCTATTATTCACAATGCCATTCTATAAAAAGAAGATAATTAATTTATTACATCATTGTAATCTTAATTATTGAATAAATTTGCATAGTTATCTATTATTCACAATGTTTTTCTATAAAAAGAAAATAATTAATTTATTACATCATTGTAATCTTAATTATTGAATAAATTTGCATTAGATATCTATTATTCACAATGCCATTCTATAAAAAGAAGATAATTAATTTATTACATCATTGTAATCTTAATTATTGAATAAATTTGCATTAGATATCTATTATTCACAATGTTTTTCTATAAAAAGAAGATAATTAATTTATTACATCATTGTAATCTTAATTATTGAATAAATTTGCATTAGATATCTATTATTCACAATGCCATTCTATAAAAAGAAGATAATTAATTTATTACATCATTGTAATCTTAATTATTGAATAAATTTGCATAGATATCTATTATTCACAATGCTATCCCATAAAAAGAAGATAATTAATTTATTACATAATTGAAATCTTAATTATTGAATAAATTTGCATAGATATATATTATTTACAATGTTATTCTATAAAAAGAAAATAATTAAATTATTACATCATTGTAATCTTAATTATTGAATAAATTTGCATTAGATATATATTATTCACAATGTTTTTCTTTTTTTTGATATAAAAAGAACGTAAACAGTTTATTAAATAAAAAACGAGGCCCTACGGCAGTCCAACCCGGGTCGCTGGGTTCAAAGTCCAGAGTGCTAACCACTACACCATAGAACCAAACAAATGGGCATTGAAAATGAATTTTGAAATCCAAAACCATTTGTTTAAAAGAGCCGTTATTAATATATTAAGGAGCTGCCCTATAACATTGGGGTTTGGCTTAGTCTCAATCCTGTATGCTATAACTACGAATCACAAAACTCTGTTCCATACAAAAAATCCAATTTGTTGGTTCAATCAAGTTTCAACATAGCATTGTTTGAAATCCAGACCCAAACACAAAAAAATTATACCAGCTTAAAAATTGAGTTTGGGACTAAACATAAACACTTATGTTCAATTTAGTTGTTCGGATCTAACTTATTGTTAAATTTATTTGTCAATTTAAATCAATCTAAGTTTGTCAATTAAGTCAGTCTAAAAATCCAAACCAATACGGATCCAAACAAACAAACATTTTGTAAAGCATTATTTGATTCGACCCAGAACCAATTTTTATCCCCTAGTTATAAATATACTGAGTGAAGTCCTAACTTAAGTTACCATGCTTAAGTTACAAAACACAGATAAGAGTCATTAGACCTACCAGGCTAATGCACCGAACTAGAAAAAACTGCAGGAAGGACGTTAAAAAGAAATTTAGATCAGCGACAAAATTTCTCATTCCCAGTAATAAATTTGTCAGATTATGCTAACTGACAGCTAAGAAGGCTTGCTTCTGTGGTGATGGTATAGTGTCTTCAAGCTCGAATTATTGTGAAAGTTTCTATACCTCGGTGAAAAAAAGAATAACGAATGAGCGATTGGCTAGAAGACAGGATCCAGAAGATGACATTTGGTTTATATACCTGTAAAGCCTACACTACCTGGGGGCTTTACTACTCTGCTACCTGTACAGTACATATGGGAAAATGAACACTTGACTCTACTTTGATGGATTTGGCTCTCTTCTACTATGGGAAAAACCAGATGCTATTCTTGAAAGTTGTCCAGTAGACACAGAGAAGAAGACATGGGGAAACAGGTCTTCCTCTAGTACAGCAGATGGTATTGAAAGATTGCCAGAGTTCCAGACAAGAAGTTGCAACACCATGCAGGAAAATGAGACTGGCCAGCTAAAAAGAAAAACAAATCCAAGTCAGTTTCGATATCATAAAGTCAAGTATCCTCTGTAAACATCTTATCTTTATATTACATGTCATATAGGCGAGTAATTCCAGCTCAAACACTACATGTTCAAATTGTTCACACTTTGTTAGACTCTAAATGAATTGAATGTAAAAAGACAGTCAAAAATTTGAACATAGGCAACTGAAACCTCATACCAAACAGAAGACGAGACAGAATATCTCACAAATTTCAAGCTTATAAACAATACCTGCACCAACATGTATGGTGACATGTTGTCGATCATTGGAACAATGTAGATCACTTTAATTTTCTAATTGTTAAGATTAGTTACTTTGCCATTTGGGGCGTTTCACATCATTTATACTTATTCTAACACTAGTGATTTCATTTTCTGATGCAAATGAATTGGTTTGTATGAAAAAAGTCACCATTACCTTTTCCCGGTTAGAGGCTTTAGACAATTCTATAAAACATGAGTATATATGAGGCAAGCAGAATGTAAAAAACAAAGTATGATTCCATATTCAGCTCGCATTACAACATGCAGAACAAACACACAACTTCTTTCTTTAGTCTAATCATTTTTTTGAATGAGACTTCTTTCTTTAGTATAATCATGAATGGAAATCTGTCATGGTTTGACAACAAGGATTAATTCATAGGATTAAAAAAAAAATAGATCCTAACTGAAGTTTCTAAGAAGATATGGAACTTAAGTGAGTACCTAGTTGCCAATCTGGATATTAGAAGGGTACAAAAACTGACTAAATCCATGGCTGTGATAAAGAGATTGTCGGAGTTGATGCACGGAACCCTTGTTTTCCATGTATGGCATATTTAAGCACACTGTATTGCTTACTCACTGCATCATACAGCGCCTTTGAATATGCCTTTACTGCCTGCAAGAGAGAGAATCCATCTAAAAGACAAAACCTACCTAAGAATCAAAATAAAGAGCTTAATATCTGTGCATTAAGTGCTCTAGAAAAGTAGGTTCCTAAAGAAAGCAAACTATGATCTATATATGGCAATCAATTGACATACATCACTAGATTTCCTGAATGTGACTCAAAATATCGTAATGCAGAAGTTCTGCAACACAAATTTGTTACGATGAAATCAAGTAGAAACCATCAGCTAGAGTAAAAGAACCGAGAAAAAAATCAATACACAAAGTACCAATGCTTTGTTTAGCAGATTTTAACGCTATACCCTTTCATATCATTGGGTTCAAAAAAATAAAGAGAATTAGAAGTTAAATGTATGCTAAAGTCATCTTCATTAATCCTAGCATCAAGATCAAGCAATCAAACAACAACTTAGGATCATTACTAGTATAAAGAAAATTTAAATTTTACTCTCACTTTATATGAACCTCAGTCAGCCATATAACAAAGAGATCAAAGTTTGTAATATGAGGCCATAATAAAAACAAGACTGACAATTTCCCATTATCTGGCTTATCCCCCTCCTCTTCCACCCAAAATTTCGGGCAACAATAAAGCGATGAAGTTCAAATAATGCTGTACAATGATAAATTATTTTGCTAATTGCAAGACATTTTAGTTGGGCTCAGGCCAAATGTGTTAAGTAACCAACCTCATCAGAATGTACATCAGGAGCAGCAGTGTCGGCGAAGCAGATCTCTGGTACCACTGATAGTCCAGTTCCACTGAAGCCGATCACACGTTTCTCTCCAATTTCTTTTTCTATCTGAAAAATCCCATGAGTCATGTGATACGGTATAGCATTACAAACAATAACGAGTCACAGGACGACATACCTGGGGTGGAGGGGGCATAATGTTGTAACACAATAATGCCAAGGGATAGATATGCCCTGGAACCCCAGCATGTTCAACAAGCCTTCTCATATTGTCCACTGAAGAGGCATCAAATGTTGCCTGGTCATGGCAATCAAAAACAACAGTTACTAATCTAGTATTGGTAAAAATCATGTTTTTACGCTTAATACAGGCGACACAGGGAGGGTAACATTCCTAAAATATCAATTAGGTATTTAAGCTAGAACTCACGAAAATAAATTATGCAATGATATCAAGAGGTCAAAAATAAGACATCAAAATACCAAAATAGAAATGCAGCAACATATCTTCTATGCTATAAGTTTATCTCAAACTCATAAGCACGGACACTCTTTTTTGGCTAGAGTGTCGATGTCTGGCACTTATCGAACACGGACATGTGGTGGACAGTTGGACATGTGAAAAAGAGTCTTTTATTTTATTTTATTTTTAATAAACGGACAAGTTCGGGATACGCATCCCATATTTTAACCCTTTTTGTAAAATGTTAATTGTAATTTAATTGAAATAAGTTAAATAGAAACCCTTTTTTCACCCAAGGCCAAAATAAAACTGAAAGCAGCAGGAGAATGACAGACCAAACAAGCTTCAAGACAATCGACGACTCTCAGGTGAGGCGATTCTTTCTGGGTTAGTGATTTATGGGTTCGTATAAAAGGGTGAGATAAAAAAAAAAAAGGTCCATATACAATATTGTAATTTATGGCTTCATATACTATATTGCCCACTGCCCAGATAAAGAAATCAACATAATATATTTGCTTTATTTCGTTACTTGGCCTATATATATATATATATATATATTAAAATAAATATTCAACTTGTCCCACAATGTATCCATAACCTACTTTTTTGAAAAATCACGTATCCGCTGTGTCGTCTCATATATGTGTCTCGTGTCCGTGCTACATAGGTCTCAAATGAAGCAGCTTATACAATTTTTCAGCTACACAGATACAGTGTCTAAACATGAGTCAACAAATTTCTTAAAATAAATTACTCTTCCCAACAAACTGGAGAGAACTGAAACAATTTCATGCATTCAACTTTCAAAGCAGAGACAATAAGGCAATCAACATATTATGGATATGTCAGGCACAATGTAAATCTAATGTCACACTTTACAGATTAGAAAATCCCTGATTCCAACACTCCAAACATGGATAGAAAGGTGTAAGAGAAAAACTCAAAAGAGGACCCTCAAAACTTAGCAGTTAGCAGGAAAGTAGGCATTTTCCATTGAGATCTATCCTTGAACTACAATTCAGTGCAAAAAACTATTCTGAAATTTCTGGGACTGGTATCTTATATGAATATATAAACATTTTAACAAGGATACTAATGTGTTTCCATGCAGCCTTAACAATTGTTGTGGAAAGAAGAAATCCAAGGGAAATAAGGGGCAGTGAAAGAGTGGGAAGCCTTTTTCCCATTGTTTGGGAGTAGTGCTTACAAAAAAGGAAAGGGAACTAGGGATTACTTGAACCCCTCCAAATTGGCAGAAGGTAGGGGATCCCTAAAAATTTGAGTTTACAATTTGACCCTCTAGAATATAAGATGTTAATGGATGGTATTGATGTCTTTCTTTCATAGTCCTCACCTTCCTCCCAAAAAAGAACGGCCCTTACCTTTTCCCTCTCCTCTCTTCCCTTCCCTTTAATTCCTCCCTCCTTCCTCGTCAGTTTTCCAAGTATGCCGTAGTAAGAGTTAAAATGGACACGAGTATGCAAAACCTTTATTTGGACAACAAAGACATCTCCCAAAGAAGAGCTGTCTGGGCAATACATCTCATTATCTCTTAACACAAGGTCATTAGCTTTTATGGGACAATATAATATTTGAAATGATTTTTAGGCATGTTAGCAAATTGTCATTAATATAGCAAAAATTTCCATTCATATAAAACATTGACCAATGGCTGCTTCACAACAGGAAATTTGACATCCAAAATTCATTCCTATCATTTCAACTTTCAAGAATACCAAAAAGAATGACTTACTGGGCACCATTCTCCAGTAACAGGATCAGGCCGGTCCCTACCACCACTTGGTGCAATCCAAATTATTTGTGACCCAGCCCTGCAGTCAAAGCTATATTTAGCAGCAATTCTAACATAAACAACAGAGTGCCCGTATCAGCACATGAGATTTAAAACCAAATATGCACAAAAACAAATGTAGAAAAGAATTAATATTTCAACGTAAGTCCTGTGACCCAATAACATAAAAATGCCACCAATAGCATTTCATTCCTATATAACGACAAATGATAAGAATCATAAGATAGACTAATGAAAGACATAGTTGAAGATATACACCTTTAGAAGCTAAAGAACAAAAAAATTTGTTTTAATTTTCTCAGTGTTTATGATATGAGCCTTCCTGTATACTTTTCAGGTTAGAGTTGATGCGTCATTTATTCTCTAAACCAGAATTCACTCATCATATATACGGCTTCTTTAAAGTTCTTTTTTAGTGAGTCGCTCATCAGCATTGTTTTTTATAGCGAGAAAATAGGAGGAAAAAAGGTAACAAAATTATACAATAATAGGAGAGCTGATATCATTTGCTACGCTCCCCAATGCATCTAACAAATTAATGCATAAAAAGAGGATCTGATAGAAGAAGTATAGAACACATTGAATTTGAAAGATTGCAGGTAATTATCCACTGCAGGCAAAAAAAAACGACAACCAAAGAGCAACAAACCAAAATTCCAAAATCATATTCGAACACCGTGATTCGGTAATCGTAAGAAAGAGGTCAAGGTACCTGAGAAGCGAAGCCATCTCCTTCAAACTTCGCATATTTGATTTCTTTTTTGTCTCAGCTAGCTCAGGAACATCGTACATGTGCTTCTTGGAGTACACACATATAAGATTTCTAATAATATGAAAAGGATAAAATCTATCAATTGAATGCGTAATACAAAAAATGATTGTCTAAAATGTCAAAGAACTTCATGATGACCTTCCCATGCTGAAGGGCTTGCAAAGAGGATCTGTTAAAACTCTATCCCCTGCTACGTAGATCTGTGGTACATGGTCTCATAAGTCACTATGCACGGGTTTTGAAGGCAGAAATCAGCTATTTAAGATTGGCTCAGAAAAGGAAGTACGAGGCTCACCAGTTTCTCAGAAATTTTTGGATTTGCCTTCTCAAGCAACAATGAAATAATAGCAGGGTCTGCTTCAGTTTGGTGGTTTGACATCAATACAACGTTATGACCCTGCAGCAAATAATATAAGTAAATAAAGGCAAACCCCAAGTAACTTCATAAATTTGCAAGATCTAAGCTGAGAAAAGAAATTTATAGCACAAGTGTATAGAAACAAACAAAAGGAAGTAAAGAAGGAAAAAAAAGAAGATAAATATCACAGAAAAATCTTTTACATTCTTTTTTTTTTCAATAACAAAAAAAAGCAGCAGGATGGCTGCCCTAATGCCTCAACTAATAGAAGTCATATCAAAAGCTTCTAGAACAGTACAAGAATCAAGATTCAAATTGCAAATTTTAAAAACTAAGGATATTTAACCAAAAAATCAATTATCTTTACCCAATTCAGTAGTTAACGTTTTATCTCTTGAGCCCTATTCTCTAACAACTTGCCATTAGAATCAACAATGCTTAATTGTCCTTCAAAATGAAAGCTAAACGTAAGGATAACTCGAAATCAAATTGTTCCCAAAAACCACAGGCCCATTGGGTATGAAGTTATTGAGAATTAGCTTCAAATTATTTTGTGTTTCCAGGGCGTTGACAGAAGTCAAATAGATGGAGCTTAAACCTGGAATTCTCATCACACAAGAAAAGGAAAGGAGAGAAAAGTAATTGCTCTCATTCCCTTCAATTTTTTTGGATGCTTTAACAAGAACGAAAAAAAGGCATTCGAGGGAACTTGAACCTTGTTTTAACTTGTTAAGGACCATGATTCAATACACTAACCTTTTGGTTTAGACGGGATTTTTAATGTCAACGAATAAATGATCCTAGATAAAGTTAAATTTATGTCTTGAAGATGATCCATATTTTGGAGACACCACCTCTGTGCCTTCAAGAAAAGTAGAAACTTTTCTTCGTTCTTTGAGACAAATGGGTTAAAAAAATAATCACATGGGCATTAGAACAAGTATTATTCTTCTATTGTCTGTGTTTCTTATCCATTTCTAGTTCATAAGAAATGTCAACACATAAATGTCACAACAAGAAAGCATCTTCAAGTCAAGTATTAGTCATACACAATTAGATCAACGTCAAACAATTAAAAAACCAGTATGGCTGGTGCCTGAAAATTTGTTTCAGTCGAAAAAAAGTACTATAGAAGTAAGGTCCAACACACCTCCTGAAGTTTCTGTTCTATTTCCTTGAAAAGGGAAATATTCCCAACATATGAATTTCTGCAGCAAAAGCGATCAAAATTCATAAAACAAAATTACTGAATTAATTGAGCACCAAGGGGCCACCTATTTACAATCATATGGAAAACGTAAGATTAATTACAAGATGATCAAAGTTAGTCATTGAAAATCATTAAAAGACAAGGTTGTACACAAGGTTCCCGCAGTGGGCGGGGTCAGGAACATGTAAGATTGCATTACATGCAGAGAGGCTGTTTTCAGAGCTTGAACATATAACCTCTAAGGACAAGAGAATATGAAAAATAATAATGCACATATTGAAACTCATGCAATATATATAAAAAAAGGTAAACTCCAGTGAACAAGAAGGCTCCCCAGTGGACAGGGTTGGGGAAAGGCAGAATATCCATCTTACTAACATTATCTGTGGAGAAACTGGTTTCAAGAATTGAACTTGTGACTTCTAGGTTGCAATTCTACGACTTGGGCAACATGCTTGCATGTAAACCCATGCAATATAGATAAGTTCTATAAAATCATGAAACAGATGCAGAAAAAGGAGCCTGTGACATTCATGCTCTGTACACACACCTGAACATTTAGGGAACAATTAAATACAAAGAAAATTAAAATTAAACAGGAGCCTTTGATGTTCCTGTTGGTCATCAATAAACGAGCAAAGAATCTAATATTGTTTATTTCCCATAATCTAACAAAAGAGATACAAACAGATTCTTTTAATTGAGAATGGAGGAAAACAACCCCACCAAAAGAGATCATTAATAATATTCAGGAGATTCACCATACCAATTAGTTATCAGAAGAAAGAAGAGATATACCACGTTCATTAATTTTTTACACCGTCAAGTTATAATTAAGGCTCTTAGTCTCTAGATTTAGAAATCCTTAGAACAGATTCTTAACAAACTATATATACATGTAATTCACGTTAAAAGCTTTAAAGGGCTCATATCTTTCTTTTCTTTTCTTTTCTTTTCTTTCTTCTTGTTTTTTTTTTAATAAGAGAAAGGGGGTGGGACTCGAACACAAGGTTCAAGATTATATACGATCTAGCTCGTGAATTGAGCTACTTGGAATTCGTTAAAGGGCTCTTATCTTAGATAAACGAAAAGGAAAATGAACCGACGATTTTACCATAGATAGGCCCAAAATGAATCAACGAGTAAATATCTAAACATAGTTTCTTCAATTTTCCTCAATGATGGCTGCATGACTACGTGATAATGAAATGACGCATATTTCTCTGTCAAGGAAAACATCACTTCAACATTTACACATTGGATTTCAGAAACAATGTATCAGAGAAAAAAGCCAGTCACATTCCATCAGGCTACTTTACTCGGACCAAGTCAAACACTTACAAACGAAAACAAAAAAAAACCAGGTTGGCAGGTTAACAGCAGCGAACTTACCCAAAGTCAACCAGAGGACGGATGTAATTTTGACCAAACATATAGTAGTCAAATGGCTCTCGTATTGCTTTGTGATATGGGGAAAAGACAAAAGGATCCTGTAAATTTACTGTTACAATTCATAAAAGATAAAATACTGCATTGAGCATCTGCAAAATGCAAGTATGACTCCAATAAAAGACAACTAAGCATCCTAGTAGAGTAGCGTTGTCTGATTTACCTCCACATCCAAGAATATACGATCCAGTGCAACTGCCATATTTGACACCACAATCTCATTTTCCAGAGTATCACCACTTTGCAAAACCTGAAAAATGACCTAATTATAAATGAGTTTTGTGGATACAATACATGCAAGAATATCGTAAGGATGCAAACATTACACGTTATACGTGGAAACCATAAATCTTCAACAAAAATCTTTAATCCTAATAACGATATCTAAATAGATGGTTTCAATAATTGCGGTTCTCTTTAAATCTTCACAAAGCTGGTGTAATTACCAAAAACGAAAGATGAAAATAAATGTTTGCCAGAAATTTGAACCTTCAAAACGATAATGACATATTAAAAGATCTAATCCTACTGGAATTAGATACATCATAACTTTATTGCCAAAATACCGATAATATTATGCACAAGGATCAAGCTTATAATTATAAAAATATCATTCCATTTTTAAGCTCATTTTTCAAAATTAATTTCAAATTAGAATATTTACGGCATCAGAGTCCACCATGTGCTTCATCTAATTGGTAATGTCAAGTGCCCACACTCTAAAAATCTTGGAGCAATTATTCACACAAAGAGTGAAACATGAGAACATTGAAATTGGAACCACAAGTAAAGGCCAGAAGATAAAGTACAGACATACATCTGAAGTGTTTCATAATAATGGCATATGAAAAATTAGAAAGCAGAACGCTGTAAGACATCACGGATCTTGCAATTCTTCAAGGAACAAAGTATTGGTGATGCACAAACAACATGAACAAACAGTGTGTTTGTCAAGAATGAGGATGCTATATTCGATAAAAAGATGTGTATTGCCCTTCGAAAAAAAATATGTATAATTATAAAAGAAAAAACGAGAAAGGTTACAAAATATTGCAGAAGAAAATTGTTCAATTGCCACCAACAATGGACAAGCGTGGTAGAATTACTGAGAATAGGTTTCACCCATACCATGTAAATATCTGTATGGAAGGTATAAAAAGATGATCCATTACATGATCTATAAAGCACGGAAAAGAAGAGCACATACGCACAAAGAAACAAAAAACAAATAGTTCATGCAGCATACCGGATTAGTTAAGATTAGCTTAGTGGCTTCCATAATTAAACAATCATCATCATCTAAGCCTTTATCTCAAAAGTCTGGGGTCGATTACATGAGTCTATGTGAAAATCAAAGCAAATGCACTACTTGTATTAGTTTCCGTCATTCATTTTCCATAATTAAACAATCAAATACCCTAAATTTTACAAACAATTTCTCAACAAATTAAAAGCATTAAGTAGTCATTTTTTTTATCACAAACAGATACAGCAGGTACAGAGTAAATGTAGGCAGCTAGACAACTTAAAAATTTGAAGCAATTCATATTAACTACTATTGAAATGTAGATGCCAAATTAGATCACGCAATAAAGAATGCAGCCCAACAGAAATAATGAGCAAACCGTATGGCCCAACAATGATAAGTGCTGGAAACACATTTTTCCCACAGGACAGCCGACATTAGAGACAAAACAGTGGAGATAAAGAACGAAAAATAACTCACTGTTTCAAAACATTAGCCATTTAGGTTATAAACTAAAAATCAAGTACCCTGAAAAAGGAAAACGTGGTGCCGACACTTTCGCAAAGGTTTTATATATGTCAAAAGAAGAAATTACTAACCAGTAACCACCATGATTTTCTATTGTTTCCTTTTACTCTATATTTTCATTAAGGTCTCTACCTAGGGTCAATAAAAACTAGTCCCAAGATGCATCATGCATGGTCCAAACCACAGAGGAGTAACAAAATAGCTACTCAATTCCAAGTCCCAAGGTTAGGTTTGTCTTCACTCTTCACCAAGCACTGACCAAAATAGAATTGCATATTGTTGCATCCACTGATTCCAGTTTGGAAATTTTAGTTTGGCAGTTCATGTTTTCAGTACGTAAAAATTCTCTTATTTACTAATACATGTTATCCTTCTAAGTAAACTAACTTCTACACAACTCAAATATTTTTGAATTTTGACATTTGAAATTCGTAAGCATTTTGAAATTGAAAAATCTAATGGTTTAAATTAGACATCCTAACTTCTATAAATAAGACACACTTTTATTAGTACCGATTAACAAGAAGTCAACCCAACAGTGTCTTAGCCAATTTTCCTACAGTTTTGACACATATAAGGAGAAAACTATATGATAGGTAAACTACTACAATTGTTAAGTAAGAGTGGGTTAGATTTGAAATGTATATTTGAGGAAAATGAGGAATCACACTAAAAAAAATTCATTGGGGTTAACAAGGCATGCCATCAAAAAAAAATCATAAGAGAAATCTATAGAATATACATGAATGAGTACAATAAAGCAAGAGTTTCAAGTATATCATTACAGCATTTCTATAATTGTGAAACAATTCTTCCATTCCTTCAGCAATATTTGAAGGCAGCCTTCCTGCTTCCATTTCACTCTTGATTCCAGACAAAAGCTCTGCAGAGACATGTTCAGTTTACCCAAATATTTAGCATCAAACTAGTCTATCAAACACAAATAAGAAAATAACTGATATAGCATTTCAAATTTAACAATAACCTTTATTATTGAAAGAATTATGAATTGATTAAAGGGGTGCCAAGAACCCGACTAGAAGCTTTCCTAGAAATAATAAATGACATCGGTACTAGTCTATCAAACACCGACAAGAAAATAACTGATATAGTATTTCAAATTTAACAAGAACCTTTATTATTGAAAGAATTATGAATTGATTAAAGGGGCGCCAAGAACCCAACTAGAAGCTTTCCTAGGAATAATAAACATCATCAGTTTCACCTTTTTTGTGCTATTATGATTTCTTAACCTCGGCTTTTTAAGCATTTCTCTCCATCATCTCTCCCTTCTTTTCTCACACCCTCTCCAATCTCCTGTAATCCTATCTTATCTAAATAACCTCCCTCATAAAGAGGGTAGAAAAACAAATTAGAAGTAAATAAATAGAACCTTTAGAAGTAAGAGCAGCTCTTATATTATCTTAAAAATGCGAAAGTTGGTGTGGAATATTGATCGATACACCAAGGGCCTAGGCGCAAATATATCATTGTCTATAGCTCCCACTTCACTTATATCCTATGAAGCACGGACGCGGGAAAATTGCCGAAGAATCAGCGTCGGACGCGAACTGAGTTCGGGCGCGCGGTTGACGCGCCGGAGTTCACGTCAGACTCGCGTTGACCGAGTCTGGACAGTCAACTCGACTTTGGCAGTGGCTTGATTTCAGTCTGTGACCTAATTTCGAAGGTCGAATGCCTAAGTGAGTCTCGTTGCCTCTGTCGCGTCTCTTTTCAAGCTTCCTCTGGTTCCGATCGTCTCTGCATTCTGATCCTCTCTGCGTTCCGATCGTCTCTGCGTCCCATCGTCTCTGCTTCCGATCGTCACTGGCTCTTCTCTCGTCATCTCCGCCTCTCTCGTATCGAGCCATCTCCGCCTCTCTCTGCTTTTCAGGTATGCCTCTGGTTCGATTTCGCCTCTCTCTGCTTCTCTCGTATGTCTGGTTCGATTTCAGCTTTCGCCTCTCTCTGCTTCTCTCGTATGTCTGGTTAATTTCGTATATGTATTTGCTTCTGTCTCAATTTGTAGTTGATATATACAATGAGTTCAAGTGGAAATTCTTCAGCCACAGTTGGGAACAGTATGAGTGTAATATATATATAGATATATATTTATTTATTTTATTTGCCGAGTCCCCCCGCACCCGCATCCTGGATTCTTTGAGAATTTACGAATCCACGTGTCCCGTGTCGGCGAATCCGAGTCGCCGTATCCGAGTCGGTGCTTCCTAGCTTATATCACATTTTATGACTTCCGTAGGACTCTCTCTATATATAGAACAAGACATCCTAAATGACAAGTGCCATATAACTACTGCTAATACCACTTTGTTAGCATTGTACCAAAGGGCATTTTTGTTATAGTTTGATCAGCATCCAAGACCACGTGGATCTCAGTTTATCAAATTCTGATACAAACACTGATAGTTTCATATGTTCCATTGCTTTCCATGTGGAAGCATCTATGCAGAGCTTATATATTTTTCTTTCAGCATTGGCAATATCCAACTACCATTTTTGTAGATAGTTCATTTTCTACTTAGATGCATCTGATACAAAGGCTCAATAAAAAAAAGGGATAAACAACACACATTCATAAGACTCTCACCGTGGGTGGGATCAAGATGTTAGGAGACCTAATCCTGACATAATATGTGAAGAGACTATTACAGTTATTGCACTTGCGACTCCTAAGTTGCCCCTGCAACTCTATCATTGGGTCACATGTTCATTTGTTCCTATTAAGCTCAATATTCAACACAAATAATATAAAGCATTTGGCCTCTGGAGATAGACCATAATTTCAACTGTAATTCAAGAGATCATTTTTTATTAACAGGATAGCAAATCATTGAAAGCACTGGATAGAACTACGTGCACAAGGGAGAAAGGTATCAATGTATTAAGAAGCTCCTTAATATGGGGTAAACAGGGAATAAAAATTCAGGATCACAAACAAATAAGATATGTTTTTGAAAAATATTAAAGGAATTCTAAATTATACTTAATTTATAATTTCTTGCCCAATCAAACTTAACTCCTATATCGGCTTGGCAAGTTCTTGAGGTTATCGAACAAGAATTCAACAAGAAAAACAGAACGCTAGACGAGTGGCACCATAGGAAAGCTCTGATTTATAATTTATGACTCATTTTTGTTGGCAACATTGTATTCCTTATCCATTGCACAAAATGACACAACAAACTTTATAAATATTAAAAGAAAGCCACAAGAAATCCGTTCGTTTAACTTTCTTCACTACCAAACAAACGGGGGAATAAAAAACAATAACCGTCTCGATAAACTAAAAGCTAACCTTCTTCGGTGCTCGCATCGAGGAACGTCCGCGAGTGAGTGCCTCTTCCTTCGCCGGACCCCGCGGCAGCCGCAGCGGCTGAAACCTCCTTATCTTGCACGAGCTCCGTCATTGAGTGAACCTTGAAAGAGTAGTGGCGGTGGTGGTGAAGCGAGAAGAGAACGGAGGAGGACCTGCGAGGAGCAGAGGAAGATCTGAGGGAGAGGAGAGGGCGAGAGATGGAGGAAGAGAAGGAGAAGGAAACCCTAGGTGAAGTACAGCAAGGAAAAAGAGATAGAGAGGAAACGTTCATTTCTCTGTGGCGGAGAGTGGTATGGTGAGAGTAGAAGAAAACAAAGAAAATGGAATATGCGTGTAATTTTTGCTGCTTTTATCTCTCGCGAGAGGGGGGAATTGACGCAGTTCGCATTTTCCTTCTGTTTTTCCCGTTTTAGTGTTTGGGATACGTATGTGTTCTATGATGTGATTGAGTACGTTATTGAGAGCAGCGACCATGACGGGTTTCGGTACCTTTTCATTTAAAAAATATTAAAACTGTTATCGTTTAATATATCATATATTAAAATTGTTTAAAAATTATTTAAATTTTTAAAATCGGAACTTTTCCATAACCGTTTATCGCCGGGTATTCATTTACGGTTTAACTTTTTCAATTTCTTTCATAATTAATTGAATAATATTTCCAAACATTCAATATATATTTATAAACTATGAAAGTCTATAACAAAAAAATCAAACAATTGAATTAGTGGTTAAGTGATTTAATTTTGTATACATGTGTAAGGTTTGAATCATTTCTCTAACATATATACTATATTTTTAAGAATTTACTTGAAATTAAGGGTCGGGTCGGGTTGGTTATGGTTATGGTTATGGGTACAGTTTCGGTTTGGTTTTGGTTCAAGTACCCTAACCATTTTTTTTAATCGGTTCGGGTATCCTAAACCTGGCATCAAATACCAAAACCGACCCAAAACCGTGACGGATTTGCAAATATAAACCAAAACTGTTTACAAATCCTATAGAATCGGTTTTCGGATTTAAAAGGGGTCGGATACCCTGCGGATAGTGCACGGATCGAGTTTTTTTTGTCATGCCTAATTGAGAGTAACAAATATATTAATACAATCGAATAAATTTAATAACTTTATTTTTTATGTAATATAAATAAAATTCAATATTAATTTTAAGATAAAATATACGTCGAATCTCGTATTAAGCCAAGATGGGGCATTAGAATTTTCATACGATAACGTTGAGACAATTAAAACGGAAATACCAAATCATATCCAATTTATAGCATAAATAGTATTTAATGGTCCAACAAATTCTACCATCTAACTAATACCTCAACAAATCATACCCATTGTGGAGCCCCCCGTTATGCGGAGGCACTCGTTCAGGTGTTTTCCACGTGACCAATAATTCATTTGATTGGAATTATTTATTTTAATATCTAATAAATCTCAAAAGTCTAATAGAGATTACCTAAATATGGTTATATTTTTATTTTAAAGAACTAATATAATAAATATGGTTCTTTCCTTATTTTAAAAATAAATATAGGAAAAAAGTCATTATATGTATCTGTCAGATTAGCTATATTTTCTCTATTTTGCACAAAGGCTATAAATTACATATTTTATATAACAAATTACAGCCGGGCAAGCACTGTAACAAGATATTTTATTTCATAATTGAACGAGCATAAGACGGGCGTGAGCTGATTTTGGGATGAGTATGACCACATTGGGTATGAAACGAATAGGAAAGTTGATTACATAACCTTATCTCACTCTAATTACACACCCTAAATGACAGTCAAATCTTTGTTGGATAATTTGGGAAACTGATAACGGGTGTAATAATAAATATTATAAACCTTTTAGGTGGACGGTGATGATAGCACCGCAGTGCAGCACGTGATTTGCATCGCCAAAATGGCCGAATAAACGATTAGGTACTCCCCGATAAATTTGCAATTGGGACGTGTGCCTAGCGTAATACGTGTAACAAATATACGGGCAAGGTGAGGTGCAACAAAAAAAAAAGAAAAAAGGAATGAGTGAAGAGGGGTCCCCCATTTGAGTCGTTTCCTCCAAAATCATTTGTCTTCATTCCTAATTCTTATGGCTGATGTACTATGTAGTATGACCTTGTGAACTTCGGCCCAATTTACATTCACGGGTTGCATCAGAGTTTTTGGCCCGGTCCATGATAGACGAAGGGCTATGTTAGGCCTAGGCTTTTAAAGAATTTCGAGACCCACCAACATTAATATATTTGTTCACATTTGCAAGTGAGACTCACATTTTCAAGTGCGTCTCAGTCTACTTATTTACTACATATTCTTAGTTATTTTAGAACTTTAAAAAAAATAAAAGAAAAGCTAAACCATTAAGATCAAACAAATATTTAAACTTAATTTCACTAAAAGATAATTAAAATAAACTATTCGGCCACTGATAGTATTGTATAGACTAGATTACTTTTATTCAATGATCATCATTACTACCCCCATTCACTAGCATATTAAAGAATATATAACATAGTTGCAGAATCGGAATCAAAATATTCACTTAATTAAAAAAAATTATCCTCACGACCTGGTGGGTTTGCCTTCCTAATTGTCTTGAGGAAGCATATCTCTACTGATGAGGATAATTTTCCCCACAACACGACATGTGGATATAATTGTCACCAGCTTCATGCTCGGTACCGAGAAGAAGGATGTACATTCCTCGGTACTCATCCTCAGAGTGGTAAAAAGCTGTCATGAATTACCCAAACAGGAACTACCTTCACTATAAAAAGGGGCAAACCCTCAGGTAAAGGGGAGGATTTTTTGACTAATTACAAGAGCACCGAGCAGTGCACTTCACAGAGTTCCTTTGTGCTAGCATCTGACTTGAGCGTCGGAGCGCCAACGCCAGAGAACACTCTCTGGCGGGCCTCTAGCTTACGTTTGCTCTTTGTCACAGGATCATTCTATTATCGGAAGGAAGCTAATCCGAGGAAGGACATCAACAGACGAGAAAGCTCTTGTTCAAACCTATCCTGATGCGTCTTGGATCGATTTGAGACGTCATCAGATTGGCGCCGTCTGTGGGAATCCATAACAAAAATTATGGTTTGGGCTAGAGCTTTTAGAGGAGAAGAACAACAGGCTGAGGCAGCAAACGAAAATGCCGAGCAGCAGTCTCAACCATTGATGCAAGATCAGATCGCCGAACTATTGCAACAGATGAATGTTCTCGCGCAACGCCTGGATACGATCCAAGGACAAGTGCAAGGTCACCAACCAATCCAAAATGAGAGTATTTCTCATGAAACGAGAAATGACCACTCTCACACTGATGAGTCAAGAAATCTCGACGTTCCAGGAACCTCGATAACTATTGCTCGAAGAACTCAGCCCACTCATACTTACGAGGGGGATAGCAAGTTTATCGAGGGGGTAGTGGATCGCAAAATAGCTGCTTTGCAAGGTCGTCCCTTCTTGGATACAATGGACTGGGATAGGAACTTGACTCCATTGTCGACCGAGGTGCAACAAGCTCGGGTACCGACAAGCTTTAAGGTTACCAGTGTGGAAAAGTATAATGGAACAGGGGATCCCCTAGACCATGTAATCGGCTTTCAAACAATGATGGAGTTCCAGCGGGCCTCTCAGGAAGCTTGTTGCAAAATCTTCCCAGTCTCGCTTGTCGGAGTGGCAAGGCGTTGGTTCAGAGCTCTGCCACAAGGCAACATTCACAGTTTTGACGACCTAACAAACAGGTTCGTTGCTCATTTTGCAAGCTCGAGACCGGTGAAGAAGACCAACGCCACACTGGTTACCATTAGACAGAAACCGCAGGAGAGTTTGAGGGAATTTGTAACTCGGTTCAACAGCGATTGCTTAGAGATACCGGACCTTCAGCCGATCATAGCCATTACAGCCTTCACGACTGGAGTGCGACATGTGACGCTGAAGCATTCATTGTCGAAAAAGAATCCGAAAAGTATCCCCGAACTGCTCTCAAGAGTTGAAAAATACATTACTGCTGACGAAATGATGGCTGAACCACATGTAACGGAGCAATCCTTAGACAGATCTCCCCCGAGGAGAAGGTCAGAAGCTGGTCGACCAACCGAGAGGAAAAATAGTGGATTCAGTAGATCATTCACCAGAAGAGATGACCGAGCCAAACTTGAGAGATATGATTCCTACACTCCACTCAATTCTTCTTTGAAAAGAGTATTGAATGAGATACAGGATCGCGACATCGTCAGGTGGCCGGCAAAGATGAAGCCAAGTCCAGGTAAGATGGAGAGCGACAAGTATTGTAAATTCCACCGGGGCCCTGGTCAGGACACTGATGAATGTCGCCACCTGAAAGACGAGGTAGAAAACTTAATCCGGAGAGGATACCTTAAGCGTTTTACTAGCTCGGTGGGAGACAAACGAGAAAGAGAAGGAAGAAAAGAAAATCCAAGAGGCCTAAGAGAGAATGAAGACAGGCGACAGAGGAGGCGGCGAGAGGAATCCCCTCGTCATCGAAATCGTGGAACAGCTGGTACCATTGGTATGATAGTCGGTGGCCTAGCTTCGGGAGGAGAAAGTTCATCTGGGAGGAGAGCATATGCTCGGACTGTGCATCAGATCAACGAGAATTCAAAGAGAACGAGAACGGGGGAGGAGAAGATAACATTCTCGGAGAAAGACGGGGATGGTCTGCACCAGCCCCATGACGATGCGTTGATCATTGATGTTATCATCGCCAACTACACGGTCAAGAAGGTCTTGATTGATAACGGGAGCGCAGCGGATGTTCTTTTCTATCACGCCTTCAAACAAATGAACCTTCCGAGGGAGAGCTTGAAGAAGTTTTCTTCACCCCTATACGGTTTCACGGGAGAGCAAGTTGTCCCTGTCGGGATAATAAGTCTACCCATAACCTTGGGTGATTACCCGAGATCAAAATTATTTATGGTGGAACTTCTGGTCGTCGATGTGAAGACCCCATACAACGCGTTGATTGGCCGACCACTGCTTCATAAGGCCCGAGCAGTTGTCTCAACTTATTACCTGAAAATGAAATTCCCCACTGATCAAGGAGTAGGAGAAGTTCAGGGCGACCAAAAGCTCGCTCGCCAGATGTATGTAACCGATCTAAAAGAAAAGAAAAAGCCAGTCTCAATCATAGAATTGGTCGATGATCAGAATAATCAAATCTTGAAGCCCTCGCCAGGCGAACAACTCATCGCACTTCCTGTCGAGCATGCAACGGAGAAGAAATTGTACTATGGTACCGAGCTTAGCAAAGATTTAAGCGAAGGCTTGACGAATCTACTTTTGGAAAACATCACCACATTTGCATGGAGTGCACATGAGATGCCGGGTATCAGTGCCGATGTTATCACTCACCATCTGAGTATCAAACCTGGTAGCCGACCGGTAAAGCAAAAGAAGAGGAATTTTGCACAAGACAGGCAAGAAGCCATCAAAACAGAGGTTAACAAGCTTTTAGATGCTGACTTCATCCGAGAAGTACAATATCCGGAATGGCTTTCTAATGTTGTTATGGTGGCCAAACAGAATGGTAAATGGCGCATGTGTGTAGACTTCACTCACCTAAACAAGGCCTGTCCGAAGGATAGCTACCCGCTTCCGAAAATCGACCAACTGGTAGACGCAACCTCGGGAAAGGGTCTCCTCAGTTTCCTTGATGCCTACTCAGGATACCATCAGATTCAAATGCATCAAGCTGACGAGGAACACACCTCGTTTGTTACCCCTGAGGGTACATATTGCTACCAAGTTATGCCTTTTGGGTTGAAGAATGCAGGGGCTACCTATCAACGGCTAGTCAACAAAATGTTCTCCCCAATGCTCGGAAAGACAGTTGAAGCGTACGTCGATGACATAGTCGTTAAAAGCAAAAAACCTGAGGAGCACTTGAGCGACTTGCAGGATGTATTTAATGTTTTGAACAATTTTGGAATGAAGCTCAATCCCGAGAAGTGTGCGTTTGGCGTTTCATCGGGTAAATTCCTCGGATTCCTCATCTCCAAACGAGGAATTGAGGTGAACCCTGAGAAGGTGTTAGCAATAATTAACATGCAAGCCCCGAGGAACAAGAAGGAGGTTCAACAACTCACCGGGGAACTGCAGCACTAAACCGATTTCTCGCCAGATCAGGGGATCGGTGTAAACACTTATTTAACGCACTCAAGCAAACAACCGATTTTCAATGAAATGAGCACTGTCAAGAAGCTTTCGAGGAGCTAAAGTCTTATCTGAGCCGACCACCTCTACTCACTGCTCCAAAGGAAGAAGAACCATTATCCCTCTACTTAGCTACCACTGAGCATGCAGTGAGTGCCGTGCTCGTAAGCGAGGGAGAGGATAAGGTTCAGAGGCCAATATACTACACTAGTAAGGTTCTCACTGCAATCGAGAAGAGATACGCCAAGGCCGAGAGAATGGCCTTGGCACTGGTGACCACGGCTAGGAAGTTGAGACCATATTTTCAAGCCCATACAATTACAGTGCTGACTGATCAGCCGCTCAAGAGCATTTTACAGAATCCAGACATATCGGGAAGACTTATTAAGTGGTCAGTCGAACTTAGTGAGTTTGATATCTACTTTGAGCCGAGAAGAGCAATCAAAGCTCAAGTCCTCGCGGATTTCATTACTGAATGCCAACATCCTTTAGAGGAAGAAGCGCCGCAGGAGCAATGGCAACTCTTCGTCGATGGATCTTCGAACAAGGATGGCAGCGGAGCAGGGATTCTGCTTCTCGGACCCGGGGGCATGACCACTGAGTATGCCCTCCGTTTCCAGTTCAAAGCCTCTAATAACGAGGCTGAATATGAAGCTCTGCTAGCTGGATTAAAGCTGGCCATCGAGCTAGAGGTTCGCAATTTGCTGATTCACAGCGATTCACAGCTCGTCACCGAGCAGGTCCGTGGAGAATATGAGGCGAGAGGCTCCAATATGATCAAATATCTTGCAAAAGCTAAGGAGCTGATGAGTGAGATCCCGAATGTTGAAATACTGAGAGTGCCTCGAGAAGAAAATCAACAAGCAGACGTATTAGCCCGACTTGCGTCAACAAGCAAGAAAGATCATGCTTCCTCAGTTCGGATAGAAATGCTTCCTAAACCGAGCATCTTTGTTAAAGAAATTGCGGAGATCAACACTGAACAATCTTGGATGGATGCAATACGCGCCTTCCTCACTGAGGGGCGATTGCCAGAAGACAGGAACGAGGCTAAAAGTCTCCGAGCAAGGGCAGCGAGGTATTCAATTATTCAAGGAACCCTTTACCGACGATCTTACACACTCCCTTACCTTAAGTGCCTTGCTCCACGAGAGTCAGATTACGCTCTCCGAGAAGTTCATGGAGGAATATGCGGCAGCCACTCCGGTGCCAGGACCTTAGCTAACAAGGTCTTGCGCTGCGGGTATTACTGGCCGACCATGAACAAGGATGCAAAGGAGTTGGTGAGGAAGTGTGACAAGTGCCAGAGACATGCCAACGTATCGGATCACCCACCATCGGAGATTACAGTGATGGAGAACCCTTGTCCGTTTGCACAATGAGGGCTGGATTTGTTAGGACCTTTTCCTCAGGCAACAGCCCAAAGGAAGTTTCTCATAGTAGCAGTGGATTATTTCACGAAGTGGGTTGAAGCCGAGCCTCTGGCCACAATCACTGACCACAAGGTGAAAGACTTCATTTGGAAAACCATCATCTGCAGATATGGTGTTTCTCGGATCCTTATTACTGATAATGGCCGACAGTTTGTGAGTGCCAATATACGGCAGTTTTGTGACGAACACGGCATCAACCTCAGGGTTACTGCCGTAGCTCACCCACAAGCTAATGGACAAGTAGAAGTCATCAACCGAATCATACTACAAGGAATCAAGGCTCGTCTGGACCAAGCCAAGGGACTTTGGACCGAACAGCTCCATAGCGTCCTCTGGTCTTATCGGACTACGCCTCGGACATCAACAAGAGAGACACCTTTCTCCTTAGTATTCGAATCAGAAGCTGTTATCCCAGTTGAAATTGGAGTTCCCACTCCTCGTATAACTGAGTTTGAAGAATCAGGTAACAGTGACTTATTGCTCAACAATCTTGATTTCTTGGAAGAAGCTCGAGAGACTGCTCGGATCAGGATTGCTGCTTACAAACAAAGAACGGCCCGATATTACAACAAAAGGGTTCGAACAAGGAAGTTTTCAGAAGGAGACTGGGTTCTAAGGAAAGCTGCTGCAACCGGAAGGCATCCAGGTAAGCTCGGAGAAACTTGGGAAGGACCTTTCCGAGTTATCAAAGTTCTGCTTGATGGTACTTACAAACTGGAAAATCCCGAGAAGCCTGGAGAGATGAGACCTTGGAATGCCGAGAACCTCCGAAGATACTATGTTTAATTTCATCCTGCTGGCATGTACTTAAGCACAATTTCCACTTCAAAACTCGTTTCTTACACGAGACTTAGGATTTTGCTGATTCAATGAAAGTAGTTTGTTTTGCTATAAGGATCCTCAAAAGTAAGCTTTGCTCGGCACAAGTCAGCCGCAATGCCTGAGCATTATTACAAGCCCGCTAAGGTCAGGAGACCGAGGAAAAACATGGTTTTGTTTCAACTCATTTAATTTGAGTTACAACAGCCAAGCAGAAAAACAAGTTAGCTACGACCCGAGCATGTTTGGGCCACAGCAAACATGGTTTGTTGAAACTCATTTAATTTGAGTTAGAACAGCCAAACAGAGAAACAAGTTGGCTACGACCCGAGCAAATTTGGGCCACAGCACTACTTGTTCCCAAATCAGTTACAACAAGCTGCGTTTTAAGAAAATAACTCGACTTCATTAAAATTAAAAACGTTATTTACATATGTTGAGAACAGAGTTTGATCAAGAAGGAAGAGAAAAAGGGCCAGTTTCTAATTTTCAATATCAACTAGCTCCTCGGCAGTCCTCTCTGCCTCATCCTCAACAGAAGGAAGGGGCACGTCGACTTCTTCATTCCTCGAAGGAATCGGCGGAGCATCAGTCTCCGTGTACCCATCGATGTCCTCCTCGACGTCCCCCTCATCCTCTTGAAGTAGGCGGAACTGCTCGTAGGCATCTTCCTTCACCACATCCTCGTCGTCTTTCCCCGCGATGACTGGACATAGCTCATCCAAAATGTCCGAGCTCTGGCCTTTGCCGACGAGGAACCTCCGAGCTTCTTTGACAGCAGCCTGGAAGCAGAAAAAGCCTTCTTGCTTAAGGGTAAGTTGGAACTCCTTAGAGTCGCGAAACTCTCGGAGACCAGCTTGTCGCCCGCTTTCAAACAGGACGGCCCCTTCAGTCTCAGCTGCTGACTTTTGTCTTGCCAGCTCATCCTCGGCTTCTTTCAGCTTCGTAGCCATCAGATTCTCTGATGCCTGCGTTTTCTCGAGTTCCAACCTCGTCAGCTTCAAAGCGGTCTCTGTCCGACCAATAGCTCCCTTGAGTAGAAAAATTTCTTGGGCAGCAGTCCTCTTCTCGGCCTCGGAGCTTCGTATGTCAAGTGACAACTTCCCGAGAAGCGAAGTCAACTGCAAATGACAACAAAAAAGAAATGAGTTATTAAGCAAGCTGAAGGAAAACATGCTAAACAATGTTCCGAGCGGAAGAATGTACCTCCATCAGCTTAACAGTCGAAGCCTCCATCCTCTCCTCGGTGGCCATCTCCTCGGCTCGCCTTTGGTCCGACGGAAGAGACAGCTTCTCGAGCATCTCCAACGCCACCCGAGAATTGGTCACTGTATCAGATAGACGCACATTCCACCGAGGAATGTGAACGTCTCCCATCCTGTGAGGAGGAGAGGAAGAGCGGGCGTCGGATGTACGAGAAGGAGATCCAACGGCCCGGAAAGATGGGGTGGAAACAAAGACGCCACGACCGCGACCCAAGTCTTTTCCTCGGCCTGGTTTGACTTGGGCACCCTCAGCAGAGGTAACCCTTTTCTTCTTGCTCGGTTCAGCACCCCCATCAGGTCTCCTCTTCTTGCCCAAGTTGGCAGTCTTCTTTTGCAACTTCAGGTAATCAGCAGCCGACGACATATCTGAGAAGTAACAAGTATCAGTAATCAACATGATTAGTATAACAAAGTTATAAACAAAACCGAGCAAGAGCAGGTCCCCACCTTGCATCGCTTGCTCGGACCTATGAGCCCTTGTAAAGTCTACAGCTCGGCATATCATAGGCACAAAAGGCTTAGTGAAAGGGCCTCTGAGAGTAAGATACCAGTCAAGCTCCTGAGGAGAAAGTTGGGGAAGTCGCTTGAACTTACTGAATTTTGGGACAACCCACGAGGTTCTAAAAGGAAGATCCTCGTCCTCACCCAAAGGCATCCGAACAAAGAAATAACTAGACTTCCAATGATGATTGGAAGAGGAATATTTTGGAGCAACCAGACCCTTCTTGAACTTTAAATAGCAAAGTCCAGGGTTTCTCGGAGCTCTACAAAGGGAGAAAATGTGTTGAAGGATATTAGAAGAAAAAGGGACGCGAAGCTCGGCACAGTAGTAGAGAATTGTGCCGAGAAACACCTAAGAATTGGGAGCAAGACAGGTTGGGCAAATGTAGAACCGATCAAAGAAGGAGCATATTGCTGGGGCAATCGGTATCCGACAACCAAATGATAATGCGGTGGTAGAAATGGCAAACTCCCCATGTTGAGGACGGAATGGAGATACTCCCTCGGGCACAGGCCTGCAAGGGTAGGGAATACCGAACAACTTGCGTTGGGATTCCACCTCGGAGGCTGAAAGGCTACAGCTAAGATTCCTAGGCTCCCTAGAACCATCACCTGCTGCTCGGGCCTCCTGTAGTTCGAACCCAGGAGGGGCAAAGAAAGGGCGTTCTGCTAAAGGTAGCCTAATGCTCGTCCTAACAGGAGGAGAGTTAGAGGTCGAAGGAGAAGTTCCTAAATCGGCTTCCTCTAACAAATTAATACTACTATCCGAAGAAGGGGAAGACATTTCTCGTACCTGATGAGACGAAGAAGAGATAGTATTTGCTCGGAAAAAGAAGATTACCTTTGCTCGGATAGACAATGCTCGGGGCTCTCAATCTTGGCAGCGAATGAATTGGACAGTGACGTCCTCGCTATTTATAGTCGAAGACCGCCCCGGTCAATGGACCCGATGACGAGACATACTGCATTCTCTCATCTGGGCCGCTCAACCTCTGCACATCAGATGACCACTGGATCAAGATCAACCAAATCTTAGCCGTTCAACGACTCACAATTAATGTCAGCCTCGGGAACTCAAACGTCCACTCATACAGACCTATCATTGGTCCTACGATGACCAATCACAGGTCTGAGGGGGCAAGTGATGAGGATAATTTTCCCCTACAATGACAACACGACACGTGGATATAATTGTCACCAGCTTCATGCTCGGTACCGAGAAGAAGGATGTACATTCCTCGGTACTCATCCTCAGAGTGGTAAAAAGCTGTCATGAACTACCCAAACAGGAACTACCTTCACTATAAAAAGGGGCAAACCCTCAGGTAAAGGGGAGGATTTTTTGACTAATTACAAGAGCACCGAGCAGTGCACTTCACAGAGTTCCTTTGTGCTAGCATCTGACTTGAGCGTCGGAGCGCCAACGCCAGAGAACACTCTCTGGCGGGCCTCTAGCTTACGTTTGCTCTTTGTCACAGGATCATTCCATTATCGAAAGGAAGCTAATCCGAGGAAGGACATCAACAGACGAGAAAGCTCTTGTTCAAACCTATCCTAATGCGTCTTGGACCGATTTGAGACGTCATCATCTACCAATGAATTCAGTTCTTTACTCTATGGAGTGCATATCCTTGATCGTTGAAGAAAATGCGGTTCTTACTATAGGAACATAGCAGATCGAAAAAAATATGGGTGTCTTTCCTTATAGTGTCCTTGGCAAAGTGCTATCACACCGGCTTGCGAATAAAATAGCTTTCAAATCAACAATGAAGCATGTATGGTGGGTGAAGGAAGAAGTGGTTATTATTGATATTGTACCAAATCTTTTCCATTTCATTTTCCCTGATGTGTTCTCTGTGGTATGGATCCTTGATGAAGGTCCTTGGTATTTTGATAGAAATCTGTTGGTCCTAAAGCAATGAAAGTTTGGGATGACATCATTTAATGTGAACTTTGATTATGTTCCATTTTGGGTCCATATATGGGGTCTCCCATTAGTTTGCCAAACAGATGCGGTGGCTAAAATCATTGGAAACTCTACTGGATCTTACATTTGTCCCGAAACCAGACCAAGGAAATAAAGAATATGGTCTTTTCTGTGTCGGTGAGTTATGATTCCGTTGGAAAAACCCCTGTGAAGAGGCTGCCGAATAATGACTCCAGATGGAAACAGTGTATGGGCTTCTCTAAAATATGAAAGGTGCTTCGATTTCTATTTTTATTGTGGATATTTCGGGTATAAGGTGAGGAGATGCCAAAAGAAGTTCCACGATGCAAAAAAAGATGTGGTTGTGACATATCAGTACGAGACTTGACTTCAGGTGGAAAGAAGTGGAGGTACCAGGTTACCCTCGTCGCTCTCAAGGGAGGGTAGCTATAGAAGATACTGAAATGATGAATTGGCAATGTCTATATCGGGGAGTTCATCTCGTGTTGCAGTTGGATCGGGTAGGGTTTCTAATACAGAATTGGGCATGTGAGCCCAACCTGTAACATCCCGGGCCTAATCAGCCATAAAAATTCCTGCCTCCCATGGACATGTTGACATGAAGGAGGCCCAGAACAAAGATAAATTAGAAGCCTAAGAGACCTTAGCTTCACCTGAACATGAGACGGAAACACCAAGCGCTGAGAAAAATATCAAAAAATGAGCAAGAAAATAAAGATAGGGAGCATAGGAAGAGCCAGATGGTATCAACTAGAAAGTCTTTTGAGTCTAATTGTGGGAAAAAAAAGAGTGTTCACAGATACGACTGAGGTTAATGTTGAAACAAGCAACTAGATTCTAAATGCTTGTCTTGTCTACCAAGAAACCCCGTATGGTATATGGTATATTGATTCAATCAGAGGAACTAATATCGGTGGTGGCTGAAGGTGATCAGCCACGCTAGACATAATAAAAATATTAGTGTGGAACTGCTGTGGGCTTGGGAACGCATGTATAGTTCAGGGGCTCTTTGCCGGTTGATTTGGCAACAAGATCCCCACAATGTCTTCCTTTATGAAACAAAGATGACAATGCCTATGGCTACCAAGTTACATTTATCTCTTAATTTTGCAGTTGGTTTTCCGATTTCGCGTGTTGGCCTCGGAGGAGGTATGTTATTACTATGGAGGGTAAATGCAACTTTTCATCACTGTGAGAGTTGATGAGTTCCAAATCAGTCACTGATGTTTGAACTCATTCAACTCAGGAACTCAAGTTTTAAATTTTGTGTAAATTTTCATCACCAGTCAGTTTTTGGTAACTTTCGTTAACATGCACTGCTGACATGGCCAAAGAAGCATGTAAATTTTTTGGCCAAATTGGGTTTTGATTCCTGGTGTGGTGGATGTACTCAGAGTGATTCTGGTGACAGGCGATGGAACTATAGTATCAGAGGTCACAACACTCAACCAAGACAAGAAGAAATGCACAAATAAGCTTAATGAAAACTATAACTTAAACGGAATGAACTGTAAAAAACATTTTTCAAAATGTTAATAAACAAGCTTGTCGTATGACAGTGACATCAACCTTAAATCACATTTACTATCTTTCTCTACCTATATGTGTATTAGGTCACAATTCATCTTAAAGCATGAAAGTTTGTGGCTATCAATTCATAGCCCATCATTGGGGCAAAAATGCACGTAGACCAGAAAGAAGAGGCTTTCCTTGACTGAATCTTTACCAGTAGCCAAGGTAGATGTGATATCCTGACCCTAGAATAATATAAACGATGAATAGGAGAGTGACACGTGTACAATAAAGTACTAAAAAGGCTCGATAAATAAGTTTGGACTAGATTAATTAAATTGTGAGTAAGTAAAAGGAAAAAAAATAAATAGATAATGAATAAATAAACCTCAACTTTTAATTAGCGGTGAAGGGGTATATTTGTAAATAAGTAGTTCATGAGGGCTAATATGTAAAAGTGGGAAGAAATAAAGAAAACTTGCTGGATAAGCTATAATAAATATTAGCCATTTTAAAAGTCTAGGAGGAAAAGAGATAGAAGGTAGTAGAAGAAACGAGACACATAGAGAGAGAGAGAGAAGGGGTGAGTGTGAACTTGGAGTGCCAACCTTGTTTCCAGGAGAAGGGGAGCCGCTGTACGACAAATCTTCTTGGTGGTAGCTGGTCTTTTACCAGGTAGGAAATACTATCAACTTCAAGTAATCTAGGTATTGTTACGTATGAGAGTGTTAACGCTGCTGAAGTTGATCAGTTGGCATGGGTCTATGGGTTAATCTGTGAGTGCAAATTTTAATCGGTCACTTAGTGCACTAACTCAAGGAGTGGTTATGCTCTGTAGTTCTTCGTTGGACTGGAACCAGCAAAGTGGTCATAGTTATTATCTATATAATAATACTTGTGGGGGTCATGAGCTGTGCTACAAACTAAGATGGGTTTGCTGTATGTGCATGTGAATTTGAGTTACGAAATTGCTATTGAGATAGAGCTAAAGATACCCTTCCTTGCTTAAGTTTGAAACTGTTTGTATCTTGTAGCTGGATGCTAAATGGAAATCATGCATTTTTATATTGATGATGTTGGTTGACTTGATGTTAAATGGATTCCAAGATTTTATAACTTGGTGATGCTGGTATTTGAATTTTGTTGTGATTTACTGGTGCCGTGCATAAACAATAAGGTGTCATTCATTGATTATAGCTCTGCATGGTACCTCAGAGTTGGATGGTACCATTTGATTGAATCATTTGTTTAATAGGTTATTAGTGACGCTGGAGTAGGTGGCGTTGTTTTGATTGGTTGATTTCAACGTGTACTTCATGGGAATATATTGTTATGCATGTGGTGAGATTAGGTGAAGTCATTGTGTTGTTGTCTTACTTGATATCACGATTTTACTAATCATGAGTTGTGCGGTACTCTCTTAATTAACCAGAGATAGTAGGGGAGAAGGTTGTGTTGTGGTGAGTAACAAAGAAGGAACCCTGTACGTACAATGTAAATAATCCGAGTAAGGATTCGCTATGCGGCCACATAGCGAAGGGTTGTAAGCCTGGGTTGACGAAAGTGCCGACCTTCCTTACTCGTAGAGAGGCCCCGACGATGAGGTCGGAGAGGTAAAAAAAAAGTGACTCCGGCGATGAGGTAGAAAGGTGAAAGGGGGTGGATCCGACGATGAGGTCAGTTTGAGGTGGTTGTGGGGTGGTAGAGCTAGAACACAGATTTAGATTTTTTTTTAAAAAAAAAGTGAACTTGATTATGATTATTATGGTTATTTTTGTGGTGCCGTAAATACTATATTACATTATATTTGTCCGATTACCGAAAGTTATGGTATTTCCTATTGAGCTTCGGCTCACTCCCGTGTTTGTTTTTTTTTTCCACAGGTGAGCCTAGTAGGGTTGATCGAGCCGACGATGGGGACCAGGCAGCTAGATAGGATGCACATACCGTCGGAAGAAGGAGATGTCATTTTGGGCGTTAAGGTTATATATGTACATATTTAATCTCTCTAAGAACGCATGGTAGGCTTATATTAGGATGTCGGAGATTGAGAGCTGAGCTCTCCCTTAATGATTTGTGGAACTAAATATGTGTATAGAAATATATGGACTTTTGCGTATTTTATATGCATATATATCAATCGTCGTATAATATATAGTACATATATATATATATAGATTAAACGGAAAGAAAATGGCGGGAGTTTTGTTAATTAGTTTAAAATTAGTTAATGATTTTATTCCACGTCACGTTCCTTGGGTCGGGGCGTGACACTAGACAAAATCCACATGAGCTCTTTAAAGTCTTTCATGTCTCGCCTCACTGGTGTTCTTCGCCATATCTTTTTTGAAGCAACAAGAACTCTTTCTTAGCGGAAAACTTTATATCATAATAACTTGAAAGGGCCTTTTGTGAATTGATGAAAATGTGCAGTAGTTTAGATAGAGAAAAGAAACTTTTTGGAGCAAAGAAACAATAAATTTGTTATTATACATAAATTGAGATTAAAAGGGGGTAAATATGAATAAAGGGGATCGGAATATAGTTACATTAAAAAACTGAGTGAACGTATCCTCTTCTTCTGTAACAACTACGAACAATTCCTCAGTTACTCAATTAGGTCTCAACGATTCACTTCCCTTCACTGCCTCTTCTTCTGCTTCTACTTCTTCTCTTAATTCTAAACAATTCACACACCCATTTACTCGTCTCTCTCTCTCTCTCAAAACACACCCTTGCTTTTTTGTCTAGACTCATTGCTAAATATTATCAAAGTTGGTGCTTAACAGGGGTTTTTAGGGTGGTAATGTTTCAACTTAAGATCCGTTTGTTTCACAATTGCATTTCATAACTTTAAGCTGTCAAAAATGTTATGCTTAAAGCTACGAAAAATGTTGTATAAAAAAATATGGAGCCCACAGCTTTAAGCTGTACAAAATGCTGTAGGGTGCTTGATTCATTTTTCTGTTAGATTAACTTTGTATATAAAATTACAAAATAAAAAGATATTACAATAAAAAATAATTGAAAAACTTTTAATATACGGAGGGGCAATTATGTAACGTGATTGTAAAATATTGTGGGTCCCACAGCTTTAAGCTCTGCAAAGCTATATATGGGATGACAACATTTCATTTTAGATAGCTTAAAGTTGTAGGGTCCACAACTTTAAGCTATCAGCAAAATGTGCCGTTTGGTTGGCACAGTATTTTATGCGAATTCCACAGCTTTAAACTGTGTGAAATGTGAAACAAATGCACCCTTAGTCCTTGAGTTTCTGCCGAATCGCTTGACCGAAATAATCATTGAAGTTAGCTATAAAGACGAATATCTGATATGGGGGTGTTGATCGAAATAGCCATCAGCATAGACAAAAATAGAGAATAAAGAACATCATATTTCTTTCTAATTAGACAATTACCTCCCTCTCCCCCTCCCTCCCTCACTGGTACGATTTTATCATAGGACATAATTTACAATTCAACAAGTTATTGACCTGTTCACTATTTAAATTTAAATTCAACTTTCAAAAATTGTTCAACTATTGGCCCCATCCATTTAAATTTCAACAATTGTTCAATTTTTTCCCAACACCTCACAACCTATTGTCTTCAAAACACAAACAATTTTGTTCTTACTTTGTCTCTTTAATGGATTAATTGCGTGTTTTCATCATGGTCTATGTTAGAGAATGGATGTCTCGGGCTATAGGTTGAAGAAGATGTCTGCTTTGGTTTGGGTTGAATATGGGCCATTTCCATGAGTTATAGGTTTTTTATTTAAAAGCCCAATGTCCGTGTGTTATGAAGTCCAACCTATATCTCAGGCTATGACTTTCGTCTTCTTCATTTGAAATGCACCAACGACTTCATGTCTTTTCATTGTGTTTTCGAACAGTGAATCATGCAGATGACCATTGAGGCTTTTATCTTTTTAATTGTATATATAACTCTTTGTACTCAGTTTGAATGGTTAATGAATCAAGCTATCTTGATTATCTTCTCAATCTCTCTTGCTTTCTCTTTCTCTCTCTAAACTCATCTACTCCTTATTATTCGATTGAACAAATTTACATGGTATCAGAGCCCCGATAGTGAATACTAGATCAGCAAACAATATGAATCCAACACTGGAAACAACAAGTATGATCTCAAAGAACAACATTGAGATTAATACCTCTAGTTTGCAAGCTGGAGGAACAGTGAATCAAAGTACACTGCTTAACCCTTATACTATACTACCAGGTGATCTCACAACAAGTACTCTGATCATTTTAAAGCTCACTGGTGACAATTACACTATGTGGAGTCAGAGAACCAGGAAGGCCTTGAAAACAAGGAATAAGGTGGGCTTCCTTGATGGGAGTCTGAGTATGCCGAATGAAGGAGAGGAGAAATTTGTAGCATGGACTAACTGTGATTGTATAATCCAGACCTAGATTACTAATAGCATCTCAGAGACAGTGTTAGCAAGCATGTCTAATAAAGACACAGCGCATGAGCTCTAGATGGACATCAAAGACAGGTTCTCTTCTTTCAATGGTGCAAGATTTTTTAAAATTTATAGACAACTTTACTGCATAAGACGGTATACTTCAACTGTGATGGAGTATTATACTAGACTCAAGTCATTATGGGAACAATATGATCAATTGGATGACAAGGCAGACGTGGGTGTAGAGCACAAGTGAAACGTCTGAGAGAAATGCTGACTCAATTTTTTATGGGACTAAATGACTCCTACCGTGATCTAAGTCAACAGATTTGGATGATGGAGCCTCTACCTGACTAAATAAAGTACGTGGCTTGATAAAAGAAGAGGAAACTCAAATGAATAAGTGCAAAACAAATCAAACTGCTCAAGAATCAGTAGCAATGGCCATGAGTTTTCAGGTAATAACAACAAAGGCAACAATGGGAAAGGTTACAAACCACCACAGAAGCAAGGAAGCAAGAAAGATCAATTTTGTAAATACTGCAAAAGAAACAATCACACTATGGACCAATGTTTCAAGTTGAATGGTTACCCTGAAGAAGCTTCAAAAAGAAAGAAGTTCAGCTAGAGTGGATATCAAGGGAATCAACACTCTGAAAATTTAGTTGAAACCTTTGCCCCAAGTGAGAAAAAAGTGAATTTCTCAGATGACAAACTGATGGAGATAGTCTCATTTATCAAAAATAGATTAGGAAATGAGGAGCAGACATCCACATCAGTAACTCAAACAAATAATGTTGGGACAAGAGGTGCATTTATTAAACGCAATTTATCTAAATGGATCATAGACAGTGGAGCTATAAATCATATTGTGTGTGACATGCATCTATTAAGTTCTGCTATTATATTGAGAAATTGCACTGTTACTTTACCTGACAATAGTACATTACCCATAACACACATTGGAACAGTGAGACTGAGTGATAAACTAGTTCTTAAGGATGTGTTCCAAAGTTTTCTTACAATCTGATATCAATTAGCAAATTAACTGGTGATCATAACATATCATTAAAGTTTGAAAATGATAGGTGTGTGATGTAGGAGTTAGGCACATACAAGAAGAGTGGAATGAGAATTTTGCATGAAGGATTGTACCTCATGGATACAGGAATCAAGAGGACACCAAAAGCTGTAAATAGTTTACAGCAGTTTCCTATTTTGAATTCTGTAAGCTCAAAGGTGTGGCATTATAGGTTAGGCCACCCTTCCCCAAATGTAACTAGTATGTTGCCTAATGAAATTTATCCCAGTGAGGACTGTAATATTTGCTCATTTAGTAAAATGAAAAGAAAGCCTTTTGGTCTTTATACTTCTATTGTAGAAATTTTTTTTGATCTAATTCATTTAGACATATAGGAACCTGGTCAGGTTGAATCAATAGAAGGATATAAGTATTATTTTGACATTGGTGGATGATCACTCAAGAACTACTTGGGTATACTTGATGAAAACCAAGTCTGAAACTAGAACACATATTGAGACCTTTGTGAACTTAATTTTAACACAATTTGAGAAGAAATTAAGAGTTTTAGATCAGATAATGGTTTAGAATTCCAGATAGGGGAGTTTTATGCTAGGCATGAAATAATTCATCAAAGAACATGCATCTACACACACAACAAAATGGTGTGGTAGAACGGAAACACCAACACTTATTGATTGTAGCTAGATCTCTTAAAATACAGTCAGGGTTACTTGAAGAATTTTGGAGTTGTTGTATTCAAACTACAACTTATTTAATAAATAGACTGCCTACTAATGTGCTTAACAGAAAAAACACCTTACAATATTCTATTTACACTTTATTGAAGGCATTTGACTGTTTTTGTATAGCAAAATCAAATAGGCCAGTAACATCAAAATTTGAACATAGGTCTCAGGCTTGTGTTTTTCTAGGCTACCAGTTTGGAGTTAAAGGGTATAAAGTGATGGATTTGGAAAGCAAGAATATATTTGTAACTAGAGATGTTGTGTTTAGAGATGAAATATTCCCTTTCCTAACACAAATGACAATGATGTTGAGCAAGTCCATCTAGACAATGTTACAAGCATAAACTAGACTACTGATGAAATTATGCAGATTCATCTGGATACTGTCACAAGCATTGACCAGACACAGAGTGAGTAAAATAAAACAGATAAAAGAGTGAGGAGATCACCTAAATACTTACAAGAATATGAATGTAATGCTGTGTTTTTACCCTATTTGGACATGCATTATGTCAATCATTGCAAAACTGTAAATGTTTATAATTTTCTCCTTTACACAGATGTTTCCTTAATGCTATTGATAAACACACAAAACCTAATAGATACAGTGAGGTAGTGAAGAACAATAATTGGGTATAAGCTATGAACAATGAGATGACTACTCTTAGAGCTAATAATACTTGGGATCTAGTTAAATTACATGAGGGAAGAAAGGCTATAGGGTCAAAATGGGTGTACAAAATAAAATACAATCCTAATGGAACTGTGGAAAGATATAAGGCAAGATTAGTTACACTAGAATATAGCCAAATTGCAGGTTTTGATTATAATCAAACCTTTAACCTAGTTATTAAGATTACTACAATTAGACTTTTCTTGGCATTAGCTGGTATTAATCAATGGCATGTGCATCACATTGATGTGCACAATGCCTTTCTTAATGGAGACTTAGATGAGGAAGTGTATATGAAGGTTCCTCTAGGATATGATAGAGATTCTAAAGGATTGGTTTGTAAATTGAACAAGTCTTTATATGGCTTGAAATAATCATCTAGACAATGGAACACTAAGTGTAAGGAAGCTTTGATATAGTTTGGGTTTACTCAAAGTAAAGCAGATTATTCACTTTTCTATTATAGAAAAGCTGATAGAATTGTGATGCTCCTATTGTATGTGGATGACATGGCTATAGGAAGCAAGGACATTGAAATAATTAAAGAAATCAAGAGATTCATTATTTCATGTTTCAAAATAAAGGATTTAGGTACATTAACTTATTTTCTTGGATCAGAAGTGACTAAATCTCATAAATGATATCTTATTAACCAATGAAAAATATGCTTTAGATTTACTTAAAGATACTGGTTTCATAGATTCTAAAGCTGTAAATTCTCCTGTTGATATTAATGTTAAGATGATTAGCACTTCAGGAGAACTTCTTTAGGATCCTACTGAATATAGAAAAATTATTGGGAAATTGATGTACATTACAATTACAAGACCTAATTTGAGTTATGCTGTAAACACTTTAGCTCAATTTATGAGTGCTCCTATTGAATTGCACCTGAGATGTGTTCATCGTGTTCTATGATACATCAAGGGAACTTTTGCTTTAGGTTTGTTCTATCCTACTATTAACAATTTGTAGGTAAGAGCTTATTGTGACTCGGATTGGGCATCTTGCCTAGAAACCAGAAAATCAATCACTGGTTTTTTGCATCAAGATGGGGGAATGCCTAATATCCTGGAAGTCAAAAAACAAAAGATTATCTCCAAATCATCAGCTGAAGTAGAATATAGGGCTATGGCAATGGCAATTGCTGAATTACAATGGATTGGTAATTTATTCGAAGAGGTTCAAATACACATACCTTATCTTATGGAGCTTCATTGTGACAATCAAGCTGCCATTCACATTGCAAGCAATCCAGTCTTCCACGAGCGTACCAAACACATTGACCTGGATTGCCATTTCACGCGAGACAGAGTTGCTAAAGGAATTACAAATCTTCAATACACCAGAACGACCGAGCAACTTGCTGATCTTCTTACCAAAGGGATTTCCATTCTCAGCTTTCAAAAGTTTCTCTCTAAGCTTAACATTCAATGATGCTTAGCTTGCAGGGGATGTTAGAGAATGAATGTCTCGAGCTATAGGTTGAAGAAGATGTCTGTTTTGGTTTGGGTTGAATATCGGCCATTTCCATGAGTTATGGGTTTTTAATGTAAAAGCCCAATGTCTGTGTGTTATGAAGTCCAGGCCATATCTCAGGCTTTGACGTGCATCTTCTTCATTTGAAATGCAGCAATGACTTCATGTCTTTTCACTGTGTTTTCGAACAGTGAATCGTGCAGATGACCGTTGAGGCTTTTATCTTTTTACTTGTATATATAACTCTTTGTACTCAGTTTGAATGGTTAACGAATCAAGCTATCTTGATTATTTTCTCTATCTCTCTTGCTTTCTCTTTCTCTCTCTAAACTCATCTACTCTGTATTATTCGATCGAACAAATTTACAGTCTAGAACAATCATTTGGGGGTTCTTATATGCTTTTGATAATTTTTTCAGGTTAGGTTATCAACTATCAAATCTTAACGGGAGAAGCCATGTTTTCATTTGAATGCTGACCTAGACCATGTAATGTCTTTTTTTTCCTCTTAATATTCGGTTTCAAATTGCAGGCTGCGTTATTAATAAATTTATGTGCGATTCTAATTATATTTACATGTTTGAGCTTCCATTCTTGATTTCGATTAGATTTCTCTAGCAACATGAATAATTGAAAGATCACTGTTTGAAATGGATAAGGAAGGGAATTGGATGTTGTTAGGAGGAGAATGATTGACAAAAATATTTAAGTGGATTAATCCACTTCTTTGGTTTGCTTTAGGGTTTGGTTTATAGAGGTTTTTCTTTACTCCTTTTAATTTTCAAAGTTTGTTTTCTCTACTTTATGTCCTCTTTAGGGTTAGTTAGGATAAATCCAAAATTATATTTTTTAAAAATTTTCAAATTTTTACACCAAACACTGAATTTATAGATGATTATTTAGGTAAACCTTCCTCTCTTTTGATAACGGAATGCTTATTTCCCATTGCTTGAATTTTGTACTGTGGTTGTTAGCAATAATTTTTTTTTCGAGGACTTGAAACATAACATAAAACTATCTAAGATTAAAGATGCTATAAGAGAACAAAGGGAACTTGGCAGTTCTTTGCAATTTGGCAGCTGATTTTGCTCTTTTCATATATTTACTTGCTTCTTATTTGGTTTGGAAGATTCTTCAAAGTGTTTTTTCCTTTCCAGGTCAACAAGCTAGAGGCCTCTACACGTGTACAATATGAGGTTGTAAGCCAGAGGTTTGGGTTGTAGTTGTCTCACATTCTTATTTGGTTGCGATGGTATTGCTGTAAGGTTAGCATGTCATATTTGGTCTGCTTTTTTAAGGTAATTTTGAGTGTGTTTTCTTGGTAATTGTTGATTTATTTATAGTAGAGATATTTTCCAATTTCCTGTCAAATGGGAAACAAAAATGTGAGGAACATACTCAAAATACAAAGACAATGATGCTGGTGAAAGAGGTTCTCAACTCTTTTTTTTTCTTTCTCTCTTTCAGGATTTGATTTTCCCTTTTTTGGGGCTCAAAACTCATATGCATTATGATATATGCTAACTACATGTAGGCTGACCATTAGGCTCTAGGTTACCTAGGCTTATAGTCTTTGAGTATGTGGAGAACTTTAAGTATACAAGGACTCTGGTATACAATTTTTAGAATTTTATTTATTGTGTTTTCTGTCATAATTAGAAGATAACTCTCAGGTAATTATGATTGAAATAGATTCCTAAATCAGATATCACTAGAGGTGTTGAGATTAGGATGTACTCTCTATCGGATAGGATGTTGGATATAAGTTTATCTCCTATTATTGTGACTGTTTTATCTAGAATAAACATCTCTTCTATTTATTTTAATCCAGGTTGTTTATTATCTGCTGGAAATAATTATGATCAATATTTATCTCAATCTCAAGGGCAGCTGGATATATATATGGAGACAACCCATAGAGATGATGATCGGAGCTTTGAGAGGATTTTTGGTGTGTGTGAGAGATTGTGTATTGGAGAGCTTTGAGTGTTTTTTTATACCATTCTCTTTGAGTGATATGTGAGCATGTCGTGTTTATTTTAATCAAGAGAGAATGAGTGTTTCGTGACGAGTGTTGTTCGTTCCTCCTTCTCAGGATTGATCTAGTTGAGGAAGAAGAAGAACTAAAGTTTTGCACATATGATGTAACCTGCGTCTCTGATTACTTGAGGTTATTTGGATTGTATTTCCACAAAAAAGTCTCTTGAAGGAGTCAAGAGCATCTCAAATCAGCATTGGAGTGTTGATTTGGTTTGAAGTATATGCTGAGTCAAGTTGTACAATCGAGTCGTAGGTAACGATAGGTTATAAGCTTTTTCTCATATAGTGAATTGCTTTAAAGGTTGGTCGTTTATAGACTTGAGATTTTTTCCAGGTAGCGTTTCCTTATTAATATCGTGGTGTTTTTATGTGTGTTATTTTTCATATTACGTTATCTAACGTGTTGGCAAAGGTCTTTCATATTCTCAAATCTCGACTCAATTTGGAATTAATCTTGATGCTCTTCGTTATTATCCAATCTGAGAATTTTTTGCCTAGTAAATTTATCTATGTGGTTGACATGTTCTTTGTGATAGCTCATGATTTGGTTTTGAGAACACAAATGGGTAGTTTTATTATTATGGTTCACTTGGAGATCTTTGCAGTAGCACAAAGACATTGGACGCATAGAGTTTCATTCTGAAAACCTAGGCAAATACATGAGGCGGGGTGAATTGTGTTCCCAAATTGCAAAGACAATCCCTTTTTATAATTTAACAATCACAAAACTCGCAATGCAATGTCAATAAACACAATTCTGAACACCGGATTGATAAAAGGAATTTAACCTAGCAATTCTAGTTGGAATGTAACGAAATTTAATATGAAATATCAAAACACCTTAATGAATACTATATCAAAAATTCAGATCAAAATTCAAGATCTAGCATTATGAACAGTACATGAACAAATTAGTGTTCAAATCAAATATGCACACCAACTGGATAAAAACTATTTGACCTACCAATTCAAGTCGAAATGTAACGAAAGTTTGGTTTGCAATATGAAAACACCTTAGTGAACACTATATTCAAAATCTAGATTAAAATTCGAAGTCTAGCTATATGAACTATGCATGGGCAGATTGATGTTCCAGAAAAATTAACAATTAAAGTGTGTCCTAATGGTTTAAAGAAACCTCCTCTAATGCAATTAACAACCTCAAGAAAATGATCAACACACACAATCAATTAAAGCAAGTAAAAATAAAGTGTTCAAGGATATATAGTGGTTCGGAGAGTTCTTCCTCTTACATCCACTACCTAAGTCCGCAAGCTTAAGATTTCCAAAGCCACTAATGGATGATGATTTTCCAAGTTCACCAACAACTTAGAGTTTTAGGCAAGCTAACCCCAAACTCTTACAACCAAGGTTTCAAGATAACCAAGAACTAGGGTTTTCAAGTTGTACCCCAAACTTATCTCACAACCTTACAAGGTTTTGTCTAACAAAGAAACTTTACAAGTGTTTAGGCACAAAGTTCTCTCAATATTAGCTCAAGACTATTTTGGTTGAGGAACTCTCACAAATACTAGAGATGATGCTCACGAATATGGTTAAGAATAGGCTTAAGATGTGGCAATCACTCTATGACAAATTCACACAAAGCTCTCAAGAAAATATATATGAGATTAGGAGAAGCTTTGTTGAAACACCAATCAAGAACACCAAAAAGGATACCCACGGGTGGAATGAAGAATTAGGGTTCTTGATGGATTTTTGGATCTCTCTTTGAAATTGGAAGATGATAGCTTGATGATATTCAGATTTTTAGCAAGAGAACTCTAGGAATAATCTTGAATCAAGATTTGATGTTGAGAGGATTTGAAGCTCAAAGACTTGGCCAATTTTTGCAAATGTTCTTCCCCCTTCCAACACAAGCCAAACCCCTCTCTTCTTTCCAACACAAAATAATCTTGGCCATTGGATGAAAATCAAGTCTTGATCTTGGTCCTTCCTTCTTCTTTTAATCTTGACCCTTCTTTAATTCAAACCAAATAAATCTCCACCATTTATAATAGAACCATTGGAAATTGTTATGTAAAAATATCTCCTTTGGCTTGGGCTTGTTTGGTTGCACCAATAATTCCCTCTTGATGATGAAAGTCTTGCACAAACCAAGCCAAACAAGCCTTTCTAGATTCTGAAGCAAGGAACAACTTTCCAGCAATTTCTCTCTCCTTTGTCCCCCAAGAAATAAATGTTGCCACAATGTTGACCAATCAAATTAAACTTGAAATCTCTTTTGAATTCTTGGCACAAAACACATAGGAGGACTTCTAGAAGCTCAAATAAGGAATTCTTCAGAAATAATATTCATTTCACACGTCTGGTACCAACGCTTGCTCATGAGAAGTAAAACTTTTTCACAAATTGAGTTGACCATGCTCAAACTTGATCAATTAAGCTTCAACAAATGAATGTACGGATTTTCTCAATAAAATCAGCTTCATACTGCTCCAAATAAGCTCATGAGACTTAATTGATTTCACCTACAAATAAATAGGTGACAAAGCACCTCATTGTTGCTCATAGGTCAATCAATATGATATATGATCAATAAAATTAAAGTAAGCACATAATTAATAATTTAACATATTTAAATATGCACACAAAATTTCACAGACATTGGAGTTCAATTGGTCACTCAATTTCAGCAAGTAATCTCAAACAGTGTTATATCATGTCTGCACAATTATACTAACTTCAACAGAAAAATTGAACATATTTCACTCAAAATTGATTCATAATCTTAGAACAATAAATGTTCCCATATGTCTTAATAATAATTTAGAACAAGAATCAAGTCATTTAGAGATTGTATGAATAAGTTATGACTATTCAACCGACATGTGCACAGTGTAATGTTTGAGCAGTTTTTGTAATCCGAAAATGAACAAGTCCAAATTCATCTAATTCATATTAAATATGATCAACCAAGATTCAAAATGATATATAATGATACTTAAATCAATTATCACGATCATTTCATGCTTTATCAAAACACAAATGTAGGACCTATGGTCCAACACATTCTACCAGAAATAATGAAGTTGTAGATGATATGCAATTACTAGAAAAGAACAAATATCTGAAGCTTTTATTTACTTTACAAGCCTTGAATTTTATTCATTAACGTTTGGTCCTATGTCATTTCACAGCATACAAGCGGTTTTGCAGATTAGAAGGAATAATTTTAGCCTCAGTGGCCTCTCATCCATTCGCTTTTTGAGAGAATAACATAGGTTAAGTTATGTTATATGTAATTTTTTCTAGTTTTCGATTCGTTCTTGCAAGATATTTTCCCTTTTTTATTCTTCGATTTATCGGAATTTCTGTGAGTATTTTTATGTGTTTTCATTTATGTTTAGATATTGGTGATAAAATTGTGCATGCAAGGAATGTCTCTGAGTATTGCAATCTTCTAAGAGAGGTTCTAGGTTTCCTTTTCCATTTAACTAAAATTTCATTTGATTTATGATAGTATATCTTACAATTTGGTGCCGGTGGAATGGTCATGTGAACAGAAAAATGTCAAACTATATTTTTTTCATGGGACTGTGGGATATGTGCAAGCAAGATGATAGATTAGTACTTATTGACACATATCTTTTATGAACTCATTGCAACTTATTTTTTGGTACGCTTAATCCATGTGTTTATTATTTGATTAAATGATTATTATTTCTGGACAAGGAGAATAGTGATATTTTATAAGAACCCATTTTTTATTATTATGCTTCACCGTAATCTCCTTATAGTAATTATGCCCGCACTCTTTGATTTCCTTGGTTGGTCATTGTTCGTCTAGTTCTGTTATTCCTCCAGTCACGCACGAACTAACTCTGGTTCAGCTTAGGTGAGCTTTTTACATTTCTTGGAGAACCTTTTTCGTTCGTTCAATCATCTGTGTTTCAAAAATAGTGGAGTATGGATTTTTTTTACCATACTAAGCTGAAAACAGTTTATAATATGGGTTTGTATTACAACTCTTCAATCATCCTTGCATCCATTTTTTTTCTTCTTCCAATTCAATTCTTTTCTTTTGGCACGGGGGGCGAGTTTTTGCGATGTCCCTAATTTTTGATTAAATTGAATACACTGTCCCAGTGATTTCTTTTGAATAATTCAAGACTGTAACTGAGCATGACATAGTTTAGAAAAAAATATATAAAAAAATTATTTTATGTGAAGGAATTTTACGTACAATTACATATAATCGTACTACCTGTTCAACTTACTTGTTAGGATCTCTTGTTGCAGAATAATCTCACGATGCGAAGGTCTTGGATGTCAATCACGAGTACACACCCGTAGTTCACCCTTCAAGAACCCCTTAGTAATCCTCTGAACACTCACCGTAAATTCTATACGAATTATCTCATTACGTTTTATAGAAATACCCCCTATTTATAGTAGTAGAGTCCTAGTCTCATTAGAACTTTCTTGACCTTAGAACTCTTGAGATATTGATCAAATCTCAAGTATTTTATCCTTATCATATTAAGAATAATCCTTATCATATTAAGGATAGGAGTTGGTTACTTAACCAACAAGTAACACTCCAAATGGGCTAGGTAACCCCCAAAGGGCTTGGCCCATCTTGGATGCCATAAAGTCCAACATACTCCCACTCACCCATGACGGGCCAAAGTGGAGTAAAGTCAAGATATTGCACGGTAGTGTTCGAGAAAGATCATCATACAAGCAAATGAAAGGTGTGACCCTCATGCACACTAACCATAGTATTTCCAAAGTAGAAATCGATTAAGATCACAATGGAGTGATTTACTATGACTTAGTCAAATTAATGTCAGTGTAACATCTTACCCCAAACTTTTTTGAATACACATATCAAGTATCACTCAATCGCTCAGAAGAGTCGTATACTTGTCTTTCTAATCTACATGTACTTGCAATCAATGCCTGACCAGTAAATACATGTTCTTTGTGTCATCCAAATCAGGTTTTTCCTCTTCGCCCTATTATCATTTAGTTTTGGTCCAACTTGCTTTCCCAACTATGTACCTTTAGGTTGAATTGTCTCCTTAACCATAGGTGACATGTCAAGGTAGCAAACCATTGTCCCATCACCTCCTGACATAGTCAAAAGTTATTCAAATAGTAAAATCAAGAGATCTTTAAGTATTACTTTGATCTTAGAGACTCACACAGTGATGAAGTAGGGATTATTTCACTCACTTCTCTATAGGTCACAAGCACATGTACTATGAAGTACATGTTGTAGCGGAGTATTCCTTACTCTCTTATGAGTCAAGGGCGTATGTTCTCTCCTCTAACCACACAGGTCTTAGTCTTGTCCCCAATCTTACAATGGGCAACAAACTTGCAATTTCTTTTGCTCACTCTTGAGTGTCAAAAGCAAATTCATACCTGGCTTTTCCAAAACAGGCTTCATGAAACTTCATGTCGATTCTTTTAAGAATCTCATCTTAGTTCCAACTAAGGCGATACTTGTTTAGAATCTTGTCCACTCTTGGTGATCAAATTCATAAACTATCTCATTCTGCTCGCTCCCACTGCGACAGAGTCGATTGCTCGTGTGAGTGAGCCAATCATGCCTATTTACATACTTTAACATTGTATTAGCAATTTCATAGAGTATGAATAAACAATTCAATTTATTTCAAATAAATGTATCAAAACGATAGTCTTAAAGATACACCAGTTCTGCGAATGAAAAATAATCCTAACAAAATCACATCCTAAGCAAACCTAAGGACCTCACATGTCTTTCAAAGGAGTCCCTAGCGATTGGTTTAGTAAGGGGGTCTGCAACCATATTACTAGTGGAGATGTGTTGTAGAACCACCTCTTTATCTGCAACCATTTTTCTGACAAAATTATACTTCATCTTTATGTGTTTGGTTTTCCCATGATATTTAGGGTCTTTAACATAAGCCAGTGCAGCCATACTATCACAAAACAATGTGACAGGTTCTGACTCATACTTGACAACTGACAAATGTTGTAAGAACTCCCTTAACCACACAACTTCTTGAGCTGCTGAGGAACAAGCTATGTATTCTGCCTCCATTGTGGATAATGCAATACAAGATTGCTTTGTACTGCTCCAAGAGATTTCTCCTCCATTAAGCAAAAAAAACATATCCCGAGGTTGATTTGCATTCATCCACATCACCTCCCCAGTCTGCGTCAGTGTATCCGACTAGGTGCAAATCTTTTCCGTTGAATACTAGCGTATAATCCAGTGTGCCTTTAAGGTACCTTAGTATCCTTTTGACCTCTTTCCAATGCTCTAGCCCTGGATCCGATTGAAAACGGCTTACCAGCCCTACGGCGTAGCATATGTCAGGAGGTGTACACATCATAGCATACATCAGGCTCCCAACAGCATTGGCGTATGAAACTCTAGACATTTTATCTTTCTCTTCTGAAGTCTTGGGACTCATATCACGACTAAGGCTAACATTCCTCTCAACAAGAGTGTCAATGGGTTTACAATCTTTCATATTAAATCATTCTAACACCTTTTTGATGTACGACTCTTGAGATAAACCCAATAATCTTTTATATCGATTTCGAAGGATTTTCACTCCCAATATGTAATCGGCTTCACCCAAATCTTTGATCTCAAAGTTTGATGCTAACCACTCTTTAGTAGTTACAATCAACTTTTTGTCATTTCCAGCTAACAAAATGTCATCCACATATAAAGACAGGATGACCATACCACTAGTAGATGTTTTGACATATACACAATGATCTTCTTCCATCATTGTAAATCCATCTTTTAGGATTGCTTCATGGAATTTGATATTCCATTGTCTGGATGCTTGTTTAAGGTCATAGATGGAATGATTAAGTTTACAAACTTTATGTTCCTGACCTTTAACCTCGAAACCTAATGGTTGAGCCATATAGATCTCCTCATCCAGTTCTCCATTGAGAAAAGCTGTCTTTACATCCATTTGGTATAGATCCAAATCTAAATGTGCGACTATAGCTAGAATGAGGCGAATAGAAGCAAACCTCACCACTGGTGAAAAAGTTTCTTCATAATCAATTCCCTCTTTCTGTGTGTAGCCCTTAGCTACTAATCGAGTCTTATATCGTTCTATAGTTCCATCTGCATTGCGCTTTATTTTTAGAACCCATTTGTTCCCAATTGTTTTGCGGTTTGATGGAAGCTCAACTAAATCCCAGACATGGTTCACTTTCATCGACTTCATTTCATCCCCCATAGCTCTCATCCATTCCCTAGCCTTTGGACTAGAAAGAGCCTCTTGTATAGACTTTGGCTCCTGCTCATCCAATGGAGTTATCATGAATGTCTCCCCTTCAATCTCATAACGATGACGGGGAATATGTCCACGAATACTCCATCTAGGCTGAGATTGACTTTTATCAAGTTCCATTGGAGCAAGTTCATCCAATGTGACACTCCCACTGTCCCTTTGAGTTTCCTCTAATGGGTTATCAGTAGTGTCAACATCTTGAATTTCCATTTCATAGAATTGGAAATTCTTTTCAATCTCTCCTTGGTTGGGAAATTCCTCTTCCAAGAATGTGACATCTCGTGACTCAATTTCTGTCACTCTCCCTTATTCGTCCTCCCTTATGAAGACATATCCTTTGGAAGTTTCAGAGTATCTTACAAAGATACATTTCTTCCCTCGGGGTCCTAACTTCCCATATTTAGAAGTAGGTGTATGAATGTAAGATGCCGAACCCCAATGCCTTAAATGACCTAAATTAGGCTTTTCTCCAGTCCACAACTCATATGGAGTTGATGAGACTGACTTCGTTGGTACACGATTCAGAACATAGGCTGTAGTTAGCAAAGCGTCACCCCAAAAGGAGATTGGCAAATTTGCTTGTGCCATCATTGATCTAACCATGTCCAACAGGGTTTTATTTCTCCTTTCAGCAACACCATTTTGTTGAGGAGTATAAGGAATAGATAATTGTCTAGCTATTCCTTTCTCATCACACAATTCCTTGAATTGTTCTGATAGATACTCACGTCCACGATCAGTTCGAAGAGCTTTTACACTCTTGTCTAATTGATTCTCCACCAACTTTAAATATCGGGTAAAGAAATCTAATGCTTCCGACCCGGATCCGCGGTCCAGAGGCGCGGGTCACGGCGCCGAGGCGCGTGACCTGCGCTGCGGCGTGTGCAATGCACGCGCCGCCTTCCCAAGGCGCTCTCGATGATCGGGTTTTGCGCGTATCTCCTTTTACACCGTTCCGATCTCGATTATGAGGTCCAATGCTTGATCAGACTTTCTTGGCTTACGCGTGCGTCACACTCTCCTTCATCTGAGAGTGCGTTTCGCGAAAGACCCTGTTCGTCAAGAACTCAAAAAACAGAATTTTTTAAAGAAAATTTTCAATCCGATTAGAAACTTCAAAGTTCATATCTTTGCAACCAATTGTCGAAATTAAGTATATAATATATCGTTGGAAAGCTTGTGACGAGAGGATTCCAACCATGCAAGAAATTTGACAAAAAATCATTTGGTTCAAAGGCATATAAGCAGAACAAGTTTCGGGTACACTCAATTAGGGTTACATATTTCTCTTTCTACACAATGTGTTTAAATCGGAAATTTTCAGCACATATTCAACATACATATATATACATACATACAAAATTTCATCAAAAAACACAATCAATTGACATATTTTTCACGTAATCGGAAAAAAACAAGCATGCTCAATTATCAAAATAAATAAATCTAACATGCTTTCCTAAGACAATCACATGGAGAAAAAAAATCCTAACCTGAGCTCCGATACCAATGAAGGAATTTTACGTACAATTACATATAATCGTACTACCTGTTCAACTTACTTGTTAGGATCTCTTGTTGCGGAATGATCTCACGATGCGAAGGTCTTGGATGTCAATCACGAGGACAGCACCCGTAGTTCACCATTCAAGAACCCCTTAGTAATCCTCTGAACACTCACCGTAAATTCTATACGAATTATCTCTTTAGGTTTTATAGAGAGACCCCCTATTTATAGTAGTAGAGTCCTAGTCTCATTAGAACTTTCTTGACCTTAGAACTCTTGAGATATTGATCAAATCTCAAGTATTTTGTCCTTATCATATTAAGAATAATCCTTATCATATTAAGGATAGGAGTTGGTTACTTAACCAACAAGTAACACTCCAAATGGGCTTGGTAACCCCCAAAGGGCTTAGCCCATCTTGGATGCCATAAAGTCCAACATTATGAAATAATTAAATTACATTTAATAATAGTTGGTGTGGTGATGTAGAAGAAAAGTTGGAATTGAAATTATGTTCGTGAACAATTATCACATTAAACAGTGTAAATCATGATTTGTTTTAAAGATATATATGTTATCGTGCAATCTTTGTTAGGCGTGTAATAAGGTATGTGGCAATTTAGTCATTTAAACATCTTCTAGGGCACTCTTCCCTCATGTAGCATTAGCGCCTCCTTAAGGAGCAGTTGGACATTTTCTCCAAACCAAAACTAATAAAAACACACAAACCACCTAAAGCTTACCCGAAAGTCATCCTAGTATCAAGAAAGGAGTGAACTAACCTAGGTTGGATGTTGGATTGTGGATTAATGAGAAGTGTGATCGAATTTGTAGGCCTGTAAATTTGAGTATTTGAGGTAAGGATTTTTAACAAGAAAATTGTTGGAATACGATGATTTTGGTGTCATTAAGTTTGAAAGGAGATGGGGTTTATGATTCACGGAATTGTCTTGTTGGTTAGAAATTTTGTGGTCAGATTGATTGGAGATTATTGGCCCAGTAAAGAATTGTAGTCGAACTGTAGGTGCTTAAATTCATTTTGTACTCTATCGCTAATCAGGTAGCGTTTTTCTTTCTATTCTTTGGCGAGTTTAGCTTCAAGATTTCACTCATTCGAGTCAATGATGATGTGTTGTGTGCTTGTATTTGTTGATGCCATGGAATTGCTCACTAAATATGAGTATGAAAGTTTGGTGTTTCTCACCAAGATCGTTAGTCAATAAAATATAGAAACTTAATGCGGAAAATAAAATACAAATTAGAACACCACGATTTTAACGAGGAAACCTTACTGGAAAAAACCTCGAGTCTATGAGCGACCAACCTTGAGAAACAATTCACTAATCACAAATCAAGAGTACAACCCTATCTTTGACATAAAGATATCGCTCGTACATCTCATTCATTCAGTGTATGTTTCAACTCAACACTCAACCCACCTTAGTAGAGCTTGCTTTTGGCTCCTCCAAAAAACTTCACGAACAAGTAATCACTCCTTCTTACCAAGAACACAAATGAACTTTGAAACTCTCTTTCTCAAGCTAATATCTCAATTTACATGAATAATCTCACCATCACAAGGATAATATGAGAGAGAATAAAACTAACGACTGAAGCTCATATATTATAAAGTGCTTCTGATAATCCTAACACTTGATACCTGCATGTCTTATAAAGTGTATAAAACACTTGTTGATAAACTTTGCCAATTCATGATAAGACCTGCACTTGTAACACAAGAGTAGATAAAACTAAAAGCCATTTGAGATTAATCATTTATCCACCTCGTAGAAGTTTTAACTATAGTAGACTTCAATCACTTTCCACTAACACGTCACTACAACACTTAGCATGAAAATTGGACTCTAAGAGTAATTAATGTCATATAAGAAACCAATCATGAGAGTTCTACATGTCTTGATGATTTAAATACATGCAAACGTTTTAAAGATGGGTAACAATTAAAGATCATGTCATTATCTAAGCACTAGGAGTTTGAACTAGAGTAGGCGTCAATGTTGTGAATAATCTATGATAAGATTTTGACATGCCATTATCACTAAGCACAACACAATTGATATTATCAATTTAAACACAAAATTATCATTCAAACATCACATCATTATCATCTTAAAAGGTCATGACACTATCATGTAAACATCATACTTGCACTACGCATGCATTAATAAGTAAGAAGTACCGGCACTAAACCATGCAATAATATGTCATAGTTAAATCATGCAAAAATACGAGAAACATGACACAATTTCCACAAATAAACAGCGAGGGTATTGCTCGATGTTGAAACATGGTTTCACGATTATGTATGAAAACTAGAAGTAAGGTGATTTTATACCATGGGGTTCAACTTAAAAGTTTGAACTAATATCGAGAAAGTTGAATTTAAATTGGGAAAAGTATATCTTCGGGTTGTTTGGATGGTTTTGGTGTTGCTATTGGGTGTTGACTTATTTTTGTAATGTCCCGATCCGAGAGGTGCTATTGTTTAAGCTAACCAATACCTACAAGGCATTTACCCCCAAATTATCATAAAAATATTCAATCCTGGTCCAACCATCTATGATCCATCAATTCCTACCAAAAATCCAGCAGCACCTGATGATGTATCAGAGGATGCCCACCTGAAAACGCACAACACATAAACAACATAATCACATAAAGGCCTCCGACCATCACATAACATGTATCCAGAGTCCTAGGCAGGACCTCAGGCCATCTATAGCATGCATCTACAAAGATACAATAATCATCACATTCATTCATGTATCAACATACAAATTCATAGAACCTGAAGTTCTCAAATTGGTCCTAGAGTACCATTATACAGCACGACCTCCCAATCGTATCAAACGCTACTTGAAAAAGGTGCTTCACAAGTGTTGTGAAACCCTAACCCAAAAATACTAATTTGGTTAAATTTTACGTAATAAGTTATTGAAAATGGATTAGAAGAGGTAATGGTTTATTCGAGTTGTATAAGACCGTAAAGAATCGTTTTTGAACTAGATTCACAAAAAGGGTCATAACTTTTAGCACAGATGTCCTTTTCGGGCCCATAATATATTAAATCAAAGCTAAGATCAAGACACGGTTGGAAAATTGAGGCCATACGTCTAGGCGAGGAGTGCCTAGGCATGTGCAAAAGTCCGCCTAGAACAGCGTGGTCAATCCTTAAGTTAAACCCAATGTGCCTAGGCACAATTCCAAGCACCTAGGCGCTCCCCGAGTTGTTAAGTGCTCTTACGCGACTAGAAAATGGTATTTGCTTGGTGAAGCTTGATTCTAGTGTGTGAGAGAGAGAGAAAATTAGAGAGAGAAAGTGAGGTTTTGAGAGATTATTGAAGATTTGGATGAGATTTCCAAGATTCAAGTAAGTTTTATAGTTTTAGTAAATTTAGGGTTTTTCTAGATTTTGGTTGATTATGTAATAGATGGAATATAGGGCTTCAATATATTGATTCTAGGGTTATTTATGATTGTTTACTACTTTGAATCGTTGGTTTAGGCTAGGTTTCGAATTTAGAGAAGTTGGAGGATTTTGGGAAAAATCTTAGAGAGAGAAGGTAAGTTCTCTTGATTAGTGTTTTGATTTCATGTTATTATTAATTAGTGTTGTTAATACGATATGGTGGGTTCGAAATGCTTGAATAGATAGGTGGGTGAAAGAGGGCTAAACCCTAACTTTGGGAATTTGCTATAGTAAGTGATTGCTTGGATTCGAGGTAGTAGAATTCTAGCCCAATTCATTTCGTTCTTGATTATTCAAAAATGCGGTCGTTCTTTCTCATTGGTCGCCATGTTTGTGTTCCTCCTTAATTGCTCTCTAAGGTGGAACGAACCTAGGATTATATTTTGAAATGCTTAGATCTTTAGTTGCATTACCCTATTGAATGCTCGGTCATATATTGACATGAATTGATCTTGTCATGCATCATGCGTAGTTACTATATGTATATAGTGATCATATATATATTTTCTCATGGCATGTCATGTGTTTTACATTAGAGCCGCATGGGAAGTTTCGAGTATGGACTCGAAATTCCCGTAGGTTGAGTGAATGTCATATGGGAGGAAGGTTGGAGAACCCGAGCTTGGTTCCGACTGGATAAGACCCACATAAGGCAACATAATGAGATCCCAAGGGGGTTAGTTCAAGGAACTCGAGTCAGTATGGACAAGACTGAAATCTTGTAGTTGGTCATGTTCCCTTTTGGGTCAATACTGGCAGTGTTCACTGATTTTGAGTTGAGGGGACGGATGCTGAGGCATCATTTCGTATGGACTCTCGATTGGAAACATGATTGTAAATTGATGAGTATTTGTTGTGTTGGTTCGTGGTCATGAGCATATTGTTGCATTAACTTATCTCTTAAACTCAGCTATTAATTGGATTCTTTACCTCTACTAAGCCATTGCTCACCCCTTCATTTCTTTCTTCCCACACAGGTGAGACCAGTACTGGTACCGATATTGCAGATCTGTAGGAGGAGGATGACATGGTGCCACCTAGAGATATTAGGAATGGTATGTGAAAGGATTAACATCCTTGCTTGTTGGGATTTATGAGTATGAATACAAGTGTGTGTATGTATGTTTAATACCTTTACACTGGATAAACACCTCATCGATGTATTATGAGACGGTTAGGAGGGTCCCATGTGATAGGACTCCTGAACCAGTATGTGAACTTTTTATGCAAGAACTGTATGTTTGAATCATGTATGGATTTATGCTTATTTAAGTTTTTTGGATGCATGTGATGTGATGGGCGGAGGCCTTATGTTATTATGTGATTATGTGCTGCACATTTCAGGTAGGCATCCTCCGATATACGGGGAGATGCTGCCGAAATTTTTGTAGAAATTGGCGAATCCTAGATGTGGGACTAGGATTGAATATCTTTGATAAGATGGAGGCTTAATGCCATATGGATATTGGGCTAGGGTGCAATAGTAGCGTTACCCGGGTCGGGGGGTTACAAGTGTATTCAACATACACACATAAATCCACATATAGGATTCCAAACATATCAAAGGAAATTAACCCTTTTAACCAAACTCATCCTAATGTTTCCAAGTGACACCATGTCATCAGGCCTCCTACAAATCCGTAGTGCTGGTACATATATATATATATATATATGTATGTAGTCTATATATACATGTGTCGTATATGTTGTGCTGAAAGTGGAGCTGTGATACATATATACATATAGATACATATTTTGTGCTAAACATGGAGCTGTGTTGTATAAATAGGTACTGAGTTGGATTGGCTGAATATATATATCAAAAAATTTGAGTTGTTATATATATGTTCCTGGACTAGAAGTGGAGGTTATGATTGGCCTGATTGATTTGGCTGGGTGGAGGAGTGATATTGTTCCTTGTAATTTATGTTTGTGATTCTAAACCTAGAATAACCTTGTAGGGTGGGTTTAGTGGTGTTAAGAGAGTGGAGTAGGAGTTGACTCTTGGTTGAGTTGCATGGGGACGGGTTTAATCCCACATGCGGTATAATACACATAAATGTTTTTTTATGGAGTTAATTGGAAGATATATTGTATTAGAGTTATCTTCAATAATGTTAAAATTAATTATGAATGTGGGCGATGAGGTGCTTGTTTTTATATAGTCAATTTGGGCATTCTTTGATTTTTGGTGTATAATATATTTAAAATTTGGTCTCGATTTATCCACCCCTACTATACTTGTTGGTTCACTTCTCTATTTTTTTTCCTTTCAGGTGAGTATGAGGAGTAGACTGATCAGTGACAAGACACGTAAGGTGGATGTGTGAGGATGCCCTCATGGCTCACCAAGGGTTGTTAGGAACGTTATTTTGGGATAATGTTAAATAAGAGCATGGTTTTGTTTGGTTTTTATTCGGCTATACTTGTTTGTTTGAGAACTTGAGATCTCGTTTGATTCATTAATTTTTGTATGCTTTGGATTTCATATTATTTTATGATCTGGGTTACTAGTTGCTTGAGTTAGCCTTATTAAATGGCTTTGTATGGATTTCCCATTTGGATGGAATTTTGGGGTGTGACAGTTTGATATAATAACCCGAGTTTAGATTAACTTTGAACGATGGGTAGATTAGTGCATTACCACATTCCATGCATGTTCCAGCTGATCAAGTATGTTTCTTTAAAATTTGGTTCTTTTATGTACTATGTTAGCTCACCAATATGAATTTCATAGATATGGTGGACACTCGTAGAATGAATCACACTACAAACCCATGGACCTGCAAGAGAGGGCGAGGAAGTGGGAGAGGAAGAGCTATTGTAGTAGTTGAGTCCTATGCTGGTAATGTAAAGGTAGAAGTGAGTGTAATGTATGTACCCCAAAAGGGTTAGGCCGACTGTGGACAGAGCTGAGGAAGAGGTAGATGGCGGCAAGGTGCACTAGTGGGAACTTAAATGTGTGAGGTGGATGTGGAGGTAGCAGTGAGGAGAATTCACCGCCCCAAGCACAAGCTAGGGGAAAGATGAACATGGAACAAGTGATAAAGATAATGCTTAAGGCTGCAAAAGTCATAAGCCTGGCAGCGATAGTCTTTATATCGCAGGGTGGACAACAACCTATGGTTAATACAATGAATCCGAGAGTAACAGAGACAACAATTGGAATTTAGGAGGATACTAGATCTTTGAAAACAACAAATGAGGAGGACTATCTAGAGGTAGGGTAGGGAGGCTAGTGCCATAAACGAGTAGTCAGATAGTGACAGTAGCAGGACCACTTTTGGCTTTAGACCCAAGTGAGATGGAATTAAGTGATTACAGAAAGTAAAACCTCCGATTTACAAAGGTGTCTTAGACCCTTTGCAAGCTAAACTATGGTTGAGGAAAATTAAAAGGAGATTAATTGCTATTTACGTTTTGGAGGAATGGTAGGCCGAGTTAGCTTTAGAGTTCTTATAATGAAATGCCTACATCTAGTGGAAAAATATGACCATGTCTAGTGGTAGGGAGACCATATCTTGGGTGAGGTTCGAGGCATCTTTTTTAGCTTAGTATGTACTAGAGTCAATTAGAAGAGCTAAGGCTAAAGAATTCTAGGAATTAATACATAATCTAGACTTAACAGTGACACAATATCAGTCTAGGTTTGAGAAAATTAGTTGGCATGGGGGGAGTACATAGCCACGGAGGCAGCCAAGGCAATGAAATTTTAGCATTCCGAGGATATCAAATGCATTAGAACCATTAAAGATTGTGGTTTTTGACGATATGGTGGATAGGCCTTTTACTACTAAAAGGACTCACATTGAGTCTAAGGACTATTAAGGTATGGAAGATAAAACAACAGAGTAGTACCTACAAGATGGCCACTACTAGGGTGGTTAAAAGAAATAAAAAACTAAGGGTGGGGGATAGTTAGGGTAAACTAGAGGGGTAGCAAATCGAGTTAGAGGGGATGATATTAGGGATAAAGGGGTGGATATTCTGGTTAGAGGCCTGTTGGACATTGCTATTCATGTGGACACACATGTCACAGGAGTTGGGAGTGTCCTATTGGGAGAAACCACTCGTGTTATTTGTATGTATTACTATGACATATCTATAGGGATTGTCCTAAAGGGAAGCAATTAAAACAACAATATGGAGCACACAACTTCCACCACCACCACAACAACCTAGGAAACCGATAGGTAGGGGTAGGCCACTAGCACAATAGTCAGCTCAGCAATTCTAGTAACCTAAGGGAAAGATGTTTGCCCTTGGTCATGAGGCTATTTATGTAGAATAGAATTATATTGGAGGTAGATATTTATTGTTTAATTCATGGGCTAGGATTTTGTTTGATACAAGTGCTACACACTTATTTATTTCTACATCTTTTGCTCATGCTTTGGGATTGAGAGTTTTGGAATTAGAAAGGGTGGTCCTTGTGGATTGACCACTGGGTGGGAACATAGAGGTTTGGAGGATATGCAAGCGATGTATTTTTCATTTTGCTGATAGGGAGTTTATGGTCAATCTAATTATTATGAACTTTTCTAATTTTGATGTAACCTTGGGGATGGATTGATTGAGTGAGAATAGGGCCACATTAGATTGTTTGGAAAGGATAGTGACTCTTGGTACACCCGAGGGGAAAATTAGGCTTCGAGGGACAGGGGGTATTCCATGTTCACACTTTATGGGTAATCAGGGTTATTCGAATTGTTGGGTATCTAGCTTAGCTATTTCGGAGCCCAAGAAGTAAACATAGGAACCGATTTGTGTAGAGGATGAGACTGAGCACTTCATCTTTGGGTGTGCCAGTCCTATTTTTGAAAAAAAGATGGATCAATCGAATGCACCTTCTACTTTTATGGATTTGATGATAAGGGTGTTTAGTCCATATCTAGATCAATTTGTCATTGTATTTATAGATGATATATTGTACTCTTTGACGGAGGGGGAACATGCTAGGCATTTGGGGATAGTGTTCTAAACACCTAGGGAACATCAATTATTCGTGAAATTGAGCAAGTGCAAGTTTTGGGTGGCTAAAGTACTTTTCTTAGGCCATGTAATTTCAGCAGAAGGGGTAGCAGTAGATCCTTCAAAGGAGGAGGCGGTAGTAGATTGGAGAAGACTTAAGAATGTGGTGTGGGGGTGGGGGGGAGATTTGAAGTTACTTAGGTTTAGCAGGTTATTATAAAATATTTATAGAAGATTTTTCGAGGGTAGTTGATAGATGTTGAAAAAATCTACTTTAAATGTAAATTATCATTAGCATTTGTCACAAAGTTGGGGTTTTTTAAGTGATTTTGTACAAATAAATTTTAATCACCATGGATGAATCACTTTGTGTTTATTTTCATATTTATAGGCCCAATCATGAGTCCAACCCAAGTGAAGATCATGGAAGGTTTTTGTTGACATCATTGCTTACAACTTCTTCATTGCCATTCAACAATGGTTGCTATTCAACAATGGTTGCCTTCAACATTCAACAATGGTTGCTATTCAAGCTTTCCATTGTTGAATATTTGTCCTTGCCATTGCCTATATAAAGGCATGATCTATTCTTTGTTAGACACACCAAACACAATAAGAAGAAGAGAAATAACAAGAGGAAGAAGGAGAAAAGAGAAGGAGTTCTTGCATCAAGTATAATAAAGGGGTTTTCTAGTTGTTTTATTACTTATGTTTGTGAATTTTATTTATTTCTATTTGTTGTGTAAACTTAATATGAGGAACTAATCCTCTTACTAAGGTGATGATGGGTTCACTCTATTGTGTTTAATAAATTTGGTTGAATTAATTGTGATTTATTCATGTCATGTCAAGTATTAAATTGCTATATTTATTAATAATTAAATCTTGATGCTTAGCTACCATCTAGGTTTGATTAATGTGATGCAAATTGTAGTAGATCCCTTGCTCAATTTGAGAATAGCTTCTTACAATTTATTACCAAAGTTACCTAGTCTAGATGTCATATGCTAGGAGTTTTGTGATCATTTCATAAGTTACATTGATCCTAATGCATTCTTGTTTGTCAAATTAGTCCAGATGCCATGGATAATTGCAAATTAAGGATAGATGTGGTAAGTTAGATGCCAATGACTACTACATGAATTAGAAAACTTGATCTTTGATATGCTGGGATGAATTCATAATTGATAACCATATGGTTTAAATACAATAGAGTGGTGAAATCAAAGCCTTAGTATTTATTATTTGTGTTGATCTCTCAATTTTAGTTTTGGTGTTTATTAATATTACTATAAAAGAGAAAGAAAAGAAAAACTTGTTTTTCTAAGAATTAGAGTTAGTTAATCTTCAGTCCCTGTGGGTACGACACTCGTCTTTGCCACATTTATACTACTTGGATTCGTGCGCTTGCGAGTATAAATAGAGTTTTAGAATTACTATTTTTTTTAGTAGTTTTAAAATGATAACAAGTTTTTGGTGCCGTTGCCTGGGAGTGGAGTTATTAATTTATCTCTAGTTTCAATTGTGTATATTATTGCATATTTATTTATTTATTAGTTTACTTAATTCTTTCAGTACATGCTTGGACGTCGATCTACAAGTCTTAACCTACTTGAATACGATCTGGAGATTGAGCAAACTCTCGCACAACTCAGAAGAGAAGCAAGAGTGAAAAGAAATATGGAGGAACAAAATATAAATGTTCTTGCCCAAGTTGTAAATCCACAAGCTAATGCACAAGTTCGGAGGTCAATGAAGAATTCATTTATACCTCAGAATTTGGCTCAGCCATCAAGCATAGCACTTCAACCCAATGTTCAAGGAAATGTCACATTCTCTCCAACTCTGCTTAATACAGTACCTCATTTTAGAGGCACACCATTAGATGATCCGTATCTTCACATCAGGGATTTCTTTGACCTTTGTATGACACAACGTGTCCAGGGTTTGACATCAGAGGAAGTCCGACTCATTTTGTTCCCATTTTCCCTCAAAGATGCTGCAAAATTATGGTTCAATTCATTGGCCCTAGGATCGATCAATTCATGGGAGGAAATGGCAACAAAATTCTTGAAGAAATTTTTTCCAGCCCAGAAAACAAAGCAATTAAGGAGAGAGATTCAAACATGGCAGCAAAAGGATGGTGACTTATTCTATGAAGCTTGGGAGCAATTTAAACAGCTGCTTCTCAAATGTCCACACTACAACCTATCTCAAGAAGATCAAATTCAAGCTTTTTATGAAGGGTTGGATGCTAACAATACAAGTATCGACTCTGCATGTGGAGGTGTGTTGATGGAGAAAAGTAGTGAAGAAGCTTTCGAGTTATTTGAAACTCTAAGCGATAATTCTCAACAATTCTCTTCTCGAGGAAAGCAAGGAGCAAAACTTCCAAGAGGCGTGTACGAAGTCCACACCACAGATAGGAATCAACCTCAGTTGAAAGCCATGGAACAAAAAATTGATATGTTGGTAAAAGCATTTTCTGCTCAGAATTCGTCATCATCCCAACAAGTAGCTCAAGTTGTAGTATGCGCAATTTGTTCTCAATCAGATCACACTATAGAGACGTGTCCCATGTCTCCTCTTTCAGAACAAGAACAAATCAATTATGCGGGGCAAGGTGGTTTTTATCCCAACAACATTCCATATGCAACTACAAACCATCCGGGATGGAAAACCCATCCAAATTTTGATTGGAAGAGACAAGATCAGAACAAGCAAATCCATCAAAATCAGCAGCAAGCAAAAACAAAACCAAGAAAAACTTCGTTTGAAGAACGAATGGCTCTTCTTGCTCTTAATACCAATAATTTCATTCAAAAGATGACGCAGCAGAATAGCATTTACGATCAACAATTCAGCAATACTCAAGCTTCCATTCAGAAACTTCAAGTTCAAGTTGGTCAAATTGCAAAGCAATTAAGTGAAAGAGAATCTGGCAGACTTCCAAGTCAGACAGAAATGAATCCAAAAGGTAAGGAACAAATGAATGCCATCACTACTCGTGGAGGACGAACTGTGGGATATTTAGACAAAGACGCTTCCAAAAATGAAGAAAGGTCACAGAAGAAAGAATCCACAAAGATTCAAAGCAAGGTTAGTGCACCTGTAAAAACTCAGAGTTTTGAACCGCATGTGCCTTTTCCTAGCCGATTGAAGAACGAAAAGAGGGCTGAACAAATGCAGAAGGTCATGGATATTTTTCGGAAGGTTGAGATTATCATACCTCTCCTAGATGCAGTCCAACAAATTCCAGCTTATGCAAAATTTCTGAAAGATATTTGTACAAGGAAGAAGAAGCTGGCACCATACGAGAAGGTGATGCTAACTGAACAATGCAGCACCGTGTTGAACAAGAAACTACCACCAAAGTTGAAAGATCCAGGAAGTTTCACTATTCCTTGTGTTGTTGGTCAAGTTTCTTTTAAAAAAACATTTCTAGATTTAGGTGCTAGTATTAATCTAATGCCATATTCTATTTTTGTGCAGCTAGGTCTGGAGAAAGAGTTACAACCAACTTCAATCACTTTGCAATTAGCGGATCGATCAATAAAATTTCGAATGGGAATTATAGAGGATGTGCTTGTCCAAGTTGACAAATTCCTCCTTCCAGCAGATTTTATCATTCTTGACATGGAGGAAGACAGAAATGTACCAATTATTTTGGGTCGACCTTTCTTGGCCACTGCAGGAACTATTGTGGACGTTCAAAAGGGTTGTTTGTCTATGACAGTGCAAGGACAAACAGTAGAATTTAAGCTTTTTGAAGCTACACGACATCCATCGGATATCAGGAAATGTTTCAGCATTGAAATTGTAGATGATTTAGTTTTTGATACATTTTTGGAGCATCATTCCACTGATCATTTGGCAACTTGCCTTACTTTTCCTAAATTGCAGGTTAATGAAGATGGAGGAGTTGCGAAATTTTGTCCATATCTGGAGAAGCAGCAACTATCAAATAACTAATGGAGACGAACTTTTGAAGTTCTTGGTCCTCCACTCACCAAAGTGATCCCTTCCATTGAATGTCCACCAAAGTTAGAATTGAAATAACTTCCGGAGCATTTGAAATATGCTTACCTTGGTGTTGATGAAGCATTACCTGCCATTGTAGTTGCTAATCTTACTGTTTCAGAGGAAGAAAGTCTTTTGCGGGTGTTACGTGAATAGAAGATGATTCAAAATCCTCGCGTGAAGCACAAAGACGCCTAAATCCAGCTATGAAGGAGGTTGTCAGAACTGAAATATTAAAGTTGCTCGATGTTGGAGTTATATACCCTATTTCTGATGGCAAATGGGTGTCTCCAGTGCAAGTTGTTCCCAAAAAGTCAGAAATCACAGTGATCACCAATGAAAAGAATGAGCTCATCCCAATAAGAAAACAGACAGGGTGGCGTGTGTGTATTGATTACCGAAAGCTAAATTCTGCTACAAGAAAGGATCACTTTCCATTGCCATTTATTGATCAGATGCTAGAAAGACTAGCGGCCATTCTCATTATTGTTTTCTTGATAGATACTCAGGTTATAACCAGATTGTCATTGCACCTGAGGATCAAGAGAAGACAACTTTGACATGTCATTTTGGAACATTTGCATACAAAAGGATGCCGTTTGGAGTATGCAATGCACCAACTACATTTCAACGGTATATGACAAGCATTTTCTCTGACATGGTGGGTCATATCATCGAGGTATTATGGATGATTTCTCTGTGTTCGGTTATTCTTTTGACACATGCCTTTATAATCTTGCCGTGGTTTTGGAAAGATTCAAGGAAACTAATTTGGTTCTCAATTGGGAGAAATGTCACTTTATGGTGCAAGAAGGTATTGTTCTTGGCCATCTCATTTCAGCATATGGGATTGCGGTGGACAAAGCGAAAATTGAAGTTATATCTAAATTACCACCTCCCACTTCAGTTAGAGAAGTGCGATATTTTCTTGGACATGCGGGGTTCTATCGTCACTTTGTAGTCTGCTTACCAAAGGTGCAGTTCTCAACTTTGACGATGAGTGTCTACAAGCATTCAACAAATTGAAGTAGTTACTTACGTCAGCACCAATAATGATAGCACCAGACTGGAGTTTACCATTTGAGCTCATGTGTGATGCAAGTGATTATGCAGTTCGGGCGGTATTGGGTCAAAGAGCTGACAAGTTGCCACATGTCATTTATTATGCCAGTCGTACTCTTAATGATGCTTAGCTCAATTACTCAACAACAGAGAAAGAATTACTAGCAGTGGTTTTTGCACTGGAGAAATTTCGATCATACTTGATTGGTTCCAAAGTGATTGTATACAGTAATCATGCGGCTCTCAAATATTTACTTTCCAAAAAGGATTCAAAGCCAAGACTAATTCGTTGGATATTATTGCTTCAAGAATTTGATTTGGAGATAAAGGACAAGAAGGGAGCAGAGAATGTTGTAGCAGATCATCTCTCTCGTATTGTTCAAGGAAATAGCAATGACCAAACTGAGCTGCCATTGAATGAAAGCTTCCCAGATGAACAACTTCTTGTTATACAAATTGAGGTACTTCGTATGCTGACATAGCTAATTATCTTGCAGAAGGTGTTATTCCCAAGAGCTAGACTTTTCAACAACGGAAGAAATTCTTCTCCACAACTAAGCATTATTTTTGGGACGAGCCTTATTTGTACAAGCATTGTGCTGATCAAATTATTCGTAGGTGTGTTCCCCAAGACGAACAATGAAGTATTTTGCAATTTTGTCATACATTTGCTTGTGGGGGTTCCTTTGGTACTCAAAGAACTGCTACAAAGATTTTGCAATCAGGATTCTATTGGCCCACGCTCCATAAAGATGCTCACAATTTTTGCTATACATGTGATAATTGTCAAAGACTTGGCAATATCTCCCGCAGGAATGAAATGCCACTCAACAATATTTTGGGGGTTGAAATCTTTGATGTTTGGGGAATAGATTTCATGGGGCCATTTCCTAAGTCTTTTGGAAATGAGTACATACTGGTGGCAGTAGATTACGTATCCAAATGGGTTGAAGCCATTGCAAGCCCAACCAACAAAAGTGACGTCGTGACCCGATTACTTCAAGGAGTAATATTTCCCAGATATGGTACTCCATGTGCTATAATCAGTGATGAAGGAAAGCATTTTCTGAACCGGAGTGTGGCTGCACTTCTTGCCAAATACAACATCACACATAAGATTGCCATTGCTTATCATCCTCAATCTAGTGGACAAGCTGAGATTTCTAACAGAGAAATCAAACGAATTCTGGAGAAGATAGTGAATATCAAGAAAACTGATTGAAGTATAAAATTAAACGATGCTCTTTTGGCATATCGATCTGCTTGCAAGACTCCAATTGGCATGACTCGATACCATTTAATTTTTGGAAAGGCTTGTCATCTTCCTGTATAACGTGAACACAAGGCATACTGGGCAATCAAAAGGCTCAACTTTGATTATGATGCTGCTGGTGAGAAGAGAAAATTACAACTAAGTGAACTTGAAAAAATACGTGATGAAGCTTATGAAAATGCTCGGATTTACAAGGATAGGACCAAGCGATACCATGATCAGAATATTTTGGCTAAAGAATTTTCTCCTAGTCAAAAGGTACTTTTGTTTAATTCTAGACTTAAACTTTTTTCAGGGAAATTACGTTCGCGATGGTATGGTCCATTTCAAGTTGTTCATGTATATCCACATGGTGCTGTTGACATCAAGAACTTGAAGACGAGAAATGAATTCAAAGTTAATGGGCATCGTCTCAAACATTACTTTGAAGCCAATTTTAATGCAGCAGTGTCTAGTATTACACTTCGCGAAGCAGGTAAGTAATTAAAAGGTATCACTTCGTCTAGCTCAGACGTTAAATACAGCGCTAATGGGAGGCAACCCATATTCTGATCTCACGGTATGTGATTGTGAAATTTAAAATAAAAAAATATAAAAAAATGTGTAAAAAATAAAAAAATTTATTTCTGCACTGCAACCATTCTTACTATTTTTACTTCTACTCATTTCTAATTTCCTCTTACAGCCATCAAAAACATGCCAAGACGCCCTCGTTTGTCTACCTCCCAGCCGAAGGACCGTCTCTTCCAGAGAGCCGATATCATCCCAGAATGCAAGATTGATACACTCATTCAACAAGCCGATGCTACTCGGTGGGCGATGCAATTTTTGAGGACGCACAATTTGATGTTTCTCGTGGATCCATATCCTAATATGAACTTGCCAGTCTATCCAGAAATCGTTCGTTCATTTTATTCCACTCTTAAGGAGGTCGAGAAGGGCACAGTGTATGAGGTAATCATAGTTGGCGTTAAAGTTTGATTTACGACAGCGGAACTCTATTTTTGTCTAGGTTTTCCACTAGAATATGATGCTTCAACTGGATTTAAAGCACCTATCACGGCAACAAAAGAACAAATGATTAATGAGATGTGTTAGGGTAGGTACGATCAATATGCCAATGCTACACGACGTTCTTACTTGCCACCAAAGATGTGGATGCTAGACGACGCCATCCGAAAAAATCTCTGCCCCATCGGCCATTCTCAGTAGCGGCGGAGCAAGTTCTTAGCAACCTTACACTACATGTATAAGGGAACCTGGTTTGATGTAGGAAAATTTTATATGGCTTCAATGCTCAAGGCCAAATTTTTTGTAGAACAGAGGCCTACCAAAGTGGGAAAATTATATTTTCCAAGGCTCATCACGCGATTGCTTCAATTCAAGGGTATTCGCCCTCCTCAACCTTAGCAATCTTCAGAATATCCAGTAGCACTACTGGAAATGTGGACATGGAGCCAAAGTACAAGCAATATGCGAACTGCTCGAATTGCTTTAGCACAACACGCTAAGGATTCCTCACAACATAGAGCATCACCACCGCTAGCTATACACTCTTCGCATCCACACACACTGAGTACAGTTATGGGGCATTTAACCCAATTGGGGGCTCGACAACAGCGGATAGAGCAAAAGCTGGATACTCTCCTGGAGATGATGAATTTTTTCAACTGATCACTTTCGAGATATTTCACCCCCAGGTTTTATCTTTCTTTGACTTGTTTTTTTTATATTGTTCAATTTCCTTCTCTTGTGTGACATTGAGGACACTGTCTCGTATAGGTCGGGGGTGCTGGCATATTCATGCACTTTGATGATTTGATACAATTAAGTTTGAGTCATTTTTTCTATCTGGATTATTAGAAAACAACTTCTAAAAACTCTTTTGTGCACAAATACTAAGCCTCGTGGTAAGATGGATGATAATGCATAATACTAAGAGAATTTTCAAGATAAAGCACAAATTAAGTTCTAAATGAGTGGGGAGAAATGAGTAAACAACTTATGAACTTTCATTGATCTTTTGAAATGGATAATTGCTGTCAATGAACACCATTACATAGTTTGTGGAATGTTGGTTGAATGCTGAGGATGATATTGATCAATTTTTGAGATTTTAAATGTAATTGCTTGAGCTTTTGTGCGTGAGTTAATTGTGAAAAAAAAACACGAAAAAAAAAGAAAAAGAAAAGAAAAGAAAATGGTGCAAGTCATTCTCAGTCTTCCAAATCTTTAGGAAGACAAGTACAATCGTATTTTGTTTCTGATTTTACCAAGATTCTATTATTTGTTCTTATCTCAAAAATTTGATCTTTAAATTCTAAAGCACGTTTGTGGTAAGAATGGTGGAAGTTCTGGACAGCGAATATACCTATCATGTGATCAATGTTTGTTTCTTTGTTTGTCCTTAAATTGGCTTTTCTTCTGAGTGCATATCTGTTTTCCAACTCCATGAGAGAAATTCCAAGCACTAAAATCCTTCTTTAACCTGTGAGAATATGGAGTTGATGCTTTTATTTGGAAAATTCTCCTATGTTATATGCATTATGGTTTGTGGTAAGATGGTTTTGGCTTAGTGCACACACACAAATTCTAGAAGTTGTGATCAAAATACTCTGGATAGCATTAGTGATCTCTTACTTTTTGTTATACTCAAAGGAAGTAATTTCTTTTTCAAATTCTTCATCATGGAATGATATTTACGCTTAAATTGCTAGGGACTAGCAAAAAGCTGGTTGGGGGTTGTGATAGATGTTGAAAACATCTACTTTAAAAGTAAATTATCATTAGCATTTGTCACAAAGTTGGGGTTTTTGAAGTGATTTTGTACAAATAAATTTTAATCACCATGGATGAATCACTTTGTGTTTATTTTCATATTTATAGGCCCAATCATGAGTCCAACCCAAGTGAAGATCATGGCAGATTTTTGTTGACATCATTGCTTACAACTTCTTCATTGCCATTCAACAACGGTTGTCATTCAACAATGGTTGCTATTCAACAATGGTTGCCTTCAACATTCAACAATGGTTCCCTTCAACATTCAACAATGGTTCCCTTCAACATTCAACAATGGTTGCTATTCAAGCTTGCCATTGTTGAATATTTGTCCTTGCCATTGCCTATATAAAGGCATGATCTATTCTTTGTTAGACACACCAAACCCAACAAGAAGAAGAGAAATAACAAGAGGAAGAAGGAGAAAAGAGAAGGAGTTCTTGCATCAAGTATAATAAGGGGGTTTTCTAGTTGTTTTATTACTTATGTTTGTGAATTTTATTTATTTCTATTTGTTGTGTAAACTTAATATGAGGAACTAATCCTCTTACTAAGGTGATGATGGATTCACTCTATTGTGTTCAATAAATTTGGTTGAATTAATTGTGATTTATTCATGTCATGTCAAGTATTAAATTGCTATATTTATTAATAATTAAATCTTGATGCTTAGCTACCATCTAAGTTTGATTAATGTGATGAAAATTGTAGTAGATGCCATGCTCAATTTGAGAATAGCTTCTTACAATTTATTACCAAAGTTACCTAGTCATAGATGCCATATGCTAGGAGTTTTGTGATCATTTCATAAGTTACATTGATCTTAATGCATTCTTGTTTGTCAAATTAGTCCAGATGTCATGGATAATTGCAAATTAAGGATAGATGTGGTAAGTTAGATGCCAATAACTACTACATGAATTAGAAAACTTGATCTTTGATATGCTTGGATGAATTCATAATTGATAACCATATGGTTTAAATACAATAGAGTGGTGAAATCAAAGCCTTAGTATTTATTATTTGTGTTGATCTCTCAATTTTAGTTTTGGTGTTTATTAATATTACTATAAAAGAGAAAGAAAAGAAAAACTTGTTTTTCTAAGAATTAGAGTTAGTTAATCTTCAGTCCCTGTGGGTACGACACTCGTCTTTTCCACATTTATACTACTTGGATTCGTGCGCTTGCGAGTATAAATAGAGTTTTAGAATTACTATTTTTTTTAGTAGTTTTAAAATGATAACAGTAGTGGCACCTATGACACACCTTACTCGTAAGGGCATACCATTTGTGTAGTCACAAAAATGTGAGGAGGCATTTTTGGAATTAAAAACTAGGCTCAAGACACTGCCAGTGTTAGTGATTCCAGAAAGAGAAATGGGGTCCACGTCTATTGCGATGCTTCTGGGGTGGGTTTAGGCTATGTATTGAGGGTAGTAGAGTATTGTTCACAGTTGTTGAAACCAAATGAGAAAATTACCTAGTGCATGATTTGGAGTTAGCTACAACAATATTTGCACTTAAACAATGGAGATATTATTTTTATAGAGGGAGGTTTTAGGTGTACTCTAATCAAAAGAGTCCCAAATATTTATTTACACAAAAAAGAGTTGAATCAATCACGAAGGAGGTGGATAGCGTATTTAGAAGATTTTTTTATTTTTCTTTACAATACCACCTGGAAAAAGCAAATGTGTAGTAGTGGATGCCTTTAGTTGGAGATCCCAGTTAGCTCGGATGAGTATGAGGGAGTAGGAATTTGTAGAGGTGATTGGGAGTTATGCGGTAGAGGTGTCAGAAGGTGATAAAAAGGTGTATTTAAGTTGCATGGTAGTTCTCCCAACACTAGTACAAAAGGCGTTGAATGCACAAATTGGAGACTCTTAATTTGATGATATGAGGATCGTATAAGTTGGGTGAGAGGGGCAGATGGAAGGGTTAGATTTTAGGAAGGTTGATGGTGCTGGAAGATCAAAAATTAAGAAAATAGATACTTAATTAGGCACACCACTCACAATTTTCAATACAACCAGGGGCGAGCAAGATGTATCAAGATCTTAAAAGAAAATACCAGTGGAAAAGCACTAAGAGAGATGTGGCAGATACCATGGCTAGATACTTCACATGTCAACAAGTGAAGGTTGAGCACCAACGGCCAGCAGGTTTGCTTTAGCAGCTAGCCATTCCATTGTGAAAATGGGTGCATATCACCATGAATTTTGTGACAGGGTTACCTATGACACCAAAGAATAATGATATGGTGTGGGTGTTGATAATAGGTTGGCAAAGACAGTTCATTTTCTACCGATTCCTAAGACGGACTCTCTGATAACTTTGATTAGGTTATATATTCGGGAGGTGATGAGATGACATGGGGTGCCATGTTCAATTGTATCAGATAGGGACCCAAGATTTACATCACGTTTGAAGTAGTTTTTAGGAAGCTTTTAATACCAAATTGAATCCAAGTGGAATGTTTCACCCAAAGATAGACGGACAAAGTGAACACACTATTCAAATTCTAGAAGATGTGTTGAGGGATTGTGTGGTGAACTTTGGGTGAAGTTGGGAGATGCACATTTACACAATAACAGTTACCAAAGTAGTATTCAAATGGCTCCATTTGTGGCACTATACATCAGACCCTGTAGGTTGCCATTATGTTGGGCGGAGGTCAGTAATTGAGCATTATTAGGACGATATTTGGTGGAGGAAACCATTAAAAAAGTAGACATAATAAAGAAACAATTAGAAATGGTGAGAACACGCCAAAAGAGTTTCTGGAATAAAAGGCGACGACCTTTAAAGTTTGAGGTAGGGGATAAGGTATCCCTCAGGGTAAGCCCTAGGAGGGGAGGAAAAGTAACTTGGCACCCAAGGTTTAACTGTAACACCCCGACCCATGAAACTCTAATTCACAAGCCTGTACACCATAACGCTACCCTAGTATCCCACTCTAATTCACAGTCCTTCTAGGTTTAGGATTTGAATTCTGTTTTAAACTTGGTTGTGTTAGGTTATTTCTAAAAAAAAATTATTATGGTTGTGGTTCTTTGCTTGATGGTTTTATGGTGATGGACACCATTTATGATGCAAATTTAATAAATTATGCTTCATTTGTTGCTACTTCTAGTGATAGTATTTCATATGATGGTAATTTATCGCATGCTAGATTGGGACACATTGGACAAGACAGAATCATTAGGTTAGCAAAATAGGGCCTCTTAGGTCCACTAGCTAAAGTTGACATGTCCACATGTGAGCATTGCTTAGCTGGAAAAGCAACATGCTTACCATTTGGTAAAGCAAAAAAGGCCACAATTCCTCTATAGCTTATTAATTCTGACATCTGTTTTCCCATGAATGTAAAAGCGAGGCATGGAACTTCTATTTCAACACTTTCAGAGATGAGTACTCTAGATATGGTCACGTTTACTTGATTTCTCGCAAGTCGGAAGCATTGAATTTCTTTATCCGATATTCACAGTTGGTAGAGATTTAATTAGACAAAAGTATAAAAGCTCTTCGGACCAATCGTGGACTTGAGTATCTATCCGAACAATACAAGGAATTGTGTGATGAAAAATGAATAGCTAGGCAATTATCTATTCCTTACACTCCACAACAAAATGGTATTTTTGAACGTAGAAATAGAACCCTGTTGGACATGGTTAGATCGATGATGGCGCAAGCAAATTTGCCAATCTCTTTTTGGGGAGACACTTTGCTAATTGCAGCTTATGTTCTAAATCGTGTAACAACAAAATCAGTCTCAACAACTCCCTATGAGTTGTGGACTGATGAAAAGCCTAGTTTAGGGCACTTAAGGCCTTGGGGTTCGAGATTTTACATTCATACTCCTACTTATAAATATGGGAAGTTAGGACCCTGAGGGAAGAAGTGTATCTTTATAAGATACTCAGAATCTTTCAAAGGGTACGCCTTTATAGGAGAGGACGAACAAGGAAAAGTGACAAAAATTGAGTCACGAGATGTGACCTTCTTGGAAGAGGAATTTCCTAACCAAGGGGTGATTGATAAGAATTTTCAATTCTATGAAATGGAAATTCAAAATGATGCCACTACTAAAACCCTATTCGAAGAACCAGAAAGAGGAAGTGGGAGTGTCACATTAAACGAGCTTGCTCCAATGGAACTTGATCAAGGTCAATCTCAACCATGACGGAGTGGTCGTGGACATATCCCTCGTCATCATTAGGAGATTGAAGGGGAGACGTTCATGATAACTCCATTGGATGAAGAAGAACCAAAGACAGTACAAGAGGCTCTTTTTAGTCCAAAAGCTAGGGAATGGAAAAAACTATGGATGAAGAAATGGAGTCAATGAAAGTGAACCATGTCTGGGTTTGGTTAAGCTTCCGTCAAATCGCAAAGCAATTGGGTTCTCAAAATATAACGCAATGTGGATGGAACTATAGAACGATATAAGGCTCGATTAGTAGCAAAGGGGTACACACAAAAGGAGGGAATTGATTATGAAGAAACTTTTTCACCTATTGTGAGGTTTGCTTCCATTCGCCTCATTCTAGCCATTGTCGTACATTTAGATTTGGATCTATACCAAATGGAAGTCAAGACAACTTTTCTCAATGGAGAACTGGATAAGGAGATCTATATGACTCAACCATTAGGTTTCGAGGTTAAAGGTCAGGAACGTAGAGTTTGTAAACTTAATTGTTCCATCTATGGCCTTAAACAAGCATCCAAACAATGGAATATCAAATTTCATGAAGCAATCCTAAAAGATGGATTTACAATGATGGAAGAAGACTATTGTGTATATATCAAGATATCTAAGAGTGGTATGGTAATCCTGTCCTTATATGCGGATGACATTTTGTTAGCTGGAAATGATAAATAGTTGATTGTAACTACTAAGATGTGGTTAGCATCAAACTTTGAGATCAAAGATCAGAGTAAAGCCGGTTACGTATTGGGAGTTAAAATCATTAGAAATCATTCTAAAAGGCTCTTGGGATTATCTCAAGAGACTTACATCAAAAAGGTGTTGGAATGGTTTAACATGCAAGACTATAAACCCATTGACACTCCTATTGAGAGGAATGTTGACCTTAGTCGTGATATGAGTCCCAAGACCCTAGAAGAAAAAGATAAAATGTCTAGAGTCACATACTCTCATACAATTGAGAGCCTAATGTATGCTATGATGTGTACACATCCGGACATATGCTATGTCGTTGGGCTAGTAAGCCATTTCCAATCGGATCCAGGGCTTGAGCATTGAAAAGTAGTCAAAAGGATACTAAGGTACCTTAAAGGCACAATGGATTATACTCTTGTATTCAACGAAAAAGATTTGCACCTAGTCACGTACATTGACGCAGACTGGGGAGGTGACATGGATGAACTCAAATCTACCTTGGGATATGTTTTTCTACTTAATGGAGGAGAAATCTCTTGGAGTAGTAAAAAGCAATCTTGTATTGCGTTATCTACAATGGAGGAAAAATTCATAGCCTGCTCGTTAGCGGCTTAGGAAGCTGTATGGTTAAGGGAGTTCTTTCAACATTTGTCAATAATCAAATATGTGTCAGAAACTCTCATATTATTCTGATAGTATGGTTGCACTGGCTTATGTTAAAGACCCCAAATATCATGGAAAAATCAATCACTAAGAACTCCTTTCAAAGACATGTGAGGTACTTGGGTTTGCTTAGGATTTGATTTTACTAGGATCATTTTTTCATTCACAGAATTGGTGTATCTTTGAACTATTGTTTTGATACATTTATTTGAAATAATTTGAATTGTTTATTCATATTTTGTGAAATTTTCAATACAATATTAAAGTATGTAAATAGACATGATTGGCTCACTCACACGAGCAATCGACTCTGTGGTAGTGGGAGCAAGCAGAATGAGATAGTTTATGATTTTGATCACTAAGGGTGAACATGTTTTTTGATCACTGAGAGTGGATATAAATCCAAACAAATATCGGCTTAGTTGGAACTAAGATGAGATTCTTAAAAAGAATTGACATGAAATTCATTAAGCCTATTTTGAATAAGCCATGTTTGAATTTTCTTTTGACACTTGGGAGTGAGCAAAAGAAATTGCAAGTTTATTGCCCATTGTAAGACTGGGGACAAGACCAAGACCTGTGTGATTAGAGGAGAAAATATACGCCCTTGATTGATAAGAAAGTAAGGAATACTCTACCACAATATGTACTTCATACTACATGTGCTTGTGACCTATAGAGAAGCGAATGAAATAATCCCTACTTAATTATTGTGTGAGTCTCTGAGATCAAAGTGGTACTTAATGATCTCTTGATTTTACCCTTTGAATAACTTTTGACTATGTCAGAAGGTGATGGGACAATGGTTTGCTACCACGACATGTTACCTATGGTTAAGAGATGATTCAACCTAAAGGTACATAGTTGGGAAAGCAAGTTGGAGCAAAACTAAATGATATAGGGCAAAAAGGAAAAACTTGGTTTGGATGACATGAAGGAACATGTATTTACTGGCTAGGCATAGAATACAAATACATGTAGATTGAAAAGACAAGTATACGACTCTTTTGTGGGATTGAGTGATACTTGGTCTGTGTATTCAAATATGTTTGGGGTAAGATTGTACACTGTTATTTATTTGACTAAGCCATAGTAAATCACTACATTGTGATCTTAATCGATTTCTACTTTGGAGATACTATGGTTAGTGTTCATGAGGGCCACACCTTTCATTTGCCTGTATGATGATCTTTCTATAACACCATAGTGTAATATCTTGACTTTACTCCACTTTGGCCCATCATGGGTAAGTGGGAGTATGTTAGACTATAGGACATCCAAGATGGGCCAAGCCCTTAGGGGTTACCAAGCCCATTTGGAGTGTTCCTTGTTGGTTAAGCAACCAACTCCTATCATGTATATGATAAGGATAAAACACTTGAGATATTATCCATATCTTATGTGGTTTAAGGTCAAGGAAGTTTCAATGGGACAAGGACTCCACTACTATAAATAGGGGTCTCTCTTTGGAACAACTTACACATATAACCGACACATAAATTACGGGTGTGTTGAGAGGATTGTAAGGGGTTCTTGAAGGGTGAGTTATTCGGTGCTTTCCTCCTGATTGATATGTTTAGACCTTCGCATTGTGAGATCATTCAGATAAGAGATCCTAAAAAGTAATTTAAACAAGTAGTATATATGTATGTGATTATACGTTATGTGAAACCCCGACCCAAAAATTTAGTTTAAGTCAAATTACGGATGATCCATGAGGTACGAAATCAGAAAAATTGTTGTTGAGCTTGGTTCGTTAAATGGGTCATAACTTTTAGCACAGATGTCCATTTTGGTCCCATAATATATCAAATCGAAGCTAAGACCGAGACAAAGATGGAAAAATTGGGGCCACACACCTAAGAGGGCGTCTAGGCAGTGTGCGCCTAGGCATGTGCAAAGGTGCGCCTAGAAGAGTGCCCAAGGCAGTACGTAAATGTAAATGGGTTAGGCCAGAGCGCCTAGGTGCCTAGAGTAGCGCCTAGGCACAACTCGAGCTTTCAAAAAGGCTCCAGCGAGCCTCTGGAGAGATTTTTGGTTTTGTTTCAGTCCTAGAGTGAGAGAGAGCGACGATTTTAGAGAGAAAAAGGGTTTCTAGCAAGGATTCAACCTAAGTCTTGAGGATTCATGATGATTGGAGTGCTATATTGAAGATTCAAGCTTGATTTGGAGGATTTTGGTGAGTTTTTCCTATTTTTGATATTCTAGGGTTTTTGTTAGATTTGCTAGATTCTTGAAGAGTTGAGTCCTATGCTTTAGATATGTTGTTTATAGGTTGATTTGGAACATATATGTAGGTTGATTTCGTGGTTTGATGTTGAGTTGAGCTAAGTGGAATTTTTGGAGGATTTTAGATGAAATTCTAGAGAGAGAAAGTAACTTTCTCTTGATTGTTTTTTAATTCATTATTGATATGATATATTGAGATGTTTGGATGATTAAATGAGTACGACATTGTGTAAATTGTTAGGTTTGGTGAAAGGGGGTTTAAAACCCTAATTATGAGATTATTGTTAAATTGCTCAACACGAGGTAGGGGATTTCCAACCGATCTTTCTATCGTTTGTTCTCAATATTTTTAAGAGCGTTTCGATTCCTCATTGGTTATTTTATTAGTGTTTCCGCCTTAATTGCTTCTAAGGGGAAACGAACCTTGCTTGTGGAATATTGTTAATTCTTGATGTTGCATGACCCGATTGTGTGTGTTCCATCACCTATGGGCACGATGTGATTTTCGTTCATGCATCATGGTAGTTATGTATATATATATATGTAGGATGTTCATATATATACCTTTCGACATGTCATGGCATAAATGCATTAGAGTTGCATTGGAGATCGGGTATGGATTCGGGGCTCCTTAGGATTCTTGAAAGCTACTTGGAGGGATGACGAGGTGATGAGAGTTACCACTGAGTCATGTGATCTCCAAGTAGGATAACGCACTAGAGGTATGGTTAATGAGGAACCTTGCCTGGAATGGTGCGGGCGTGATAGGTTCACGCAACCGGGTAATCCAAGAGTGTTTGATGTTGGAGAGCTTGCTCCTATTCAATATGACATGGATAGCGACCATGATATTGATGAGTTGATGTGGTGAGCTTGCTCACGTTCGATATTACATGGAACGAACCATGATATCGATGAGGTTTGCTCATTGAGGGGATTGCCCGGATTGATGTTTATGTGATTGTTGAGTATACGTGCATGTGGTAGTTTTCATATTGTTGCATAGCCTATTGTTTTGGATTCGGCCTTTATACTCTTATTACTCTTAACCCTACTGAGCTTCTTGCTCACTCTCTACTTTCTATTCCTTCCCACAAGAGATACTAGTACAGGTACTGGTGGAGCAGATCAGTGAGGGTGGGATGTGACATGGATGGCCCTGGGTAGGATGTGGGTGTTAGAGAGATACTCTAAGCACGTATTTTGTATATGATGTATTGATGTTTGTTCATAATATTGTTATAACCATTGGCACTAGAGGGTGTATGCATGATGTATGCTGAGTATTGATTTTGGTTATATAATATGATGAACTTTGATGATGTGTTTATACTATCAGTTTGTGCATGTTGGTAGTGGATGGCCCGAGGCCCTAGGATCAGGATTGCATGTGATTGAGGCCTAAGGCCTAGCTAGGTTCCTAGTATGATGGATTGAATTTATGCTGTGTGTTTCTAATACAAGCAGGGACTCTCCGATATACAGGGAGATGCCGTCGGATTTCCGGTCTGTCGGATGATCGCACTAGTGGCCTAGGACGGTGCCGGAGGGCACCCGTGGAGTGCCCGGATCGGGGAGTCACAATTTGGTATCGGAAGGAGGTTTGATTTATATATATAGGATCGGGGTTGGGTCCTAAATATATGGTAGTGTAATCCAGGCCATGTCACAACCGCTGCTGATACGGTATGTTTTCTTATCCCTAGTAAATCCTCTGTTGAGTTGTGTGTTAAATGGCATTGTCTGTTTGCCATGCAGATGAATACCCATAGAACTACTAAGTCCGAGAGTGGGACTAAGGTACCTCGTGGCAGAGGCCGACGGGGAGTTGGTAGGGGCCGAGGTAGAGGCCGTAGTGTTGGGGCGGGGCGTGTTACTAGAGGCACACCTAGCACTGAGGATTCGATTTTGAGACCTCTTCAGACTGAAAAGGCAAAACAGTTTCTGGAGTTGTTGCAGACAGCTGAGATGACGGTGTCTCAATACACCAAGCAGTTTGAGGAGTTGTATCGGTTTGGGAGAGAGTTTGCTCCTATCGATGCAAAGAAGGCGGCAAGGTAGCGAGATGGGTTGCTACCCAGTCTTGGGAGGATGGTGATGGCCACTAGGGCGGTATCTTACGAGGACACAGTTGAGATGGCATTGGACTTTGAATTGAGTGAGCGGAATGAGGCTCAGAGGAAGCGTCCAGTGACTGAGGGTAGTAGTGGTGGTGGTGGTAGCCATAAGAAGCAGAAGACTGATTTTCGTCATCAGAAAGGGGACCGAGGCAAGGGTCCAAGGCCTCCAGGGGTTAGGGTGACGTGTTTCAAGTGTGGGAAAGAGGGGCACATGAAGAATGTGTGCAGAGCTTCTGGATTTAATTCTTGATGTTGCATGACCCGATTGCGTGTGTTCCATCACCTATGGGCACGATGTGATTTCCGTTCATGCATCATGGTAGTTATGTATATATATATATATGTAGGATGTTCATATATATACCTTTCGGTATGTCATGGCATAAATGCATTAGACTTGCATTGGAGACCGGGTATGGATTCGGGGCTCCTTAGGATTCTTGAAAGCTACTTGGAGGGATGACGAGGTGATGAGAGTTACCACCGAGTCATGTGATCTCCAAGTAGGATAACACACTAGAGGTATGGTTAATGAGGGACCTTGTCTGGAATGGTGCGGGTGTGATAGGTTCACGCAACCGGGTAATCCAAGAGTGTTTCATGTTGGGGAGCTTGCTCCTATTCAATATGACATGGATAGCGACCATGATATTGATGAGTTGATGTGGTGAGCTTGCTCACGTTCGATATTACATGGAACGAGCCATGGTATCGATGAGGTTTGCTCATTGAGGGATTGCCCGGATTGATGTTTATTTGATTGTTGAGTATACGTGCATGTGGTAGTTTTCATATTGTTGCATAGCCTATTGTTTCGGATTTGGCCTTTATACTCTTATTACTCTTAACCCTACTGAGCTTCTTGCTCACTCTCTACTTTCTATTCCTTCCCACAGGAGATACTGGTACAGCTACCGGTGGAGCGGATCAGTGAGGGCGGGAGGTGACATGGATGGCCCTGGGTAGGATGTGGGTGCTAGAGAGATACTCTAAGCACGTATTTTGTATATGATGTATTGATGTTTGTTCATAATATTGTTATAACCATTGGCACTAGAGGGTGTATGCATGATGTATGCTGAGTATTGATTTTGGTTATATAATATGATGAACTTTGATGATGTGTTTATACTATCAGTTTGTGCATGCTGGTAGTGGATGGCTTGAGGCCCTTGGATCAGGATTGCATGTGATTGAGGCCTGAGACCTAGCTAGGTTGCTAGTGTGATGGATTGAATTTATGCTGCGTGTTTCTGATGCAGGCGGGGACTCTCCGATATACGGGGAGATGCCGCCGGATTGAATTTACACTTGTTTCAAATCTATAGTTATGTATTATTATTAATTTATTATAGTAAGTGGTTGTTTTTAGTTTTCATAGTTCCGATGACTAAGACTGTTAGTGTGATAATGAGATATAACTAAGTTTTGAACTTGATTATTCTAAAACTATGTAGACAAATCCTTTTGTCTAGCTTTTTTATGTCTTAGTTTATTGAAATTTTATTTTTATATTTTCAAATGATAGGAAGGCCAAGTTTATGGCAACACAGCTTAAGGTTTTAATTGTGTATGGTTCTATACTATTCAAGTTAATTAGCACTTGGTTGAGAACCTTATGATTGCTTGGTTGAGAACCCGACTATTTTTAATTGGTAGAGAATATTATTCTACAGGCTTACAATGAGTAGTGCTACTCACTATTCCAAAAGAAAGGTGGCCCTAATGTTTGGAATGAGAGGAACGCAATCTTAAGATTTGTAGATAGGTCAAGAAATAACAAATCTTGGGATATGTTGGATTATGTGTACTTCCCTACTAACATTGGTGGAGATCGTTGGGTCACCATTCAATTGAATATGAAAGGCATGAAAATTTATGTTTTTGACTTTTTTCTATCGTACATCCGGAAAGTTGAATTCGCAAAGAGAATGAAACCTTTAGAAAATATGTTGCCGAAGATCCTAGTTCGTGTTGATATAAAGTATGACAATACTTGGACATCTGAAAGGGTTTCTAGTTGTCTGCAATAATATAATGAGTGAGAATGCTTACTAAAAAATAGTGAAAATGTTAACAACTTTGAACTTAGTATGTTAATTTTTTATATTGTCTTCTATATATATGCAAGTCAAATTGTGGGATGTTCTGCATAAAGTTCATCGAAATGCTTAGTTTTGATGTCCCACTTTCTGTGTTGAAGATACATGACAAGCCCTTTTATAGGAAATTTTTTTGCAATTGAGTGCTGGAAATAGGAATGGAGATTTGGATAACTGGTATAATATTGTTCATGTTATTTTTAACTATGTAAACAGATTGAGCACGCACTTCACAAGTGCCTAGTAATTTCATATTAGAAGTATGAGTATTTCTTTTTCTTTCATTCTTCTATTATATGTATGAAGAAGACCTGTATGGTATTATTGATTGATTATGTTATGGAGGTTGGATTGTTTGCTGATAGATGACCTAAGACTTGTCTAGGAGTTGTGGATTTCATGTTGTTTGATGGCTTAACGCCTTGATATGATTGTTGTGTGTTTAATATAGGTTGGCACTCTCCGATATACGGGGAGGTGCTGTTTTTTGGAGGAAAATCATGTTGTTTCTCAACGTGTTGGGTACATTATCAACCTATTTAATAATTGTTCTCAATCCGTTTACATTCTCAACCTTTTTAATAACTATTCTTAGCATGCTCAATAACTATTCTCAACCTATTGATTATATTCTAAATCTATTTATAACTATTCTCAAGCTGTTCAATAACTATTCATAACCTATTGGTTATATTCTCAACCTATTTAATAACTATTCTTAACCTATTTAATAACTGTTCTCAACCTATTCAATATTTATTCTCAACCTATTAGTTGTATTCTTAACCTGTTCAATAATTATTCTCAACCTTTTCAATAACTATTCTCAACCTATTGATTATATTTTCAACCTATTTAATAATTATTCTCAATCTGTTTAATAACTATTATCAACCTATTGGTTATATTCACAACTTTTCTCAACCCTTTGGTAACATTCTCAACCTGTCAAATGAACTAAAAAAAATAGTTCTTAGATATCCATCCCAAATGTTCTTAACATGATGAGCAAGATTCTCAGCCTGTTTCATAACTATTCTCAGCCTGAATGTATAACACCAACCCACAACATTGCATCAAATGAACCTGTCAAATGAACTTTTAAAAAAATTACCTAGATATCCATCATTTAAGATACAACAAAAATAAACCAAATGCACTTCAATGCCCACTTGCACATCCGTTGCATATGTTTTTCATCAGCATCAATACTCCCTGCATACTGCATAAGAATAATAGAAATTGCAAATATAAGTATAAAAATATGAAATAAAGTTACATTATCCAATATAGTACGTTAATGTAAATATAATGTTACTCGCCAAAAATTGGTAAGTGAATTTATGCTTTCCCAAGTACAGGTTTGTCAAAGTAATAATAGGGGTGAATCCAAAATCCTCTCACAAAGACTTTTGGTTTCGGCTTGGGTCTATAGATTATTAACCTAATTACTTAATTAAATATGGTATTCACAATGCAAGTGGTGGCAAAATTTGCACTAACCATTGGCTAGATTCGATTTTCCCTCTTGGGGTGATTGATTGAACTAAACCCTAATATGCGAAATGAGAAATAAATACTAAACTACTGAAGAAAATTGAAATGGAATTAAGCATAACATAATAAATGCAAAGAATAACATAAAACATTCAAGCACAAACTAAATCGGAATGAAAAATATTCAAGTAGATTAAACTAGAACTATGAATCCAAATGCGATAACAAAATGAATTAACAATAAGTAAAAGGAGTTTAGAAATTAAATCCAATATTGAATGTTGAGGTGAATCGGCCTTCCAATCTACAAATAAAAGTTGAGGCTAATCCGACTTGGGCTCTTCTCAAGCTCTATAAGGAGGAAAAACTTCTTCTTCTAGTTGGTTAGGTCTCCAAAACTCCTAGCAATCTTCAAAAGAGTAGTTTTCAAACTCCAACCAAGAACTAAAGCGAAGAACAAGGCAAGAGAATGAAAACATGGAGAGAATGTATAAAATTTGGCCAAAATGAGAGTTGTTACAAGAATGGGGTCTCAAGACACTTAAAACCCTAATACATGTGTTAAAACACCATCCTAACCCATTACAAGTAAGTCTCATTGGTCAAAAAGGCATTTAGACAAGTTTTCCCTTCAAAAATTGACTAAAAATCATAAAACCCGAATTATTGAAACTGTTCAACATAGAAACTTGTTTTAACTCCACATACTTCAATTCTCAATGGATTTATACCTATGAATACGTGTTGAAAAGATTTGGATATCTACTTCAATTTTGTAGAATTTCTTAAAATTCAATCATATTCATCTTCAAAGGTTGATGAAAAACGTCTTGCGTAGATTGTTCAGTAACAGTTTTTGACTTCCTGCTTTGGCCGTCCGGACGGTGAGCAGTGTCGTCTAGACAATGATGCTTGAAATCACCTCTGCCCGCCTTTCTTCTTGAAGCATCCGGACGGTTGACAGTAAAGTCCAGTTTTGCAGCTCATTTGTGTCTTTTCTTCCATTTTCAATCCCGATCATTCCGGAGCCTACAAAAACCATTCAAACAAGTCATAAATGACTGAAACATACTTAAACAAGTGTCAAAACCATTTTTAGGTTGATAGAATCAAATCCGACACATTAAAACCCAAATGCTTAAGAGATAACATTTCCACAACTTTTAACCATCATGCCCAAAACATGGGTTTTACATCTCTAAGCTACCAAACCTACTTGAACCACTACAAAACACTTAAAATGACTGTCAAAGTGTTAAGTTGTGCATTGACTCATTAATACGAATTTCAGCAACTCAAACCTAAAATGTGATTTTTAAGCATTGAAACTCAACTTTTTTAATTTCAAAACTCCACAAAAATATGGAAAATACCATCCCAATCACAACCCCCAACTAGCTTTTTGCTAGTCATCGAGCAAAATAGCAAAAATCAATTGGGATGAATTTCGGGAGAAAAATTTTCTTTTAAACCAATTTGCCTGGAATGTGTGTGAGTGTAAGCATCCATTGAAAAGTTCTTCCCTAAATGTTTAACCCTCATAATGAACACATGACAAAGATGCAAGGAATAAATCTCAACCAAGTCTTGATTTTAACTAAAAAGATTGCTTCATCTTGAAACCAAACTATTCTCATGTGTGTGTGAATGAGCACTTGGAAAATCTATGCTATCAATTCAGATTAGGGAATGCAAAATGTCTCATCAAATGAATCTGACACATGAAGTGCAAGCCTCCATATGCTCACTTTTCAAAACCTCTCTCCACTGATGTAGCCCAAAACACAACCAATGATCCAATAGGACTTTACTAGCATTTAACGTAGGTTGAGGCTAAGGGTATGTCAAAATGAAAGTTTAGGTTTAAACCTCAACTCAAATATACATGTCAATGTAAAAATGGTCATACATATGCATGCATGCACATATACCCCAAAGTAGTCCCAACTCACCTTTTTCACACTCACTTTGCTTTTATTTATCTTTTTCTCTCTCTCTTTTTTTTATTTTTTTATTTTTGCATATATGTGCCACATTGACTTTATCGGTGGCATGAAACCTTCTTACTCTATACATATATCCCAAACTTGGATATTTCCATTCAATGAACTAAGTTGTCTTCTTTTGCTATTTTTATGTTTTCACTTTTTTCTCTCTTTTTTTTTACAAAGCAAGTACCTTACAAAATGCACCATCACAAAGCTTTTCAAAACACACAATTCTAAAAAAAATTCTTCCTTTCTAAAAAAAAATTTATTTTTGAATTTTTTAAAAAACTAGACCAAACACAAACTAGTTACCCCTCCCCCCCCCCCCCCCCCCCAACTAGAGTAAGACATGGTCTCCATGGATAGAACGAACAAAATGGTGCACAGTAAGTGGTTTCTAAGACTACAATACTCCCAAAGTACCACAAACAATCGGAGTAATGTCACGGCACCAGCAACCCAATGACTAGGTATATGCATAATCAAATAACAACAAGAGAAGATGAGAGTACTCCCTGGACATCCTGTAGGAGGAGTGTCTCATCATCTGGAGCATAGGAAGAAAGAAATGGCTTGAGCCACTGTCTATTAATAGTGAAGGTGGTCCCATTCTTTGAATTGGTAATATCAACAGCATCATGGGAATGAACCTTCTTCACAATGTAGGGGCCACTCCAACGAGTCTTCAACTTTCCCAAAAAAATATGGAGCCCGAAATTGTAGAGAAGCATCTCTTGCTCAGGTCACGCAAGGCTTTCATCCTCTCCTTGGACAGTTTGGCAATGTCATAGGCCTTCATTCTTGCTACTTCCAACTCTGAAATTTGCAACTTTCTCAAGCCTTGGGCATCATCAAGTGAAGAGTAGTTTTGAATGCAATTCTATAAGCCCAAAGAGTATCAAGTAATTTATCAGACCAATCCTTCCTATTAGGATGAACAGTCTTTTCGCGAATGACCTTGATATCTCTATTAGCCAACTCAGCTTGGCCATTAGTTTGGGGGTGATATGGAGTAGAGACCTTATGAGTCACTCCATATTTCTTCATAAGATTCTGAGTTATGGCCTCAGGCATGCCAAAACATGCAAATAAATCTTTTAAAAACTTAAAAACAACCTTATGATCATTGGTTCTACATGGTACAAATTATACCCACTTGGAAACATAATCAACAACAAGCAAGATATACATATAGCCATTAGAAACAGGAAAAGGCCCCATAAAACCAATTCCCCAACAATCAAATACCTCACGGGTCAATGTGGGATAAAGGGGCATCATGTTCCTAGCTGTGATTTTTCCAAGTTTTTGACAAGATTCACATGCTTTACACCACAATACAACATCTTTCAACATGGTAGGCTTATAAAGTCCACTTTGTAAAATTTTTTGCAACAGTTTTTTGGGGCTGGAAAATGACCACCACAAGCCGTAGAATGGAAAAATTCAAACACTGAAGCAAACTTATCATCAAGAATACAACGTCTCACTAGCTAATCAGCACAACATTTAAAAAGATAAGGTGAGTCGAAGTAATATAATCAAACCTTAGAAAGGAACCTATGTTTGTCTTGAATGTTCCAATTAAAAGGTAATTGATTAGAGACAACGTAGTTCACAATATCTGCAAACCAATGTGCACGCGACACAACTAAGAGATGCTCATCCAGAAAATCATCATCCAAAAGTGGAGAAGTATGAGACTCAGGTAGCTGCAATTTAGACAAGTGGTCAGGAACCACATTCTCGATACCTTTCTTATCCTTGATAGTGATGTCAAACTCTTGAAGCAATAAGATTCAGCATATCAACTGGGTTTAGGATCTTTCTTTTGCAACAAATACTTCAAAGTAGAGTGGTCAGTAAAGATGGTGATAGGAGAACCAATGATATAAAAACGAAATTTGTCTAAAGCAAACACAACAGCAAGCTAGTGGTGGTGTAATTTTTATGTGCATCATTCAATGTTTTACTTGCATAATAAATCACAGAAGGTTTACCATAAATCCTTTGACCTAGAACAACGCCTAGGGAAAAATCACTAGCATCGGTCATAAGCTCAAAAGGTAATCCCACCTAGGAGATTGCATGATAGGAGCAACTGTCAAGTGTTTCTTTAGAGTCTCAAAAATATATTTACATTCATTAGACCAGAAAAATATAGTATCATTTTGCAATAAAGCACACAATGGTTTGGTGATAGCACTAAAACCTTGAATAAAACATCGATAGAAGCCGACATGACTAAGAAAAGAGCGAATATCCTTCAAAGTCCAAGGAATAGGTAATTGGGAAATCAATTCTATCTTAGCCCTATTGACCTCTATAGCACATTTTGACACTAAATGTCCAAGCACCGACCCACTAGTCACCATAAACTGACATTTTTCCCAATTAAGTAACAAATTATTTTCTTCACATTTAGTCAACACAGCATTTAAAATTTTCAAGCACACATCAAAGGAGCATCCAAACACAGAAAAATCATCCATAAAAACTTCACACATGTCCCCAAGCATGTCAGAAAAAATGCTTATCATACAATGTTAGAATGTGGCAGGGGCATTGCATAAGCCAAATGACATCATCCTAAAGGCAAATGTGTCAAAAGAGCAAGTGAAAGTGGTCTTCTCCTGGTCCTCTAGAGCTAAGAAAAATTGATAATAACCAGAAAAACCATCTAAAAGAGAATAAAACTCATTTCCAGCAACTTTTTCCAAAATTTGGTCAAAAAAGGGCAATGGGAAATGGTCTTTAAGACTAACGGAATTTAGTTTTTGGTAGTCTATGCACATGCGCCATCCAATCACTTTCCCAGTAGGGATTAAATCACCTAAAGCATTTTCAATGGCAATTAAACCAGATTTCTTAGGGACTACTTATGTGGGACTGACCCACTTACTGTCGGAGATAGGATAGATGATTCTAACTGCTAACAGCTTTAGAACCTCATTCTTCATGACTTATTTCATGGCAGGGTTGAGTCTCCTCTGTGCATCTCTCACTGGTGTAGGATCTCCCTCCACAAAAATGTTGTGAGTATAAATATTAGGGTCAATACCCTTGATGTCTGCAATGGTCCAGCTAATAGCTCCCTTGTGTTTTGGTAAAACTGCTACCAAGCTAGTTTCTTGCTCAGGAGTGAGTTGAGATGAAATAACAACAAGAATGTAACCTCTTTTGGACCAAGGAAAATATATTTCAAATCATTAGGGAGATTTTTTAGCTTAAGAGTAAAAACCTCCTCTATGGATGGCTTCATCTCCTCTGGAGGATCAAGAATATCAAAATTAGGCCCCCTCTATCTACCAATGTGGCTCACATCCTCCAACTCAGTTGAATCATCAATATCACAAGGCTCATCTAATATGATAGGATTAAGATCATCCAAATCATCTTCTAAATCATCAATTTGACTATATTTCTTAGGATATGCATCCTCTTATACACTCTCAGAATCAAGAACAAAATATAAATTTTATGGGCTAAAACTCTGAACCCAATCTATTGCTTGCAGCTCTGAATCATCATAGTCACTAGGCATCTTGTAAGTAGTGAGGACATTTGTCTCAAATGTCATATTGCCAAAAGTGATCTTGAGCATTCCAGTCTTCCAATTGATCAAAGCATTAGTAGTAGCAGGGAAAGGACGCCCAATAATGATAGGAGCACTAGTAAGAAGTGAAGTAGGATGTCGCATCTCTAGGACTATAAAGTCCATAGGCTACTAAAATTTGTTCACTTGCACTAAGACATCTTCCATAACTCCCTTGGGTTTCTTGAATGTTTTGTCAGCCACCTGCAAAAGCGTGGGTGTCTACTTCAATTTTCCAATATCTAGTTGCTCATAACCCATAATGGCAATAAATTCACACTACTCCCCAAATCAAATAAGGCATTTTCAAGCCTTTTCTCACCGATCATAATAAAGATAGTAGGCGATCCGGGATCATGCAACTACCTCAATTCTGAATTTTCTTTATCTTTATCCATCTCTACTTTCTTTTCTACCTCAACCACCTCAGGTGCACCCATAAGAGCAAGACTAGAATGCTGAGAATCAACAGGGGCCTCAGGTCTAGAAACCTGCTTCCCTCTCCTCAAAGTGATAACTGTTTTGGTCATCTCAAAACCATCTCCAAAAATATTATGCACATGCTATTGAGATTGTTGTTTATAGATCGTAAGATTTGATTGTTTGTAGTAGCTTGAACTTGCATGAACTGCTAAAAAGTTGTAGCCATTTGTGCCATGGTATCATCTAGAGACTTTTTGGGTGGAGCAACTGGTTGTTGAAAAGGAAAAACCAGGAGGTGCTATTGGAGAATAACTCTGAGTATACTGAAATTGCTATGGAGGAGCCATCTATTGTGGATAACTTTGTGAAGATTGTCCAGGCTGTTCATTTCTCTATGAGAAGTTAGGATAGTTCCTCCACCCCGGATTTTATGTGTTGGAATAAGGATTGTTCACCTTGTGAACCCAATTTGAAGCCTGCAAGAGATCCATTCCATTCTCCATCATAGGCATGATAGGGCAATCTTGAGTCTTATGGCTAGAATTAGCATATAAGGTACATGGTTCCACAACCTTCACTGCTTATACTTTATCTAACTCCATCATCTTTTGTCTCCTAGCCAATGTTGCTAGCTTAGCTTGAACATCCACATCTTCCATTAGCTCATATTTACAACCACTCGGGATGGCCCTAAAAGGTTTAGCAGCTAAAGCAATTATGTCAGTCCTTGTATTCTATTGGCTAGCACTCTCTGCAAGATAATCAAAAAAATTCAATGTGGTATCTGACTCCTTATCAAAGAATTCTCCATTGCATATAGTTTGCACAAATTGTTTGCACTCCGGATTCAAACCCGTCTAAAAGTAGTTGACAACTCTCCAAGACTCATAGACATGATGGGGACAAATATTCAACAACTCCTTCAAGCGGTCCCAACTAACTTGGAAAGTCTCGTCATGCTTCTAAGTGAATTGAGTTATCTTCTCTTTAATCACTTGAGTTCTCTAAAATGGAAAGAATTTTTGTAAGAACTCACATTGCATATCAACCAAACTAGTAATAGAGTTAGCTCTCAATTGGTTAAACCACAACTTAGTCTTATCCTTCAAAAAGAAAGGAAACAAGTGCAATCTAACATACTCATTAGTGTTTGCCCTATTAATGAAAGTAGTACAAGCCAAATCAAAATCAGTAAGATGTTGGTAAGGGCTCTCAGAATCCATGCCATGGAATTGAGGTATCACTGACATCATACCATGCTTAACAGAAAATGAAGGTGCATTTTCAGGTAATATGATGCATCAAGGAGTAGTAGTGCGAGTGGCCTGAATAAAATTATTAAGAGTACGTGGTGCAGGATCAGTCATATTTTCACAAACTTCTTTGTCAAATAAAATAGGCAAACCAAGCTTAGAATCACTTTCAAAAGTCACAGATGCAAAATCAGTTTCAGGACTAAAAATGCTACTTGTATTGTTAGATGTCCTATGCTACCTATTATGATCGTCTCTAACCCAAGACATGCAACATCAAGCAATCACAAAGTAGACTATAAATTTAAGAACACAATAAAAATAAAATAAAATAAAGAAAGACCCAAACCGAAGGACAAAAGTCCCAGGCAACGGTGCGAAAACTTGACTCGCTAAAAATTGGTAAGTGGATTTACGCTTTCCCAAGTGCAGGTTTGTCAAAGTAATAATAGAGGTGAATCCCAAATCGTCTCACAAAGACTTTTGGTTTCAGCCTGGGTCTATAGATTATTAACCTAATTACTTAATTAAATATGTATTCACAATGCAAGTAGTGGCAAAATTTGCACTAACCATTGCTTAGATTCGATTTTCTATCTTGGGGTGTTTGATTGAAGTAAACCCTAATATGCGAAATGAGAAATAAATACTAAACTACTAAAGAAAATTGAAATGGAATTAAGCACAACATAATAAAATGCAAAGCATAACATAAAGCATTCAAGCACAAACTAAATCGGAATGAAAAATAGTCAAGTAGATTAAACAAGAACTATGAATCCAAATGCAATAACAAAATGAAATAACAATAAGTAAAATGAGTTTATAAATCAAATCCAATGTCAAATGTTGAGGTGAATTGATCTTCCAATTTACAAATAGAAGTTGTGGCTAATCCCACTTGGGCTCTGTCACAACCGATTTTGTGAAAAGATTTTCAAAGAAAGATAATATTAAAAAATAAAGGAAGTCGCCACCAATTGAATAGGTGAAATTAGTCACCATAAAATAATTTTGTCTACGAAAATTCAGAAAAATGGGTAAGCGAGTTTATTACGTATGGGGAAGGTGTAAGACACCACATATCGTCTGTTTTAAAAAAAGTTGTCAATTTAACTTTCATGATCCCATTAAATATTTTAAAAAAAACATTAATTGTAATAAAAATACGTATATAAGGTAAAATAATTATATAAATTATACAAAACTATATAGAATTAAATAATCTTAGAAAATATAAAAACTATATCGAAACAGAATAAAATAATTTTAGAAAATATAAAACCATATCAAAATAGGATAAAATAATTTTAGAAAATATAAAACCATATCAAAATAGGATAAAATAATTTTAGAAAATATAAAACCATATCAAAATAGGATAAAATAATTTAAGAAAATATAAAACTATATCAAAATAGGATAAAATAATTTTTAAAAATATATATATAAAAACTATATGAAAATATGATAAAATAATTTAAGAAAATATAAAACTACATCAAAATAGGATAAAATAATTTTAGAAAATATAAAACTATATCGAAAGTCTAATATTGAGGTTCATGAAATTCTTCCATCCTATGGTCAAATTTTCAAGAAACACTCTCACCTCAAGAATCTTTCTGAGGGTATATCCAATACATTCCCCAAATTAATTTCATCGTAGGTTAAGACTTTCTATATAATTTTTATACATAAATAAAATATCCAATATGTAAGCTTAAAATTAAATAAGAAAAGAAATAAATATAAAATAAAAACAAAAATATAAAATATAAAAAAATAAAATGAAAATAAAAATACAAAATAATAATAATAATAATGAATAAAGATAATAAAATAAATATAAAAAATATAAAAATGAAAATAAAATAAAGATATAAATATAAATAAAATGAGAATAAAATAAAAATAAAATAAGTAAAAATGAAAATAAAAATAAAAATTAAATAAAAATAAAAATAAAATGTTGGGGAACCGAGTTTTTTGTGCGAGTTAAACGATATTGAAATTATCGTTAATCCCTTAAACAAACGTATTAACACCTTAAATCATATAATTGGCACAGACATCAAACAACACCAAGTAATTCATATCATTCACATATGAACACATTTCAAACAAATAACACATTAATATGTTGAATAAAGATAATGAATGGGATCTCAGTTCCTTTTTTTTATTGGCAATCGATTATCCCAACCATACTATTAAATTAGTATGATTGGAATACAATAATTAAGTGCCTTGATGAATTGATCACACACAATATCACATGTCGAATTTTGTTACCATGCAATTTTCAAATCCAAATGTAGATACAACCCAAAGCCCAAATACTTCATATCATTCATTGGCCCATTTAAACATTTCATTTTAATCTATCCCCTTATCAAATTAGGCCCAATTTCTATTAATCCATTGGCCCAATAAGAATTTAAACAAACTAGAGTATCAAACTATATCACAAAAACCTAGCCCATTATCTAGAAGTCATTCCCATGCTCACTGCCTAATCAAGAACTTAAAATCCGGCTCAAACCATCAAGTAAATCACCTTAATCTATGTATTTGACCCATTTTCTGGTAGAAAACAATATGTACAATGCAGCACCCACATATGAAGTCATTACATTCATGCACAAAACAGAAGCTTATGAATTACATATCATTTTTGCACACATGAAGACTTTACATTATCACCGAGAAACCACAAGAAATACCACCACTGCCCATAAGCATATTCATACACAGAAAATGATCAACTTAGGTATAGGCATCATATAAGGACTACCCATAGTAATTAGCTAGATTGAAACAGCCAAACCAATACCAATAAATCAACAATCATAGATAACAAGCAATGGTAACCCAACCACATAATTAAACCCAGACCCTTATTCCAATCCCATGTATTTGAAACTTACATGTATCCATTATCCAAAATAGTACACAAATAAGAACATCCATCTCAACCATATTCCAGACATTAACAGAAATCAAAACACAGTAGAGATCCCAAGCGTTCATCCTTTGGTTTATTAACCATCCGAACTTCATTCAATAATGGAAAAAGACAAGTTAAAAGACCCAGAAATCTCACCACTTTGATCAACCCCACTGGAAAAATATGAGTTGTAAGGAGTTTGGGGAGCAAGGGACGGTTTTTCAGAACTTTAGTAACATGGGTGGTATGGTGATACAGAAGATGTATAGGATTGATGTAAAGATGCTGAGCTCGAGCTGTCGCCCAAAGAGAGAGAGAAAAATAAACAAACTCCAATCACTTGCCCAGAAAAAAACTAAAGAAAACCAACAGAGAAAGAAAAGCTTCCCAGAAAAATCTAATGGCAAAAGAAAAAAAGGGCTTCCCTAGAAAATTCTGAAAGTAGGAAGAAAGAACACTTCCCCCAAAATCCGATCACCGAAAGAGTTGGATCTCCGAATGCAAAAAGAAGAAGCCTTTCCCTAGAAGTTTCCGTAACCTAAACCGAGAAAAAAAATTTGAAAGCCCAGAAGAATGAAACCTCCAAAATCCCTAGAAAATCGGATCCCCTCTCCACTGGAATTCCTTTCCAATTTATAGTTTTTTCAACCCTAATCTCTCTTTTCCAAATGATTCGTTTCCCATTCCAATTTCTCAAACGTCTCTCCCCTAATCCCTCATCCTTTCTTTCTTCTCGGCAATTCTCCCCCTATCCTTCCTTTCCAGAATCTCTTTCTCTCTCCCTCACTCTCTCTCCTTTTTCGGTGTTCTTTCTTTCTTCTAGCGTCGTCTGCTCCTTTCTCCCATTTTCCTCTCATGCATTTATTCTATTAGGGTTAAGCAACCATTGGGTCGGGCTTCTTTTCCACTCAATTTTTGTTGGGATTAAGTTGGCTTATTGAGTAATTGTTTGAGTTTAAGTTAAGTAAGAGCCAGGCCTTTGCTTTGGGCTTAAGTGGCTTATTTGGTTTGCATGTAGTGGGCCGGGTTGGTGAATTTGGACTTAATGCTTTTGTCCATTGGATTAATTCCTTAGGGCTTAAATGCCTTATTGGACCTTAATGGTTTGGACAAAAATTGGGGTACAATGGGCTTTTCTCAAGCTCTACAAGGAAGAAGAACTTCTTCTTGTAGTTGGTTGGGTCTCCAAAAATCATAGCAATCTTCAAGAGAGTAGTTTTCGAACTGCAAGCAAGAACCAAAGTGAAGAACAAAGAAATAATGAAAACCTAGAGAGAATGTATAAAATTCGGCCAAAATGAGAGTTGTTACAAGAATGGGGTCTCAAGACCCTTAAAACCCTAATACATGTGTTAAAAGATCATCCTAACCCATTAAAAATAAGTCTCATTGGTCAAAAAGGCAATTAGACAAGTTAGCCCTTCAAAAATTGACTAAAAATCATAAAATCTGAATTATTAGAACTGTTCAACACAACAAATTGTTTTATTTGCACAGGCTTCAATTCTCAATGGATTTATGCCTCTAAATACTCGTTGGAAAGATTTGGATGTATACTTCAAGTTTGTAGAAGGAAGTTTCCTCAAATTCTATTATATTCACCTTCAAAGGTTTATGCAAAATTTCTTACGCAGATTGTTCAGTACAATTTTTGACTTCCTTCTTTGGCCGTCCGGACGGTGATGCTTGAAATCAGCTCTGCCTACCTTTCTTCTTGAAGCGTCCAGATGTCTTCTGATACGTGTTTGGATTATTGATAGTAAAGTCTAGTTTTGCAGGCAAGTCCCAGATAGATTATACTGGCACCCGGATAGGCATGGGAGGTTCACTGTCAAGTCGGCCTACTGGCTAGCTAGGAGAATTTACGCAGAAAATAGGGACTCCACTATGCATCCTATTGATATACCTTGGCACAAGATTTGGAAGTTGGGAATCCCAAATAAAATCAAAATATTTGTGTGGAGATTATGTCATGACAGCTTGCCAACCTATTGTAATCTTCAAGACCGGGGGATTAACCTGAATTCTCAATGCATCAAATGTGACTTGGAACCTGAATCGAGTCTACACATCTTCAAAGATTGCCCTTATGCGATTGACATGTGGATAGCAAGTTCTATGCCAATCTATGTTTTTGGTCATGAGTTTGGTGGCGTGCAGCAGTGGATAATGTTCATGATGAACCAGGTGAGTCCGGATGGCCTTGAATATATTTTTTCAATGCTATATCACCTATGGTTTGCTAGGAATAAGCAAGTGCATCGAGAAGAGGGAGATAAGCTGCTAACTACTCAAGATGTGTTGATAATGTCCCATACTCTTCTAAGAGAATTTAAAGAAGTCCAGTTACCAGTGTACCAGAATGTCACATCCAGAAGACCTTTTCAACATTGGTTGCGTCCCCCAATTGATATGTTTAAAGTTAATGTTGATGGTAGTTGGGTAGTAGGTGCTCAATATGGTGGTGTGGGATGTATTGTGCGTAATCAGTATGGAGAGATTATTGTTTCTGGACACAAAAGAATCAGGGCTGCAGGTGGTGCGTCAACTATGGAGGCTGCAGCCTTTTTATTTGGACTTCAACTTGCCATCTCCTTTGGCCTGCAAAATGTGATTGTAGAAGGAGATGCTATGGATATAGTCAATGGAATCAACCATCCTACTGGTAGTTGTGATATATATGGTCATGTGCTAGATAATTTCAGAGAATTGATGAGAACCATTTCTTGTAGTGTGGTGTATGTGCCAAGAGTGTGTAACAAAGTTGCAGATTTTTTAGCCTCTTTGGGTCGAGTAACACCTCTCACTACTGTGCTGGTTGGTGAGGTGCCACCTTCTGTTATGCAAGTATACCTTGCAGATTGTCATCCTGTTGGTGTTGGTTTTATTGATTAATGAATCAGTTCTTCCCTCAAAAAAAGAAAGTATTTTATAACAACTTCTAACAACATGTTTGCACTCACCTAATTAGTTTAGGTTTGCTCATCCTTTATGCCAAATTACTAGACAATGGGAGCCTGATAATTTCTCTCTCTATATGACAATTGCTAGCGAAAAACATCATAAGTGATGAATGATTTATAACTTCCCGATACTCAATAATTGGCATGATAACTTCTCATTATTATTCATTTTTTATTATATATGCTTGACAATTACCAAGTCAGACTCTTGAGATGTCAACTAGTACTTGTTTTTTTATTGTTGATTATCTTTTTAAGGGGAGGCTCTATTTATATTATAGTATGGTTGATTGTAGAAGCTCGTTTCCACAATCGTTGAATTTGTCAGAGTTTATTGAGGTGGACTACCTACAAGTTCGACTTGGCAAAAAGGGTTAGATTAGAGAACTTGGGCACCAGTAGAGTACCTACCAAACAAGCTTGGGCATGAGAATAAACAACTGATCTTGTAGTCAAGATAGAAAGCAAGAAGCTAAGAATGATGGTGAATGCAGGGGCGATGCAGGAATGGAGGGATGGTGGTTGACACGGGGTCTTGTGGTTAAGGAAGACTGTGATGAGTGTGTTTTTGGCAAGGCTAGGTCGGTATGCTCTGGTGAAGGTATGTTTTTGCTTGGTTCCCTCTACCGTCCACTATAGAAGGTGGAGGGGTATTTATAGTTTGGTCGTAGTGGAGCAGGAATATCGAGGCGTTGGCTCGGTTCTTATAGGTTAGGGGTCTATTGGTCAGGGGACAAAGTCTGATCCGTAAGTGCAGTGTCAGGTCGTGGGAGACAAAATCAGGTAGTGGAAATGGGCTTCATCAGAAGATACAATTTTCAGAAGAGACACTGTTTATTTGAAGCATTCAACAGGTCACCATCTCGGGTGGAATAGGAGGGGTTTGGCCATCTATTATAGGCGAGCATGGGACAGGTACAATGTCGTTTGGTGGCTTATGCATATGCTAAATGTAAGGAATATAAGGTCAAAAGGTCGATTGTACCTGGCATGGTCGCTCGAACCACGCGTTACCTAGCCATGACTGTCGAGCGACGGGCGACAAGCAATCTTTATCGAAGTGTCCCGATCCTTGTGGGGCTATCGCTAATTTGGCACCCTTTGACCAGTCAATAAGTCAAAGGTTATTTTTTGCCATTACATTGACAAAGATCAAAGAAGATAATTCGAATGAAATTAATATGATTACAAAAGGTGGATAAAGTGGAGGAGTGTATTTGAATTTTTATGTGTTGAATTATTTCTTTAAGGTTGAAGGAAAACATTTATAGGTCAGCCATATTGGTATGATTGTTGGGCTATTAAGAGAGAACATATTCAAAAAAGTTTATGTTGTATAAATGCGAATGATTCATTGAATATATGATCATGTGAAGAAAAATGAAATTATTAGATTTAAGGTAGGAGTGTTATCAATTGAAGAAAAAATCACGAGAAAAACATTTAAGATAGCATATGAATGTTCAATGTAGAGATAGGGGTTTGGTGGTGCAAAGAATATTGATAATTTGTAGAGAAGAGAGTGGGAAGATGATCCCAAACATTTGAGATAAATGATAGGTTGATGATAAAAATTAATCATTTTTATTTACATGGTCACTTAAAACGTTGAGAAACATGAATTGAATTCATATATGGTGGCCTTCCCTAAGAAAATAACTGTTATGTAGAGATTTTTTTTATTCATCTTCAACCTTTTTTATTATTAAGCTTACTACTCTGCAAAAAACCTGACATGTTCGTCGTATTCATATCAATGGATTCCATTTATGTTTTCACTTTTCTTCTTCACACTCATTTCTGCAACACTATTCATCATAGCAAAACTAAGAGAAAGACATTATGCAGATCATAGAGTTTCATCAAATACCATTTCAGATGTGTTCCAAAAATTTTCTTTTTTTATTCGCAAATACTCGATGACTTCAACTACAGACGAGAAAGCTAACAAAAATTTTGGCAGAGATTTGTGACTAATCAAGATTATTGAGGCAGTGCAAACTGTTGGCGTGAGTTAAGGGGTTTTATTGTGATCCCCTTAGTATATACGGTAGGAGATTATAAGTGATTAGAACTGATTCTATTAGACTCCATAATTCTATTAGATTATAAGTGATCCGAAATTGAGGCATGGCTTGTTGACTATAACAAGGTCAAGAGTTGGCTCATCGACTCCATGAACCCAACTTTGATGCAATGGTTTATTTGACTCCCAAAAACAAGGAAATTTGGGAGGCCATTTCAAAAACGTTCTATAATGGGTTTGATGAGACTCAACTTTATGAACTGAATCGCTGATCGTTTGCTATTCATCAACATGGTAGGCCTTTGTCTGTCTATTATAATGAACTAATTGGTATTTTTTAGGATTTTGATGCTGCGCTACAAGAAGCTAGTGTTGTGTCTCTTTACAAAGTAATGACTCATTTTAGAGTTCATATTTTCTTGGTTGGTTTGGATGCTGAATTAAATAATGCCCGAAGTGAATTTCTATGGAAAAACCACCTTTGGATCTTGACTCCTGTTATTCCTATCTACGCATGGATCACAGCCAGTACCACAAGATGTAGGAACCTCCGCCTATGTCGGATAAGATGCGAATTTCTGAAGTTAAGCTGAGATGACGTGGAAACTGGGGCTCAAATCATAATATAATTAAAAGACAAAACCGTAGTTGTAGAAGACACCATAATCTAGAAGAAATTTTCAGAGTGAGAAGACGATAGAGAGGAGGCTATTCCCCAAGGAAGAGACGATTGATTTCTAGCAGATTCTCCAATTTCTCTATTAATTCAAAAAAATTCCTGAGTATTTTTATGTTTTTCATTATGACTACGTGTAATTAAATACATTTTAGCTAGGATTTGACACTTTCTTCTACCAAAACCTTGTGCACAGATTGATTGTTGATCGAACTATTCTCTGAATTTATTGTTGATTTCTTATGGTTATGCATGTCTGACCAACATCATAATATTTTAGATTTGTTAGTTGAACATATTCTACTGACCATGACCCTGTTTTTAATGAAGTGACAAGAACTTGTTTTGCGATTCAATTTAGGAAACATTGAACATAATTGATTGGGTAATAGATCATTACTCTAGGTTGTGCGATTGTCGATTTCCTAGTACTTATGCTTGTCTTTGAAAATATTAGCGCAGACCAAACCAAGACTCATTTGATAAAAAAAAAGACCTTGAGCTGGACCAAAATCAAGATCATTGTTTAGGAAAATCTAATTGTTAGAGCTGGACTAAAGTCTTTCAATTGACGTTATTAAATTCTTAATTTGTATAATTGCATATTAATTTGTGTGCACAGGTGAAAGTAGTAAAACTAGCCAAATCAAAGCTAATTTTCATCCATTGTTGAATTAATAATTTTATTTAAGCTAGTAAATTTTGACATCATTAATTTAAGAATCCGAATTAGTTACATTATTGTTTATCTTTTAATTGGTTTTTGTGATAATTACTGTAATACCTTGTTTAAAAAATAAAATAAAATGATAATAAAAAATTGAAATGATGAAAACATAAAGATATAAAAATGTGGGGTAACTAATGAAATGTTAGAAGGGTTGAAAGGATATGTGAGATAGTTTTGTGGTTAGTTGTTGAAAAGTTGAGAAATATTGACTTAAAAAAAGAGAGTTAACATATGTTGTGGCTTCCACGGGAAGCCATAACCCACATTTGCTAAAGCAAAGATTAGAAGTGTCCATGAATTGAAGAAGTGGAGAGGAGAATAAGGTCAACCAACTTAGAGAGCTTACAAAGTGGGGTGTTGCAGGTGTGGTCTTCAAGATCTAGTAGGAAGAAGGTGGAGAAGATTTGAGAATTTTTGGGTTTCATCTTGACTCATTGGAGTTCCATATACTCAGGTATGGTACCCAATCATGACAATTAATTCTCGATTATACTATCAAGGGACCTGAGAATTAAGATGGTGTTCATCATTGTTCTATTTAAGGGCTAGGTGGTGATAGTTGTATTTGACTTGGGTCGGCTAGGAACGCTTCATTGAAATTGAATTTGTTAACATTTGTCATTGGTAACATAATTTGATGATTGTAAGTGTACTACAAGAACTAACAACTTTATAAATTATACACTGATTGTTTTGATTACTAGCTCGGAAAATAATAAATGTGGTATTATGATATTTAATCTTGATTAAAACTATAATTTGAAATGAGATTGATGATTTGTCGTAATCGGTTTTGGGAAAGAAAAATTAAGGAAGCCCAGAACGTCTGTTTTCAAAATAGTTGTCAACCTAACTTTTATTATCTCATTAAACGATTTTGAGAAAACTAATTGTGATAAAAAAATACTTATATAGGGTAACAATAATTATAAAAAAAAAGTATTGAAATATGATAAAATAATTTAAAGAAATATAAAAACTATATCCAAATAGGATAAAATAATTTTTGAAAATATATAAAACAACTATATCTAAATAAGATAAAATAATTTAAGAAAATATAAAACTATATCAAAATAGAATAAAATAATTTAAGAAAATATAAAACTAAAGAAAAAGAGAATAAAATAATTTTAGAAAATATATAGAAACTATATCAAAAGTCTAAGATGGAGTTTGATGGAATTCTTTCATCCAATGGTCAAATTTTAAAGAAATACTCTCACCTCAAGAATCTTTTTGAGGGTGCATCCAATGCATTCCCCAAATTAATTCTATCGTAGGTTAAAATTTTCGATATAATTTTTATACATGAATAAAATATACAATATGTAAGTCTAAAATAAAATAAAATAACAATGAATAAAATATAAAAAATAGCAACAAAAAATAAAATGAAAATAAAATACAAAAATACTAATAGTAGTAATAATAATAATAAATAAGAAATAGAAAAAATAAAAACGAAAATAAAGTAAAGATAATAAATATAAATAAATAAAATAAAAATAAAACGAGAATAAAATAAAACAAAATAAAATAAGTAAAAATGAAAATGAAATAAAAAATAAAATAAAATAAAAACAAAAATAAAATGTTTTGGAATTGAGTTTTGTGTGAATTAAACGATATTGAAATTATCATTAATTCTCTAATCAAACATATTAACACATTAAATCATATAATTAACACATTCTCGCAGTATTATAGCCAGATCAATCCAGCATAATATATTTCATATTACACAACACTTACATAACCAACTAAGGGTGCATCAACATTCGAGAATAATAATACCCAATGTCCCAATCAAGATTGAATTTTCATATAAGTATAGGTCCTAGAAATCCACAGGAAAGAAGAAAATCATACACCATAGAAACATCTATATTCAGATCAAGATACTAGCCAATTTCCTAACATAGAATCAATAATGTATTTCATATAACAAAATTCAATACTCTTAATCAGGATATACAAGCAACCCAATCATCAAAAATCAATCAAGCAAAATTCATGCATCAAATATATCTCAGATGATCAAATAATGAAATACATATCTGTAAAAACAATAATAGCCCAGAACACATGCAAACCAGTGATTCAACCCATATCAAGCAACCATATACCTGTCCGATCAAGATATACGAACACCAAAATACAAAGCAAGAGGTAATAATCCAAATTGGCAGAAGCAGATTAAGGAAAGAGATACAAGGCAGGATCGTTAGGGTTTAGACGATGATAAGCTTTGGAGAATAGCTTATGGAGGAATTTCAACACTTCCACTAACTGATACAATCCCGTAAAACACCACGGAACAAAAACATTGGTGAAGTTTACAGAAAATTGAAAACAAAAAATCAAAGCAGAGAAATCCCACCCAATTTCTGGTGACACGAGAAGAATCTGAGATTAGAGAACGGAAAGCAAAAAGAAAACCCAGAATTTTTCTGTAACCTCCCTAGAAAAACCGATGGCAAAAGGAAAAGTAATCTCTCCAGAAAATTTCAAAAAACCAGTAGCAAGAACTCCCCAAAAATCCTATCACCCAAAAGACAAAGAAAGCTTACACCTAGAAAAATCGCCAGAAAACAGAAAACCCCAAAGAAGAAATCTCCGAAAAAATCGCTACAAAAAATTGATCCCCTTATCCCTGGAATTCCCCTTCTACTTATAGGTTTTCAACCACAATCCTCTCTTGGCTCTCATGATTTTTTTTCCCTTCTAACTCCCCCCTAATCCGTCAAGGATTTCCTAAAATACCACCTAACTCGATCTCCTTCCTCATCCTCCGGCTTCTCTCTCTCTAATTCTTCCCACCTTTCCCTTTTTGGTATCTCTAAATCCCTTGGATTGCTAAAAAATTTCCTACTTCTAAGGCGCCAAATCTCCCCTAATGTGAACCCTAAACACCACCTTCTTTCTTTCCTTTTTTCGACAAGCCCCTCTCGCTCTCTTTCATTTCCTGGCCAGCCTCGACGGCATCCCCCTCTCTTGTTCACTTTCTACGTTTTTCTTTTGGTATTAGGGTTAGGTAGAGGTTTGGACTGGGCTTCTTCTTAAGTTGGGTAATGAACGGGCTTTGGTTGCTTTTGTGGTTCCCCTTATTGGACCAGTTCGTTGGGCTTGAATATCTTGTTGGGCCGACTTTCCATGCAACTTTTGGGGCTTAAGTTGGCTTATTTATTGAACAAAAATATTTGTAGGTTAAACAAATGGATTGGGATTTGGCATATAAATGGACCGGGCTGCACTTAAATGAACTCATAATACCAGAACTTAATTAAATGGACCAAACTTTATTTTAAATTAGATGATCGAGCTTGTTTGGGCATTTAATTCATATTTTTGGTTTTTTGGATTTGGACAAAAATTGGGGTACAACAGCTGCCCCTCTTTGCGGGATTTTACGTAGTAAATTGCACGTAAAGGTAACATTTAAAGTGCAGGCCCGCTCTACATCCGACCAAAAGTAGTGCTAATTGCACGATAACTAAATCAAAATTCTATCTTTGGTAATCACTCGATAATTTGTATGCTCTAATGCATCTTGACGATGAAAGGTATTTTAATCAGAAAAATATTTTAATCCACAAGATAACCTGAAATTTAATTTCAAAAATTTAGAAACCTTTGAATCAGAAAAACATGCTAATTTTAGAATTAAAATCATGAAATTGTGTCCGTGAAAATCTCAAAATAGTTGATGCATATGTATAAGGATGCAATGATAGATAGAGTCTGTCGTCACCCTACACACTTGTGCAATCGCTAATCACGTTTTTCTGTATCCCTTTCTGCTCAAATCCTCAACCAACGTGCTATCTCTAATCATTTATTCATATTTTCCATTAAACTTTGTTTAGATAAGCTTAGTAATACGGCTATGCATGAGAAGATATGAAAAGAGGTAAATAATAGACTCTAGGATGAAATACTTCAGAAATTTTATTAAGCGAATATTCGAATGAGGTTACATGTTGATTATCAGAACAGTACTTATAGGAAGAAAAAAAAAGTTTGAGTCTTGAAAACGAGATAGCTTACTGCCTACGCTAAAAACTGGCCCAGTTTTTTGCGCACCACATTAACATGTTCTTTTCTTTCATCATGCGTAATATATTTTAACAACATCCGCATTCACCGGGTGAGATAAGTCATCTCCATCCATTGTGGTTAATCGCAATGCTCCACTAGAGAAGGCTTGTTTCACAACATAAGGTCCTTCATAGCTCGAGGTCCACTTTCCTCGATGATCCTTGTGAGCCGGTAATATCATTTTCAACACCAATTCTCCTTCTTCAAAATTGCGAGGATGGACCTTCTTGTTGTGTGCTCTCATCATGCGTCTTTGGTATAATTTCCCTTTACAGATTGCCCGTAATCACCTTTTTTCAATCAAGTTCAGCTGCTCATATCTAGATTGTATCCATTCCGCTTCTTCTAATTCCGCCTCCAAACAAACCCCAAGTGAAGGAATTTATACTTCAATTGGCAAAACTACTTCCGTACCATAAACCAATGAGAATGGGGCCTCACCAGTGGATGTGCGTACTAACGTTCTGTATCCATACAAGGCGAAAGAGAGTTTCTCATGCCAATCCTTGTAGTTGACCATCATCTTTCCTACTATCTTTTTAATATTTTTGTTGGCTACTTCAACTGCTCCATTCATTTTTGGGTGATATAGTGTTGAATTATGATGTCCAATTTTTAACTGCTCACAAAAATCCTTCACCGTTTTATTGTTAAAATTCGTCCCATTATCAATAATTATTCTTTCAGGAACTCCATATCGACAAACAATTTTCTTTCTCAAAAATCGAACAACCACATTGCTAGTCACGTTGGTATAAGAAGAAGCCTTTACCCACTTTGTAAAGTAGTCAATGGCCACTAAGATAAACCGATGCCCATTGGAAGCTTTAGGCTCAATCGGTCCAATGACGTCAATTCCCCACATTGAGAAAGGCCATGGTGATGTTAAGACATATAAGGGGTTAACCAGGACATGAGTCCTGTCTGCATAAACTTGACATTTGTGGCATTTCATTGCATAACCAATACAGGTTTTCTCCATCGTCAGCCAATAATATCTAGCTCTAATTATCTTTTTCGCCATTGCATATCCACTAGAATGAGTTCCACACAACCCTTCATGAATTTCGGTCATAATCTGTTTCGCTTTTGACTCATCAGCACAACGTAATAAAACCATCCCATGATTTCTCTTGTGTAACACATTTTCGTTCAAGAAGAATGTCCGTAATAGTCTCCTAAGGGTATGTTTGTCATTTTTCGACACTCTTTCGGGGTATAACTTCTCTTTGAGGTACATTTAGATATCATAATACCATGGTTTGCCATCAGATTCTCCCTCCACATTTGAACAATAACCTTGTATCTCTCATTTCCTAATCTTAATCACTAGGACTTCCCCTTTCGGGTCTATGTCAAACATGGATGCTAGGGTTGCTAAAGCATCTGCAATCCAATTATCTTCTCTCAAAATATGATCAAACTCAATCCAATCGAAAGACTTTGTTAATTTTTTGATGTGCTGGTGATAGGGAATAAGCTTTCCGTCTTTCGTCTTCCATTCCTCACTCAACTATTTAACCACTAACTGCGAGTCACCATATAACTGTTCTCTTTTTCTTTACCTCCATCTCCGTAAGATCGGCCAGAGCAAAAACCCTGCCTGACCTAGTAACTCCACTTACTCCATAGATGTTGTCCACAGATTCTTCAACTTTATTGTTTTCATAATTCCATGGAACTTCTTTATTGTTGATGTATGTTAACTGTGGCAATCGATCCTTCTATCTTGAACCATCCTCCATATAGTACTGTAGCACAATTAATTTTGCAGGTTCCCCTCTCTTTGGACCTTGATAATATTCATCATTAGTCATGTTCATCTCTTTTTGTTCTTTGTGGCCTTTTCCTGCCATAATTTTCTTATTATCCATCAACGATTGTACCTTTTTTCTAAAATTGAAACATTTCTCAATTGAGTGGCCTTGCACTCTCTTATGGAATTCCCAACATTTTTGCTCTTCATACCCCTCCTACCTTAAGCTAGGCTCCAACTCTTCGATTTGGATGAGCCCTTCCCTTAAGAGAACTTCTAACAACACCTTCATTAGTGCCATAACCTGTCCAACGTCCCTTATTGTAACATCATCTTCATCCACGACATTAACCCCATCCTCATGGTTAGGAAGTGGGTTATCATTAACACGAAGCTTCTTGATTGCATCAAAATTCAACCAGCTTGCCTCTATCATTCCCTACACTATTCATTTCAACGGGAAGCAATCCTCTGTCGAATGCTCTAGCATACTCCCATGATATAAACAAGTGGCATCTGGCTTATACCAACGTGGATAAGACAATGAATAAACTCTCATGGGAATAGGCATGAAAGCTCCCTTCTCTTCCAATTTAGTGAAACATTGAGTGTCTGTTATAGGGATAGGGTCAAAATGCTCATTGGGATAGGCTGACATTTTGTACCTTATTCTCTTTCTTTTTTCCTTTTCCCCTCTTGACGGATCAAACTTGTCAAAATTGATGCTAATGCTTCCCCTTCTTATGCCTCGCTCTATTCGCTGTCAGACATGTATGATTTCTGATATCCCTGCGTAACCTCCTCCGACTATCTTCGATGAGTAGGGATCCTGAAGTGCGTCTAAGAATGCATCTACCAAATCTCGTTCTGACAACGGTGGAGTTATTTAACTAGCCAAGTCCCTTCAACGGTATGCATAGTCTCTGAAACTTTATCCATCCCTCATCACTATATTTTGAAGATTATATAGGGTAGGGATCTTCGCAACATTGTGCTTGTATTACTTGGTGAACAGCTCAACTAAGTCCTCCCATGTTGCCACCATCGAAGGATTTAAACTATTAAACCATCGTTCAGCAGCACCTGTCAAATTATTCTGAAAGAAATGTATCAGCATTTTATCATCCCTAATGTAGGGATGCATCCTCCTGCAATACGTGGTTAAATGATCCAGTGGTACCACCAAACCATTAAAAATGGAAAATGTCGAAAGCTTGAAATCTGGCAGGATATGTAAATCCTTTATCAAACTCAAACACCTAGAACTTAAAGTCCCTGGAGCCTCAAATCTTCTTTCTGGTCTCATCCAATGCTCCATTCTCTTGAGGAGTGCGATGTTTTCCTCCTCAATCTCTTTCTTCAAAGTAATATTCCCTACCTTCAACACTTCAACCTTAGAGGGAGAAGAATCAACATTCTAAGGGTACTTTTTTGCTCAAGATTCTGATCCTTTACTGTCCCCGGATGAGTTGTCTTCCATCTTCCCCTTGTCAACAATCTGCTTCATTAACAGACTGAGTTACTTTTTTAATTCTGCCACCTTCAGACTGAGCTGATGCTCGTGTTCTATTGGTTCCATTGATGTGGTGAGTCGCAATTGCGAGCGAGTGTCATAGGGATGGCAGTGATTTTTTGTTGGTGCAATTTTGTTTGATTAAGAAAACCTTGTCAGATGTAAATGAAAAAATTTATAAGAGTTAATGTATACAAAAATATAATCATTAATGAATGAAAATGCATGATGATAAGAATTTTGAACAATATCGAACTTCGAGAAATTATTCATTATCAATAGTACTTTTAATATAGGATTCTTGAGTACATCGTGTCAATTTCGACAATTATAAGCAAAATACATAAACTCCTCCTGGATTCTCCACTGTGTGTCTAGCAAACTGTATGATGTCACTCTCTTAACTTGGTATGCATTCATCAATGCATTAATCTCCAGAACCCTTTTTGTCGCTTTATCTTGATAATATTGGAATCTCACACGGGCCTAATCAACTTGTTGGTGAATCTGCTCCACCTCCTTCTCTAGGCCAGCATGTCTTTTTCGTACCTCTATATATGCTTCTGACACTCTATCAAAATCTACTTCCTTCTGCATTAATTTCCAATGAAAATAAGTCCAGACTTGTATTTCTGACCTTAAAGACTCTTCTTCTTCCAATAGGTGTCCATGTTCAGCCTCAAATGCTACTCTCTGGCAAATTCTTTCTCAAGTTGTTGAATTTTTTGGTCTCGTGCCTCCATTTCTTGCTTTAGATTTGCTTCTTCCCATTCAAACACCATTTTTCTATTTTTCTAGCCCTTTACTCAGCCTTCTCCTTTTGAACTTCTAGTACTGCGTATGCATCTCTCAACCTGCTATACTCTCTATCATGCTTAGCCTTTGCTACCTCAACTAAAGCTCGGTATTTTAAGATTTCTTTTTCTCTCGACCCTGTCATTTGATTCTGGTTGGCCATCTCCAACTCTTTCACTCTTATTTCAGCTCGTCGTGCTTTCTCCTTCGCTCTCGCCACCTTTTCTGCCCATTCTTTTCTTTCTATCTCCTACTACTCCTTACCAGAAGTTCTTAGTCTTTCCTCTAACTGAGCTTTTAGCAATATATTCTCCTGCCGGACCTTGGCATTTTCTAACTCATATCGTACCTGAGCTTCAGTCATGTAATCTACAAGTTCATCAAAAGTGTGCACTGGGATTGTAAAACTCTATACTACTGGTGCAGTGCATCCCTTTTTTTCTACTTGCCTGCCACACCTGGTATCCTTCGCTGCTGCTCCCTCGGTAAACTCCTCTCTTAACTCGTTGAACATGCTTCCAAGATTCCAAAATTTTTCTGATCTCCTCCATTCTTCCACTTTCATAGTCAAAAGCAAAATTAGCCAACCCGTGAGTCATGGGGATGAATTGTTTGTGTGTCAACTACCTCAATGCCAATAAAGAAGCGTATGCAATGGATCCCCATAATATCAAAAGAGGAACCCAAGGATAACCTCCATGACGATAAATGGCTGATCTTGTGCCCATCCATGGCGCTTGCCGTACAACCTCATTTTTAGGCCATTCAGCAGCCGCAAACTCTACAATAAGGCTACGATACTTCATGTATGCTCTTGAAAACATGATTGTAGGATAGCCAAATTTAGGAAGTGCTTGAAGGTTCCCCATTATCCAGATGGTCAACAATGTTGCACAGGCTCTGAATCGCCCCTTGCCCTGTTCTCTGCAGTATTTAACATTCTAAAAGTCTTGGCTAATATAGAAGGAACTGGATTAGCTCCATTCAAGTATTATTCAAAGAAGATTATCACTTGTTCATCCACATATCCTTTTATCATTTGAAAAATGATTGTCCCATAGATTAATAAGGCTAGAGTTGGAAAAACCTTGTCATCACTCAAATGGGCCTGAATATGTTGAATAAGAAAATTGCAAGATATGAATTCACTACCCTTCGCTCCTTTTATTGTTATCTCATTTTCAAACTCAGATTTGTGAAGCCCTAGAATTTTGGAGAATGTACCTTTAACCCCTGCCCTACGTTTTGGATTATAAACACCCTTGTGACCTTCTTTTGGAATTTTCAGCAACTCTTCAAATTCCTCCAAAGTAGGGGTTAGGTTGTGGATCCTTAAAGTAAAGCAATGATATGATGGATCATAAAAGCTCAACATTGCTTCTAGTAGAGGCACATCAACAGCTACAGCACAAAGTTATGCTATGTGACCAAATCTTCCATTAAATACATGATGTCTTTCCACATATATACTATTCCACAAATCTCTGATTTCTTTTAGATCAAATCTGTCAAATTCTATACTCTTTACAAGAGATAGTTGCACATCTTCACTAGACTGAAGGCCATCTCCGTACTGTCTCTGTCCCCACTGTGATTCTCTAACTACCTCTTCAATATCCTGACAAAAACCCCATATGTAAATCAAAACTCACTCACATATGTACAAAAGAGCAGGACCATATACAATAAAGCAAACATCATATATACAAACAAGATAGAATCATGTATATACAAGCAAAACAACATACATACATATATATATACAATAAAGCAAAACATCATATATACAAACAAAATAAAATCATGTATGTACAAGCAAAACGACATTTGTACAGCAAAGCACAACAACAATATTTACGACACAATAGGGTTAGAAGTAGTTTCATGTGTCCTATAACTCTATGGTCATTGGTTATGGATAATTTAGGCTCCCGACTTATTCTCCCGCCTGTGTCCATTACCGGAATAGCCTGCATCCCCCTTAATAGAAGAGTGGGTCGAGCGAGGATTTTTCGTGAGCCTGCACGGGGATTGGAATCCCTCGAAGGTCTCGTTTACTTCATAATCTTCTAAGGGTTTTGAGTCATAATTGTTGGACTCATGAAAATGTATAGTGCATAATGTGTAAGGACAATAATATAAAAGATCACAAAACTCATCAACATTTAAAAAAAAAAAAAAGAACATATCAAACCAAGTTTAGAGAAATAAAACACCAAATATATTTAATTTTAAAAAAACAAAATCAAATAATCGGATAAGAAAAATTAAATTTAGAAGGCCTATATATATTTAAAAAACTAGTTTTCCCCGGTAAATTCGAGAGTTGTCGCAACTGGTTTTGCGAAAGAAAAATTTAAAGAAGCCGCCACCAATTGTAATATGTGCAATTGGTTATCATAAAAATAGCTTGGTTTACGAAAATCCCAAAAAAGGGTAAGTGAGCTTGTTACGTATGGAGAAGGTGTGAGGCACCCCACAACGTCTGTTTTAAAAACAGTTGTCAACCTAACTTTTATTATCTCATTAAACGATTTTGAGAAAAATAATTGTGATAAAAATACGTATATAGGGTAAAAATAATTATATAAAAATATTATATTGAAATAGGATAAAATAATTTTAAGAAATATAAGAACTATATCAAAATAGGATAAAATAATTTTAGAAAATATATAAAAAACTATATCAAAATAGGATAAAATAATTTAAGAAAATATAAAACTATATCAAAATAGGATAAAATAATTTAAGAAAATATAAAACTATATCAAAAAAGAATAAAATAATTTTAGAAAATATAGAAAAATTATATCGAAAGTCTAATATAGAGGTTCATGAAATTCTTCTATCCAATGGTCAAATTTACAAGAAACATTCTCACCTCAAAAATCTTTTTGATGGTGCATCCAATGCATTCCCTAAATTAACTTAATTGTAGGTTGAAACTTTCGATATAATTTTTATACATGAATAAAATATACAATATGTAAGTCTAAAATAAAATAAAATAATAAGTAAAATGACAATGAATAAAAATATAAAAGTAGAAATAAAAAATTAAATGAAAATAAAATACAAAAATAATAATAAAATAATAAAACAATAATAATAATAATAATAATAAAATAAAGAAATAAGAAAAAGAAAAAAGAAAAATGGACATAAAGTAAAGATGATAAATAAAAATAAAACTACAATAAAATAAAACAAAATAAAATAAGTAAAAACGAAAATGAAATAAAAAATAAAAATAAAACAAAAATGAAATATTGGGGAACGGTGTTTTTTTTGTGTGGATTAAACGATATTGAAATTATTGTTAATCCTCTAATCAAACATATTAACACATTAAATCATATAATTGACACATAAATCAAAAAAATACCAAATCATTCATGTAACACACATATAAGCACTTTTCAAATTTTTTAATAAATAACAAAACAACATGTTGAACAAAAATAATAAATAATAGATGGGACCTCGGTTCCCTCTTTTTTATTAGCAATCAAATATTTCAATCATGCTATTAAATTAACATGACAAAAAATTTATAGTCAATTGCTTTTATGCAATATTTTTAAATCTTATGAAATACAAAACCAAATCACAAATAAATCATGTAATCCCTTGACCCATTTAAACAACTCACTTTAAACCATCAAATTAGCAACTCATGCCCAATTTCTTTTAAACCATCTATCACAGTCCACTTGAACAATCAAAAGCCCAAACAATATAAATCACACATGTAAAACCGATTAACAACTATGGGACTCATAATTCCAGCCCAATTTACCATTATATCCATATCGCTTCATTGAAACCCCACCTCACAGCCCATAACTCACTTCAAGTAAAACAATGCATATAATCTTAAAAACACTGTAAGACATCCAATATTGACACACAATAACCATCAAACTAATTCTCGCAGTATTATAACCAGATCAATCCAGCACAATAGATTTCATATTACACAACACTTACATAACCAACTAAGGGTGCATCAACATTCCAGAATAATAATACACAATGTCCTAATCAAGATTGAATTTTCATACAAGTATAAGTCCCAGAAATCCACAGGAAAGAAGAAAATCATACACCCTAGAAACATCCATATTCAGATCAAGATACTAGCCAATTTCCTAACATGGAATCAATAATGTATTTCATATAACAAAACTCAATACTCTTAATCAAGATATACACGCAACCCAATCATCATAAACAATCAAGCAAAATTCATGCATCAAATATATCTCAGATGATCAAACAATGAAATACATATGTGTAAAAACAACAATAGCCCAGAACACACTCAAACTGGTGATTCAACCCATTTCAAACAACCATATACCTATTCGATCAAGATATACGAACACCAAAATACAAAGCAAGAGGGAATAATCTGGAATGGCAGAAGCAAGAACAACCCAAAAATCTGATCACCCGAAAGAGAAACAAAGCTTACACCTAGAAAAATTGCCACAAAATAGAAAACCCCAAAGAAGATCTCTCCGGAAAAAATCGATCCCCTTTCCCCTGGAATTCCCCTTCTACTTATAGGTTTTCAACCCCAATCCTCTCTTGACTCTCATGATTTTTTTTCCTTTCTAAATTCCCCCTAATCCCTCAAGGATTTCCTAAAATACCACCTAACCCGATCTCCTTCCTCATCCTCTGACGTCTCTCTCTCTCTCTCTAATTCTTCTCATCTTTCCCTTTGTTGGATCTCTAAATCCCTTGGATTGCTAAAAAAATTTCCTACTTCTAAGGCCCCAAATCTCCTCTAATGTGAACCCTAAACACCACCTCCTTTCTTTCCTTTTTTCCGGCAATCCCCTCTTGCTCTCTTTCCTTTCCTGGCCAGCCTCGACGGCGTCCCCTTATCCACTTCACTTTCTGCATTTTTCTTTTGGTATTAGGGTTAGGTAGAGGTTTGGGCTGGGCTTTTTCTTAAGTTGGGTAATGAACCGGCTTTGGTTCCTTTTGTGGTTCGCCTTATTCGACTAGTTTGTTAGGCTTGAATATCTTGTTGGGCCGGCTTTTCGTGCAACTTTTGGGGCTTAAGTTGGATTATTTATTGGACAAAAATATTTTTAGGTTAAACAAATGGATTGGGATTTGGCATATAAATTGTCGGGCTGCACTTAAATGAACTCATAATCCCAAAACTTAATTAAATAGACCAAACTTTATTTTAAATTAGATGATGGGCTTGTTTGGGCCTTTAATTCATACTTTTGGGTTTGGAGAAAAGCTGGGGTACAACTAGATTATATAAGGATGAAGGAAGTTTGGTTAATTTTGATAGGTAGTACGTCTCGGGGACTTGGACAAGGTTGCAATAGTGGTGGGAATTTTTTATCAATACAAGGTAGGGATTTTCTTATCCGTTATTTCGAAATACACTTTCGAGCCACCAAATTGATTGAATGAAAAACTTTGGTTTCCGTCTTAATTATTTCTAAGGGAAACGAGCCTTGATAGTTTACCATTATTTCTCCATCGTTGTTTATTTATGTTATGGTTCAATTTTTGTATACAAATGATCCTTATCATGCTCGATCACATATCGAGCGTAGTTTGACTCCTCATGCATCATAATGATTGTATGTGTATGCTTGTTTGTATATTTGTTTCACATATAAAATGTTTATTTTAATGATTTCCTTATAGATGCATGGTGTGTTACTGAGGATGGACTCGGGGCTCATGTTAGGTGGTGGATGGTATTCAGACACTTGCATGGATGATGGATAGGAGCCCTCTGATGATCCTAGTCCATGTGGCTCTCGTAGCGGTATTATCATTACACACCGACTAGTTGATTAGATGCGTGGCAGGCTGAACTATCTATCACTGTCAGGCCAATAGTGGGTGGACGGGACTACATTTGTGCCAATTTCTCTCTCTAGTAATTTGTGGTTTTACGGTCGGATATTGGTTACCGGTATTGGATGGATGCTAGAGAGAGAGGTAGTAGGGGTGGATTTCCATCGGCTTGGGTGACATTGGAGGAGGATATGGTAGTTCGGTTGGATTGATCGGATGCATTTATTTTCTTGCATTGCATATAGTTTCATCGATTATGAGTCGCTTCTTTTTTTTTTCAACCTTAAGTTCATTTATTATGCTATATCATTTCATCCCTACTGAGCCTTCTGCTCACCCTTTCTTTTTTTTCCCCCATATATGAGTCTAGCGCACAAGCTACATATCAGCATGAGGGCGCGTCGTGGAGGCGATCTGGACGGGGTGGTGTTTATTTTGTATATGGATCTTTATGTATGTGCATGACTTATTGGTTTTATGTTTAAGTATTAGGAGATTTGGGTTTACTATAGTACTCGGCTTGTGGTTATGGTTTGTTGTTAGTTTGATTTGGATGGCAGGGAGAGGTGTGCTTTGACTGCAGAACTCCCGTGCCCATTTTGTGTCGATTACTAATGATGATGGATGCGGTTTACGACTGTACACCCTGAGGGTCTATTGTTGAGATATGTGGATTATTGTGTGTTTGTTTACAAGTTGGGTTCCCCAATTTATAGGGAGATGCTATCAAAATTTTTATTAAAATTTTTGACTATTTGTGGTGTGACGCATGTGACTATTGGTGACATGTCTTGTGTGAGTTGTGTCGTTTCGTCGTTTAGCTCACGCTCTGCGTGTCGGGGTGTGACAATTATTGTGGATTTGATCCATTTCACTAGTTACTATTTTGCTCCGTACACTTGCGATTGGGTAAAAACAGTTGGTATTTATTGTGATAAAAAAGTATCGACCAAGTTTTTAGCACCGTTGCCAAGGACTAACTATTTAGTTATTACTAGTTGTCCACATGACAATAATGTTAATCTTAGTTGATTTAATTATCGTGACATCAAATTTACACCATCTAATTTTTTTGTAGTTACCTATTTTTTCCTTGCAGTGCATGGTTAATACTCGTTCTCAACAAGTTTCATTGGAATAATTTGATCATGAGATTGAAAGAACAATTAGAGCATTGCGGCATAGGACAATTAGGGATAACAACAGACAGTTGGTCAAAGGAATTTCTGACTATTTAGTTATTAATGGTTGCTCGCATGACAATAGTGTTAATCTTAGTTGATTTAATTATCGTGACATCAAATTTACACCATCTAATTTGTTTGTAGTTTACCTATTTGTTCCTTGCACTGCATGGTTAATACTCATTCTCAACAAGTTTCATTGGAAGAACTTGATCCTGAGATTGAAAGAACAATTAGAGCATTGCGGCATCGGACAATTAGGGATAACAATAGACAATTGGTCAAAGGAATTTCTGACTATTTAGTTATTACTAGTTGTTCGCATGAGAAAAGTGTTAATCTTAGTTGATTTAATTATCGTGACATCAAATTTACACCATCTAATTTGTTTGTAGTTACCTATTTGTTCCTTGCACTGCGTGGTTAATACTCGTTCTCAACAAGTTTCGTTGGAAGAATTTGATCCTGAGATTGAAAGAACAATTAGAGCATTGCGGCATAGGACAATTAGGGATAACAACAGACAGTTGGTCAAAGGAATTTCCAAAGCCAATGTTAGAATTCCTATGATGAATTGGTATATTCCACATAACATTGCTCAGCCTTCTTGTATTAATTACCAACCGATAGGGACTACCAATATTAGCTTGTCAACATAGTTATTGAATTTTGTACCCCACTTTGAGGGGCATTTTGACGAAGATTCTCATTTATACTTGAAAGATTTTACTGATCTTTGTCGAACCCAACATCTCAATGAAATCACTGTTTATAATTTGAAGTCGGTGCTCTCTCCTTTCACTTTAAGGGGTGGCACAAAGATATGGTATAATGTCATTGAAGCAAGATCTATAGACATATGGGAACATATGGCGACTACATTTTTGAGGGAATTTTTTCCAACCCATAGAATCAAATAGCTTATGCAAGAAATTTTGAATTTTTAGCAGAAGATGGACATTAATTCTATGAAGCATGAAAGAAGTTTAAGAAAATATTAGCTCATTCCCAACTCACAATTTACACAAGGATGATGTGGTTTTACATTTTTATGAAGGGTTGAATGAGGCTAATAGAATGGAAGTTGATTTCGCTTGCAATGGAGTTCTTATGAGAAAGAGTAGCGAAGAAGCAATGGAGTTATTTGAAGAACTAAGTGAAGACTCCCAACAATTTTCTTCAAGGGGTAGAAGCTCAACAAAGCGACAAGGAATTTATGAGGCAAAATCTGATGTCAAAGTTGAAGCAAAAATGTGCAACATTAATCAAAAGATAGACATGCTTATTAAAGCTTTGAAAGGAGTGACTATGAAGGTTCCATCACATAGAGACCCTTTGTCCTGAACAACGTGTCAATCAACCAACTTCTTGTTTGGGTTGAATCTCTTCTAGGGTGAAATTTTTTATAATGTGTAAATCTAGACACCATAATCCATTTTGCACCTTCACCCATAGTAATACAAGACAACTTAACAACAATCTCTAACATCATTAACAATTCAATAGACCCATGTCCCAACTATTATTCTCACAACAATCTGAAATTTGAACTGACAGGTTGAATCGAATGAGTTTTTTTTATTACCTAGATTACCCTTTCAGGTTTTCACTCTAGCGAGATTCTTTTTGTTTTTTTTTTTGCTTTTATTTTTTGTACCCATCAAGGATTGAGCCAATCATAATTCCTGTGAAACCCCGACCAAAAAATGTTGTGAAATGTTTGAGTTCTGAACAAAAGGGGGAAACTAGACTAGGCGCACCAGGGGGCACCTAGTCCAGTGAGAGGCAAGCGAGGAAGAATACCAAAAGAAGAGGCACTGGACTGGGCGCACCTCAGGGCGCCTAGGCGCAGCGTCTAGTCCAGTGAGCACCAGTGGGTGAGAAGCAAAGAGGGAGACCAGAGGAGGAGAAACTGGACTGGGCGCACCTCGGGGCGCCTAGGCGCAGCGCCCAGTCCAGTAAGCACCGGATGGGCGCGCAGGAAGGAACAATTCAAACTGGACCGGGCGCACCACAGGGCGCCTAGGCGCTCGGCCCAGTCCAGTGGGAGATAGGAATGGAAGTAGGCGCAGAGGCGCCTAGGCGCACCTCGTCTGGGCGCAAAATCCCCACACGCCTAGGATGGCGCCCAGAGCAGCGCCTCTAGTTCCTTAAGTAAGGCCAGAGCGCCTAGGCGCAACCGGATTTTTCTAAAAGGGCTCCAGCGAGCCAGTTGAGGGATTTTTGGTTGGTTTCAATTCTAGAGAGAGAGAGAGAGACGATTCTAGAGAGAGAAGAGTATTTGAGGTGATTCTTAGAGATTGGAGCTTGGTTTTGGAGATTGGGAAATGATTCAAGGAAGATTCAAGCTTTGGAGGTAAGATTCTTCAATTTTCCATTTATAGGGTTTTTGAGTAGATCTTGTTAGTTTTGTTTAGAGTTGATTCCTATGGTTTAGATATGTTGATTTAGGGTCATATGTGGTTGTATATGTAGGTTTGATTCTTGTTTTGGAGTTGAGTTCCATAAGGTTGAAGTTTGGGGGTTAAGAAGAACCCTTGAGAGAGAAAGTAAGTTTTCTCATTTTAGTGGTTTAATTCTTATTGGTTATGATATGTTGAGATGTTTGGATGATTATTAGAGTTCGATTGTGTGAAATTGTTAGGTTGGGTGAAACGGGTTGAAAACCCTAATTGTGAGATTTGTAAGTTGCTCGACACGAGGTAGGATATTTCCAACCATTCTTTCTATCGTTCGTTCTCAATATTTTAAAGAGCTTTTCGATTCCTCATTGGTCGATTTATTTGTGTTTCAGCCTTAATTGCTTCTAAGGGGAAACGAACCCTAATTGTGGATTATTGTAAATTCTTGATGTTGCATGACCCGATTGTGTGTTCCATCACCTATGGGCACGATGTGATTTCCGTTCATGCATCACGATAGTTATGTATATATATCTTTCGGCATGTCATGGCATAAATGCATTAGAGTTGCATTGGGGACCGGGTATGGACTCGGGACTCCTTAGGATTCTTGAAAGCTACTTGGAGGGATGACCAGGTGATAAGAGTTACCACCGAGTCATGTAATCTCCAAGTAGGATAACGCACTAGAGGTATGGTTGATGAGGAACCTTGCCTGGAGTGGTGCGGGCGTGATAGGTTCACGCAACCGGGTAATCCAAGAGCGTTTGATATTGGGGAGCTTGCTCCTATCCAATATGACATGGATAGCGACCATGATATTGATGAGTTGATGTGGTGAGCTTGCTCACATTCGATATTACATGGAACGAGCCATGGTATCGATGAGGTTTGCTCATTGAGGGGATTGCCCGGATTAATGTTTTATGTGATTGTTGAGTATACGTGCATGTAGAAGTTTTCATATTGCTGCATAGCCTACTGTTCGGATTCTGCCTTTGTTCTCTTATACTCTTAACCCTACTGAGCTTCTTGCTCACTCTCTACTTTCTTTTCCTCCCCACAGGTGATACTGGTACAGGTACAGGTACCAGTGGAGCAGATCAGTGAGAGCGGGATGTGACATGGATGGCCGTGGGTAGGATGAGGGTGCTAGAGAGATACTCTAAGCACATATTTTGTGTATGATCTATGAGTGTTTGTTCATGATATTGTTATAACCATTGGCACCGGAGGGTGTATGCAGGATGTATGCTGAGTATTGATTTTATGGTTATATGATATGATGAACTTGATGATGTGTTTATACTATCAGTTTGTGCATGATGGTAGTGGATGGCTTGAGGCCCTAGGATCAGGATTGCATGTGATTGAGGCCTGAGGCCTAGCTAGGTTGCTAATGTGATGGATTGAATTTTCTGCTGCATGTTTCTAATGTAGGCGGGGACTCTCCGATATACGGGGAGATGCCGCCAGATTTCCGGTCCGCCGGATGATCGCACTAGTGGCTTAGGACGGTGCCGGAGGGCACCCGTGGCGTGCCCGGACCGGGGCGTCACAATTCCTCCACTACCTCCATTGAATATAGCAAACACAAAAAAGTATGGGACAAATGTGGATGGTAACTAAATTCGCTCATCCGAACCATTTTTAGTTAAGACATCAGCTAACTTCTCAAAAATATAAACAACAACATTGCAATGCTCACAACGCTCGACATTTAATGAAATGGAAAATGGAAACCTCCTGGTTGAAATCCCGAGTCTTCATGATTTTCTGGAGGATAACGATCTTGTTGTTGGCCTAATAAAGTAGGAAACTGCATGGTAGGCACTCCAAAGTTACTAGCAAATTGATTAGGCATATGAGCTATAGCCCCATTGCAGCTTGCAATATATGATATTAACTGATCAAGACTTTTGAACAGGTGGTCTAGACGTATCTCTATCTGCATTATCCTTTCAACCATAGTAGTGCTTCTTGATGAAATAGAATAATGAACAGTAGAAGATTCAGCCTCTGGATGAGTATCGATAATCTCATCATCTTTGTATCTTTTAATCATCATATGATCAATCATGCATTGCGGATACTGCAACTATTCATTCATTGCCCAAAGAACCCCAGCTCTCATGCACAATGTACAAATCAGAGAAGGGAGACAAAGTCCTATGGTCGTCGTAGTGTGAAAACTGTGAACAATACACCTGTGTAGAACTTTTTCGACATCAATTGATCTTCCAAACAGAATAGAATAAAACAAAATTGCTCTATTTTTTGAAATGTCAACTGAATATGTGATAGGCATGAGTTTTGCCCAAATAAAATGCATCCAGATCTTACTGTTCTTGGTCATGGCCGCTGTGGGAAATGAGACATCCACCCCTCTAAATTTGTTCCAGGCAGCGCCTGGTTTACATAATGCACGAATCACTTCATCTGTGTTAACATCAGACTCAAACAAGGTTGAAAATTCGTCATTGACAATATCTGGAAGAGTATAAACAACATTGATGGTTTTGCTATCAAATGGGACCATCACACCTCGAACATATACATGTTCAGATCCTTCTATCGCATTAGCATAAAATTCCCTTACCACTAGAATAATTGCAGGTTCTGACTATGCCACAAAATCCTCCCAACCCCGCTCAGCAATAATTCCTATGATGGTGGGCTTCGTTGTAAAAGAAACTTGGACACCTCTCTCTAGAATAATCTTTCGCCCTTTTATTGGTTGTCGGTATATTTCCCATGCTTCGTGACTGATAAAACGATTTGTATCGTATATCTGAGAAGGTGTCTCGCGTTGTCTTTTGGAAGCCATATTATGTATTAGAAATGTGCTCAACAAAAATAATTAAAAATCAACAAGAAAGAAGCGGGAGAGGATTGCCCAGTTGTGAAGGATTTCAGACAAGTTATCACTGTGATATAATGGGGGACGAAAAACTTAGTGTATGACTTGTTGATAAAACCGAGTTGCCAATAAAGTGAATCACGTGATGTCAATACCCATGAGCCCTATGTCAAGGAAAGAATTGACAATAAGCAGTATGAGTTTGAAAATCTGTCTAAGTCACATAATGGTCATGTGACACTGGTTTTGAAAATATAGGCATCAATTTGATTAAAGATGGTGACCAGTAGAAGTGAATGTTGACCACTATAATCACCAATAAGTTATCAAGTGCTCATTCTGCCAAACACACCGATATTGCCCTCCCGTACATAATAACCTTTGTCACTTTCAATCCTTCCCACGATAGACGGTTCCTCAAACTATACTCGATGAACACCATTCTCAACCAAACTATCTCAATCAATATGACAATATTTCAAATTCATTCCCAGTGCTAGAGAAGGATTCAATATTGTTATTGAGTACACCCAATCAATTTCAATCTTGTGGAATGGAATGTCTGAGATGAAGAATGAAGGCGAATGAATGCAGAAATTTTGGACAAGAACTTTGATCTTATAAAAGACATGATTGAAATATCAGAACATGTGAATGTCGTACTATAAAGATTTGTCAAATCAAAGTAATGACATGCTCATTACAAAAAACTAATAAGTGGTCATGAGCTAGACCACGGATGGCAGTACATTTGAAGATTATTCCTGAAGGCAATTGCTAAGAGATTGAAAATTCCAAAATTGATCCAGTTATTGAGCTCAAAACACAATGGTTTAGAAATGTCCTGGCAAGTATTAACAGCATAATTATGACTCTCTTTCATAGTTGCAACATGAAGTTCCTTAAATTGCCCACACAACTGCCCAAATGTTGTCCCAATATGATCCTTTCTAAATTGATCAACATGAATAATGAAATTAAATTTTCTCGAAATTGCTCCAATGTTGGGTCAATTGTTAGTTTTTATTATTTAATCTATGCATGATTGTGAATTTATGTGCATCCTATAAACAAAGAAATAATTGTACGTATGATGGTAATGAATGACACATATATACATGGATATGACCTAACTAATGCATGCAAAATGATACATGAAATGTATATACATGCATGTGTGAACGACAAAAGGGAAATATACATGGGCGTAACTTTACGCAAAATAGATACGTGAAACCTATATGTACAATCAAAGAAAAATATAACGATATATGTACAACAAAACAAGATAATATATACAACACCAAAAAGACAAAATGTTAGAAGTAGTTTCATGTGTCCTATGACTATGGTCATTGGCTATGGACAATGTAGACTCTCGACTTATACCCACCAGTGTCCATTGTTGGAACATACTGGGTTCCTCTTAATAGAGGAGTAGGTCAAGTGAGGATTTTTCGCGAGCCTTCAATGGGCTCAATCCTCTCCTATGGTTATTGAGCCCTAGTTGTTGGACTTATGAAAAGGTATAGTGCACAATGTGTAAGGACGATAATATAAAAATCTCACAAAACATATCAACAACACAACATTTTTTTTAAAAATAATAAAAACATATCGATCAAAAAGTTAGAGAAATAAAGCACCAAATATATTTAAAACTATAACGCCCCGTCCACGAAACCCTAATTCCCGAGCTTGTAGTCCAGAATGCTACTTATATTACAGTATAAACTCACCCTAAATTTACTACCGAACCACTTTAAGAAACAATTCCACAAAATTGATCATTAACCTAATTAGAAATAAAAGCGTCATCTTATATATTTTAAATAAGCAGTAACATCCAATGAATAGTATACCACTGTACATCTTATACTTTTCATCTTCTTTCTAGAATCTACACTTATTATTATACATCAAAGCTATTAACTATAAGTGGATAAATAAATGTAAAACTTAGTTGAAAAATCTTCAATGAAAACTTGTTTCCGTCACATGAGCATCTTCTTAATGGATCTAAGGTGACACCATCAATTCCTAAGTCAGCATAATCATATAAGAAATCAATACCTGCATCACGGAACATAATGAGCTGAGGCCTAGCAAGTAATACTTATGCATGAACGCACATGAACTTCATTTTTAGAAAAATAGTCAGTCATTTAAATCATTTTTCAGTACTCGGGCCCTTAACCTAGGTAAATTGCTACAGTGCCACGGGTCGTGATTTTTCTTTAATTAAGTATTCTACCAAAGAACACTTTCCAGTCAAAAATCATTTTTATTTTCACTTCCATTTCCAGTACACCTCAACCTCAACTTTTTAGTACACCCTTCTTGTAGCAGTTGTACCCGGTTTGTAAAAACATCCTCTCATTAAATTGAAAATTTCCTTCTCCACGTAATGCAATGCATTGTGCTTATGAATAGTATTTAACACCTCAATAAATCATACATAACAAGCCACTTTCAATAATATCAAAACCATCAACATATCAGTCTCATATAAGTAAAAATCATTACAAAAAATATCGATAACACATTCCCAAATCAAATACAATTCCATGACCATTAAACCATTACACATTACCTGTATGCATATCATCACATAGTGGTTCACAATTCACTGATACCCAAATATCACAATCAATTTAATCTTAAATAGCAACCATGTTCAATACAGATAATATTATAACAATAACAGTCTCATTAAAATAACTCAATCATACTAACATAATACCCCTAACATCACAATTAATTAAGTCTCAAATACCAACATATTCATTACAGGTAATATTATAGTAATAATAGTCTCGTTAAACTAACTCAATCATACTAACATATCTCTCTATATATACACACAAATACATAAATTATAAAATTAACAATTCATTGAGCATTCAATTCCGTGAAACATGTGAGTATCACTTACCTCCGTGTACTCTCGTAATTTCAATAATTTGACTATATGAGACTCTTCCTGAAATTAATCACAACATTCATATGTATTAACATTTAATTAACAAATTATTCCAATTAATTCTTTTAATTAATTTTCTGTCAATCTTGTCAAATAAGTGAGAGTCACAGGTCAAATCGAGTCTGCCTCAACCCAACCGGGTCAGGTCAAACCTGGTGGTGCCTCATTGTCTCTCTCCCCCACACGGGTCTAACAGACCCATTAGTTTTGTCACCGGGTCTCTTCTGTGGGAGGCGAGGTGGCAGCCACCGCTAGCATAGACCAAAAGAGAACGACAAGAGGAATGTTCTGCCGGTCTCCGTTACCTGCTCAATGGCCATTTTCCGGTGATTCTCCAGTACAAAGCTCACGGCCCGCGACCCCTTTCTTCTCCGTTGACAGTTTGATCGAGCTCTGTTTTATAGGAAAATGATGTCTTTGGATTTATCTCACTGAGCTTGTTCTTCCCGTGTCATCAATGTATCCAACCATCGTCGTTGCCAGTAAAAAGGCTTTCCACCGCCGCTGCCTTAACGCAGACCGCAAAATAGGGCTTCACCTCCTGCCTCGATTCACATGAAAAGTTATATATTTATATTCTTAAATCTTTTAATTAGTCAAAACTGTTTCACCCCCGCCCTTTTTCTTAAATTACTTGAAATCCCAATCTAATTTTGTATTCCTCCCACTAAATTATTCACTAAATCTTTTACTTCGAATAATTCATATTAATTCTATTTTAACTCTGATTTCGATAATCCGTGTACCCCATACTTTTATCTATCATATAAAATTCAATATAAATATATTGATCCAATTTAACAGATAGTATTGCACACGCTAAAAAAATCATATTTAGTACCATATACATCGCTTCGCCTTATTGCGTAAGCTATCCCACGAGTCGGGTGTTACAGTCTCCCATCCTTATAAAAATTTCGTCCTCGAAATGGCTTACTGAAATAATTTTGACTATTGAACATTAGTCATCTTCTCATACTGAAATCACATCACATTCAAAACCATGCACATAAACATCAAGATATCACAACATCAAGAACACTTGTTAACTCATACCCACGTGAGATGTATTTAATTAATAATTATTTGGTGTGTTACAATTTCCCCCACCTTACAAAATTCTGTACAATTACAAACCTAACAACACGGAAAAAATCAAGGAAATGTTTTATGCACATATGCAAATCTATCAATATATCCTTATCTATAAGGTGCAATTTATAGAATAATAATATACTTGTCATATATAGAGCATTTCAACCAATTTTTTTTTATTTTTTTAAAAACCATTTACCTTGCGTTATTTAGGCTTATATTGTTTCCCGATCATCTTCAATTTCCCCAACAGTGAAATATCAATCGTATCTTCTAGACTGCCAAATTAGCAAGATTTAAACCCATTATATTTAAGGTTGCTTTCAACATTAATCAACACAAGTTATAATTTAAACGATATTCATTCTTTATTTTATTCCAATTTCATTATGCCTAACAAAGTTATGAGTTCCTATCTATATAATCTAACAATTAGATTTACTCTATTTCATTTCATATGTTTTGCTTGTTCGACATTTATCATTCCTATACAATTAAATATCACTCATATACTCCTTAATCGATTATCATATATCTCACCAAGACTCTTTGCATATCCTTTATGTAACCGCAACTCATTTACCAATGACATTTGAAACATTCCAGTTGTTACACCCAATCTAGACCATATGCGCATATCATAAGGACATCTCTATAATTCCAAATATTTTCAACAAACATCCCAATCAGAAATACAAGATTTAAACATACCAAACAGAAATGGAATAACCAAATACAAATTTACAACTAAATCATTAACTTAATCATTAGAATAGCAATCCTAAGTCGCGCAAAGAAACTATCATTGAATTGTAATAATCACAATTTGTTCATGAATATAACTACATGTATAACCTAGCACTTATTATCACCTTCGTCAAGTTCAAAATATTTGCACGTAGAAGTGCCTTTCTGAATAGATCGACCAAATTATCACTGGAGCAATATGCTGAACATCTAAATCGTCATTCTTTTGGAGATCATGTGCACTAAAGAATTTTGGAGACATGTGTTTAGTTATGTCTCCTTTTAAGTATCTTTGTCGATGTTGTGCTATGCGTGTGACATTGTCTTCATATAATATAGTTGACACATCTTTGACATATTGAAGTCCACATTTTCTTGAATATGTAAAATCATTGATCGCAACCACACAAATTATTGACTAACTTAGTAAATTGCTATTATCTCAGAATGATTGGAGAAGTTGTTGTAATTGTGTGCTTCACTAATTTCCAAGTAATTGCAGTTTCATCATAAGTGAACACAGTCATTTTGAGATTTGATATTATGAGGATCAAATAGATATCCGGTATCTGCATATCTTACTAATTGAGGGTTTGACTCAAATGAGTAAAATAATCCCGAATTAGTTGTTCCTGAAGATATCTTAAAATATGTTTTACTCCATTCTAGTTTCATCAAGTCAGAGCAACACTATATCTTGCCAATAAATTTACTTCAAATACTATAGCAGGTCTTGTAGAATTTGCAAGATACATTATAGATCCAATTGCACTCAGATATGGTATCGAGTAATATCTCCCCTCATCATTGAGTCCAAATGTATTTTTTCTGATATCAAGCGAACGAATAATTGTTGGAGAACATAAGGAATGAACTTTATCCGTATAAAATTGCTTCAATACCTTTTTGGTATAAGTAGATTGATGGATAAGAATTCCCTTAGTTGTGTACTCCATCTGTAGGCCAAGATAATATTTCATCTTTCCAAGATCTTTCATCTTAAATTTTGCTTTTAAATAATTAACAACCTTAGTTAACTATTCAGGAGTTCCAACGAAGTTTAAATCATTGACGTATACTACAATTATAGCAAATCCTAAATCTAATTTCCTGACAAAAATACAAGGACAAATTGGATCATTGAATCCTTCTTTAACAAAGTGTCGCAATCGGTTTTGTAAAAGAAAAATTAAAGATAAAAATAAACAAAAGAAGTCGCCACCAATTGCAATAGGTGTAATTGGTCGCAGTGAAATATTTTGGCCTACCAAAATCCAAAAAAATAGGTAAGTGAGTTATTTATGCATGGGATTGTGTAAGGTACCCCACAATGTCTGTTTAAAAAATAGTTGTCAATTTAATTTTTATTATCCCATTAAATGATTTAAAAAAAACAAACTTGACTAATATATATATATATATATATATAAGGTATGATAATTATAGGAAAAAACTATATTGAGGTTCTTGAGACCATTCCATCCAATGGCTAAGTTTCTATAAAACACTCTCACCTCAAGAATTTCTCTGAGGGTGCATCTAATGCATTCCCCAAATTAATCTCATCGTCGGTTAAGACTTTCGATATAATTTTTATATTTAAATAACATATACAATATGAATTTTAAAGAATAATAAAAATAAAATAAAAAAATAAAAATAAAAAGTAAAAATTAAAAATAAAATGTTGGGAATTGAGTTTTGTGGACTAAACGATATTGGAATTAGCATTAATCCTTAATTAAATTTATTAACATTCTAAATCGTACAATTGACATATAAAATCAAGCAACACAAAACATTCATGTAATTCACATATAATCATGAAAAGGACATGTTTCAAACAAATAACATGTTAACGACGTATTGAACTATTAACAATAACATATGGATCGGAGCTTAGTTCCCTTTCTATGTTGGCAATCGATTACCTCAACCATACTATTTAATTAGTATGATTGAAAGTTTATAACTAGTTGCCTTAATGAAATTGTTATATGGGATACCTCATGTAAAATCGGGTCAATGAACAATAATTTCCACCAAACAAAGCTCAAGTAGTATACATAACCATTTGCCTAACCACCATTAAAGTCACACATACAAAGCTCAGAACCTATAAAACTTACCTATCTAGCCCAATTATCATTAAATTAATACCACACATTCGCCCTAACCTCATGGCCATAACTTACACCAAGTAAACCACTGCATGTAACATGACACAACACAATATGTCCAATGAATTCCTCCAAGATTTACGCACAGCAACAAGCCTTAGTTTCATTTTTCACAGTGAATTGAAGTGAGAACATGAATCACCCAAAAATAAATTATGACAATTTTGAAAGACCAGTAAACCTCAGTGACAGAGAGACATCAACCTTGAAAGACAGAGCATCAAAATGATTCTCACAGTATCATACAAACACATGAATCCGTGTTCATTACATCAAAAAACATTCATCGATACTCTTTAATTACTGGGCAACACAACTACTCTTCCTTTGACCAACCGGCCATCTGAACATCACTCAAAATATGTGTATATTTCCTCAGCAAATGATTCATTGGAAAAACAAAAAGAAAAGTGCACGTTAAATAGAGGAGCATCCATACTAACTTATCTCCTATAACAGCATCCCTATGTTCACACTTATTCATGAATCCACCAAAAATTTATCATAATAGCAAGACTTTACAAAAATATCAACTTTGCAATTTGACAAACAAGCTCATCGTAGTAGGAATCCAATTTCACAGTTTAGCAAGCCAACTCACGTCGAATTACACCATATTTTTAATAATCAAAGCTATAGAATATCAAACATTTGAGACAACCAAACCAAAGCAAAGGACACAAGCTAATAAATTTTTGAAATATAGTAAAATGATCCCATTCAAAAACTGAAGTATACCTTCCCCAATCAAAGCGATTGAACAACAAATATTCAAGAATAAAAGGCGCAAGAAAAATCCCAGGAATTGAAGAAATGGAATAGGTGAGAGGAAAAATTGATGCTTCTCTGGTTTTGGGTATGAAGTCAAACTATTATGGCGGTGGTGGTTTTTGGAGTGAAGAGGGCTAAGATGGTGGTGAAATCTCTGGAAAATAGGCTTGTGGTGATAGTGAAATTTTTGGGAAGGGTTTAGGTATGGTTGAAGGAAGGAAGGGCACAGGCTGAGCTATGTAAGTGATGGGAGGTTCAATCTTTTTTTTACTAAGAGAAAGATAAAAACTTCAACAATTAGCTAGGAATTTCAAACGGGAAGAAAACAGTAAATTTCTAAAGCAAAATCCTCCCCCTTATTTGTCAACTTCACCTCCCATTTAAATCTTCCAAATCAAAATCATCTCTTTCCTTTCTTGCTTATTCTCGTCCCGAAATCAGTCCCTAAATCCTCCAAAAATTTCTTTTAAAATTTCCCTGTTACTGGCCTCTTTTCTTCTTTCCATCAACGACGTCTCTTCTCTGAATAACTAAAAATCTCTACTTTCTTAGAATTGACACTGACCCAGATCAAATCCCTACAAAATTCCTTGATCCTTGCTATGAACCACCTTTGATTCCCTTAACCGGGGCCACTCCTCTCAAAACCCTAGCTGTCGCCCCTTGTTCCTCTCTTCTTCCCCGATTTACCTCAAGCCACTAGAAAGAAAATTGTGCCTTTGCTGGAGAAGAGAAAACGGGCCAATGCTTTGGGCCCTTAAATTATTTTCCTAGCCTTATACCAAGTGTTGGCCCAAGTATGTATATTGTACCACATTTATCCGGATTGCTTCAATCCATAAAATGATCGTTAGAGTTTAATTGAATATAACTCTCAAGGTTTTGTTTCAGGCAATTTAAATAATTCAGGTACCTTCATGTGTAACGCCCCAAACCGGGAGCGCTATCGATGACGTCACTAGTCTCCTAAAGACTTCCTCTCACATCAACCTAACACGGATTCTACCGAAAATCCGGCAGCATCTCCCCGTAAATCAGAGAATGCCAACCTGAGCAACAATCAACACCAAATATATATATATATATATATATATATATATCATAAATGAATCTCATTCCGCAACCTAGCAGGGCCTCATGCCAGCTAACCACATTCACATTCTAGGCAGGGCCTCAGGCCACCTAATCATATGCAAGGTACGTAAAAGAAGTCATCCATCACATAACTAGCATATAGTTCAACATCCGGAACATAGTTCCATAATCTCGGTATGAGAGTCTCGGTTTAACGGTGCAGCTCTTGACCGTCCATCATCCTCCTCATAAGATAAAAGAAAGATAAATACTTAATCCATTAAACCAATCTAAGTACTAAATGTACTAGATAAACAAGATTTTTCACATTATCAAGAACCTGAGCTCCAAGGTGGCCTTCCCATGTCACGTCACCATTTACTGATCCGTCGGCTAGACATTCGTACCAGACTAACCTGAAGATCATAGAAGAGAAGTAGGGTGAGCAGAAGGCTCAGTAGGGAAATAAAGATTGAACGAGATATTCAGGCTGAATTGGAAGAACAAGGCATAATGCAACAACATGACATCTATTATGAGCACATTAATAAATAAACAACTTCATCACGATACGGTTCCTTTTGGCATTTTTCAACGGATATCCGGTATATCATCGGAACCCTTGACACTACCCCCAAACCATGTAGGTGTCACGTCATGAAACATCCGACATGGTTAAATGACCAAACTCTTATTTAGCTCTCCAGCCATAAGACATTGGTCTCGTCCCGCCCTCGGACTCCCACATCCACACGTAACTCTTATAGGAACTACGAGCCCGTGCTTGCAACTCCTAATGCATCTAATGAGCATGTCCAATATGCAAGAATAAGCATATATAAAAATCCTATATACATACGTAACTACGTGATGCATGTTTGAGAATAAATTATGCTTGATAGATGATCAAACATGTATTCGGTTATCCAATAAATTCAATAACAACATTCATGGCTCGTTCTTCCTAGGAAGCAATCTAGGCAAGAACCCAAACGTAAGACCAATGAAGAATTTAAACCGCTTTTTAGATAAAGAAAAGAACAAGATAAATATTGCGGTAAGAATCCCTACCTCGATTCCAAGCAAAACTATAATTCAAGCTTTTTTCAAAAATCTAGTGTTTTTCGGCCCCTTTCTCCAACCTATTTATTTTAACCAAATCATTCTCATTCCATAATCAATATAGCTTCAATATCTTATAAAACATGTATTTAACCAATAATCTAAGATAACTCACCTTTCTCTCACTAGAATTTTCCCAAATCACCAATCCAAGCTTTCAAGTTTGAGCTCTAACCAAATCAACTCCAATCTACTAAATATACATACATATGAGTCTAAATCATCATATATAAAATCTATCATTAACTAGAAATCAAGATTCAACCATAACCCACAAAACCCACAAATAATCCTAACCATAAAATTCTCTAAAAACTCTTACCTTCTTCTTTAAATCTTCTTGAATCCTTCAATCCAAGCCTAGATGAGCAAGCAACCATCAAAACCCAAGCCAAAATCACCTCTTTGTCTCCTTTCTCCCTTCCTTCTTCTCCCTTTTTCTTCACTGTCTCTCGGCCTCATTTTCTTTAGAAGTGAAATGTCTGTGCAGCGACATTTCATTGGTTAGTTAAATTTTTTTTAATAAATAATCAACAAATGGGCCACTGCCCATTTGTCAAACATATTGGCCATTTTCGGTGGCCCAGCTCATGGCCACCGAAAGTGGCATTTGTCATTTTTTTATATAATATATTTTTGTTCACTTATATATATATTTACATATATATATATATATTATTAGTTAGTCAATCATTTACTCAACTTTAGTTACATTAAACCCAATATTTGGTTTCCCCATTTATTACTATTGTTATTATTTTATTTTTTTCTGGTATTTTTGGGTCGGGGTTTTACATCATGTATATATATGTATCTAATGAACCATATGAATATATGGTAACAACATCCATTAAACGCATCACTATATGATACTTGTACCTATTTCGGAGGTATTATCTTTTTAGGAGATTTTTGGATAGAAAGTTAGAATTGCGTAAGAATATTATTTTCTAGAGTTTCATTCAACACTTTTGGAGCATTCTCTTCAGGAATATCCTCTTCAGGAGGTTTCTTTGAAGCTTCTAATTTCCTTTTTAGAGGAAATCTATCTTTTGCACCCACTGGTCTTCCATGCTTCTAGTGCTGTTTTAATTTATCATTTATTATACTTCTTTTGGTGATATCAAGATGTGAAGTTGCATTTCTAGATGGAACATGAGATTGCAATACCTTTGAAGTATCATTAAAAGCATTAGACAAATGGTTAGTAATATTTTTGTAAATGAATAATCTTTTGAACTTCAAGTTCGCACTATTTTGTGGAAGTATCAAGATGAGATTATGTTGGAGTGTACCAACCAATATGTTTTACTTTATAGGATTGAGAATTTTCATGTCGTGGGTAGCACCTTCGCAACAGTTCTAACAGGAGTAGACTTGCCACTCTTCGAAGCCACCTTATCCTCCATCAACCTCGCCAAACCAATGGCTAAAATCAAAGTCGAAGGTCTCAACACCTTGACGTCATGCTCAATTTTGTCCACAAGACCACCAACAAAGCAACTGATGAGAAACAACTTTGGCAGATCTTCCACCCTATTGGAATACTTCTCAAAATCCCGCTGATAGTCCTTCACAGACCCATTCTGACACAGCCCAGACAAAATTTCCACATAATTTTCATACTAACTCGACCCAAAACATGTCAATATATCCTACAAAAAATGATCCCAATTCCTCCAAACAATCTTCCTACTTATCCACTTAAACCATCGTAATGCCTCTCCTCTCAGATAAAAAGATGGGAAACAAATCTGCAACTCCACCAGTGTAAGGTTGAACACAAAGTATTGTTCAGCACATTAAATCCATTTCGCAGGATCCCCTAAATCGAACTTCAGAAAGTCCATCTGAGTTCCTTTCGGAAGTAAGCCACTCTCACCATGATGATTTGCGTCCAAACCAGAGTACGAAAGACGGTCCTTGACTTTCGGTTGTTTCTTGACCTCAGCCTCCAACACTGCTCCCGAGACTCGCCTGAACTCTTCGCAATCTTAGAATCTAGATTCGTCATGAGACCCACCAACTGTTGGATCTGTTGTTCAATTTGTTGTTATGTCTTTTGGAAACGAAGATCCATTTGCTGTTCCAACTTCTGAAATTTTTGATCAGTTGCCTCCATAAACTTAGCAAAATCCTGCTCCATATTCCTCGTTTGGCTACAAGTTAAAACCATAAGTAATACCAACCTGGCTCCGATACCACATGATATGTAATAGATACCTGCAAAGGTCTCTGGTTTTTGATAACCATACAGCAACAAACACCCACTAATAAACCCTACTCTAGAAGCACTAACACAAAATAAGGCCAGGCCCTAGCCCAACATTGACTAATCCAATGGACTCCCTAACAAAAAGCTTTAAGAAAATAACACAATAATATACATGGTTTGGTAACTTTCCTATATCCACGAGTCTGATATTTTATCAACAAGTAGTCTCCTAGTTGGATTAAGAGTTTTGGTATCTTCTATAAATAACTTCATTCTTAGAAGCAATTTTTTTCCTTCTTTACACTTTATGCTTCATATTTTGTCTCTTTCCTACTCTTCATAAGGTAATTCTTCTCTTTGGACTGAATTAGAGGAAAAACCCCATCAAGGAGGGGGCTGAGGCTAGCCCCAATAGCATAGACCCCTCAGGGGCTTAACTCCTCCAAAGAGTGCAAGCCTCCCTCAAGGGCTGGTCCACCATTGAGTGCTTGGCTCCCCTGAGGGTTTTTGGTTTCGGTGAGCTCCCCAAGAGAAAGTTAAAAAACTTGATTTTTTCTTTTGGTACTTTAGCCACCTTAAAGTCCGTGCATGGAGTTCCCTCCTTCTATGATATTTTTGACGATAAGAGGTACTCCTCATCCTTATACATTAAGGTTTCAGTGTTCATAGTGACTGAGTCTAAGAATCACCTCCTAATCTGATCTTTCCTTCAAGAGTTCTTCGCTTTTACTGGTCTTCACTCCTCATAGTTAGTTCTGAATACTTATTGAATTCTTACTTGAGTAATAAATTTGAATACTTTTGTAAAGAAAAGACTCTTGATCACTAAGGTTCTCTGCTGCTACTAAGTTGTTAAGTGCAAAGTTGATGATGAAAAGTACTTATTGACTCCAAAACCTGATTGTACATTGATTCATTACCTTTCGAACTCCAACAAAGATTATAGAAAACACATTTATATCTAGTTAATGGGGTTTTTACCCTTGTATGGCAAAGCCTTTGGGTGTGCTTCTCCCCATCTCACCCTTTTCTTATTTATGTGAACTTGGATCGATCGATTTCTTTTATTTCAGGTAATATTCTCATGCTTCCAGATGATCTTCGCATGGCTGTACAAGACGTCCTTAATGATATTATACTAATTCCAAACTTGGTGATAAGTTTTGGAGATTTGCGAAAATTTTATTTGGCTATAAGCCGTCTTATTGTGGGTTTAATCCTCTCCTTCTTGGCATTTCTAACCAAAAAACGTGTGAGCACTTCAAGGTACCCCCAGCCCAATAGCGCAAGAGAAAGCATTCTTCAACAACATTCGCTTCTCCCGATGCCTATTCTCATATAGCGGTTGGATTAGAATTTGAGGATGAGGGTGAGGATGATCAGGATGATGAGATCTTTTGGAATACCTCTAGCGAGCACTCTCTCCCCTTAGGCTGAGGTTTGTTTTATTTTTCTCAGTTTATTTTTTATGTTCACAAATACCTATCATTTACTCCGTATGGTTGCAGCAGCCTTGAGTTGGTCCTTTAGATCTAGAACCGTATCCTTCCTTGATCTTTCTATGACTAAATTTAGTCCTTGGCGAAGCACCCTTGTATCTCCCCAGCCTATAGGAGGACCTTCGGCCCCTTTCATCAATTCTTATTCACCTAAGGCAATTTTTCCCTTCCCGTTCTCGAGAACTTGTCCTACTCCTCTGTATTTTGGCGCATCCAATGGTGATTTTGCCGACTCTAGGGGCTCCTTTTCCCTAAGAGGTGGCATTATAGCTATACCCAGTGGAGGCATCTTCATTCCTTCTCTATGGTTTCTCTATCCTTATTTATCACTAGCATATATTCAAAGGTTTTATGGAGGATCACTGTGAATGTTGGGTATTCAACTTCTTATCTTACCAAACTTTCTAAGGCCAAACATTTGGGCCTACAAATGATATTCGGGGAATCCATCCTACTTAGCTTTATTAAATATGTACATTATATTATGATTACCTTGATTTTACCTTTGTTTGTGTTAGGGTCTCAAATGCTTCTTCACTATATGGTTGATTTAAAATGCCAACTCCTTGACGCAAAGGCGCAATCAGAACAAATGTTCCAAAGCCCAGAACCAATTGCCTTGAGCTAAGGAGGAGAAGATGTTTTCAATTGAGGAAAGCATTGTTCGGTGTTATAAGACGTATACAGAGACACTTGCTGTCTAATCCGAGAAAGCATTGTCTATTGTATCGTCATTGAACTTCTTCCATTGCCCCACCCCTGATCATCCTCGTCCAAGCATAAAGAGACCTCGTGAAGATAGCATTGGTCCAAACATGAATGGTACTAAGAGTACTTTGGCTATAGATCCTAGTGGCCAATAGGAATATGTAAATCTTTTCAATTCTTTTTATTTAGTACTTTGGATTTGCCTATTCAGCTTTCTTTTTCTTTTTTCGTTAACTAGTTGTAAGAATAAACCTTTTTTTTTGCCAGGATTGTCTTAGTATTTTTCTTGGAATAAAGCCACTTTGGCAGTTTGAAAATTTTCGATTCTTATAGTTAAGCCTTTGTCTATCACTCACTTGTCTTTTTCTTGGAATAAAACCTCTTCGACAAAGACTTATTTGTCTTTTTTCTTGGAATAAAGCCTCTTTGACAAAGACTTATTTTTCTATTTCTTGGAATAAAGCCTCTTCGTCTAAGACTTATTTGTACTTTTCTTAGGATAGAGCCTCTTCAAATATGACTTTGAATAAGACGTTCATTTCTTAAAGACTTCATTATTTTTACATAAGCAAAAAGATGACAGGTTACATTTTAAATAACTCTTATTGCTAAAGCTTCCCTCGCCTAATCCATAACATATTTAGCTCAGGTAGAGAGACCCATAAGGAAAAATAGAAGCCTCTGTGAGTCTTGAGCCAATGTCACTACCCAAGCTATGTCACACATTTGGGTGACTAAATGCTCAATAGGTTGCAAAGTTCTTGTAAGCACCTTACTGTGATTGTGAACACTTTGGAATTCTCTTCCCAGATGCTAAGCTCTTCCTTTAACTGCTATACTTGGTCCTCTACACTTCTTGTAAGAAAGGACTGAAGAACCTTCAATTCCTTATCTTCATCTTGTATCTCAATCAACTCCTTTGGTGTGCTATCTGTCGGCTGCTCAAGCACCATTAGATCCTCATTTTCATATTCAACCTTAAGTGACCCATAAGGAAAAATAGAAGCCTCTGTGAGTCTTGAGCTAATGTCACTACCCAAGCTATGTCACACATTTGGGTGACTAAATGCTCAACAGCTTGCAAAGTTCTTGTAAGCACCTTACTGTGATTGTGAACACTTTGGAATTATCTTCCCAGATTCTAAGCTCTTCCTTTAACTGCTATACTTGCTCCTCTACACTTCTTGTAAGAAAGGACTGAAGAACCTTCAATTCCTTATCTTCATCTTGTATCTCAATCAACTCCTTTGGTGTGTTATCTGTCGGCTACTCAAGCATCATTAGATGATCATTTTCATATTCAACCTTAAGTTTTTTACTTGGTGAAACATCAGCAGACTGTTCACGAACCATCAAATCTTCCTTAGTATCGTCAGCCTTACCCTTTCTCTTGGGTGGGATATTCAAGGGATTTGAAAAAGAACTCATCATCGAGAACATTTTTTTTTCCAATCCCTTACTCTTGACTATTTATAAGCAGGAATGATAAGGCAGTTAAGTTGTTTGTGGGATAACCGTCAGGACATGCCAAACAGCTGTAGAGACAATTGAGAAGCACTTCTGAAATAACTTTTGCTGGTTTAGGATAAGTTCTCATCAATGTTGACTTAGTAGTTTTCTCTTGAAAGATCACATTCGACTACCTAATTCATTAATTGACGAAGACCCCCATAGCCTTTTTTTTTCTTGGGACTAAGGCTCTCTTTTGATCTAGATTCAATATCTTTGGATAAAATGAATCCTGAATAAAAACTAAACTATAAGGCTAAGTATTAAAATATTAAACTTGAAATCTAAAGATTTAAAATGGAGCAAACTTAATTGCATAACGAAGAAAACACTTATTCTTTTATTGATAATAAGTTTCCGAAGGCTTAAGATAGCCATAATCGATGTTACCATAGAATGTACTTAGGTTGGAGATATTAGAAATTCCATGAACACTTCTACCATCCTATCTGACTAGTTTGTCGGCTCCTTGCCCAACTCTTTGTATAACCTAGAAAGGTCTTTCCTAGTTCGGACCTAGTTTTCCATCGATTGGATCCTTAGTTTTGGATAAAAATTTTCATAGGACAAAATCTCCTATGTCAAAGCTCTTTCCCTTGACTTTTTTATCGTAGGATCGGGATGGCATTTGCTGATAGGAAGCTAAACGTACCATAACCTGATCCTTGCTTTCCTACAAAAAATCTTGATTCCTCTCCATTAGCGATTCATTGTTGCGTTCCTCAAACAAGTTGCTTTTGAGAGTCAGAAGGCCTACTTCTATGGGAATGTCGATTTTTTCTCCATAAGCCAAAGAAAATGGGAATTTCCCTATAGAACTATGGGGAGTAGTTTGGTGTGCCTATAATATCCATAGGAGTTGTTCTGCCCACCTTGCTTTTGACTCCAAACTCTTCTTAATTCCATCTAAGATGATCCTATTGGGTGCCTCCACCTGGCCATTGCATTGACAGTAGGCAAGGGTGGAATGGGGATTCTTTATCCCATAACCTCCACATAATTGTTTAAATATGGTGTAAGAGAACTAAATTCCATTAACACTGATCAAGGCATGAGTGATTCTGAATCTTGTTATGATATTCTCCCAAAAAAACTTCTGAGTATCTATGTCTCGGATTTATTGCCAAAGGCTTTGCCTCAATCTAATTCATGAAATAGTTAGTGACACTAATCAATAATCCTCTACTTGCCATTAGCTCATGAAAGCAGTCCAACAATATCAGCTCCCATTGGGCAAAAGGCTATAGACTCGTAAGAGAACAAAGATCTCCAACTGGTTGGTGGGGTATTGGTGCAAACCTCTAATACTTATCACATTTTCTACATACTAGAAAGTATCCTTCTATATGTATGACCACTAGAAGCCTTGGATGATTTCTCTAAATTCAAACGACCTTCCTACTATATGGGCTCCACAAGAACCTTCGTGAATCTTGGACAGTATGTGCTCCACCTAACTTGAATGAACACATAATAAGTAGGGACTTGAAAAAGATATCTTATATAGCTTTTGGTTTGGAGATAGCCAGAAGCATGCTGCTTCAATCATCAACTTCCTAGCTTATTTCTTATCCTTAAGAAGAATGACATCCCTCTAGTTAGCAAAGATCAGATGTATCCAACTTGCGTTTGTTCTTATGTGCAGTGTATCTCCTCTAACAACTCTTCTATGTTCGATTGCTTAAGAACTTGTAACTAGATAATCCTCTTTACCTCTTGTTGGTTGGCCAAGGCAAGGGTAGCTAAAGCATTTACATGATTAGTATGCTACCCTAGAATTTGGATTATCTTGTAGTTCTAAAGTCGGCCAAGCAACTCCTTGGTTTTATCCATATAGGCTACCATGTTTGCCATTTTTCCATTGTAGAGTCTAGTGAGTTGGTGGACCAGTAATTGAAAATCTGAATAAATCACTAATTCTTTTGCTCATAGCCTCAAAGCATTTTGCACTCCTTGAAATGAGGCCTCATACTCTGTTTCATTATTTGTTTTTGGGAACTCAAATTGTAATACCCCAAGTTTTCAAATAGCTTACGAGATAGGGTAAGGGTGACATATGGCAGTTACTAAAAATTCCTTGGGTGAAGTGATATTTGTTATTTGTTATATAGGACCGTAATAATTTTGAGTATTTTAACGTGTTTTGAATTAGATGAAACCGAAACATTTTTATTAAATTGTGTGTTAAATAAAATGTTGGGTTTAGTCAAACCAGTTGACCCAAAAAATTTGGGATTTATTTTATGATTTAAAATCTAAATATTTGCTATATTAATTTCAGGATCAAATTGTTCTAATCGAAATACTGAGATTTACACAAAACACTTTAAGGTAAGTAATATTTCAATTTTATTACAGAATAGTATGTTTGACTGTGTTGATTGTTGGGTTCGTGAATTTCTGTGCAAATTATGATGTATTATGAGACTAAAATTTATGTTGTGATGATATGTGAACGATGATTTATTATGTGATGATATTGAGGACATGTTGAGGTAATGTTTATTTGTGGCTTTGCATGAAGCATGACATTTCCTCGCATACATGGCATGCACATCAATGAAAAATATTTTTTTACGAACCTAGTACATTTGCTACAGGGAGGGTATATGTTGAGGTTATGTTGACTTGGAAAAGGAAAAAAGGGTTTTATTGACAAGAAAGTGTTCTTTGGTAAAACACTCAATTAAAGAAAAATCTCGACCGATTGCTCTGTAGCAGTGTACCTAGGTTAGGGACCAAGTACCAGATAAATGATTTAAAAGGTTGGCTGTTCATTAAAGTTGATGATCATGTGCATTCATGCATCAAAATTACTTGCAAAGCTTTAGCTCACTATGTTCTGTGATGCAGGTATTGATTTCTCTTATTATTATGCTGATTTGGCAGTTGATGGTGAGCGTGCGGATCCGTGAAGATGGTACTCATATGACATAAGCTAGGTTTTATTAGCTATTATTAATGACTAAACAATAAATTATTTTTTGCTATGGTAAATGCTAAGTTCGGGGTTTCATTAAATAAGTGAGGGTTCGCGGTACGAGGACTAGAGGATTATTGCATGTTTATCCTAGAGATAATAGTGGAGATATGATGATGGATTTAATTTTTGGTAATTTCTTTACCTTGAGTTAAACTAATGAATAATATTTAATTTCTCAAGTTATATGCCGTCTTACTGTGAAGTAGCTTTAATTGGAATGATTAGGTTTTTATTTGATGGTTTAGATTGTGATGTGGGTGGCATTCCGGTCTATGGCCTATAATCTAGTGCTCGGTAGGTCGGGGTGTTACACAAATTGTATTGCCATCTCCAATAATTTTCTTTATGGTGTTATAAGCTCTATCCCCGCCTTAGATCCTCATCTTACTGAAGAATCATTGACCTATAGCTCCCAAGAATGAGCAGCAGTTACCTGTACCTTCAATGTCTTGTTAGCTTTATCATGTTGTTGCTTTGTGGTGAACTATGCGACAAATTCCACCAGGACCTGAGCTTTAACAACGTCTTCAGTGGATATTACGTCACTACCATAACTGGGTATGCCTAAAAATAATAGTTCAACTTCCTTGAACCATTACCAACACAAAGAGGATTTTCTCCAGTGGCAAGTACTCTGCCTCAGCGTCCAACATTATTTTGCTTACATAGTAGACCGAGTGCTGGATCTTTCTTTCTTCTCTCAAGATCAAAGCATTGATGGAATGGTCTGATAGTGCCAAGTATAGCTGAAGCATATCTTCTTACTTTGGAATGGACAACAATTGGGGTTGGTACAAGTAAGTATTGAATCAAAGGAAGGCCGTTTTGCACTTTCTATCCAATTCGAAAGTTCTTCCCATCTTAAGTAGACAAAAGAAATGTTTGATTATGTCTGAGGATTTGCTAATGAATCTATTTAGTGCTGCTACCTTGCTAGTAAACTCTTACGGACTACCACTGTGTTAGAAGATCAATTTGTGTACTAGACCTCCCTTATAGCTTCCAGCAGGTTCTCCACCTCTTTGAATATGACCTTCGTGTGTTACACAAACAACCATCTTCCTTTCTGATTTACAGGTTTGAAACCTAGTTTGACCTTCAGCTTATCGATTGCCATCTCCAGATCCAATCCTAACATCTGATAGAGGGTCCACGTAAACACCCCCATATTTCTTCTTAACATCCGAATTAGGGATTTCTTTTTTGGTGTGGACAAACGAGTCCCAACCAAGAAGTATCTGTTCAAACTTTCAAGTGTAACTTGCACTTTCTCTAAATCCACTACCAACTTGGTGGCAAACTCCTTTCCCAGCTCCTCAAAGATCGGAGCTTCTTCTTCCATCATTATTATTCTTCATACCAACTTTGTTTTCTCAAAAAACACTCTTTTGAAGCAACCTAGTCTACTCTTATCTCTACCACCTTATCTCCAAAGGGGAATTTGAGCATTTGATGATAGGAAGAAGGAACAGCCTCCCATAATTGGAGTCATGTTCCACCCATGATACATTATGTGTCGAGGGTAGGTCTATGATAAAGAAATCTACCTCAACTATTTTGGTCCTTCCATGACTAGCATTCTAATCCATTTGAGCGGCCAAACAGGGGATGCATTAAGCACTATCAGATGTGTCGAAACAGGGATTAAGTCCGTATGAGTTTTTCCCAACTTCTAGAAGATTGAGTAAAGTGATTTCTACTGAGCTACCCTAGTCTACCATCATCCACTTTACCGTTGCCTCTCAACTAGCAGAGAGATCACAAGAGCATTTTTATGTGAGAATATCACTTCTGTTGCATCTTCATTTGTAAAAGTTGTTGGTTTTTCAATTTAAGAAAATAATTATTAACAATTGTGAGATATATTAACCAATTTTATTTTTCGACAAATTTGGTGATTTTGTGTAGTGAGGTAGCTTACATTAGTGGTAAGGTAACCTACCTTGATCTTTAACTGCACAATCTATTGCAATTAAATTGGTGATCAGTATATATAAAATGAGTTAAACTTAATTGTGGGCCTATTGACTTAATTATGGACTGTCAATTTTTACTTAACCCATGGATTTTAATATTAGACCTTAAGAAGACGTGTTGCATGATTTATACATAAGTGATGTGTTGCATGAGTTATACACTTATAATATGTCTTATGTACACGGGTCAACACAATTGAATTTGAGGTGTGCATGTTGTTCTTTTTCTTAAAATGAAGAATATACTACGCAAGTGCACGTATCAACAAGTAGTATAGAAAATGAGAGAGTGTCGAACCCACAGGGAGGTAAAACTAAACGTTGGCACGACGTTAATGGAACAAATTAATTAAACTGGACAATGATTAACAATTTAGATTTCTTGTTGTCTCTTTTATATATGTATAAAACAATGAATTTAATTAAAACTTTGGCAAATTGGTACTTATGAATCAACTATGAGAAAAGCCTAGGGCACCCAATTTCCCCCAAATCATCTCCTAAACTCATCATGCCATTCCATTAACTAACAACCCATTGTAATATGCCAACGAGGAAATAAATTATTCATCTACTTCTTCCGAAAATAAGAGAACCTATCATTCCTAATCCATCAACTATATGCCCATGTTGATAAATTAAAGAACAATGCATTAAGTACTGCTGCATTCTCTTCCCAGATTTTATAGTCCTCAAAGATGACCCTTTTACAATGTCTTAAAGCAAGAATTTGAGAAATCATAAAACACAATAGTTGTAGCCCTTCCTCTTAGCTTTCCAACGAATCATAAAGCATAATTTCCTGGGCAGTAGAGAAAATGTTACGGAGACAACAGTTAAGGATATTCAGAACTGCACGTAATCTCTGCCACAGCTGACTTTGCACACTCACAACTTCTCTATCTGTCATCCAAAATTAACAAAGTTGATATCCACGTGAAGCATGAAATGTCAAGTTTTCAATGCCGCAAGAATCACTGAGATCGGACTTTTATAGAAACTGCAGTAGCTGTTCACGCATCAGCCTGTCAAAACCCATATTAGCATATCATTTGACAGCAATTTCCTTTTTGTCATTGAATTAGTCCCGACTCATCCAAAATATTTGTAAATCATGCAAACAACTCATTAGTGGTATATTAAACCATATTTAAACATTGAAACCTCAATTTAAGCATAAAAAGCGTTAAAAACACTTCCGAACTAACTCATGAAGAACAAAAATAACACAAAGAACTTTATAAATCATAGAGTTATCAGTGCACGTGGTGAAGTATCCAAATTCTACAAAATTTTATGTATTCTTATCATGGTGGGATTTTTGTCCAATATAAAGTGCACGTCAACTCTTGTCTTATATCAAGTTGGAGTCTTTTGTTGATAATTAACCAAGATCTCTTGTAGTGTTTTGTCTTATCTCAAATTGTTTTCCAGAAGATTAAGATGTTATTATCATTATGAATTAACAAAAATTAGCATGTGCTACATGCACTATATAAGAAGACATGGTATCAAGATTGAAGGGAGCCAAAACCATTGCAAATCATGTGCCCATGTTATTTGGTTGTTAGTTTTATTCTCTCTCATATTATCCTTGTAATGGTGAGATTATTCAAGTAAATTGAGAGATTAGTTTGAGAAAAATAGTTTCATAGTTCACTTGTGTTCTTGGTGAGAAGGAGTGATTCCTTGTTCGTGAAGTCTTTTGGATGCGCCAAAAGCAAGCTCTACCTAGGTGGGTTGAGTGTGGAGGAGAAACATACACTGATTGGATGAGTTGTACGAGTGATGTCTTTAGGTCAAAGATAGGGTTGTAATCTTGGTTTATGATTAGTGGATTGTTTCTTCAGGTTGGTCGCTCATAGACTTGACATTTTTCCAGTAAGGTTTCCTCGTTAAAATCATGGTGTTCTGATTTTTTTTTTGCATTCAATTTCCATATTTGTTGACTAATGATATTGGTGAGAAACATCAAACTTTCAAAATTTATTGTGGTTTCTTTCCTCTTGGATCTCAGTTTGGTGTTAAAATCCATTTGCATAACCTCTTACTAGTGTTGAGACCTTCTATACTTCGTTCATCTCATCTCATCTCATCGTGCACATCTAGCACCAGTGCATCAATAAAATTTACTACATTGTGCGAAGGTTCTTCCCTCTTTTTTGGTTGGGTTTTCGCCTTCTTTTTGTCAGCGGACTTCTCTTTGTGAATGAATTCCTTAAGATGCCCTAGCACACAAAGTCTTCTAAGTGTCGCTTAAATTTTCTAAAATCTTTGATCCTACATCCCTTGGTCATATGATAGGAACACCACTTGGACTGGTTTTGAGTGTACAGATCCCCTGATATCTTATTAGGAAGTCGAAAGAATGGTTTTTCCACGATCTGATGAAGGATTCAGAAGATTGAGTCTTTGAATATTATCATAAGTGCCTCACTCGAATAGGGCTTCAGATCCTTTTGTGAATCTTTTTCATGTCCGTTCTTCTTCTTGAACATCTCATTCTTCTTCTTATGCGTCTCTTCTTTGGAAGCAAACTGTCGATCTCCTTGTTCGTCTTTCTCTAGCTTGACGTATTGCTTAATCTTATCTTGAAACGCAACCATGCTCTTTGGTGAAGCCATTGTCAAGCTTTCTCGTAACTTGTAATCTGAAGGAAGCCCAAGGTGAAAAGTAGTCACTACTGTCCTTTCATTACAATCCTATATGTTTGCATAGGTATTTAAGTTTCTGGCAGCATAAGCCTTGAGTGATTCTCTCTTCCTTAGTTTTAAGGCAAACAACATATCAAATGTTGTTGTATCTCGACTACTTGCTATGAACCTCCCTACGAAGATTTGGGCCAATTGCTTCCAAGACAAGACCGAGTTCTAAGGAAGTTGGTGGAATCATTTCATGGCTGTCGTCCTGAGGCTTGATGAAATATTTTTCACATGAGTTTTTCTCAACCTGCCCATAAAGCCATCTTATGAAAGTAGGCTGAGGGAAGGAGAATAAAGGATAAGGTAAAGAATATGAAGGGTGTTATGGGTGGGGTTGAGGCAAAGAATATGGAGGGTGGGGAGGTGGAAAGTGTAAAGGAGGAGGGTGAGAGAGGCTATCGAGGGTGGGAATGAAGCAAAGAATATGGAGGATTTGGAGGTGGAAAGTGTAGAGGTGGAGGAAGGTATGGAGAGTGGGATTAAGGCAGAAAATATGGATGGTGGGGAGGTGGAAACTGTAGATGTGGGAAAGATTGAGGGAGTGGTTGTGTCTCTTCATGTTGATACAGGAAAAAATGGAGAGGATGTTAAGGATGCTATTGAAAGAGATGATTTATCACTTACAAACATTAGCACCATGGGTTCCTTCATTCTAGAAACTCCATCGTAGTTTCTTCAAGCTTCAAAAGGGGAGCTTAAACCCTATGTAAGAAACAAGCTGAAGCATGCGAGAAAGGTTGGACCTCTAATAAGAACACCTTTTACATTCCCTTTCTGAGGAAAAAGAAATTGCATGATGCAGCTAAAGATTATTCAAAGAAAGACATTCCCAAATTGGACTTGAAAATGAATTGACCAGTTAAGTGGGAAGAAGACCATCTTGCTTTCATGAAAGACAAATCTAGAAATCATGAAAGCATAGGTTGGGCACCCTTTGCGGTTACTAAGTAGTGGTTTGTGGAAGCCATCAAGCTACACACTTTAGTTAAAAGATCAGGTACTATTTTGATAGTAAGAAGTGGTTGAGCAATTTTTTGTTGGTCGAGCACCATTTTGTTGCCCTAGAACCATTTATTGTTGGTTGATAGTGATTGTTTGCATTGCATATGTACTAACCAAGAACGATAATCCTTATGCAACACCTTGATGTAGCCATGTACCTTATTCGGAAAAGAATGGAGAAGTTCCTTGAAGCTTTTTTGAAGGATGTGTGGTTCTTGACTTCTTGATAGTTTTTTCTTCATAAGTGTATCACATAACTATTTCTAGGGTTCAAGCACTTTTTCATAATTATCTTTAAAAGTCTGTCAATTATGTCCAATTTTTTACATCTTCCACAACATCCAATGGCTATAGTTTATTGGCTAATGGAATTCTTCTCAATTTTGGCCTCCCCTTAGGTATTCTCATATCTGATGGCAATATATTTCTTTCTTCACTTGCATGGCGTTGATCTTCAAGTGATATCGTGTAAATAAGTTCAACATAGGCAACCATAATAGCAATTGATGATTAAGTTATGGAAAACAGTTTGTGCATACTGCTAGATGGCCCTCTTCCCTGCCAGGATGTGTTTGCATATTGATAGAAGCTGGAGGCCCTGCTAGGTGTGATGTGATTATGTGTTGTATGCTGCATTGTTTCCAAGTGGGCATTCCCCGATTTACGAGAAAATGTTGTCGGATTGTAAATTGAGGAGTTGACCTAATTGAGAAATCTAGGGTTGGAACCTAAAATGTTAATCACATTGATAACCTAGGAAGGAGCAGTAAGCACCACTTTACGTTCTGAAAATGGGGCTTTACAATTGAAGCAGACACCTATGCTTTTATAGATGGCAAATAGAACAATCAAGAAACCGAAGGGAGTTGTGGAAGATGTCTTGATGCAAGTGAACAAATTTTACTATCTTATGGACTTTGTAGTCCTAGAGATGCCACATCCTACTTCCATCCTTGCTAGTGCTCCTATAATTTTTGGCATCCTTTCCTTACTACTACTAATGCTTTGATCAATTGCAAAAGTGGGATGCTCAAGATCACTTTTGGCAATATGGCATTTGAGACGAATGTTTTCATTGCTTGTAAGATGCCAATTGACTATGATGATTCAGATCTGCAAGCAATAGATTGGGTTCAAAGCTTTAGCCCATCATACTTATACTCTATTCTTGATTTTGAGAGTGTATATGAGGATGCATATGTTAAGAAATTCATCCAAATTGATGATTTGGACGATCTTGTTCCTATCACATCGGATGAGATTTTTGCTATTTATGATTCAACTGAGTTAGGGGATTGAGCCACATTGGTAGATGGAGGGGGCTTAATTTTGAGATTCTTATTCCACACGAGGAGATGAAGCCATCCATTGAAAATATTCCTACTCTTGAGCTGAAAAGGCTTCATGATGATTTAAAGCATATTTTCCTTGGTCCAGAGAAGGGTACATTCCCTATTGTTATTTCATCTGAGCTCACTCGTGAGCAAAAAGCCAGCTTGGTAGTTCTTTTACAAAAGTACAAGGGAGCTATTGGATGGATCATTGCAGACATCAAGGGTATTGACCCTAATATTTGTACTCACGACATTTTTTGGGAGGGAGATCCTACACCAATGAGAGATGCACGGAGGAGACTCAACTCTGCCATGAAGGAAGTTATGAAAATGAGGATGTGAACCTCTTACCAGTTGGCATCATTTATCCTATCTTCGATAGTAAGTGGGTAAGTCCAACACAGGTAGTCCCTAAGAAATCTAGTTTAACTATCATTGAAAATGTTTCAGGTGATTTAATTCATACTAAGAAAGTGATTCAGTTAGTCGCAAAGACAATTTCCCATTGCCCTTCCTTGACAAAATTTTGAAAAAAATTGTTGGAAATAAGTTATATTTTTTTAGATGGTTTTTCTAGTTATTATAAAATTTTGCTAACTCTAGAGGACCATAAGAAGACTACCTTCACTTGCCCTTTTGGCACATTTGCCTTTAGGAGGATGCCATTTGGTTTATGCAATACCCTTGCCACATTACAACGTTGCATGATGAGCATTTTTTCCGATAAGCTTGAGGAAATATGTGAAGTCTTTATGGATAATTTTCTGTGTTTGGATGCGCCTTTGATGTGTGCTTGAAAAATCTTAAATGTTGTGTTGACTAGGTGTGAAGAAAAGAATTTGTTGCTTAATTGGGGAAAATATCAGTTTATGGTGACTAGTGGGTTGGGACTTGGACATTTAGTGTCAAAACGTGGTATAGAGGTCGATAGGGCTCAGATCAAAATGATTTCTCAATTACCTATTCCTAGGACGGTGAAGGACATTCGCTTTTTTCTTGGTTATGCTGGCTTCTACCGACGTTTTATTCAAGGCTTTAGTTGTAACGCCCCATCCCACGGAACCCTAACCTTAGGGCTCGTAATCCGAAATGCTACCTATATTATATACTTATATCCCTCATTACAACCTAATTCTATGTTTAATTATATAGTTAATTAAACTCACTAAATAAGTCAATGATTAATCATCATATTTCCAATGAGCATTTAACAATCGTAATTCTATAACCGTAATGAAAGCAAAGACTACAATACATACTTCTTGATCTCATTTTACAAGCTCTTGCTTATTCAAGCTATTTGAAATACTTGTAATATCCGTAAAACTTAAATATAATTATTATTCTTATCATGGACTAACACAACCTAACTCCGGCACATGAGCATCCTTTTCATGGATCCGGGATCACGCCATCAACAGCTAGGTCAACTTAATCATCAAGAAGTTAGTACCTGTATCACGGAACATAGTGAGCTAAAGTTCACCAAGTAATACCTATGCATGAATACACCTGAACATCATCTTTATAAAACAATCAGCCATTTAAATTCTTTTTTTTCCAATACTTGGGCCATTAAACTAGGTAAACTGCTACAGAGCAACCGGTCGGGATTTCTTCCTATTGCCCTACCATAGAGAACATTCAGTCAACATCTATATTCTTTATTCTTTTTCCTTTTCTTTTTCTTTTCATTTGATAGTACCCCATACTCTTTCCAGTACACCCTCACTGTAGCAGTAATACCTGGTTCGTAAAAATATTTTTTCCTTAATGCGTATGTCATGTATGCCATGATATATTATGCCTCATGTTGTGCAACCATTAAACGTTACCTTTCCAAATCAACACAAGACAATTGAACACTCACAGATAACTCATCATCACCAGTTCAGTCACATATAAATATATAGTCAACACATATATATTATTATATAGATAACACATCTTTACAAGTTCAGCCTCATGTATGTATAACACAATCATTACATAATTTATAATAAAGATAACACGTCTTCATAAACTCAGTATCATATAAATAACACATCCATTACATAAAATATTATGCTGACAGCTCATTCTCAAATTAAGTTCACCCTCATGAATGTACAATCATTAAATATTACCTCCCTATCTATCATCACATTGCGGATCACCATTCACTGATACTCAAATCATCACAGTGAATTCAATCTCGAATACACAACATGCTCAATTCAGATACTACTATAATAATATGAATCTCACTATAATTCTTCAATCATACAAACACATCTATGTACATAAACACGGGAATTGTAAAATTAACCATCATTGAGCAATTGATTCCATGACACATGTGAGTATTACTTACCTTATTATGATTTCCCTAAATTCCGATAATTTCAATTAAGAGCATTTGTTCCTGCAAACCAAAACATTATACCGTACTATTAATATATCCACTCCAATCAATTATCTAATATTTAATTTGGAGTCAACATTGGAAATTCTGGTCAACTCTCTAATCGGGTCTGCTCAGAATGACCGGGTCAATTTGACCCAGCCATCTGCATCTCTCTTCACACCGATCTTCTAGACTCAGTGGTTCTCCCAGCGCTTTACTACCTTTGGGGTTGCGGTGAGCCACACGGTGAACATGAATGGATTGAAAAGGTTGTGGGTAAGGCCTTTCCGGCATCTCCGTACCTAATTGATGACTGAAACTGGAATATTCCGACGCGATATAGCATTCTCTCTCTCCTCCGTTGCCGACACTCCACTACTTCGTTGGATACGAAAGTGTCACCGTTGAATTCCTCACCCTCCATTCGTCCTTCTGGGGCCACGAACTCCACCATCCATGTCAAGCCCAGAGAGTTCGCCTTCCGTCACCGCCTCGTGTAGCCGGTGATCACTTTAGGTTTTAGGTTTTGGTCTTCTTGGGTTCCGTGCCATTCGCATATTTTATACTCAATTTAATTCCTCTTTTGTCTTTTACAATTCTACCCCTACTCTTACGGCTTAATTACACTAAAGACTTGCCTGTATTTACACTCTTACCATTATCCCTTTTATTATTATATTTTCTATTTAACTTTCCGGATTCACAACAAATTCATTCCTACTCCGATTCGAGTTATTCTTGCGCTCTTAAATTTTATTTTTCTTGTAGAATTTATAAAAAATTACCTTGGCCCTATTTAGGTTTTCCTTTAAGTCAGTTATAATTTTGTCCTGATATCCTCATAATATATGTTAATCTAATCTTCTGAAATTTCTACGATAATTTAGGTTGGGGTTTACATTAGTGCTATCACCAAACCATTATGTGTTTTATTGCAAAATGATACCGAATTTTTTTGGTCTAATGAATGCCAAGCTGTTTTTGAGACTCTAAAGAAACACTTGACAGTTGCTCCTATCATGCAATCTCCTAGGTGGGATTTACCATTTGAGCTTATGACCAATGCTAGTGATTTTGCTTTAGGTGTTGTTCTAGGTCAAAGAATTGATGGTAAATCTTTTGTGATTTATTATGCAAGTAAGCCATTGAATGATGTACAAAAAATTACACTACCACCGAGAAGGAATTGCTTGCTATTATGTTTGCTTTAGATAAATTCCGTTCTTATATCATTGGTTCTCCTATCACCATATTTATTGATCACTCTACTTTGAAGTATTTGTTGAAAAATAAAAATCCTAAACCCAGGTTGATACGCTAGATTTTATTGCTTCAGGAGTTTGACATCACTATCAAGGATAAAGAAAGGTATCGAGAATGTGGTAACTGACCACTTGTCTAGATTGCAGCTACCCGAGTCTCATATTTCTCCACCTTTGCATGATGACTTCCTTGATAAGTATCTCTTTGCTTTGTCGCGTGCACCTTGGTTTGCGGATATTTTGAACTATCTTGTCTCTAAGCAGTTACCTTCCCGTTGGAATATTCAAGACAAGCGTAGGTTCCTTTCTGAGGTTCGATTCTATGACTTCGACTCACCTTACCTTTTTAAATATTGTGCTGATCAGTTGGTGAGATGTAGTATTTATGATGATAAGTTTTCTTTTGTGTTTGATTTTTGTCATTCTAGAGCTTGTGGAGGTCACTTTGTAGCCCAAAAAACTGTTACAAATTCTTTTAAAAGCCCCTTTCTACCATATTGACCCTTCAGATCTTTGATTGTTGGGGAATTGATTTCATGGGTCCTTTTCCTATTTCTAATGGTTATATGTATATCTTGTTTGATGTTGATTATGTTTCCAAGTGGGTAGAAGCTATATCATGTAGAACCAATGATCATAAGGTTGTGCTTATGTTCTTGAAAGATGTTTTTGTGCTATTTGGCGCGCGTAAGGCACTAATTAGTGATGGGGATTCACATTTTTGCAATAAACCATTTTAGCATCTCATGAAGAAATATGGAGTGACCCACAATGTCTCTACTCCATATCACCCCTAAACCAATGGCCAAGATGAGTTGGCTAATAGAGAGATCAAGGTCATTCTTGAAAAGACAGTCCATCCTAATAGGAAAGATTGGTCTGATAATCTACTTGATGCTCTTTGGGCTTACAGAACTGCATTCAAAACCACTCTTGGCATGCTATTAAAAAGATTAACTCTTCACTTGGTGATGCCCAAGGCTTGAGAAAGTTGCAGATTTTGGAGCTGGAAGAAGCAAGAAGGGAAGCATATGACAATGCAAAACTTTCCAAGAAGAGGATAAAAGCTTTCCATGACAAGAAGATATTGGAAAAAAAGTTTTTCCCATAACAAGAGGTGCTTCTTTACAATTCTAGACTCCATATCTTTCCAGTAAAGTTGAAGACTCGATGGAATGGCCCCTATGTTGTCAAGAAGGTTCATTCCCATAGTGTTGTTGACATTGCCAATCCGAAGAATGGGACCACCTTCACTATTAATGGACAACGCCTCACGACATTCCTTGCTCCCTATACACCAAAGGATGAGACACTCCTCCTACAGGATGTCCAAGGAGTACTCTCAACTTCTCCTGTTATAATTTGATCTTACATCTACCGAGTTAGGGGGTGCTGGTGCCATGACATAACTCCATTCTTTTTGTGGTATTTTGGTAGTATTATAGTCTTAGAACTACTATGTTTAGTTGCATTGACTAATTTATTGTGCATCTATTTCATTCGCTACATCCATGGAGATCATGTCTTACTCGGGTGCGGGTGGGGGGGGTGCCCAGTTGTGTTGGGTTTTGTTTTAAAAAATAATAAAAGAAATAAAAGTTTTAAATTTTTTTTGAACTGTGTGTTGTGAAAAGTTTTTTGTTGCAGTAATTCCTTGATTGCCTATGAGGAAAAATATGAACTGTGACTTGTTGTGAGAAGCATCTAAAAATCCCTTGGATTATGCTTGAGTTTTTAGTTTCTCTTGTTTTGAAGTTTGGACTATTTCTCTTTTTACCGGAGCACATGACCATGAGGTTTTGAAGTGTTGGATATTTAGAGAAGTTATGCTTAGTGTTAGTCTTTTGAACCTCACAAGCACTATAACTCAATTGATAAACTCTTGAGGCGAAACCCTTGTCCACACTTTGATTGATGAGATGACATAGGACTTCTTTGGTCGTTTGAGCTTAATTTCTAGCCTACCATGCTTAAATGTATTCCAAGTTGTACCCCCTAGCCAAATGTCAACTTTTTTCTTTAAGCACCTACATATGTACCTACCTAGAACAAAATTTTCCCCATGCATCACCAGCACAATTGGATATACATGTTTTTGTGGGATACTTGTGAATATCATCATGCATATGGGTTGAGTGATGTGTAAATACTGAAATCACTAGGCTAACACAAGAGGGAGGGGGTGAATTTTGTCTCCAAAAACGAAGTATAAACCCCAAATACAAAACCACAACCTAAACATCACAAATGATCAAAACAGTGTCAAAGATACAAATCTGCCAACAAACAAAATAGAAAATTCAGCTCAAAATTCGAACCCTAGCTATATGAACAGTGCACAGACATATTACTATTCCAGAAAATTAACAATCAAAAGTATACCTAGAATCCACTAATCACAAAGTTTTTCAACCACAAGCAATATCCCAACAAGCAATGGCAGCAAGCAAAACCCTAATATCAATTTTTAAGGCACACAAATCACTAATAGCACCAATAAAATGATAATCAATTCAAGTCACTATAAAGCAGCAAGTTTAGCACACAAACAAGCAAGGAAATCAAAAATATAGTGCACAAGGATATATAGTGGTTTGGTGCTCACACCTACATCCACTACCTAAGCCCTCAAGTTTAGGATTTCCAAATCCACTAAAGGATATAAGTGGTTTTGAAAGTACCTAAGCCCTCAAGCTTAGGATTTCCAAATCCACTAAAGGATATAAGTGGTTTTGCAAATTCACCACAAACTTAGAGATTCCAAGCACCCCGCACTTTTACAAAAAGGTTTTCCCAAGTTCACCTTCAAACTTTTACAAGAAGGTTTCCAAGCTAACCCTCAAACTTTTACAATGTAAGTTTCAAGATCACTTACAACTAAGGGTTTGCAAGCTCCCTCAAACTTAAATACACTCTCAAAAAGTGGTTGCCCTAACTAGGGACTTTTTCTAGTGATGAAGTGTTGGTTCACTCAAGGTTTAGCAAAAACTATTTGGTTTGATGAACTCTCAATCTCTCAATATAAAGCTCATGGGTAGGATATAAATTGGCTCAAATTCGTGGCTTTCACTCAACCAAAGGTTTGCACAAAGTCTCACAGGGATGGAAATAAGTTTAGGAGAAGCTTTGTTGAAAGTAGCTCAAGAACACTCAAAGAAATACCTTAATGATTTTGGCTTGAAAGTGTGTCTTAGCTTGAGGTTGATGAAGGTAATATGATGAAAATAATCTCAGAAAATTATGATCAAAAGATCAAGGGAAGATCACTCAAAGATTGTAGATTCAAGAACAAAAGCTCTCTAGGTAATTTTGCACATTGGTTTTCCAAGTGTAGAATGAAGCATGACTTTCCTCTTCATTTGTCTCCAATGAATCTTGGCCATTGGATGTTCTTAATCTTCAATCTCAGCCCCTAATCAACTTATAATCTCTGCCCTTCATCTTCAAAAATGAAGTCAATCCACACCATTGAAAAACTAGTCGTTATTGACTTTTGGTCAACCTTTGCTTCAAATGACAAATCTTGGCTCAAAGGTTTGTTTGGATCTTTTATGCTTCTTGTTAAACTCTTCTTCATGCTTAGAAATGCATTAAAATTCAACCAAACAACCCTTGCAAGGCTCACACAAAATTCCCCCCAAAATACTTGAAATCAAGAACATAAAATTACATGGTGATGTGGACAATTCTCCTCTAAGTGTTTTGGCTCCAAGCTTTTTCATTTGATTTCAAATGGATGCAAGCTTTTCAAGAAGACTTCTAGAAGCTTGCAAAAGTATTCTCCAGCAATAGACACCATAATACACAGCTAGAAAGGATTTTTGTACACAAAGAGTCAAACTTTTCTTAAATGAAGTTGACCATATCCAAACTTGTCCAAATGAGCTTCAAATGATGATGCGCGAATTTTCTCAATAGAATCAGCTTAATAATACTTCAAATAAGCTCATTATGATCAATTTATTGAACCTACAAAAGAATAGATGACAAAACATTCCATTTTTGCTTGTAAGCTCAAAGAGCTTCAATGCTTGCACCTGGGTTAACCAATATGATATAAGCTCAATAAATTAAAATAAGTACATGATAAATCAATCTATCCATATAAGAATGTGCATACAAAATTTCAATTATAATTGAGATCATTTGGTCATTCAATTTTATCATGCAAATCTCAACTAACCTAGTTTCACAACTGCACAAGTGAATTAATTTCAACAGACAAATTTAACATGATAAACTTAAAATTGACCTGATACTATTTGACAATTAAAATTTTCATAATGTCTTAAATAATTTTCAGAGCAAAAATCAAGTAAATCAGAGATCATATGAATAAGTTATGACTATTCTCAATACATGCTAACACTCACACACTTTCCTGACAAATTGGTTTGAAAGTAAATTTTTCCTTCCAAAATTCATCCCAATTAATTTTCCCTATTTTTCTCGAGGACTAGCAAAAAGCTAGTTGGGGGCTGTGATAATTTGTATATTTTGTGGAGTTTGGAAGAAGAAAACTTGAGTTTTAATGCTTAAAAGCCACATTTTAAGTTTGAGTTGTCGAAATTCGTGTTAATAAGCCAATGCACAATCTAATACTTTGACATAGTCATTTTAGGTGTTTTGTAGTGGTTCAAGTTGGTTTGATATCTTAGAGATTGAAAATCCAAGTTTTGGCTAAAATGGTTGAAAATGAGGAAATGATATCTTTTAAGCTTTTAAGCTTCAATGTGCCAAATTTTGTTCTATCAACTTAAAATTAGTTTTGACACTTTTTAAGTTTGTTTCAGTCATTTATGACTTTTTTGAATGGTTTTTGTTGGCTTTGGATCGGTCGGGATTGGTATGGAAAGAATGAATAATTAAGGAGCAAAAAATGCAGTTTACTGTCATCTGTCCGAATGCACATCAGAAGACATTCGGACGATTCTAAGCAAAGGAACGGCAGAACAAGTTTTCTAGCTTGCCGTCCAATAGGGTTTTAGGGGTTCTGAGAGTCCATTCTTGAAACAACTTTTTTTTTTGCCGAAAATCACATTTCACCTTAGGATTTTTGCTCTCTGATTTGTTCTCTATTTTGATTCTTTTTTGGAGTTCAAAAACCACCTTCAAGAAGATTGCTAGGAGTCTTGGAGACCCAACCAACTAGAAGAAGAAGTTCTTCCTCCTTGTAGAGTTTGAGAAGAGCCCAAGTTGGATTAGCTTCAACATCTATTTGTAGATTGGAAGGTCATTTTGCCTCAACTCTCAACATTGGATTTGATTTCTAAAATCTCTTTACTTATTGTTATTTCATTTACTTATCATATTTGGATTTGAAATTTCTAGTTTAATCTACTTGGTTATGATTCATTCCGTTTTAGCTTTCACTTGAATGATTTATGTTATGCTTAGTTGTGTCCATTCGAATTTTATTTTCAGCAGTAATACCTCCGATACCACTTTTAGCAAATCGGTACACTACAAGTATGCAACGGAAGCATACCTTTGTTCCATGCTTGATCAAAATCATCAAAATCACCGAGTTCATCTCCGATCGTACGAAGACTCTAGTCCGTCCATCGAAATCACAAGCTAAGGTTGCATTGAAAACATTCCAAAAATAGCAAGACCCTTTATCTTCTATTTTTCTTGGAACACTATGCCCTAAACTTCCAAAATGAAAGTACCATTTTTAAAAGAAATGAAAAGCGCCAGTAACTAATTTTGTTGGCAACTAATTTTGTAACCAAATTAGCTGTTTATTAAATGAACAAGGACCCATATGTCTAATTAAGGTCTAATGTGCTAGCAGTGTCAATTAATTAATTGGATCCCACCCGGTTTATAATAAATATAATTCAATTAATAATTTGATTATTTTCATCTCATGTACATTATTGAATTCACACAGTTCTCCTTTCCAACCTTAGCAAAACAATTTCGGTGATTCTTTATGTGTGACTTTCTAGGTTCATTATCGAATAGTAGTAAGAATAATATCAAACTCTTTGATACCAACTCAGTGATGAATACTTTCATATGAACCTTTTATTATGATTATCGTGTAATTGAATCCTTTCACTGTGCATTATCCCAATTGAGCAATGATCGTGGATATCCGTCAAATCCATCAATTATTGACAAGCAATAATTAATGAGAATACCTTTCCATTAATCATTTAACATTGGCCAAAGATTTTCTACGTCAATAAATATTTGGATCACATAGGATATTTTTCTCGTTTATTTCGAGGCAATGAATCTTTTGTTAATACACACAAGTCTTCATACATAACTAACCGAATTCATTGAAAGTCAATAATTCATTATTTAGCATGTCATGTTCCAAATATTTATTCAACAACAAATCTTCCATATTATTTGTTCTAATATCTCATATTAGATTGCATGAGACTCACAACCCTATCTTCATAGGAAACAAACAGTATGTTGATCTTCTGAATTATTATTGTCAAATTAATAATTTTACGATTAGGAACTTTATTTATGATATTCATACTAAAGATCACTCGTCACTCATATTCTCAACTCTGGAGAATGAGGTCTCTAACAATTATGTATGGACATATTTAGCATAACTATTAAACAAAAATATCAAATATATAATAAACTGTCATTTATTATTAAAATTAATACAGTATTTTTATTATATACATTCCAAATATAACCATTTATATTGGTTATACAGGACATATATCTAACATAGGGTGGGACGAGATGGGACCATTTAGGGCCCCAAATTCCTTTGGATTGGATCCATCTCTGCTTTTTAGTTTGAATTTGATTTTTTCCCTCTGATTGAAGAGATTGAATAAATTCTTAGTGGGATCTATTTAGGCCCTCGAGGGATCTCAGTTCGTTAATGATGGATGGTATGTAACGCATATAATTGATTTATTGAAGTTGGTTGTATCCTCTAGATAGCTGTCTAGGTTAGTTGGTCTAGTTTCTTGGATATTCGTCATTTGGTACTCCACCGTACAATAAAATTACATCTAGACGAGGATTTACCTTCTTTTAAATTCAACAATAACAACTGGACTAGGGTGAAGGCACTAAAACTTTGGCACTCTACTCGAGCCACTAAGGCTTTGCTCAGCATTTTAAAAATTGGGGATTGGGAGGGGTAGGTGTTCATAATGAACTCATCCCAACCATGTTTGACAAAAACTCCCTATGAACCCTTCCTAACACTTAAAATTTGAACATCTCCCAATCTCTTCCAACACCTCCCAATTCAACCAGTTTCAACTCTTCATTTATAAAATGACAAGCAAGGGCACTCCAAGCTTAGACCATGTACACACTTTAGCCTTTTTCTCCTTGTTACTGATATGATACAAACTAAAGGTTTTGGAATAATACCTTTGGCCCCATTAGTCAACTTAAGACTTGCTCACACTTTCCCAATCATTTGGTAACAAAGATATATTATTATTGGCCCAGTTCGAAGCAATATAATTTATGTAATAAGAAAGAATAAAATAAATGTAAAGTAGTATGGTAAGTAATGATTAAACAACTTTTCCTTAACGAGTCAAATGTTTTATCCAAAGTTCATGAAATTCAACCTATTCTCTTTATAAACCTATATCTTTGTCTCATGTCCACCAACTAACTTTCAACAACTTTTGAAACCTCTTCATCTCATTAGTTTCTAACGCCTATAAATTTTGCAATCTCTCATTGGAACCCATAAAGGGTTCTGCATTTTTCTTCATCCAAAGTCTAATTTTGAAAAAAATACTCACCAGAGATATTATTGACTAGATATTACAGTGCATAATTTCATTTTTGTTTTCTCTAATGTGATATGTTTCTTTCTTCCTTTTCTTTTCTTTTTTTTTTAATTTATATTTTACTTCGTTTTCCTAATTTGAAAAATAAATTTTACATTCAAATAGTAAAAGAAATTTATCGAAGGAATGAATGTAAGATCAAGACAGACCTCGAGTTTGTTCTTCATTGGAAAATCAAATAGCTTATTATCGTTCAAAAATGTGTTACTAACAGTACATACAAGTACAACACATGATTGAGTCAAGCTATGCTCAATATAAGACCGAACATGTAAATTAGGTATGCATTCAACAATTTAGAGCTATAATGAATGGAATCAAGATTAGTTCTTCCTTGTTGGAAATAAGGCAAGAACACAAATAATAAAGATCAATGAAGAAATTGAATGTTCTATAAATATCGAAACCGAATATAGGAAAGAAATGGTAAGGAATCTCCTACCCCGTATCCAACCAAAATACAAATAGAAGGTTTGGATTCCAACCCTAATATATGGAAAAATTCAACTCATATACTCTTCAATATGCTACCATTATCACATACAAATATGGATTAAATCATGAATCCAACAAAACTCACCTTTCTCTCTCAAGAATTCCACACAAAAGCTTGAATTTGACCCTATCAAACCTACTTCAAATAAACTGTAGAACCTAGATATATAACTAAAATAACGCCTAGAATCAACTTCTTCAATCATTTAACCCAACCACTTAAGGTTTTCAACAAAACTATCAAACACCTAGATTTTCCAAATCAAGAAAACTTACCTAAAAACAATCAAATCCTTCGTAAATCTTCCCTGAATGTTGTTAGCCACTCTTAGGCCCTTGAAATCCAAGCTCTATCTCTTTCAAAATCACTCTTTCACTCTAGGTCTCTTTCTCTCGCCCCCTTTAAACTTTTCCTCTAAATTTCCAATTAAAAAAGCATCAAAAACCGATCTTAAAACTAGAAAATTGAATAGGTGTCTGGAAACCCTGAGCCTTTCATCACCAAAATTTTCCAAACTCCAAAATTTATGTCTCCCCTTTGTGCATGAAGAGTCCGAACACCTCCAATGGGTGTCCAGACACCCCTCTGTTTTGAGAAAAAAAATTACCCAAAACTTAAGGGATTTTGTTTGAGGTTTCACATCCTTCCCCCTTAAGAAAATTTCATCCTCAAAATTAAAACATACTTGAATTATCAAAGACACTAGGGTATTTCTCCCTAATCTTCAACTATAGTTCCTAAGTCACCTCCTTTGCTCTGTGGTGCATCCACTTAACTTTAATGAGTGGAATTACTCTATCCTTGTGAGTTTATCCTATCGGTCTAGAATCTTAACCGGTTGAAGAGTGTAACTTCCATCTTCTTTGACTTCCAATACAATCTAATCTAAAAGATGCAACGGATCTAGTTCATACTTCTGAAGCATTGATAGTTGGAGAAGCATGGACAGATGGAATGCATGGTGAACCTTCGAAAGCTTCGATGGAAGTGTCAAATAGTTTGCCACCGGTCCTACCAATTGGAGAATCTCAAACGGCCTAGAAAATCTTGGTGCCAACTTCCCTTGCTTACAGTATCTCTCAATGCCCTGTCATGGGCTAACCTTCAAGAAAACCTTGTCGCCAACCACGAATCCAATGATCACTTTCTTCTATCAGCAAAAGACTTTCGCCTGCTCTAGGAGGTGATAAGCTACTTTCTATTCTCATCAACTCATTCTGGTCTTGACACAACTTTCTCACCAACCTCAGCCCAACATAAGTGCGATCTACGTGGTCTCCCATAAAATGCTTCAAATGATGCCATTTGGATACTGCTCTGGTATGAGTAAACAAACTCTACCAGATGAAACACAAGCTTGAAGCATGTCCTCCATAATCTGAATTGTTCCCTCACTCTGCCCATTGCTCGGATTCCAATGAATCTGTCTTATTCATCAATAGAAATTATGCTGACTTGGTCAACTTGTAAACAATCACCCAAATCGTGCCATGATGTCTCAAATTCATCGGTAGTGGTTGTAATAACCATGAAGTCCTTGATGTTCCACTTTCACTTGTTGACAGGTCAAGCAATTTTCCACAAATCTGGAAACATCAGCCTTCATGCCTCGTACTCCCTAGATGCATAACAAACTATGAATGGTGTGCTTTCTTTAAGATTTCTTGTCGTAATTGTTCATCATCAGGAACCACTAATCTTCTCTCATATCTAACACCTCTGTCATCCCCTCGGACCCAACCAAAACCTTCCTCTATTACATCAAATGTCGAGTCACCATTTTGTGCATCTATGACCTTTTGTACCATTATCAGTCCTGAAGTAATGCTACTCAAATATAGTTTCTTGTCACCTCCTAACTCCAAACCAAACTGGTAGATTTTCTCAACAATCCCCATTCGTGCAAGAATAGGCTAGCCACCTTGTGCATCCTTCTTAGTCCATTCACAACTAAATTTACCTTACCTAGATGATATTGCAAACTAAAGTCAAAGTTTTCCAAGTTTTCCATCTACCACCCTTGCTGTAATTTTAACTTCTTTTGAGTGAATAGATACTTGAGGCTCTTATGGTTCGAAAAGACTTCGAACCTTTCTCCATAAAGATAATACCTCAATTGCTTCAATGCAAACACAATCGTCGTTAATTCCAAATCATGAATTGTGTGAAACCCCGACCCAAAAATATTAAGTATGGCTAAATTTGGAAATGGATTCGAAGAAGTTACGGACCACTTGAGTGGTATAAGACCGTAACAAATCGTTTTTGAACTAGGTTCAGTAAATCGGTCATAACTTTTAGCACAGATGTCCATTTGGGGTCCATAATATATCAAATCGAAGCTAAGACCGAGAAAAAACTGAAAAATAATGCCACACTCTAGGCGGTGTGCCTAGGAGTGTAAAAAAACCTCCCAGTCCAGTGGTAACCGAGATGGAAATGGTGCACGAGTGCCTAAGCGCTCCGCCTAGGCGCACTTTCTTTGCACGCCCAGGATAGCGTCCAGAGCAGCGGGCTTGTGGAGAAATTCCTGACTTGGGGGCCTAAGCGCACTTTAGGGCGCCTAGGCGCAACCCGAGACTTAAAGAGGGTGTTACGCGACCAGAACTTAATCCTTTGTGGAAGTTCCGACTTTTAGAGAGAGAGAGAGAAATAGAGAGATAAAGAGTGATTCTTGAGAGATTTCAAGGATTGAAGCTTGGATTGAAGGATAGAAGAAGATTAAAGAAGAGTTTGACAAAGTTGGAGGGATTTGAGGTAAGTTTCTAGTTTTCCATAAAACCTAGGGTTTTTGTAATTTCGAATAAAACTTCGAATGGGTGTTTTAGAATGACTATAGAGGTTGATTTAAGTCTATATATGTTGATATATACTAGGTTGTTTGAAGATTTGGTGGATTGAAGGCTTGAACTTAGCATATTTGGGTTCTAAAGAGAGAAAGGTAATTTTCTCTTGAGTTGTTGGTTTGATTTATGTTGATTATGGTTATGGGGGATTAATTTGTGTGATTGGGTGATGAATTTGCTATATGGTAGGTTCGGAAACTCAAACCCTAGTATTTGGGAAAAACTTGTAGCTTGTGATAACTTGGAATTGAGATAGGGATTCTTAACCCATTTTCTATCGAATTGTTTTTCTCTAAAGAGCTGTTGAAATTCTTCATTGGTCTTTATTAATTGTGTTCTTGCCTAAATTGGTCCTTAGGAAGAACGAACCTTCTTGTTGATTATTGATGAATTTGCATACCCTTTGAATGCTTAATCATCTATTAGGCATGATAAACCTCGTTCATGCATCATGTAGTTATGTATATATATAGGATTGTTATATATACGAGCTTCTTTTGCATGACATTATTGGACATGAATTATAGATGCATTGTGGAGCTCCCATTATCTGTGTGCTTCAGGTCACACGGTTCATTCACCTATATGAATGATTTCTTATGTAACTATAAATTTTATGACACATTTAAGATGAATCCAGCCCATCATGGACGAGTGGGAGATGTTGGACTTGGGATGTGGGTTGGGTCGCCCATGAGGGCTAGACTCAACCCGGCCCATTTAACAATAGAAGTTAAGAGAGGTTGAGAGAAGTTACTTGGTGTAACTATATCCCTAACCTCTCCCATGTGGAACTTCACTTCACCAAAAAGAAGAAACAAGGGTGTGGTTCTTCTTGAGAGAATTCCAAAAAAGTGTGCTTGCAAAGAAAATCAAAAGGTGTTCGTCCCGTGAATAGCATTCTGATTCTAGTAATTGGAAATCACTTAGAAGCATTGTTAAATATACTACGATCCTCGAAGTTTTCCAAACGGATTAGGAAAAGAGTAAGTGTTTTTTATCCTACGAAATCTACAGGATTAAACAGTGTCACATTATGAGTACAAAATACTGCTTAGAAGCATCTTGGGCTATGTAATTATAACAAAACATTTATAAAATTATAAAGCACCCTTTTACGCACACATTGCACATTCACAATGAAAGAAAATGGAATTTTTTCTTATTAATTTTCCAAAATTTTATAGTTTTGAGATTTCTTGTGATTCAACCTATACTGTATACTATTTCTAAGCCATAGAAAAAAGAAGTCTATCATTGAGGCTCTAGGTGTAATGTCTCTTCGTATCCATTCTACATGTTTTGAGGTCTATGATGCATATAAATCTGACTTTAATCATATACATATGAGCTAAGGGAGATAAATTTGTTTATTTTCATAGACTGCCTATTGAAATTGAAATGAATACATGTAGTGTTTGAAAATTAGATCATGAGAACTAAAGTCATCTCTAGCAGGGATTTGGCTGGCCTTTCCATCTACTCAGGTTTTACAGCCTTAAGCCAATGAAGCTGTTGACCAAACTGTGATATATGTTGGTCCATGGAGATAATAGAAATGTCCAGATGAAGCCCACTTCGGTGTCGAATATGTGGTTGCGGCAGGGCATGCTAACATTTGCTTTTGTGTCCCAAATTATTCATATTAGTACCAGTAACATGGAGTGCATAAGTCTGACCCAGAACGTCTCTAAGTCGAGAATTAAATGACAATAAGAAACTGAATGCATGCTTAGACAAGGAAAGACAAATATTTCAGCTTTTCAAGATCATTGGTGACACAACCTATCATATTCACTTTAGTAGAGGATTGAGGAATCAACTTCAACCCCAAGTCATGAAGAAGATGATGAAATCATGTTCATGTCATTTGACATTGCATGAGCTAATGTAGGTTAAATTAAAACCAAACTTGACCTTGAAGAAGTGAAGCAAGAGAGAAACTTACCTTTAATCAGTGATTGATAATATCTTCTTGTTACAGGACTTCATCTTTCTCCATTGCTGCAAGCCCGTCTATGGATGGTGCGGGCAACGCAATGATGCCGTGTAAAATAGAATTTTTCTGGCCGTTGGATTAAATTTTGGGTTTAGGTGAAGTGGATAAATGTTTTAACCTGTAATTGGCTAAACAAGTAAAATCAAATAAATTATTATGTGGACAATATGTGGGCACGTGGCAATATTAGTGATTATAAATATGACATGTGTCAATAATAATAAAATTAATATTTTATTTTAAATTTTAAATGACGTGTGTCACAAAAAAAGTTATTAAATCATAAGATTCCTCTATTGCAGGCACAAGTACTACTAGGAGTACAAGCTACCCTCCTACCGCTAAGGGACAGCCAGTGACGTTGCAACGCTTGGCTAGCATGATGATGGACTTGGTTCAAGTAGTACAAGCATAAGTAGTTAGATCTCTAGAAGTTCGTATAGGGATACTGAGATGTGCTAATTCTAAGTATCAGTGAAATGATGATTGTATCAAGAATACAAACATATGATGAAGCAGTGAATATGGCTCTAAAGTTGGAGCAAGGAAAGCGAACTCTCAACAATATTGTGACATGCAGAAAAGTCATATAGCTTCAGCAGCAGGTGATAGTGGTGGAGATGGTTAGAAGAGATTGAATAACGACTTTTATAAACAGAAAAGGGATTGTGGCAAGGGTTTGAGGCAGCAAGATCACATGTTTTTTGTGCTGCATGGAAGGTCATAAGAAAAGCCATTGCAAAATTGCTGGATTGAAGTGCTTTGGCTGTGGCTTGATAAGCCATAAAAGGAATGAGTGTCCACAAGGCAGCAGTGGGACACAACAGGCAAAGGTACTAGGGTTACCACTACCAACATCTACTCTAGCTCTACGCTCTATTGTACCATCTGGAGGAAGGGGCTAGGGTGGCTTTAGACAGCAGTAGTAGACTCCTCAGCAGCAGTAACTGACAAAAGGCCGAGCATTTTCTTTGGGACATCTTGAAGCTCTTGAGCATCTCAATTTCATTGGAGGTACGTCCCTAATTTTGAACTGATGGGCTAGAGTACTATTTGATTCGGGAGCTACCTTCTCATTTATTACTAGTTCGTTGGCGCATGCACTAGAATTGGAAAACTCGTCGATAAGGCGTATGTTCATCGTATACACGCCATTTGGTCATGTCACTCATTTAGAAGGGATAGTGTTCGATTATAAGTGTCAATTTGAAGAGGTCTACGTTATGGTCTTCAAGTATTTCAACATAATCCTGGGGCTAGACTGGTTGACAAATCATCACGATATGATAGACATTTGGGAAAGAAAGTTCATCTTTAGGGTACCTGAGGGAGGGGCGATATAGTTTCAGGGATCGAAGGGGGGTTCCATGTTTGCACATTTTTTACAACCCTTTGTATCAAGATTGTAGAGTTATGAGTTTGACGACTTCAGTGCCTAAGGGAAACTTAGCTACACCTATCTTGGTAGTGGAGGAATTTATGGATGTATTTATGGAGGAGTTGCCCAAATAGCCTTCGAAGAGAGAAATCAACTTGGCCATTGAGCTATATTTGAATGTGAAGTCGATTTAAATTTTTCACTATTGGATGGCTCCAACATAATTGAAAGAGTTTTAGGATTTAGGGTTCATCAAACCGAGCATGTCCTCTTGGGGAGCACCATTATTATTTGTAAAAGAGTAAGATGGATCATTGAGAATGTTTATAGACTATCGGTAGTTATACAAAGCTATAGTGAAGAATAAGTATTCATTGTCATGGATAAATGATTTGTTTGACCAGTTGAGAGGTGTTAGAAATTTCTCTAAGATCAATCTATGATTAGGGTACCATCACCATCAGCTGCGGATTTAGGATGAAGATATCAAGAAGAGGGCGTTGAGGACTTCGTATGGGCATTATGAGTTCCTGGTAATGTAATTTGGGTTCATGAAAGCCTCAATGGTGTTCATCGACTTGATGCAATGGGTTCTCTGTCCGTTCTTGGATAAATTTATATTGATGTTGATTGATGATATATTGATTTATTCTCTAATGGTAGAGAAGCATGAGGAACACTTAAGGTTATTGTTGCTGATCTTAAGGGAAAATCAATTGTATGCCAAGTTTAATAAGTTCGAGTTTTGGGCCGCAGAGGATAAAATCCTAGGTTATGTGAATGCTCAAGAAGTCATTGCAATTGATGACTCTAAGGTGGAATCAGTGTTTAATTGGGTGAGGCCTAAGAATGTTACAAAGATTTGAACCTTCTTAGGATTGGCAGGTAATTATAGAATGTTCATTCAGGACTTCTCAAGAGTTGTCGTATTGATGACGTAGCTCACAAAGAATGGCACACCATTTGTGCGGATAGATGAATGTGAGATAACATTAAAAGATTGAAAGAGGAGATTGATATCTCCAATGATATTAGTGGTTCTAGAATAGAATGTAGGTTACCAGGTGTATTGTGATACATCTGGGTTGGTTTGAGATGTGAGCTGATGCAATAAGATAGAGTTATTGAGTATGGCTCAAGGTTGTTGTAGACACATGAGAAGAACAACCCAATTTGTGACGCCCTGACCCAAAATTCACGCACTGAGCCGGGAGCGCCACTTTAGACGTGTGCCCCATCACTAAGGACCTCACCACACGCCAACCTAACCCCGGATTCTAACAGAAATCCGACAACACCTCCCCGTATATCGGAGGGTGCCAACCTGGAGTCACATCTCACTTAGCACGTGAAAGATAATCAATAACAATCAGAGAAGTTTCGCAGCCTAACAGGGCCTCTGGCCATCTATCCACATTCATACACTAGGCAGGGCCTCAGGCCTCCTAATCACATGCAATCAATAAGCAAAACATATTCATACCAATAATATCATCAAAGACTATCAAGTCTATCAATCCGGACCCAAGGTCCACTATCCAGGTACGGGAGTCCCGATCACACGGCATACCTCCCGACCATCCATCCAACATACCGAAAAGGTATTCAAGCAATATAATAGTCAACCAATAACCAAATTCATGACCAAGGTTCTCAAACAACCAAATACATATCCTAGTGCTCCTAGTGTGGCCTTCCATGTCACGCCGCCTCCTACTGATCCGCAGTCTGGTTCTCAGCATCAGTCTCACCTGAAGGATACAAAAAAAGGAACAGGGTGAGCAGGAGGCTCAGTAGGGAAAATAAAATGAATCATAAAGAATGTAAAGGCTGAATATTGAAACAAGCTCAATGCAACAACATGACATCTTAAAATGTCACAACAATTCATAACCTCGGGCTACACCCTACAGCGCCTGGCACCAGGCAACGAATATTCCAGAAAATCATTGGAATCCTTGAACTTTGCCCCGAAACAACTAAAGGTGCACCTACATAATGGAAATCCCGATTCCGGCAACAATGTGCCCATTCGGTATCCAACATCATCACAAAAGTATAACCTAAGGATACTACGAGTCCATACTCATAGACCCCTAACATTTTGAATTACACACAATTGAGTATTATTCAATCCCTCAATAATTCTATACTCAATCCATCACAGCAATTACAAGTATTCTAAATCAAATCAAACTCCTTCGAGTGAGATGATCACCTCATATCAACATGTGTAAAACAAAAAATGCTCTTTCTTTTGCCCTCATATCAATCAGATCTGAATTAAATCGCTTTCTTAAGAATGCACCTTTATGTCGAATCATTCCATGACCATAGGATACACCCTTAAGGTAGCAAACATTAATACATCACATCATGATATAGTCAAAAGTTACAAAGGGTAAAGTATTGAGATCTATATTAAGATCTCTCTAGGACTCACACAGTGAAAAAACAGGGACCTATTCTTCCACTTCCTGATAGGTCATGTAGCACATGTAGTATGAATTGCATGCAATGCTAGAGATTTTCTTTTCTTATCCTAAGATAAAGAATGTATGTCTTTTCTCTCCTCGTTAGAGGTAATATACCATACGAGTCTTAGTCTTGTCACCAAATCACAGACGCCAAACCTGAAATTCTTATCTACTCACTTCAATAGTGTTAGATGACTAACTTCACACTCGACTTCTATCATATAGACACATGAATGGCGGGGATTCATTCATGTCGACTCTTTTATTTAACAATCTTATCTTGGTCCTAACAAAGGCGACTCCAAATTAATGACTTTGAATTAAATTCTCTCCCACTGCGCTCAAGTCGCTAATCGAGCACTATAACTCAAATAGTCTCATCTCTACTCGCCTTACAAGCACTAGAGGTGATTACTCGTGTGAGTGAGCCAATCATAGTCTATCGACACACCTCATTGAATTGTACAACTATACTCTTACAATATAGTCTGCAAAATAAATGTTGAATAATATGCAAAAGACATTTAAATTATTCAACAAATTGCAAGTATCCTAATCACATATTACATTCTACACAAGCCTAGGGATTTTACATGTTTCATAAATACATCCCTGGCAATAGGCTTGGTGAGTGGGTCAATCACCATGCTATTTGTAGTAATGTATTTTAGGACCATGTCCTTGTCAGTAATTGCATCTCTAATATAGTGATATCTTTTCTTAACATGCTTGGTCTTCTCGTGATATTTAGGATCCTTGGCAACAGCCAATGCAGCAGTGTTATCATAGAAAATTGTCACAGGTTCTGATGCCGATTTGACAATTTCTAAATGCTGCAGGAAACTCCTTAACCAAACTGCATCTTGCGTAGCTGCGGAGCAAGCTATTTATTCAGCCTTCATCGTGGACAAGGCTACACAAGATTGGTTTTTGCTACTCCATAGTATAGCATTATCATTTAGCAAGAAAGCATATCTTGAGGTTGATTTGCTCTGATCTACATCTCCTCCCCAATCAGCATCGGAGTAACCAATCAGGCATAAATCCTTCTTCCATTGATAACATAGCATGTAATTTGAAGTTCCTTTCAGATATTGCAAAATCCTTTTGACTACCATCCAATGCTTTTGACCTGGGTTCGATTGAAATTGGCTAACCGAACCAACATCATAGCATATGTCGGGACGTCTGCACATCATTGCATACATCAAACTACCGACAGCACTGGCATAAGGTACTCTTGACATTTTTTCTTTCTCTTCTGGAGTCTTGGGATACATATCGACACTTAGGCTCAAACCTTTTCCAACAAGAGTGTCCATCGGCTTGCTATCTTGCATGTGATAGCGCTCCAATATCTTTTTGATGTAAGTCTCTTAAGATAAACCCAAAAGCATTTTCGCGTGATCTCTTATGATATAAGGAAAAAATTACAAAACCATCATTCAAACGTTTTAAATACACACAATGGTCCTCTTCCATCATTGTAAATCCATCATTTTGGATTGCTTGATGAAACTTGATGTTCCATTCCCTAGATGCTTGCTTGAGACCATATATAGATCTTTTGAGTTTGCAAACTTTGCGCTCTTGTCCTTTAGATTCAAAACCCAAAGGTTGATCCATATAAATTTCTTCATTTAGTTCTTCATTGAGAAAATCAATTTTCACATCCATTTGGTATAATTCTAAGTCCATATGCGCAACTATAGCTAGAACGAGGCGAACATAAGTAATTCTCACAACATGTGAGAATGTATCTTCATAGTCAATTCCCTCTTCTTGTGTTTAGCATTTTGCTACTAATCAAGCCTTATATCTTTCTATGGACCCATCCACTTTACGTTTAATTTTAAGAATCCATTTGTTTCCAATGGATTTTTGCCATGGCGGTAGATCAACCAAGTCCCAGACTTGATTAGTTTTCATTGACTCTATTTATTCTTCTATAGCTTTACTCCATTCCTTAGCTTTAGGACCATATAGAGCCTCTTTAATTGTTTTCGGCTCTTCATCATATTGTGAAGCAATCAAGAACGCTTCCCCATCAACCTCAAATCGACGACATGGGATGCGTTCACGGATGCTTCGACAAGGTTGAGATTGCTCATGATCTTGCTCCATAGGAGTCTTATCAGGCAATATGTCACTCCCACTTTCCCCAGGAGGATTATGAGTTTCCTCTAATCATTTTACTATGGCAGGATCGCCATGTTCTAGATTTTCATTAAATTGGAAATCTTTATTAACCTCTACTCTAATAGGAAAGTCCTCTTCTAAGAAAATGACATCACGAGAATCAATTTCTGTCACACTCCCATCCGCTTTTTCACCAATGAAAACAAATTCTTTAGAGGTTTCAGAGTATCTTATGAAAATACACTTCTTCCCCTTAGGACCAAGTTTCCCATATTGGTGAGAATTGTTATGAATGAAAGATGCACACCCCTAAGGATGTAAATTCCCTAAATCAGGTTTATTGCCATTCCATAATTCATATGGGGTGGATGAGACAGATTTAGAAGGCACACAATTAAGTACGTAGGTAGTAGTTAATAATGCATATGCCAATAAGGAAATAGATAAATTAGCTTGCGCTATTATCGAGCTAACCATGTCTAAAAGGGTCCTATTCCTTCTTTCTGCAATGCCATTTTGTTGCGGAGTATAAGGAATAGTAAGCTATCGAGCTATACCCTTTTCATCACAAAAACATTTGAATTGGTCAGATAAATATTCACGACCTCGATCTTCGTGTTTAATTGATTCTCTATCAAATTAGTGTATCGTCTGAAGCAATCCAATGCTTCAGACTTGTGAGAAATCAAATAGACATGGCCAAAATGCGTGAAATCATCTATAAAGGTGATGAAATATTCGGCACCATGCCTAGCCCTCATATTCAGTGGTCCACAAATTTCTGAATGGATAAGCTGTAATGGACTACTAGCTCTCTTGGCTTTGCCAAATTATAATCTAGTTGTTTTTCCAGCTAGACAATGCTCACATGTGAGCAATTCAACTTTGGCGAGTGATCCTAAAAGACCTTGTCGAGCCAATCTATTTAATCGGCCTTGCCCAATGTGTCCTAATCGAGCATGCTATAAAACACTTTCAATATTAGGAACAAAACTAGAATTACCGATAACATAGATGGATGAATTCCCATTAAGTACAACATTAGTGGTGTCCATCACCATAAATCTATCTAACACATAGCCAGAACCATAATAAAAGTTTTCCAAAAATACTTTTACACAACCTTTAGTAAACTTAAGTTCAAAACCTAGTTCCAGTAGTACACTAACAGAAACAAGATTTCGTCGAACTTCAGGAGCAAAGAGCACATCATGAAGATAAAGTGTGCGACCACCCTGCAACTCTAGCTTGCAGGTACTGATCCCAAGCACATCAGCGAAAGCATTGCTCCCCATATAGATACTCCTACTTCCTTTAGGAATTCGACGAAATTCCACAAACTTTGTTCGGTCTCTTGTTATGTGGTCGGTTGCTCCTGAGTCTACAGTCCAATAAGGAACAGTCTCAGCAAGCATTAAAAAACTATTAACATATAAGTTAGAGGGATGAAATTGTGCAAACGATACTGATATTACAAAAATACCCCCACCAATGGTGCTCCACCACGTCATATGTGGACCAAGACTCTTCATGCCTACCAGGCAGTCTCCTCGGTAAGAGTGCCCCAGCTGGACCTACCAAGGTGAAAAATAGCTGGATGTGGTCCACAATCATAATGGAAAGACCCACTTCAACAGTGGTCTCCAGCCCTATATAAGGCTCAGCAAGTCAGGTATTATCGAACTTAATCACAATTTGAGTACTGGCTAACTGAGAGCTCTAGACCGAGGAGCTCACCTGATTGAATACCTACTGACTTGAGCGTCGGAGCGCCAACGCCAGAGGACTACCTCTGGTGCAGCCTTAGCTCACCTTTGTTTGTTGTGCTCAGATCCTAGACTGCTTAGCTGATCAACCTGGACTGCCCAACCTGCCTAGTCGGTAAGCTGCCTGATAGGCTACCTAGCTGGTCAAGCAAGACTGTCTTGCTCGGCTGATTAGCTCCTTGGAAGGATCTCTGTTCGTGCATTATCGCAGGTCTGACCCACTGAACGTCTTCTCGGTAGTGACACCTTTTTGACGTCATCAGATACCTTTGTGTAGTACCCCATTTTTGTCCGGGAGCTTGTTATTTTTAATAAAATAATAATAAAAAATAAAAGAGAAAACAGAACTAAAAAAAAACTCAATAACTTACCAAATCAAGCCCTAAAAACCCAAACTTAAATTAAGGTACTCATGAAGCCCATTTCCTAATTAAACCCAACAAAACTGGCCCACCTAAAGCTTACCCAAAACCCAAATTCATTTACCTACCTGGCCCGGCCCAAAATTATCTAAAAAACCTATGGAGGGCCCGGCACCATTAAGAAGCAAAAAGAAGAAGAGCTGTTGATAAAGATAGTGGCCGGCCATTGCGGGAGAAGGTAAGAGAGAAGGTGGACTTGGGAGACAGCAGGTAGTGGAGAAGGTTGGTAAGGAAAAGGTAGTGGATGACAGGGAGGAGAGACAGCTGCAAAGAAGAAAGATGACAGGAGAAAAACAAAAGGTTTTAAGGGGGATCCGGTTGAAGCAAAGAAAAAAGAAAAAGCCACTGGTTTTTGGTGATTAAAGGGAGGAAAAAAGAGGAAAAGGAAAGAGGAGGAAGGAGAGTGGATTTGGGGGTGCTACACCAGTTTTCTGGACGGAACGATTGGGGAACGATCCGTGGTCCGATTGAAGTGAAATTTGGACAGTAACTTCACAACACTTGGAGCTTTATTCTGATCGGTGCGATTGCCATTTGAAGATGTCTATTTACCCCGGTTTTCGATAGAAGGTGACTGTAATAATAGGTTATTGTGGATTTTTGGATCTGGTTTTGCTGGTTTGCTGCTCTGTTTCTTTGTTTGCAGGCTGGACGGGAAGAGGCGGCAGGGAAGGAGCTTCTGGACATGTGCTGGAGGAGACGATGAACAGTAGTGGGACGTTGGGCCAGGGATGGTTGTTGGGCCGGTGGTAGATTTGATGGTTGTTGGGCCGGGTTTCTGTTTGTATCATTGTGGGCCGATTTTGTTGTGTTTTTGATGGGCTCTGTTTATATATAATAGGCTGGGTTTGTGTGTTTTGGTTTGTATTCATAATTTTAAAGTTGTGTTGGGTTCTGAATTTATTGGGCCTGCTGGATTTGTTTTGGATTTTTTAGTAATATGTTGGGTTGAGTTGTTATTTTCATGATATTTAAGTTCAACCAAATGTAATAATATAATAAAAATAGTAAAAGTAGTGTAGATATAGGTTATATTAATATTCATGTGTAGGATTTAATCCTTAGTCTGTACGCTAAAGAATACCCAAAAGCAGAATCAAAATCATACGATTGCCAAAGTCCGCATATCCAACCCGCCAAACATTCAACAATATCGAGAATATCAAAGTATTGGTTTCTCAAAACATTTCGTTCAACCATCCAATCTTGTTTAGAGAATATCAAAGTATTGGTTTCTCGAGACATTTCCTTCGATCATCCAACCTTGTTTAGAGAATATCAAAGTATTGGTTTCTCGAGACATTTCGTTCAATCATCCAACCTTGTTTAGAGAATATCAAACTATTGGTTTCTCGAGACATTTCTTTCAACCATCCAGCCTTGTTTAGAGAATATCAAAGTATTGGTTTCTCGAGACATTTCCTTCAAAATCATTCAACCTTGTTTAGAGAATATCAAAGTATTGGTTTCTCGAGACATTTCTTTCAAATACTCGATTATCTTAAGAGAATATCAAAGTATTGGTTTCTCGAGAGATTTCTTTCAAACATCCAATAATGTTAGAGAATTTCAAAGTATTGATTTCTCGAAACATTTCTTTTAAAAAAAACAAAGTTTAAATTCCTTGAATAGATGTTTGGGAATATCAAAGTATTGGTTTCTTTAAATATTCTATTTTTGAGGGATATAATTCATAAACAATAATAAAGCAAACTTTTCAATCTTTCTTTTCCTGACCCAAAATTTTAATTACATTATCACTTATAAATTATTTTAACATTTATTCAAAATTAATGGAGTTTTCTTCCACACATTTGACAATAAATTATTTTTCGGACACATGAAATTTATTAAAACAATTTGAAACATTTATAAAACATTTTTAAGAAAAAGCATAAACAATTTAAAAGGCAACCGACTAGGGAGTTGTGGGGTGCCTAACACCTTCCCCACACTCAATAGACCCCCTTACCCATTTTCTTTGGTTCGCAGACCTAACATTTAGTGTCCAATTGCACTATAATCAATTGGTGGCGACTCTTACATTTTCTTACATTTTACAGACATTTTCTCAATAGCGCCGGTACGCGTCGTGATTACAGTTGTGACAACTGGCGACTCTGCTGGGGATACCAGGTTTTTACTGAAGGGGTCGAGCCTTTATATTGATGTTTATGCTTTTTCTTAATTTTTGATTTTTGTTTATTATAAAGTTTAATATCATAGTTTATTAATTTATATGACATCGAAAACACACTATTTATTACACACACGTAACCCTATACTCGGGTTTTCCTTGTGATTAGTGAGGGTTGACCTACCACCTTTTGGGATTTACTTCCCTGTGTAGGTGGGGGAAGACACTCTCCTGGATTGACGTCCTCTTAAAGTATTAAGGGATGGACTTTTGTTATCCAAGTATGGATCAAAAGTCACATAATCCAGTAAACCTCTCGCGAAGACGCGTTTTAGTTTAGATACACAACCCGAATGCACATTAGACCTTCAGATATGGTAGGATTTTTCTATCGAATTAGGAACAACAAGGGCATCCTTATTTCTAACAGTTTATTTGTACATAATTTGTATACTCTCTTATGATTATCTTAATTGTACATAATTGTGCATATCCAAATTATGGTTTGTTTTACATGTCCTAAATTGCAAATCCCTTCTTACTTTTTGTTCATACATACACTAGAGCACAAATCTTTGTAATCTAATTAGATTGTACTTCCAGAATGATCATACCAATAGGGACCAATGCACTAACATTAGAAGATTCCCAAGAGGTCAGGGAGAAGTTAGAAAAATTACAAGAAAGATGGGAAGAACAAGATTTGCATACAATGAAAGCTTTCAGAAGTGCCTATGGACGAATCGACTATCTGTTGACCATATAAAAACATAACTCTGTGCCCAAGTTTTCCCTGGAATTAGTGAGGGTTGACCTACCGCCTTTTTGGGATTTACTTCCCTGTGTAGTTGGAGGAAGACGCTCTCCTGGATTGACGTCCTCTTAAAGTATTAAGGGATGGACTTTTGTTATCCAAGTATGGATCAAAAGTCACATGATCCAGTTGGCCTCTCGCAAAGTTGCGCTACCCATATGCATTAGATAACCCTAGATCCGGTTTGAGACTTTCAGAAGTTTGTAGGAATTTGACCCTGATTAAGAATCACGGGAAACACTTATTTTCTTGACTCTACTTACTACTTGTATATATACATTTGCTCATTATTTGCATGTTCATTAACCACTCATACATGTCCATATGTACCTTTCATACACATTATTCATGACATTTGCATCCACAATAATTTAGAGAAAATCCATCAATTGGTTTTACGATAACTTTATGTTTAGAATTTTTCTAAGAATTGTCAATCTGTCCAATATTGGGGCAATTTCGAGGAAATTAATTCTTAACCTTAGGGTTGGAAAAATGTGAATGCATCATGCTAGAGGAATATTTGGGAACCTATGTGAGCAATTTAAAGAATTTCATGGGAAAGGATCCGAACTCTGCTGATAATCCTTGTTATGTCATTTCTCGACCATCGTGTATTGATCATTAACTGGATCAGTTTGGGGATTTCCAAATCTCATATCAATTGTCTGCAAGAGTAATCTCCAAAGTGCACCACCATTTATGTTCTATCATGACTTTGATTTGATGAAGTTTTATAGTACAAAATTTGCATATTTCTATTATGTCCCTTGTGAAGTAAAAGCCCATATTCCAAATTTCTGCATGAATTCTCCTTCATTTCCAAATGTTAAATCTTAATCATTCCATCCAACAAGATTGAAATTGATGATAATGAAGAAGATAGCCTAATAAAACCTTTTTGGGTGTGCTCACCACTGACAATGTTGAATCTTCCTCTGGCACTAAGACTGAATTTGAGATATCGTTAGATTGGCTTGGATATTTCATTCGAGAATGGAGTCACTCAAGTACACTTTTTGAGAAGCCATTTGTTGCGGGGATGATTGAAAATGACAAATGTTATGCTGTACAACGGTATTAGTTTGTTTGGCAGAATGAGCGGTTGATAACTTGTCACCGGTTATAGTGGTCAACGTTCACTTTCACTGGTCACCAACTGCAATCAAGTTCATGCCCATATTGTCAAAAGCAGTGTCATATCTCCATTATGTGATTCGGGCTTATTTTTAAAATTTCTACAGCCTACTATCAATTATTTCCCGACAGGAGGCTCATGATGTAATTGACATCACGAGATTTTATGTTGTTGTCCACCCAAATTATTCAAAAGGCTAATTGCCAAGATCTTCTCCGTTATATTACCCTGTCTGAAGTCCTTCACCAAGTGGCAACTCACTACCTTTCTCTCTTTGATAAGTCTTTCGCTCCTTTAGTTGAGTTTCTTTCTGATACACGTTATGGCTTCCAAAAGACAACGCACACAAGCCCTTCAGATATATGATGAAAATCTCTTTGTGAGTCAGGAAGCATTTGAGAGATACCAACGGTCAGTTGGTGTGCGAAATATTATCCCGGAGAGAGGCATCCAGGTTGTTTATACAACGGAGCCCACTATTGCTAGAATAATTGCTTAGCGAGGTTGGGCGAAGCTCGTTGCACAGCCAAAAGCTGCAGTTGTTCAGTTGGTAAGAGAATTTTATGCCAATGCAATGGTAGGATATGAACAGATAAATGTTCGAGGTGCGAGAGTTTCATTTGATAGCCAAACCATTAATGACGTTTATAATCTTCCAAACTTTGTCGACGATGATTTTTCTAAGTTGTTAGAATCTGATGTTGATATGGATGCAGTAATTTGTACATCATGTAAACCAGGCGCTGCCTGGAAGAAATTTAGAGGGGAGGGAGTCTCATTCCCCGCAGCAGCTATGACCAGGAACAGCAAGGCTTGGATGCGTTTTATTTGGGCAAAACTCATGCCTAGTACTCATTCAGTTGACGTTTCCAAAGATAGAACATTGTTGCTTTATTCTATTCTGTCTGGAAAATCGATTGATGTTGGGAAAGTTTTACACAAGTCTATTATCCACAGCCTTTATGCTACAACAACTATAGGGCTTTGTCTCCCTTCTCTGGTTAGTACATTGTGTATGAGAGCAGGGGTTCATTGGGAATCACATGAAGAGGTGCAGAATCCCCGACAAGTGATTGATCATAGGATAATCAATCGTTACAAAGATGATGAAATTTTTGATGCTCATCCAGAGATTGGATCTTCTACTGTTCATTATTCCAGTTCATCAGGAACCATGGCTATAGCTGAAAGGATGATGCAGATTGAGGCACGTTTGGATTACCTGTCTAAAAGTATTGATCAGTTAATTGCACATATTACAGGCTCCAATGGGACCATGGATCAGATGCACAATCAGCTGGCCAGCAACTTTGGAGTGCATAACATGCAGTTTCCGACTTCACTAGCCCAACAACAGGATCTTTATCCTCTGGAAAATTATGAAAACCCAGGATTCCAATCAGAAAATTTCTATTGTCCATCATTTCATTAAATGTTGAACATTGTGAGCCTTGTACTGTTGTGGTTTATGGAGAGTTAGCTAATATGTTTTAATCTCCATGTCTGTCTCTTGTTGCTTGTTATCTTCAAAGAAAGTATTTGAACAATTATGATCGACTTGATCCTTGAGCAGTATAAAGGTTACCATCATGATGGTACAGTTATTCATTCGACAGGTAAAAAAAAAAACCCCCGCTTGAGTGAAAACCTGAAAAGGCATTCTTGGCAAAAATTAGGGTTTGTAAAAAAGGAACAAAAAACAAAAACAAAAACAAAAAAAAACCCGCTTGAGTGAAAACCTGAAAAGGCATTCTTGGCAAAAATTAGGGTTTGTGGAAAAGCAAAATGCTAGAGTAAAAGTCAGAAATGACGCTCTAAAAAAAGAGAAAAAAAGGAAAAAAAAGGCAAAAAGAAAAAGTAAAAGGCCTGCACTTTAAATTCAGGCTGCACGTTCTGGTTACTTGAAGAGGAATTGATGGGACATAAACCTGTTGCATCAATGAGCGGTGTTGATTTGGTCAGTACTTTGTCTCGAATTGATATGGATGAATCAGATTCATGGTGTTTAGATTGAATAACAGTGAATGGGTCACGCTCCAAAACTGGGCAGTTTTGGGAGCGACATTTTTGATGGCTTGACAAAGAGATTTGGTTGACAGACATGGGAAATTCAGGCTTCATAACAGTTAATTGCACATGCATCAAAACTGGGGCAGTTTTGGGAGCGACATTTTTGATGGCTTGACAAAGAGATTTGGTTGACAGAAATGGGAAATTCAGGCTTCATAACAGTTAATTGCACATGCATCAAAACTGGAGCAGTTTTGGGTGCGATGTTTCTGTTTATCTTGACAAAGAAATTTTGGCTGACAGACATGGGAAATTCAGGCTTCATGACAGTTAATTGCACACGCACCAAAACTAGGGCAGTTTTGGGTGCGACGTTCCTGTTATTACAATTTCATCGGGGATAAATCATACAGAAGAATGAGTTTGAAGACAAATATGTCGGGTTGAGCGACTACTTCATGAGTTCTGGATTTGACTGTTGTTAGTTGGGTGCACACCAAAATTGGGGCAATTTTGGCACAATCTTTGACTTATCACATATTTCATCTTGGAAAACTTCAAATTTATCTTTTCTTTTTTTCGCTTTCTCTTTCTGCATATATCTTACTCAAAAGAATTCCTTGATTACCATTCATTTTTTTTAAATATCATGAGGTTATCCATTTATTTGGCTTTGCTACTCATTCCTTCCATTTCCATATTCTGATTCCATATCCCAAAATTTCATCTTGGGGAATTTCGATTTATCTTTTCTTTCTTTTCCTTCTTTCTCTTTCTATATATATCTTACTCTAAAAAAAAATTCCTTGATTACCATTCATTTTTTAAAATATCATGAGGTTATCCATTCTTCGGCTTTGCTACTCATTCCTTCCATTGCCATATTCTGATTCCATATCCCAAAAATTTCTCATTCTTGGCATGCTTAGTCGTACTATTGAATTTATCATTGATTGAAGTCTTGACAGTGAATGATATGACTGCATTAGGATATTGCTTTTGGAGAAAGAATTGATAGATTTTGGCACCCTAAGCTGAAAAAGACCTGATGAATAAACATGTGATCGAGGCAAGTATTATCAGAAGAATGACAATCCTGATTATAAAATTTGAGAATTAAAATAAACAAAGGACGTTTTAGTGAACATGAACTGTTGAAATCAGAAATGTTTGTACATATAAAATTTGAAAATTGCACAAAAGTTGTTTTTTTTAGTGCATGGATTTTTATCCTTTAGTGGAGAAATAGACTGGTCTAGGGATTCGCAATTGCACGCGTGTTTAGAAATAAAAAGGTCTTTGAAAAGTCGTGATTTTTTTAATAAGATATTCATAAAAATGGCTCATTGCATACATCATCATTGCATATCATTTTTGTATGATTGTTGCAAGTTTGTTTGAAAGGTACAATTTTGAAGGTGTCATTTTTCTCAAATTAGGTTTTGAATTACATATCCTATAAAGCCTGATTAATCATTTCATCATTGCCTTGACAGGTGGCTATAAACCCCGATCATTTCTTTCAATCCATATTTACGTCTTGTCACTCGCACAAATCCATGAAAAATTTTAAAAAATAAAAAGGCAGACAAAAAGGAAAGGGAGAAGACAGAAGTGACATTTACTTTCGGCGTCTTTTTGAAAAGTTTTGGACCGTTCTTTACATTTTTTTTGCCTTTTCTGGTCAAATAATTTCGTTTTCATCACGGAGTCAACATTTCTCTATCACCTCCACCGTGCCTGATCATGATATTCTAACCACGTTCCGACGATGACGTGACCGGTCACATCTTTTATTTTCTCATGAGACGACGTTTGCCCGCCATGTGAAATTCCAATTTTTTCCATCGTCCCTTGAAAGACTCGCAGTTCACTTGTAATGTTCTGTCTGCTCTGGCCCAATCTTCTTTCTTTCTCTTCTAAAGCTGTACATCTTCGTTGTTGAATCTGTTCATTTTCTCTTTTCTGACTACCTTCATCATCACTTCGTCACCATTCCTGATTTTGTTCGGATCATCGCACATTCATTTCCATAACTCTTTTCAGATACACCATCTTTCGACCTTTCGAATGGATGATAATCTATCACCCCGCTCACAAACGATTGTATCGTTTGCTAAAGCGGAAATCATTCCTGAGAGACGATTTGACTTTCATATTCTTATAGATTCCAACGCCCGCTGGGCTATGAAATACCTCCGAGATCATTCCCTGTTATTTCTGGTTAACCCTGATCCTGAGGGTAATTTGTCAGTGTATCCTCGTATAGTTCGTAGTTTTTATGAAACTTTAGAAGTGTTACCACTGAGTGCAAGAATTGAGTCACAACCAGTTTATCAGGTGGAAATACTCGGTATAAAGCTTCGATTCACCACGGCGGACATATGCGAATGTCTAGGGTATCCTTCTTCTTATGAAGTGGCTACTGGTTTTCAGGCACCAGTATCTGTTTCTAAGGAGGAGATAATTGATGACATGTGTGGAGGACAGATGGATGAGAAAATAAATGCTACACGTCGCTCATATTTGCCGTCGAAGATGTGGTTGCTGGACGATGCTGTCCAGCATAACCTCTGTCCTATCGGTCATCACCACCAGCGACGAGGTAAGATTCTATATGCCTTATACTATATGTATAAAGGAGTATGGTTCGATGTTGGGGAATTCTTTATGGCCACTATTCTGAAGGCACAGAGTTTTGTGGATAACAGACCGACGAAGGTGGAGAAATTATATTTTCCACGACTCATTACCCGACTGGTTTTGAGCAAACACATTCATCCTCCTCTAAACCAAGTTTCCCTACTTTATCCGGTAATTACTATACAGAAAAATAACTGGCGGAAGGGTATTAACCAAATGGCCACTACTGCAAAGAGACTTCAAGCACTAGGAGAAACATCTCAGTCTGCTGCTAAACCACCATCACCTGACCACACTCAGGAAACACCAGCTCATGAGCAACAATTGAAGGCAAGACGACAAAGGTGGGAGCAACTGTTGAATGTGGTCGCGAATGTGGACAGGCCCAATTGAAAATTTTATCAGTGATTGTACTATTTACCCAAGTCCAGCCCATGTTACAAAAATTCCCTGTAAATATTTGTGTAAAGGTAAAATAAATAAAAATTCGTGAAATTGCTTGCAAAAACAAAACAAAAAAGGAAAAAATTCAATTCATTCAAATTTCGGCCAAGCCGGAGATGGCTACAGTGATCCCGTGCAGTATTATTTTTCATACCAGTCAAGCCGGGATGGCTACAATGATCCCGAGCCATTTTAGTTTCTTTTATTTTTAATTTCAGCCAAGCCGGGGATGGCTACAGTGATCCCGTGCAGTATTATTTCTCATACCAGTCAAGCTGGGATGGCTACAATGATCCCGAGCCATTTTAGTTCTTTTATTTTTAATTTCAGCCAAGCCGAAGATGGCTACAGTGATCCCGTGCAATTTATTCTTCAAAATTTCAGCCAAGCCGGAAATGGCTACAGTGATCCCGCGCAATTTATTCTTCAAAATTTCAGCCAAGCCGGAGATGGCTACAGTGATCCCGTGCAATTTATTCTTCAAAATTTCAGCCGAGCCGGAGATGGCTACAGTGATCCCGTGCAATTTATTCTTCAAAATTTCAGCCCAGCCGGAGATGGCTACAGTGATCCCGTGCAATTTATTCTTCAAAATTTCAGCCCAGCCGGAGATGGCTACAGTGATCCCGTGCAATTTATTCTTCAAAATTTCAGCCAAGCCGGAGATGGCTACAGTGATCCCGTGCAATTTATTCTTCAAAATTTCAGCCAAGCCGGAGATGGCTACAGTGATCCCGTGCAATTTATTCTTCAAAATTTCAGCCAAGCCGGAGATGGCTACAGTGATCCCGTGCAATTTATTCTTCAAAATTTCAGCCGAGCCGGAGATGGCTACAGTGATCCCGTGCAATTTATTCTTCAAAATTTCAGCCAAGCCGGGGATGGCTACAGTGATCCCGTGCAATTTATTTTTCTTCAAAATTTCAGCCAAGCCGGGGATGGCTACAGTGATCCCGTGCGTTTTTATTATTTCTCTCAAGAGGTACAAAAATCGGCTTTCTACTCCTTTGTGCGTCGTTTACGATGTAAAGTCACACAAAGGGGGGCAGCTGTAGTACCCAATTTTTGTCCGGGAGCTTGTTATTTTTAATAAAATAATAATAAAAAATAAAAGAGAAAACAGAACTAAAAAAAAACTCAATAACTTACCAAATCAAGCCCTAAAAACCCAAACTTAAATTAAGGTACTCATGAAGCCCATTTCCTAATTAAACCCAACAAAACTGGCCCACCTAAAGCTTACCCAAAACCCAAATTCATTTACCTACCTGGCCCGGCCCAAAATTATCTAAAAAACCTATGGAGGGCCCGGCACCATTAGGAAGCAAAAAGAAGAAGAGCTGTTGATAAAGATAGTGGCCGGCCATTGCGGGAGAAGGTAAGAGAGAAGGTGGACTTGGGAGACAGCAGGTAGTGGAGAAGGTTGGTAAGGAAAAGGTAGTGGATGACAGGGAGGAGAGACAGCTGCAAAGAAGAAAGATGACAGGAGAAAAACAAAAGGTTTTAAGGGGGATCCAGTTGAAGCAAAGAAAAAAGAAAAAGCCACTGGTTTTTGGTGATTAAAGGGAGGAAAAAAGAGGAAAAGGAAAGAGGAGGAAGGAGAGTGGATTTGGGGGTGCTACACCAGTTTTCTGGACGGAACGATTGGGGAACGATCCGTGGTCCGATTGAAGTGAAATTTGGACAGTAGCTTCACAACACTTGGAGCTTTATTCTGATCGGTGCGATTGCCATTTGAAGGTATCTATCTACCCCAGTTTCTGATATAAGGTGACTGCAATTTTGGGGAGAAGAGACACTGCACACAGGTTTTTCAATCAACGATCGGGGAACGATCCGTGGTCCGATCGAAGTGAAATTTGGACAGTAACTTCACAACACTTGGAGCTTTATTCTGATCGGTGCGATTGCCATTTGAAGATGTATATTTACCCCGGTTTCCGATAGAAGGTGACTGTAATAATAGGTTATTGTGGATTTTTGGATCTGGTTTTGCTGGTTTGCTGCTCTGTTTCTTTGTTTGCAGGCTGGACGGGAAGAGGCGGCAGGGAAGGAGCTTCTGGACATGTGCTGGAGGAGACGATGAACAGTAGTGGGACGTTGGGCCAGGGATGGTTGTTGGGCCGGTGGTAGATTTGATGGTTGTTGGGCCGGGTTTCTGTTTGTATCATTGTGGGCCGATTTTGTTGTGTTTTTGATGGGCTCTGTTTATATATAATGGGCTGGGTTTGTGTGTTTTGGTTTGTATTCATAATTTTAAAGTTGTGTTGGGTTCTGAATTTATTGGGCCTGCTGGATTTGTTTTGGATTTTTTAGTAATAGGTTGGGTTGAGTTGTTATTTTCATGATATTTAAGTTCAACCAAATGTAATAATATAATAAAAATAGTAAAAGTAGTGTAGATATAGGTTATATTAATATTCATGTGTAGGATTTAATCCTTAGTCTGTACGCTAAAGAATACCCAAAAGCAGAATCAAAATCATACGATTGCCAAAGTCCGCATATCCAACCCGCCAAACATTCAACAATATCGAGAATATCAAAGTATTGGTTTCTCAAAACATTTCGTTCAACCATCCAATCTTGTTTAGAGAATATCAAAGTATTGGTTTCTCGAGACATTTCCTTCGATCATCCAACCTTGTTTAGAGAATATCAAAGTATTGGTTTCTCGAGACATTTCGTTCAATCATCCAACCTTGTTTAGAGAATATCAAACTATTGGTTTCTCGAGACATTTCTTTCAACCATCCAGCCTTGTTTAGAGAATATCAAAGTATTGGTTTCTCGAGACATTTCCTTCAAAATCATTCAACCTTGTTTAGAGAATATCAAAGTATTGGTTTCTCGAGACATTTCTTTCAAATACTCGATTATCTTAAGAGAATATCAAAGTATTGGTTTCTCGAGAGATTTCTTTCAAACATCCAATAATGTTAGAGAATTTCAAAGTATTGATTTCTCGAAACATTTCTTTTAAAAAAAACAAAGTTTAAATTCCTTGAATAGATGTTTGGGAATATCAAAGTATTGGTTTCTTTAAATATTATATTTTTGAGGGATATAATTCATAAACAATAATAAAGCAAACTTTTCAATCTTTCTTTTCCTGACCCAAAATTTTAATTACATTATCACTTATAAATTATTTTAACATTTATTCAAAATTAATGGAGTTTTCTTCCACACATTTGACAATAAATTATTTTTCGGACACATGAAATTTATTAAAACAATTTGAAACATTTATAAAACATTTTTAAGAAAAAACATAAACAATTTAAAAGGCAACCGACTAGGGAGTTGTGGGGTGCCTAACACCTTCCCCACACTCAATAGACCCCCTTACCCATTTTCTTTGGTTCGCAGACCTAACATTTAGTGTCCAATTGCACTATAATCAATTGGTGGCGACTCTTATATTTTCTTACATTTTACAGACATTTTCTCAATAGCGCCGGTACGCGTCGTGATTACAGTTGTGACACTTTGGCCCAGTGCAATCACGAGCAAAGTGATCAGGTTTGCCACAATTGAAACAATTGTTGTTTCTGCCTTTCTTGCCACCACGTTTCTCACGCTTGCGCTTTTTTCCACTAAAACTTACTTCATTCTCTCCTTTGCCTTTATGGTACCCTTCCACTTTTTGCGTCCAGAGCCTTATGCTCATTGCGATTTGGATTCAGTCATGAAAGCTTCATTCTCAGGCTTTTCAGAGAGAACATGATATTCTTCAAGCTCAACATGACGAGAGACTTCATCAAAAGTCTTGATGTTTTCATTGTGGGTAAGGTTAACACGCATGTGATCCCAATTTCTTGGCAAAGAGTGAATGACAGCTTGGACTTGCTGTTTGTCAATCATATCATGCCCAGCAGCCCTCAATTCACTAATCATGTTAGACATGATCGTCAAATGCTGCCTCATGGTTTGATCTTGGCACTTCTTATAACCATCAAACTTGAGCGTTAACTAACGCAACCTTTTTGTTGAAGTTCCACCATATTGGAGCTTAACAGCATCCCAAACTGCTTGAGCTGAACAATACTTCTCAAAGTGCAACATTATGTCATTCTTCACGCTACTCAACATCAAAATGTGAGCCACACGATCTTTGCGCTTATAGGCCTGATATGTCTCCATATCACGCCTATGTTGAACAGTGTTTCCTTGCTCAGGTTCAGCCATTGGTTGTGTGATTATTTCCAGCATGTCTTGCTCCTCCAGGACGTACTGAATCTTACGATGCCAAACATCGTAATTCTTCTCATTCCGTTTGTCTCCGTAGTTCAAATCAGCGACAATGCTCTTTGTTACAACCATTGTAACTATATAGAGACAATCACTTAAAATTAAAATTCTTGTACAATTCAAAAATTTGACAACTATGTTTCGCTACAATGTCCTAAATTAATTAATAATAATCTAACACATGGAAGAGCAACGAAAGTAATGTTACACATTCAATCAATTTCTGTTAGCATAGTCCAATTATTATTATTTAATTTAAACATGCACAACATTTTGATTGTTAGGTAAGATATACTCCATAAATCTACCACCCTAAAAACGTCCCACTAATAATGCATATCAATTATACATGAAATATATATATGTCATTCACAAACATTAATATGTACATACAAAGCTCAGTAAATCAAAAATATGTACAATGTGACAATAACTATACATAAATCACATGTCAGGTACATAATCAGGATGATCTAACATATCATCCAAATCCTCATCGCCATGTCTACCAAGCTCATACACCTCATACCATAGAACGAATCGGAATCGAGCAGTAGGTTCCAAACACCTTGCGCTTCGTCCAGTTCGACATATACCCATAGTGATATACTGGCGCTCCCTCTCAAGCAGTAACTCATCAACAAGAGTATTGAAATCCATAAAACCCAACCTTGGTTTCAGCGCCTGGAGAACAGACTCCCATTCATTTGGTAGAGCATCAAGCACAATTTCAATTTGTTGCTTGATGAAGAACTCATGAACATTCACGATGCCACAGATTCTTAATCCAATAATACATATAATCTATATGCTCGACAATCGTATGTGATGCACTCTTCTTATATGCCAACAAATGAAATATTTGTGCTCATGTAGCCACTACACACACAAATAATCAACAAAACAATAATTAACTTATTAATTAGTTAATTATAACATGCATTAAATTTTTTCAGTAATTCCAAAAATTCTGGAAAAATATAAATAATAAGACAATTAATTATTATTTAATCTGGAAAAAAATAGTAATTTTTTAAGCTCAGACGCGCCTACACGTGCCAGAATAGTTCGGCCAATCAAAGCCAAGAGTGCATCACACGCGCGGTCCAAAGAGCTGGTCAATTTTTTATTTTATTTTTTTATTTTTTTAAAATTAAGGGACCGCAGGTCAAACCGCGATGAGGTCCAGGTCTGGGTAAAACCCGAGTCAACTGATCCAGTTGACTAGTGGGGTTCACGTACCTGGCTCGTGAGCCTCACTCGCCGCCTTCCCGTTGTATATTCCGACCAACAAATTTTCAATCGGGCATATAGAAAGCTCCAAATCTTATGTGTGAATTTTTCAATCATTTTTTGGTGCTTAGATCAGTGTTTGGATTACACATGCATGAATCCGAGACTAAAACTGCCCAAGAACAAAAATTTCCCAAATTTTGTCCAAAATAACATATATTTGACAGTTTTGATCGGTGATTTTCAAAAATTCATAACAATTCACACGGTGATCAGAAAAATATAAAAAAAATACTCATTGGAAAGCTTGTTCACGAACCATACAAAATACATAACCAAAATATGAAAGAAACTCACTAAAAATAATGAAGAAAGTTTCGGTTTTCATATGAATTTTTATGATATTTCATGCATTCTAATGTGTTTCTAACCATAAAACATCACAATCAAGCATGAAAACATATATAATTTGGCTCCGATACCAATGTAGATTTCGTAGGATCAATAACACTTACTCTTTTCCTGATCGGTTTGGGGAACTTCGAGGATCGTAGTATGTTTCACAATACTTCTAAGTGATTTCCAATTACTAGAATCAGAATGTTATTCACGGGACAAACTTTTTTTGATTATCTTGGCAAGCACACTTTTTGGAATTCTCTCAAGAAGAACCACACCCTTGTTTCTTCTTTATGGTGAAGTGAAGTTTCACATGGGAGAGGTTAGGGATGTGGTTACACCAAGTAACTTCTCTCAACCTCTCTTAACTTCTCTTGTTAAGTGGGCTGGGTTGATTCTAGCCCTCATGGGCGACTCAACCCACTTCCCAAGTCCAACAAATCTATATCTTTGTTTGTTGATGAAAAGAAATTATAGTATTTGATATGGCAAATCAGTTGTTACCATGGCTCAAATATGTGGGTTTTGTGTAATTCTCCTGTTTTTGTGTTTGGTTACATTTGTTGGACTTACTTTCACTTTGAAACTAGTTATAATTTTCCCAAATATTTTACAGCGTTTCACAAATCCATTTTTCTTCTTGTGGACAAGTTTTTTCACTTCGTAGCGGGAATTCAGCTGCTGTTGTGCTTCGCCCTCCAGCCTTGGTATCTATTTTGCTTTTATCTTGTCGGGGTCTTTCCATTGTCCATTTATTTTCCCTTGAGTTCTTCCCTTTTTTTTATTTATTGTTGTTTGATTTATATAACAGGTTGGTCATTTTGGTGCCTTTACACGACGAGTTGTCCCTTTTTTTTAGTAGTCCCATGATTTTTCTTTGCAGTTTAGTGAGCAAAATGGCGTCGCCTCTAGCTCATCTGGCGGACACCAAAAACCGCTTCATTCAATTGTCACAGAATTTGGTTGTGCATACGCTGCTTTGTGTGTCATTTTGCTACTATTGTTTTCTCAATATTTTTCTTCGAGAGCTGATTTACTATGTGATTTTTTTTAGATTGCTTAATTCTTTATGGCCATTCACCTAGCTTTTCTTTCTAGGTGCAAAGGTGGATGGTTGTTGATAGTTTAGATGTTTGTTTGGTGCCTTATCTCATGGGCAAATATGTTAACAATGGATTAAGAGAAATTATTTTATCATTATTGCCAATATAGTTTCATAGCTCTTATTATGGTTTTTGGGTTTCTTTTTGTTGTGTCGATAGACGCCTTGTTTGCAAAAGCAAAGCTAGTCAATAAAGTGATTAACTAAACAGGAAAGTGCAAATCAGCCAACACTCACCTGAATTGTACTTTGAAAACAACACCAAGTTGATTCCTTAAGAAACAAAACCTATCTCTGGAAAATTGCTTTAGTCAAGATATCAAGGAGTTGCTCTTCATTACTACAATGCTTCAAATCGACAATTCCCTTGTCAATTGCATCTCTGATAAAATGATACTTGATCATAATGTGCTTAGTGATATTACGATCCACTGGATTCTTGGCAATAGAGATAGCAGATTTGCTATCACATAACACTTCTGTTCCACTACCCTAAATCAGCCCTATATGTTCAAGAATTTTTCTCTACCACACTGCTTGAGAAGCTGCTTTTGAAGCAGCTACATACTCAGTCTCTGTTGAAAAAAAAAGCAACACTCTTTTGTTTCTTCGATAACCACATGCATATGCCAGATCCCATACCAAATACATAGCTTATAGTACTCTTCATATCATTAGAGCAGCCTACCTAGTCACTGTCACAAAAACCAGTGAGCTTCAACTCCTTTTGAGACAAACATATTCCATAATCAAGTGTCCCTTGAAGATACCTCAGGACTCTTTTTGCAGCTCCAAAGTGAATTTGAGATGGTTCTTGCATGTACCTTGATAGCACACTGGCAGCAAACATTATGTTTGGTCGGGTTGTTGTGAGGTAGAGTAGACTACCAATCAAGCTTCTATACAAGTTACAATCAACCATATCTAACTCATCTGCCTTTGAAAATTGCTCATTTACAATCAATGGTACAACAACTACATTACAACCAAACATATCAATGTTTGTGCTTCTAGCTAAGCTTCATAATACATTTTACAATATTATCCCCACTATGTATGCGTATTTAATCTAATGTTAAGAAGATTTTGTCAAGATCTACACATAGCTCGCTTATGCATAAATTCTTCGTCTTTTTTGTCCATGTGAACAAAATTTGGATGCTTAAGGACTATTTGCCCTTTTCCTTTTCCTTTTCCTTTTCTTTTTCTTATCCTTGCTTTGTTCATTATTTGAAGGCTTCTGTTGTCACTACAAAATTGAATAGTTGTTGATGGCTACAGTTTAATAGTTTTGATTATTCGCATATGCTTAGATGGAAATTTGATATGAAAATTTTAGTGTTTTTGATCAACTTATGAACCTCACTAACAATTTGTGAAATTTTTTCATATTGGTTATTTTTGATATAGTTCAAGGAACTATTACAACCCACAAGAGGGTCCGGAGTGCAATGCTGCGTTGATTTCTTTTGCCGGTTGGTTGGTCTTTTGAGGTAAAATTACGTTGAATTATTTATGTTGTTTTATTTCTTATTGAGACATGAGTTCATCGGGGGGATGAAGATGCATGATCATGAGTTCATTGGGGCAGCGTCAACTTCTAGCTAGCGTGATTGGCAATGACATGATTTAGACGTAAACGTTACTTTCCTATTTATTTCCCTTTTAGATAATAATGTGTTAGTTGATTAGTTATTTGCTTCCTTGTGGAGACATTGTAGTAGGTTCCTATTTGTTTTCCTATTAGGATAGAGTTGTTGATTTTTAGGAGTGATTGTTGTTTTTGAGACTATTTAGTTGGTTTGCACATTTGGAATTGGGGGATTATGAAATGAAAAGAAATCAGAAAGGCTTCTCTCAACCGAGCTCTTGCCTTGGCATATGCTTTGGCTAAGGAAATTCATTTTACAGCTCACATATTCATCATTGATGTTTTCATTGAAAGTGACATACGTCTAATCCGTGCGCCCAAGGGTAGTGGGTAGGATAGTGGCAGTCAAATAGTGGTTAAGTATATAAAATAGGGCCGCTGTAACAAAAAAAAGAAAAAGAAAAAAAGAAAAGAAAGAAGGCATACTCAAAGAAAAGAAGGTTGACTTTCTATAACTAGAGTAGCCACTGCCCGAGGACTTGCAGACTTCTTAAGAGGTGTGGAATGATAAGATCCGACACTGGAATATTATGGGTTATCACTAAGGGAGGACAAACCTCCTATTGTCAACTTGGGTTTTCAATAGAGAGTTAGGTCCAAACTTGTGAGCTTGGGCTTGAGCCTCTATCTTTCACGTGTGCATGGGCCTAGAGTGATGGGTCTTCATTAGAAGCAAGAAATGCAACTAGTTATATTTTAATTATGATGAAAAAAATACTCAACAATATATCCAATTTTAGTTATGAGAATAATATAGTCTCATCTGATTCAAAAAAAAATCTATATACTTCAAAGTCACTAGATTCCGAGCCATTTCCCAATGAGACATGTATTGCTTCTCATACTTGCACGCGTCTCAAGCTTTTGAAGTATATAGCTTACCCTTGGCATGAAAGGTTTTGTAGCAATTGTTGCAACCACTGATCATAAAATGTGTTTTGGTGTGGTGGTATCTTTTTTACGTTTTTTTTTGAGAACATCCAAGTTCAAATCCCAGCAACGTAAAAGTGTGTTTTCTTATTCTTTCCCTGCTTTTACTGTAGGTTTTTTTTAATAAAAATTCCACTAAAAATTCTCGGTGCATACTGTGCAACGTTAACATTGTCAGATTGCCATCAGAAAGCATTGTGAAAGTGCCGCAAAGATGTCAGAGATTTTTGCGTGTTGGAATCCATGTTTGTGAAATCTAGTTGTAGAGGAAGAAATCTGCAAATAAAGCACCAAATCGATTCTATGTACTCGGTGTTGGAAGCAGAACCAATTTTTTTAAAAAAAGAAACAAGGAACATAAATGAATAATCAATGGGAAAAAAAACTTTCATTAAATTCTTACTAGTTATGATTAACATGCATAATCTATAATATATTTAATTGGTTGAAGAAAATTTACCTCGAGAACTTTCTGGATTTATCTCTAATAAATATATCGAAGAACGGAGCCAGCCGAATTAACTCAAAGCTCAATCTCGCGAATCTTCCACTCTAGGCACCAACTCCCAAACTTGGATTCAAGAGTGTGGACTTCTTGCACCAAGAACCTGAAGAGAAATGAAGAAAAAAAATCATGGAAACAGTTGAAGAATCAAGAGGCCAACTGGTGTCTTAAGACTTGAAACAAAATACACACATGTTATGTATTTATAGGGATCGGCCACCCCTGGGGTTTTCTCCCTAGGTGGGCCGGCCCCTTCTCCTAATTCTCATAAATTTCCAACTTTTGTTAGGTTTTTTTGACTCTTCTAGTATTGGGCTTTCATGGGCTAAGGTGGGGACCAATAAGAAAAAATAAAACATGGGTTTTGTTTACGGATTTAATTATAACCTATGGACATAATTAAAACCATAAACTATAATATATTTCAATAAATATTATAGTTGCACTTCCCGTTTTATCTCAAATTAAATATGGGTCTTTCATTATAATTATTCATTAAAATATTTATGTTAAGTTACAGATACCCGTCAATTAAATATGTCACTCACATTTTATATTTAATTGACATCTTTGAATATTCCTCGAGTTTACCACTTAACTCATTCGAATGTGTCAGATTAATTAAAGTCCACCTACAGGGTTTTGACACAATCTCAAATCGTATAAGCATTATCGAGAGGGTCTTTCATACCGAATCTTGCCAGGATGGTGCAATGTATACTCCTTGAGAGAAGCACAACATTCTTCGTTTTCGATCTCTTAACATTTTAATCTCGAAAATGTGACTAGTTTCTCCCAAGTATTTCATTTCGAATTGACTGTTCAATCATATTTTAACTGAGGATAATATAGTTACATCATTTCTGATGAGCAATATATCTTCTATGTAAAGTACTAAGAACACCACGACACTCCATTGCTCCTCCGATAGACACAAAATTTATGAAGACATTTTTCAAATCCATAGGATATTATGGCCTGATCAAATCCTATATTCCATGACCTAGATGCCTGCTTAAGTCCATAAATGGATCTCTTAAGTTTGCATAATAAGTGCTTGTGGTCTTTAGCTATAAATCCATTTGGTTGCACCATATGGATGCTTTCGTCAAGACTTCTATTTAAGAAAGTTGTCTTGACATCCATTTGCCAAATTTTGTAATCATAATATGCTGCAATGGATAAAAGTATCCAAATGGACTTAAGCATGGCTACCAGTGAAAAAGTTCCCTCATAATCGATCCCTTCTTTTTTAGTATAACCTTTCGCTACAAGCCTTTCTTTAAAGGTTTCAATCTTATCGTCCACCCCTCTCTTCGTCTTGTAGATCCACTTGCAACCTATGGGGTTTACACCATTTGGTGGTTCTACTAATTCCCAGACTCGATTAGAGTACATGGACTCCATCTCAAATTTTATAGCTTTCTTACATGATTCTGCATCATTATCATGGAACTCTTCATTGTAGTTACTGGGATCAATATGTTGCTCGGTTGGAATAATTTCATACACTTCACTCAATAGAGTATACTGACTATGCAATTTGGTTACCCTCCCAGTATGACGAGACACTATTTGTACGTTTAGAGTATTTTGGTGTGATGATTCTATTTTGATTGTATGAGGCTCTACATTCTGATCTGGTTGATTTCCTAGCATTTCTTGATCATCCCTTTGAACAAAATCATTTTAAGATTCTTTAATCCTCCCGCTGTCATGTGGTACTGGATTGTTATCCTGAACCAGTGTTTCTTGAGAAATTTGATTTCCTTGTATTTCTCCTATAATTCTTCAAGAACTATCTTACTTTTGGGTTTGTGGTTCATCACATAGTCTTCTTTTAAAAATTTAGCATTGGTGCTAACAATGAACTTCTGATCCTTAGGACTATAAAACAAACCACCTTTTATACCTCGATGGTATCCAACAAAAAAACATACTTTCATTCTTCAATCAAACTTTTCTTCGTTCTTTACCAGCACATAGGCCGGACTTACCCCATATATGAATATGGGCCAAATTGGGCTTTTTCCCTATCCATAATTTTATAGGAGTAGTTGGTACTGACTTAAAAGGAATTAAGTTCAGAATGTATGCAGCTGTTTCTAAGGCATATTTCCATAAAAAATTAGGCAGTTCTGAAAAACTCATCATCAATCTCACCATTCCCATAAGTGTCTTATTCCTTCTTTCAGCCACATCATTTTGCTGTGGCGTGTTAGGTGCAATGAACTGGGAAGCTATTGCTTCTGCATTTAAGTATTCCATAAAATCTCTTGAGAGGTATTCACCACCACAATAAGATCATAACTTTATGATACTTTTTCCTAAACACTTCTCCAAAACTGCCTTATAACTTCTGAACATCTCAAAAGTTTCAGACTTAAGGCTCATTAGGTAAATGTATCCATACCTTGAGTAGTCGTCTATAAAGGTGGCAAAATGGTCATAACCTTCTCTCGCTCGGATAGTCATTGGATCATACACATCTGAATGTACCAACTCCAAACATTCTTTGGCTCTATGCCCCTTGGTTAAATATGGCCTCTCGGTCATCTTAACTTCTAAACATGATTCAAAGACTAGAAATTCCTCAAAGGTCCATCTCGTACCAGTCTAGAAATCATGTTTAAATTAATATGACCTAAGTGTAAATGCCAAAGATAGGTTTGATTCAATTTCAAAGGTTCTTTTCCTTAGATGGATAAATTGTTGAGTTATTCAATTCATTATATTTAGTAGGATTTGTACTTATAATATAAAGATTATCTAGCAAAGTACTATCACAAATAAAACATTTATTGTTCCTGATAACAATTGAGTTATCAAACTTAAAACAATATCCATTCGTAGCCAAAGAAGTAACTGAAATTAGATTTTACCTCATAGCTGGTACGTAAAGACAATCATTCAATATTAAGTCCTATCACTACTAAAATTCAAATGAAAAAAATGCCTATATATACTCTTCTAGTGTTGTTGCATCTCCCAAAAGAATGTAACACTCATCTTTATTCGGTTGTCTAGTTTCTAGAACCCCTACAACGAATTGCAAACATGATTAGTGGCTCCCCGTGTTTACGTACCAGATACTGGTAGACACAACCGCTAATTATGTTTAATTGAAGGTTACCTTGATTATTCTTGCTCAGCCATGTTAGACATTGTAACTTTCAATGTCCCTTCTGACCACATTGAAAGCACTTGCCTACAAGCTTTTTCACTCCGCCTTGAATACCCTTTTAGTCGACTAATTTCTCCCTTTTCTTCTTAGTCTTTTTCTTCTTCTTATCTTTCATTTTAGAAGAGAAGGCTTTCTCACTAAGATTGTGTTGGGTTCCAATGATCCATACATACAGAAAAAATTAAATTTTCATCGAACCCTCCTGAGGATCCATGCGAAAGGGCATAAATCGGTGTTAAAAGATTACCTGTTGTAGCGCAAAAATCGAACGGTTGCTAGACTTGAAAGATCCGAATCAAACAACACTATCCAAACAAACAAAGCAAAGATCTCCTTGTCACCGTTATGCTAGAAACCGGGGAGAAGGGCTCAAAAATGTTTTCTCTCAACTCTTTATATTTTGACTCACTTACCAAGAAAAACCACACAAGGGTTATACACTCTAACCCTATATATAGTGAGCCAAGTAAAACAAAATGCCCACATCCCCTAAAGAAAAGGAGCCCACGTTTTGGACACTTGACCACGTTCAATCATTTTCATTAATTAAACCGGTCATGGACCATACATAAAGCCCTAAGCCCAAACGTAATTGTTATTCTCTAATAACGTAATCTTTGACTTATTCTATGTGTGCGACCCTATAGGTTCTCGTTACGTTGGCAGGGAAACTAAAATCATGTTCGAGCATCACAAACAATGAGAGGTATCTAGCAGCACATCATTGTTACCCAAGTAATTGGAATTTCAATGATTCGACATAACCTTTATTCATGACCAATTTTACATACAGTCCTTTTGTCCTTAATATCTTGATTAACATCGAGGCATGGAATGTGTCATCCTCGTATAGGTTAATCTATGTGTTTCTCGATTTCGAGTAGACTATAATAAACAAACGAGATCAATATCACATATTGACTCATTTGAGCAAGGTCATGCATTTCTCAGTCTCACTCAATCAAGGGGCCCACGGATATTACTCATGTTATATAGAAGGGACAAATTTCATCTAGGTCACTCACATCCCTCTGCACGATTCGTGATACACCCAGTCACTGACTTTATAGCCAACCCTTTTACAGGTGACGTTAGACAGTATCAAAGTATATAACTCCTCATGTCGGGAACGATAGTGATTTCAGGTTAAAGGACAACATCATCTATCATCATCACTATGAGAATAGCTTATGACATTCATATAACAATCCATGCAGTATTCTCATGTTGAGTGTGTCCAGTACTTCTGTCCTCTAACAAGTACCCATGTATTGATTTGATATCTCATATCCATGACCCATAAGATTTGGTCATCACTCAACCTACATACTAGTCTCAATGTATTAATGTTATCCCAATTAACAATAATACTCGACTAGGGACATTTAAGAATAGTGTTCTATATGCATCCATGAGGAACTCACGTTCAAGTCACACACTTGAAGTCCCATGGCACCGAACCAACTATTCTAGGGATATTTATCACAATCATTTACATAGCGCAGATAATAAATGAAATACCTCAATATAACATAATAAATGTATGCTAGTACAATCATCCTACGATTGACTCCTAGGGCATACACCAACAGATTGACCTTAGCTTGCTTAGGTCATAATGCCTCTACTCCTTTGAGCTCATTGAGAAGTTTCAGCAACATATAAACCTTCCTATTCATGTTATATTTCAATCAAAAATTCTCATTGCTTTCTAGAAGAGATTGAAGGATGATATCGACCTAACTTTTTCCATCAATATCAACACCAAGTACTTCAAGCTCATTCGGAATACTCATTATCTTAAGAACGTGCTCCCTTAAATTAGCTCCTTCTGACATCTGGGAGTTAAGGAGTGCTTTCATTGCAGTCTTCCTTGTGGCTCTACCTTTATTACCAAACATCTCCTTCAAGCTATAGATGATGTCATAGGACTTGTCATACTCTCGTGTTGCAAAAGCAACACATCTGATATGGATGCTAACATGTAACATTGGGACATCTCATCAGCCTTTTTCCACTTCTTGTGAGCAGCAATCTACTCATCAGTGGCACCCTCCTCAAGCAATACAAGACATAATTTAGGTAACACATATTTTTACTCTTTCGTAGTGAGCACGATATTCAAATTTATTTTCCAGTTGACATAGTTTGTATAGTCTTTTAAAATAGTATATAAGCGATTGAAAAAAGATATTTTCAAAACTAAGAAAATGACATATAAAGAAAATTAATTCAAGGCATGCTTGACTCGAATTATTTATAAATTTCACCCATAAACAATTATAAAAATAATTTAGTTTACATTAAATTTTATTATCTAGACAAACACCATGTCAAATAAAATTTAATTAGTCTTTTCTTTGGTCCTACATATATTGGCATTGATTTCGATGGGAAATATTTCCATAATTTATAGTTAAGTGTATAGCCATCATGTGAACACAATCTCACAATTTTCATAAAATATAATTCCAATGGGGAAACAATTTTATAATAAGTTGCTACTCATAGTGACTATCAAGAAAATTAATAATCTGAGATATCTATAATTAAAAAATTTCGATATCAAGGAAGGTCGAGCCAACACATATTTTTAATTATATCTCTATTAAATTTCTTATCAATAATTCAAACTTTAAAAATATTCCCGTGATTTCAAAATTTCTAGAATAGAGACATCTTACAAATGCATTGACTGGAATTTACATATTTTAGTATCACCACCCAAAACCATTATTTTCTCAAAGTAGTCAAAACCATTTTCACAACATTTCTTGGTTATTCTATTTAGTGATTTAACAAATCTAGCAACCAGATCATTCTATTGTTTTCTCGGTAGTTGTAGCCTGGGATCTGCATACCATAATCATTTCTTAGCTTATGAAGCATAAGTCGAGAACATTTTTCTTGAACTTCCAGTTCACCACCACTGAACGTAGTCCATGCTCTAATAACGCATCCAAGGGCACCCAACTCAACATCTGGGTTTTGTAGGGTAACCGTTGTTCTAACACATGAGGGTTCTCTTACTGTCTTGTATCATGGAAGAGGCATCCCACGATTGGAAGTAAACTGCTCTAGCACTCTTACTGAACAGGCTTGGCCGCGTCCTCCACTAGCCATTTTTTTCCACGTTGTATAACTTGATAGGGAGAGAAATACTACTTGGTTTATGCTACTCACCTTGGTTCCCCTTCTTAAATACAACCTGAATTCAATCATGTTGCTTGCAACTCTTACCACCCTATGTAACCTTGCATAAAACGTGTAACCCCCTAAAGGACCCCAATAAACTAGCCTTTTTTCAGCTACACTATGACGTGTCACACTTAGTTGTTGTGTTTTAAAACACCCGTACAATTTTGCTTCACCCGAATCCCATTTAGTTGTACTCCAAGATCCTCATTATCTCTGAAAGATTCCTAAAGAATCCGTTTGTCTTCCCCGAATCATCAGTGTTAGTAATAATTTCTACTTTGTTATTATTAACTCACATGACAAGCTAGTCTATGCTCTCATTACCACTTTTTCACTATTAGATCTCGAAAGCCTTGGTAGCTTCTATTAAATTCTAGAGATACTCAATTTCTCTTTCACCATCCACAATTATTATCATCCAATTTACTAAGTAAATTTCCCGAATTTCCAATCTATTCTCCAAATAGTTATAGACTATTCACCTTTAGTTCTAGAGCACACATCATTCACTGTCATATCTTATGCATTTAAAGAAAAGTTATCACATTGACATTCGATTACTCTTAATGTCCAAACTTCTTACTAAGAATTTCATACTCAACCTTATAGATTCTCATTTGCGTACCATTTAATGTTATTAAATAGAGTCACCAACATCTACTACTTTTGATAGTTTCAAACTGTTTTAACCTTGTAACATCCCGAGTTGTGGGATACCTTATGCGACATGGCGAAGCGATATATGTAGTAATTATTATGATTTTTAGTGTATGCAATAAAATATGTTAAATAAGATTGAAATATTTTATTAAATTCTATGTGACAGTTAAAAATATTAGGCGGAAAGATTGTCGGAATTAGGGGTAAAATGAAACTCATAAATTGTTAGAAGTATAAAATTCAGTATATAAAAAAGGGCAGAATGGTAAATAGAATTAGGGCTGGAATGGTCAATTAGAAAAATAAATAATTAAATATATAAATATTGGCACAATATTCGAGAAACCCTAAACTCGTGTCTTCTCAACGACGACGGCGGAGGCGGAAGGCGATCTTGGACTTACGACGATGAAATGCAGCAAGATCGATGATAGAGTGAGCGTCTCGGCAAGGGGATTCCGATGACACCATTTTTGGACGGAACGGAGACGAAATGAACAGTCAACGGTGAAGAGGAGGAGCGCGGGCCGCGACATTGAAGGTGTGATTCACCGTCTTCCGGCCACCATTCAAGTATATACCACCATGGATGGGTTCGTCGTCACACTGGCTACCGAATCATGACCACCGTGAGGTTCACCGCCCCTTAATCGGCGGTGACCCGTAAATGCCAGGAATTCGGTCTGCTGACCCGCGAATAGGGTTTAACCGGGTCGAGTTAACCCGGTTGGATTTTTAATTTAATTTAATTAATTAATTAGTGTAATTAGTGGTTTTAGTTAATTTAATTAAGATAATGGTATTAGTAAATGAGTTGAATAAAAGAAAAGGATATTAATAAATGAATTAAAGACAATAGGATTAACAGTTATTGTGTATGTTGTATAGGTCTGTTAGATCGTTGAGAGTAACCACCGGGCCGAGCTATCCCAGATAGATATTATTTTAATTAATTAATGGCAATAATTTAATTATATTAAATTAATGATATTAATGAAATAAATTGATTAAAAGATAATAGTATTAATGAATGAATTAAAGATCGTAGGATTAATAAATAATTGTGAGTATTGTATGAGTTTCAAGAACTTATCTTTATAATTAAATTATCGGGAATTACGGGAGCACATCGCGGTAAGTAATATCCAACTGTATTACGGAACTCTGTGATAATTTTTTGTTTATGTTACAACTGTGTAAAATGTGTTGTTTGGCTGCATTGATTGATTGTCTATGAATTGTGATGTGCTACATGATGATGTAACTGTATTATGGAATACTGTGAATGATGTTTATGTATGCTATTTCTAGATGAAATGTGAGGTAAAATTATAATGCTTATGGGGATAATGTTTACTGTTTGCCCTGCATGAAGCACAATATACCATGGCATACACGACATGCACATAAAAAATAAAAATGTTTTCATGAACTAGGTACTACGGCTTCAGAGGGGGTATATGTTGAGGTTATGTTGATTGAAAAAAAACATTTATTGACTAGAAAGTGTTCTTTGGTAGAACACTTAATTAAAATAAAATCCCGACTGGTTGCTCTGTAGCAGTGTATCTAGGTTGGGCCCAAGTATTGGAAAAGAATTTAAATGGTTGACTGCTCTTTAAAGAAACGGTTCATGTGCATTCATGCATAGATATTACTCTCTGGGCCTCGACTCACTATGTTCCATGATGCAGGTTATGATATCTTATACGATTGTGCTGACCTAGAAGTTGATGGTGTCGCTGCGGATTCATGGTGATGATGCTCATGTGATAGAAGTAGGGTTGTACTTAATTTAAGTTATTGGCTTTTGTGTTCAGGTAACTTGATTAGAGAGTGACACTGCTCTTAAGTTATTTGTAGAAGTTGGATGGCCCAGTACTAATAATATTATTATATGAGAGACTTATTGATGTTTAAGTAGCGTGTTGTCCAGCTGGAGGTGGTATTAATTACATATGTTAGTAAATGTTGTAAAAGTTAAAGTTTATAGGGGTAGCGGTCTGACTTGTGGACCCGCATAATTGTGTGTCATGGGTCGGGGCGTTGCAAACCTTCTTTTTTTTCTTTTTCACCTCATCATTTTGTACACAATATCACTTAATTATTTCTAAAAAAAATTTATCCCTTTGATACATACCTCCCCTCTTAAGGAAACTTTATTTTCCCAAATTTAACACATTTTTATCATCCCCATGCAAATTTTCTTAAGGATACTAATCCTATTTCCAAAATCCCTTTCTTAATGAATTCTAACTAATGAGTTCATCATTCCACTAGCTAGATAACTCTCAACTATAATCTTTTATTATGAAGTTTCCATGACTCTAGACCTAACTCACCATCACATTCATCTCCTTTATGCAAGTGTCCACCCAGACTCCATCTCCTACCTACTCACATCATCTAGACATCCTCTTTCATATAATATTAACTACTAGAACAATTATTTATCGTAGTTATTCATAAACTCTTGGTAGGAGTAACACACTACCATCGAGCCTTAGATGCTTCAATGCAAACTAATGTCCATTTCTCTCCTATGCCTCTTGTGTATATACATATATTTATATATCCACATTTATTATTTCCACAATCTCACTCCAATTGTGTCGAGTCAAACAATATCCTCACCCAACTATTGGAGATAAGAAATATACCTCCAATGAAATTTAGATGCTTCGGAGCTTCCTCATATCCCATTGAAAATGCTCATGTCTGAATCACAGTCGGCTGCTATTGCTGAATTTGCTGCTTTGGTCTACCACCTTGCCCTCTCTCCCCTGTTGGAACTGTACAAGGCAGAGCTGGAACTGATGTCGAATGTGGTAATCTCGATGCCTAAGAGTGTGACTGTTGTGTAGTACCACCACCCTGTGGACATTCATTCCTCTTGTGCCCTATCAGATTGAACCCAAAACACTTCGAACCCGTAACCCTGCATTCATTCTTCTTGTGCCCCTCCTTGCCACATCAATAACATGTGCCCTAACCGTACCATCCACACGCCGTCAAGATGTTCATAATGTAACCAACATATACAGTCGTCAATTCGCATATATATTACCAAACAAATTAAAGAAAATTAATTCTTTAACCTAACCTCACCCTATTGTCTCCAATTGACACCATGTCATCCCACCTCCTACAGATCCGTAGTGCCGGTATCCATATCAGTCTTGCCTGTATGGAAAGAAAAGAATGTAAAGGGTGAGCAATGACTCAATAGGGGCAAAGAGGATAAGGAAATATAATAGCTGAAAGAAAAAGAATAAGTCAATGCAGCAACATGCCAAAGACTATGAACCACCATATCAAACACTCATCAAATCGTGGTCTCGTTTCCTATCATGAGTCCCAATGGGAAGACGCCTCGGCAGCCATTCCCAAAAATCATTATCGGTGAACACTACCACCATACGACTCAATAAGAAAAGCAAATCACTTATAAGCCACCAGCATTGTCCATACTGACTCGGGTTCCTTGAACTGATTTCTCGAAATCTCAGTATGTTGCCTCATATTGGAGTCATAAGGTTGCAACCAAGCCGAGGTTCCACAACCCTTCTCCTATATGACGTTCACACAACCTACGAAAGTCACCAATCCATACTCGCACTTTCATGTGGCTCTAATGCAACAATGTCATGCCATGGATTTAGTATAGATATTAACAAATCCTAGTTATATATATAACTATCCATGATGCATGAATAAGAACCATATATGCTTGATATAAGACCAAGTAATCCACCGGGAATGCAATCTAACATTTTAAGAAATTCGAGAATAATTCTAGGTTCATTTTTCCTTAGGGAGAAAATAAGGAAAAACACAAATACGAATAACAATGAAGATTAAATAATGCATTTTAGATAACAAGAAAGAACCGAAAGATTTGGGCTAGAATCCCCTACCTCAAATCCGCGTAAATTCACCAAAATTGGGAAATTTCCAATTCTGCGGTTTGAATTCCCAAACCTAACATATGATAAATTTACAACTCATTCCACAATTAGTATTTCTATAATAATATTTACAAATGTGAATTAAGCCATAAATTCAAAGAAAATCCTACCTCTTTCTCTTTCTAGGATTTCCACCAAAACTTGAAATTTCCTCCAACAAGCTTTCAATTCCAAAATGATGAACAACCTAAATATGGATCCAAAATCATGTATAAAATCATCTTCTTAAAGCCTCTAAGTAAGCTTATGGAAGTTTTACAAAAATCTAACTCGAAAACCTAACTCAGAAAACTCCAAAAAAATTACCTTCAAACTCACAATTTCTTCTTGAGTCTTCCTTGATTGTTGATATCCGACACAAATCCTTCAAAACCCCACTTTAATCTTGCCAAAACTCTTTCTCTTTCTCCCCTCTCTCTCTCGGCTTCACTCTTTCTCTCGTGCCCACTGGTTCTTCTTTCCTCTTTTGTGGGCCAGCAACATGCCACCCAATTATATATATATATTTTAAATAATTAATGGTCAGTGGCCATTTCATGCCCACTTTCGATGGGCATGTGGGCCCACAAAAAGTGGGTAACACTATTATTTTATATAGATATATCATTAAAATAATTATATGTATTTCCTATTTTATTGATCACTAATCCATTCATCCAATTTTTCCATTTAATATTATTTTTTTTCTTTGATATTTTTGGGTCAGGGTATTACCATCATGCTCTACCAGATGATTGATGAATGAAGCTAATCTTCTATTATCTTAGAGGAGCGGTGTATGACTGGTGGGATTCCTTGGATCAAAAGAAGGACAATTTGACTTGGGCATGATTCGAGTTTATCTTTATGTAGTGGTTTGTGCCAGAGAGTTTTTAGTTTGACAAGGCTAAGCAATACCTAGAGTTGAAATAGACATCGAACATGACAGTGACTCAATACATGAAGAGATACAAAGAACTTTACAAATTCAAGAAGAAGTTTACTCCGGATGGTTGGAGCAAGACTGAGAGGTATCGAGATGGAAAAATCCTGACCATTGAGAAGTTGTTGATTTCTTTTGGAGTGATGATGTATGATGAAGCAGTGGATATGACTCTTAAGTTAAAGTGTGGAGAGTGTAACTGCCGTCATTACTGGGATGTGCACATGGGTCGTAAGACATTGACAAATGGGGATAGTGGCAAAAGTGGTCATAAGAAGCAGAGGACTGAATCTTAGGCTTAGAGGGGTCAGAGAGGTGATAGAGACCAGAATTTGAGGTCACATGATGGCAAGATTGTGTGTTACAAGTGCGGCAAAAAGGGCCACAAGAAATATCAGCGCACCGCCAAAGGAATCATTTATTATAGGTGTGACATGGTTAGGCATAGGAAGAGTGAGTGTCCTCAGAGTGCTAGAACTTTAGAGTAGACTCAGGTGCTAGGGCTACCACCTCCAATAGTTGCTTTAGCACTTCCCTCTATTGTTCTAGGGGGAATGGGACGAGGTAAGGATAGGCATTCACAGCGGCAATAATAGGCTCTTAAACATGGATGAGCATTTGCTTTTGAATATCAGGAGACTTTTGAGCATCCCAATTTCAGTGGAGGTACCTTCCTAATTTCAAACTGTTGGGTAAGGGTGTTATTTGATTCGCGAACTACGTCTTCTTTTATGAATAGTTCATTGACACGTGCACTAGTGTTGGAAGTCTCTCCAATAAGACAGATGTTCACGGTATCCATGCCATTTGGGCACTTTACTTTGTTGGAAGGTATAGCGTTTGGTTGTGAGTATCGATTTGGAGAGGTATTCATAAAGGCTGACCTATAAGTTATAGACTTCAAGGATTTTGACTAATCCTTAGGGTAGACCGATTGACAAAGCATAATAGCTTGATAGTCTTTTGGGAAAGAAAGGTCACTCTTAGGGTACCAGAGGGAGTGGTAATTCAGTTGCGAGGAACAAAGAGGGTGTCGTGTCCTCACGTTTTGGACAACCCTTCATATCAAGATTGTAGAATTGCTAGTCTAGCGACTTCGGCTCCTAAAGGCAATATAGATATGCCTTTAGTTGTAGTGAAAGAGTACATGGATCTATTTTCATAGGAATTTCCCATATTACCTCGAAAGAGAGATATTGACTTTGCTATCGAGTTGCATCTGAATGTCAAGCTAATTTTGATTCTGCTATATCGAATGGCTCCAGCAGAGTTGAAGGAGTTGATGACTCAGTTAGAAGAATTGCAAGATTGGGCTTTATCAGGCCAAGCGTATGCCCGTGGGGAGCACCAGTATTATTCTTAAAGAAGAAAGATGACTTATTGAGGATGTACATCAATTATAGGCAACTAAACAAGATTACTATAAAGAACAAGAATACGTTGCCTAGGATAAATGACTTTTCTAATCAATTGAGAGGTGCTAGGCATGTTTTCCAAGATTAACTTGCGTTTGGGGTATCATCAGTGGAGGATTAAAGAGGAAGACATCCAGAAGATGGCATTTAGGACTTAATATGATCATTATGAGTTATTGGTAATTTTGTTTGCGTTGACAAATGCTCCAGCAGTATTCATGGACTTAATATAATGAGTTCTTCGTCCGTTTTTGGATGAGTTTGTGATGGTGTTTATTGATAATTTCTTGATCTATTCTTCAACGATGGAGGACCATGAGGAACGCTTAAGATTGGTGTTGTAGACCTTGAAGGAGAATAAATTGTATGCCAAGTTGAGTAAGTGCGAGTTTTGGGCCACGGAGGTTTAATTCTTAGATCACATGATCACTCAAGAGGGCATTGTAGTTGATGACTCTAAGGTGGAATTGGTGTTGAGTTGGGTGAGACCTAAGATAGTTACAGAGATCAAAACCTTCCTGGGATTGGTAGGCTATTATAGAAGGCTCATACAGGACTTCTCAAAAGTTGTCACACAGATGATGCAGCTCATGAAGAAAGGATATACCATTTATATGAACAGATGAGTATGAGGCAACATTCAAAGAATTAAAGAGGAGATTGACATCTCCACCAGTGTTAGTGGTTCTAGAATGGGATGTAGCTTACTAGTTGTATTGTGATACATCTAGAGTTGATTTGGAATGAGTGTTGATGCAACGGGATAGAGTTATTGAGTATGACTTAAGGTTGTTGAAGACACACGAGAAGAAATACCCAGTTCATGATTTGGAGTTAATTGTGTTTGCATTGAAGCAATGGAGGTAATGAGGGAACATTCGAAGTATTTTCGAACCATAAGAGTCTTAAGTCTATATTCATTCAAAATGAGTTAAACTTATGTCAAAAGTGGTGATGCAATAGTTAGAAGACTTTGATTTTAGTTTGCAATACCATCTGGGTAAAGCAAACGTAGTCGCGGATGCATTAAGTGGGAAGCACAATGTTGCTAGTCTATTTTTGCATGAGTGGGGAATTCTGAAAATGATCAATCAGTTCAGTTTGGAACTAAACGATGTGGAAGATCAAGTGTATTTAGAAGTATGACTTTGAGGTCGATGCCCAGAAGGTCATGGATGCACAGAACGGTAATTCAACATTTGATGTAATCGAGAAATGCTCTGGTTGGGTCTGAGGGACGACAAAGCCGTGAGATATGTGATAAGATTAGTGGTTCTAGATGATGAACAGTTACAATAAGAAATTTTGAAGGAAGCACACCATTCATGATTTGTTATGCCCCTAAGGGGCACAAAGATGTACCAAGACTTGAAGAGGAATTTCTAGTAGAAGGGCATGAAGGTTGAGGTGGCCAAATTTGTAGCGAAGTGCTTCACTTGTCAACAAGTGAAAGCGGAACATCAAAGACCAGCGAGATTTCTACGACCACTATTGGTAGCATAGTAGAAATGGAAGAGGATCACGATGGACTTTGTGACGTGCTATCAAAGCTATCAAGACATCATGACACGATTTGGGTGACTGTTGACAGGCTAACCAAGTCAACACATTTTCTATTGACGAACAAGATAGATTCATTAGAATCATTGAGTGCATTGTATATGAAGGAGATGGTTAGACTTCACGGGATACCATTATCTATTGTGTCACACAGAGACTCGCGATTTACAAGTGGATTTTGGAGTAGTTTGCAAGAGCTGCTAGGTACATAGCTGAATTTTACCATGGTGTATCACCTACAGAACGACAGATAGAGTGAGAGGATCATTCAAGTTTTGGAGGATATGTTTCGAGCTTGTGAGATAGATTTTGGAGGTAGTTTGGACTAGTACTTGCACTTAGCGGAGTTTGTATACAATAACTCATGCCACAATAGTATTGGTAGGCACCTTGCAAGGTGCTTTATGGGAGCCCTTGTAGATTGCCATTGTGTTGGCCTAAGGTTGGTGAAAATGTAGTTTCAGGATCGAACATGGTCAAAGAAGCTAGAGAGCGAGTTGATGAGATCAAGAAATAGCTACTCACTGCCCAAAGTTAACAGAAGTCTTATGTCAACAAAAGGAGGAGACCGTTGGAGTTCGCAATTAGTGACAAGGTATCTCTAAAAGTTAGTAAGAGATGCGGTATTAAGCTATATAGTATGCAAGGGAAGTTGGCACAACGGTTTTTGGGTCCGTTTGAGGTTCTTGAGTTTGTTAGGCCGGTGACATACTATTTAACACTCCCACCAATGTTGGCGAGGGTTCTCAATGTATTCCATGTATTGATGTTTCGAAAATACGAGCCAGACGCATCACATATGCTAGATTGGACTACACTAGAGATAGAAGACGATGAAAGTTATCCTCTTAAGATTGAGCATAAAACCTTTAGTAAAGGTTATGTGGATGTACCATGGAGTAAAGGAAGGGACTTTGGAGCTAGAGTCAAAGATGACCAATAAGTACCTGGGTTTGTAAGAACATTCAGATTTGTAGTTAAATTTTGAGGAAGGAATTTCTTTAAGGGGAAAGGATTTGATAAACAACCCTAAATATTGGTATTATAACATTTAAAGAGACTAAAACTCAATGTTTTTAGGAGTTCCAGAGGTGTTAGGCATGCCTAGGCATGTGGAAACCCCACCTAGGAATGCCTAGCACAGATTCAAAGATGGAGAAAAGCTAATTTGGGCATTTAGGCCCTTGCTCCACAGGCCTAGGCGTATAGAGTCAAGCACCCGGAAGTGCCCAAAATAGACAGTCAGGGAAGAAAATTTTAAGTAAGGCACGCCCAGACGCACCCTGCTATTTTGCTGAGCTTTAAAGCTAGAAATAGTTAAAGGAAGGCCATTTTTTAGTTCCACCTGACTTAGAGTGAGAGAGAAACCTAGAGTGAGAGAGGGTGATTTATTAAAGATCCAATCTTGGATTGAAGATTCGGAACAAGATTCAACGAAGGTTTGAGCATTTGAGGTAAGTTTCATGGATTTCTAGAATCTAGGGTTTTTGTTGGATTTGTTAGAATCTTGAAGAGATGGATTAGAGTGACTACATAGGTTGATCTATGTTGGTATTTACAAGGTTGATTACCAACATAGATCTATGTTGGTATTTACAAGGTTGATCTAAGCTTGGAGGCTTGGATTTTAGGATTTGAAATTCTAGAGAGAAAAAGATAAGGGTTCTTGAACTATTGATTTGTATGGAGTTTTGACATGTGAAATAGAAATGTTTGATTTATTGAAATGGGTACAGTTGATTATGTGGTTTGGTTGAGAAAGCCGAAACCATAAGATTTGAATTGAGCTTTAACCTTGCTTGGATAACCCCAAATGTATTCATGTTCAATATTCTTCATCTAAAATGGGATTTACTTTCTCATTGATCGATTCCTTTGTATCCCTGCCTAACTACTTCTTAGGAAGGATGAGCCAATTACAGTTATTTATTAAATTACATACCTTGATATTTGTTCAATCACCAATCGAACATAGTTTAATCGTGGCATGCATCTTGTAGTTACATATATATATATATATATGTAGGGTTGATATATTTATGTTTCTCTTTGTATAAACATGTTGGACATGCATTGTAGATACATTGGGGTTACAGGTGTGGACTCGTAATTCCCATAAGTATTATATGTGGAAATATAGAGTATCGTGAGGTCATTCAGGAATTCCAAACGATGTGAGAATTTCTTAAGGCATTGTCTAAGGTTTCCGATGAAATATTCATAGAATTGAGCCAAGGCCTTGTATGGTGTAAATGCTAACTTGCATTTCTGTGATCATGATTAGATGCAATATTGTTGCATTTATGCTTATTTCATATTCGGACCTTTATGATGTTGATTATTCTTCTTTTATCCCTACTAAGCCTTCGACTCACCATATTTCCTTTCTTTTGTACTTCAAGTGAGTCTAGTATTGTAATGTAATGCCTCGACCCAGGAATGCTATTGATGATGTTATACCTGTCACTATGGACATTCTCACCTGTCATCCTAACCATGGATTCTATTGAAAATCCAACAACAGCTCACCGTAATTTGAAGAGTACCACCTGGAGAGACACGCAACATCACATATACATTCATATAATTCCACGTCCTTGCGGGGCCTCCGACTATCAATCTCAATCACACGCTAAGTAGCGCCTTAGACTTCCTATCCACATGCAACATATGCATAAATTATCATCAAACATACACATCATAAGTAGGCATACTTTGTCATAACAGCCAGACATATAGTCTATTAACCCAAAACCGGAGTCCCAATGACAGAGTACCTTTCAAACCATCCATCATCCTTCCGTATCATATAGATACACAATCATCAATAACATCATGCAAACCAAGTATTACATGTACCATCATAGAAGTGAATCAACACAATAACCCATTCATCTAATGAGTCCTAAGCTCTAGGTGGTCACCCATGTCAGACCGCCTCTACCGACCTGAATCTTGGTTAACTGTACCAATCTCATCTGAATGATACAAAGAAATGAAATAGGGTGAGTGAATGACTCAGTAGGGAAAAAGAAGAGTAACTTACATCATAATGGCCGAAATATGAAATAAGCATAAATGCAGCAATATGACATCTGATCATGTACACAAAAATGCAAGTAAATAATCACACCATGTAGGGGTCTGGCTCAATTCACATGTGAAATTCCAATTTGGCCTTAGGGTATTGCCACATCGTTTGGGAATGCACGACACAACGTATTCCACATTTCACAAATAATACATATGGGTATTAAGAGCTCATACCTGCAATCCTTAATGCATCTACAATGTGTGTCCACCATGGTGATGCAAAAATAAGCATATATAATAATCAACCTATAATATATAGTACTGCATGATGCATGATTCGAGTAAACCATATCCAAGAGGTGCTCGGATATGTAATAGGGCTTGCAATTTATTATTCAACAAACCAAGTATCTCACGCAAGGTTGGTCCTTCCTCGGAAACGAATAAGGCAAGAACACAAAGTAAAGGACCAATGAGAAATCAAATTTCATTTTTGAGGCATGAGTATCAAACATGAATAAAATCGGGGTAAGAAATCCCTACCTCATTATCCAAGCAAATTTAGAAAATCACTATAATCCAGCCTAGGGTTTTTCCAACTTCCTCAACTATCAATATAACCAAACCCATACTCATATTATCTCACCCATAACATCAATTTCACAAATGAATACCAATTATCTCAAGAAATCAAGAAAAACTTACATTTCTCTCTCTAGGAATCCTAAATCTTGATTCCTAGCCTTCAAGCTTAACAACCCTCCAATCGAACAACAAATCTAACAAATATACACTCAAATGAGTCTAAATCAACCTATTTAAACTCCAATATTAACAAGAAATCAAGATTCAACCCTAAGCTACCCCATAAAAACCTAACTATGAAAATCCATGGAGAACTTACCTTTATCTTGAAATATTCCTTGAATCTTGTCTTAGAACTTTGATCTTTGTTCAATCTCCAAAAATCTCTCAAGAATCACACTCTCTCTAGTTTCTCTCTCTTTTCTTCTATCTCGGTAAACTATGAAGAATGCCTTGTGTTCTGTCTATTTTTGGGCTTAAAGCCTTGAAAAATCGTTTCATGCTGCCTAGGTGACCAAGCCTTAAATCCCATATGTAGGCATTGTCACGCCCCCTTTCCGGAGACGCGACTGGGTGCTCTCCCGCAACCTTCCTAGGTCACTAGTGTGAACATCCGGGATCAACCGGAAATCCGGCGGCATCTCCCCGTATATCGGAGAGTGCCCACCTATATTAGAAACACAGCAACAACAACATCACACTAGCAACCTAGCAAACGTAGGCCTCGGGCCTCAACCACATGCAATCTTGACCCTAGGCCTCAGGCCATCCACTACCAGCATGCACAAAATGATGGCATCACATATAACTCTACACACAGATTCATATATCATCAAATATATCCATAAATCAACATCCACATCTACATGCAAGCACAACCGTGCCAAATGGTTATATTCTCACAACATAGATATACTACATACAACCACATGCATAGAGTATGTCTCTAGCACCCAATCCTACCCAGGGCCATCCATGTCACGTCCCGCTCACCGATTTGCACCATCGGTACCTGTAACAGTATCTCCTGTGGAAGGAAGAAAGTGAAGGAGTGAGCTAGAAGCTCAGTAGGGTAAAGAAGTAAACATTGATATAGGCAGAACCAAAAGAAAGTAATGCATCAATATGTACCTACCACATGAACGTATACTCAACATTTTCACATCAACATTTACCGGGTTAACCCTTTCGGAGCACAACAACCATAATACCATTGCAACTTAATGTAATATTGCACGGGAGCAAGCTCACCACAACCAACCACTCCTAGGATCATCCGGTTGCGTGAACCTATCACGCTCGCACCTCACAAGGCAAAGTCACTCTCGACCCTACCCTTGTGCGTTACCCCACATGGGGTTCACATGACTCGGTGGTAACAACCTTCACCTTGCCATCCTCCCATGTGGCTTTCAAGTAACCTAAAGGTTCCCGAGTCCCCCATGCATCTCTAATGCATTATGACATGTCATGCTGAATAGATAAGTATATACGAATATCCTATATATTTTACATAACCACCATGATGCATGAACGGAAAATGACAACGTGTTCGTAAATGACGGAACAAAAAATCGGGTCATGCAACATTCAACATCAAACAATAATCCACACAAGGCTCGTTTCTCCTTAGAAGCAATTAAGGCGGAAACACAAACAACGACAACCAATGAAGAATAGAAACGCTATTTAGGCAACAATAATGAATGTTAGATAGAAAGATTGGAAATCCCCTACCTCGTTCCGAGCCAACACACAAATTCTCAAATTTAGGGTTTTAACCCTTGGTTCTCCCAACCTATCGATTCACATCAAATTGAACTCATATAATTAAACCAAAAATTCCATATTATCATATCAATAACAATTTAATCAACAAAATCATAAACACTTACTTTCTCTCTCTAGAAATTCCTCTAAAACACCTTTGTGGCCCAAACGATCCTTCACACCAAAATCACATTCAAACCTACACATAGGTCTAAAATCCAGTCTAGAACAACATATCTAAACCATAGAGTCTAATTCTTCAAGAATCTCACAAAACCTAAAATTCCAAAATTAGTGAAAACTTACCCAAATCACTTGAATCAACCTTGACTCTTCCTTATTTGACTTCAAGGGTCACCAATCCGAAAACCCCAAGCCAAACTCTTGCTAAAATCTCCTTCTCTCTCTTCTTCTCTCTCTCTTTCTTTCTCTAGTCGGGTGTTTCAAGGTGAGTTATGCCCATAAATGTCTATCTCTGCCTCTAAAAACTGGTTTCCCGTCAACCGTCCGGACGCCTTAAGTGGCCGTCCGGACGTCTTAAGTGGCCGTCCGGACGCTTCACTGTTCTCCCATACTCTGCCTACATATGTAGGCTTAATCGTCTGGACGCCTCAATAGAGTGTCCGGACGGTCTACTGTTCACAGGGTCCTTTTTTCCACTCTGCCTCCGTTCTAGCACAAACCGTCCGGACGGTTTGCATTTTCCAGCAACCTAGTTTCCTCAAAATTATTATTCCAAGATTCCGTAAATTACGGATCATCCGTAATTTGACTCAACTTAAATTTTTGGGTCGGGGTTTCACAGGCATGCTATCCTGGGCGATCTTGTGAGCAAACTTTTGTACATGCCTAGGCACCCCTACCTACAAAATATTTATGTAACATGCTGCCTTGGGCGCAAATTTTCACACACCTAGGCACCCTATGACTAGGTGTGTGGAAATTGGCGCCTAGGTGCCTCATGCTTTTTCCCATATTCTTCTCCCCTGCGACTAACTCCTGAATTTCATGCCACCTCAACATAGTGTGAATTTAATGATTCATTAACATCTTACATTTCATATTTTGTGAATAAATAATGAGATGAGAATGTTAATCAAATTGGCTTATCTATTTGTAATCATTTTCCTTAATTTTGAAAAAAGAAAACAAAAGAAAAACATGTGTTGGTGTCACATAAGTTACTAGAACTTTATTGTAAAAAAAATTACCTATGAAAAAATAATTTTAGAATAATCCAGCCCGATGAAACTCTAATCACAATCAAAGTGCTTTAGAGTTGTATCCATGGATTTTATGAATCCCACATCATTTGTTTAATTACATGTTAACAAATGATCACTTAAATCTTCTATAAAACAATAATTTCAAAATAGATTAATTAATCAAGCACTTTAATTACAGTTGACAATCGATCAATAGTTAAATTTTACAAAGAGAATTGCAAAACCATAAACTTTATATCACAATTCAATGAACTACAAACGAAACAATTTAAAACTTCTTTTAGAATGACTAAAATATCAAGGAGAGTTTCCTGTAATTTGTATGAGTCTTTTCCCAAGGCATTTTTTTTAGCCATGTCACAAAGTTAAGAAAGAGTGTCTCTAGTCACTTGCAAAGCCCTCCTCAGCTCTATGACGTGTTCTTCTATATCCTGAAGGTCTTTTTTAGTTTCCTCAAGTTCTTTATCCATCACTATTAGATGATCTTGCAAATTAGCAATGTGTAATTGGGGATTCCATTCATACTTGGTCTGTGGATGCGGAATCATTTTCAAAATTGAAACTTTATCTTTTACTAATCCTTCCTGATATTACAAAAATACCCCCACCAATGGTGCTCCGCCACGTCATATGTGGACCAAAACTCTTCATACCTACCAGACAGTCTCCTCGGTAAGAGTGCACCAGCTGGACCTACCAAGGTGAAAAACAGCTGGATGTGGTCCACAATCATAATGGAAAGAGCCACTTCAACAGTGCTCTCGAGCCCTATATAAGGCTCAGCAAGTTAGGTATTATCCAACTGAATCACAATCTAAACTTTGGCTAAGAGAGAGCTCTAGTCCGAGGAGCTTGTCTGATTGAATACCTACTGACTTGAGCGTCGGAGCGCCAACGCCAGAGGACACCCTCTGGCGCGGCCTTTAGCTCACCTTTGTTTCTTGTGCTCAGCTTCCAGACTGCATAGCTGATCAACTTGGACTGCCATACCTGCCTGGTCGGTAAGCTGCCTTACAGGCTACCTAACTGGTCAACTAAGACTGCTTTGCTCGGCTGATTAGCTCCCTGGAAGGATCTTCGTCTGTGCATTATCGCAGGTCTGACCCTCTGAACGTCTTCTCGGTAGTGACACCTTTTTGACGTCATCAGTTTGGCGTCGTTTGTTGGAACGCCATTAAGTTCCCTTACAATGGTTAGACCTCGAAGAACCAACGATCCTGAGACATCTCACGCCCATCATCTGGTAGATGATGCCGGCAGCAACACTAAGATTATGGGAATCTAGCAAGGCATGAGGTGCCCTTGGATGCACCTCAAGTCCGAGAAGGAGGAAACGTCCAAGCACCACCACAGGAGACAGCTGGTCCTCCCATCAGTGCTGCCCGGTTTAATCAACTCTGCCAACAAGTGCAGCTCCTCACTGAGATGATGATGGCTAACCAGCAAGGCCCACCTTGGACCACCGAAAGGAACGAGGGTGATGGAAACTCAGGTTCTCTAGATTCCAGAAGCAAGAGGAGGGATGAGAACCGAGAGGGAAATTTCAATACCAATAGGAACACCCATTACTCCCACATCAATAATGATGTCAATAGGCACCTTCAAGAGGTAGACCGCAAGCTAGCAGCCCTTCAGGGACGCGGTATCGTTGATGAAATGTGGGACAGTTCCATGACTCCCCTGTCTAGGGATATCCTTGAGACAGACATACCTCGTGACTTCAGGCTCCCCAACCTGGAGCAATATGATGGAAAAAGAGATCCTTATGACCATGTCATGGGATACAAGTCTATGATGGAGTGTCGAGGGGCCTCAGATGCAGTGTTGTGCAAGGCCTTCCCCTCTACACTTATTGGACCTGCTCGGACTTGGTTCATCAACCTTCCTAGGCACAACATTTATAGCTTCCAGGACCTATCCAGGAAGTTTAGTCTCCGATTTGCAAGTGTTAGGAAGCCCAAGACCACCAATCAGGACTTGATGGTGATTGAACACGAGAATGGAGAACCGTTTCGTGACTTCATAGGAAGATTTAACCAGATGTGCCTGGAGATCCCCGACGTGCAAATTGCTGTAGCAAATGCTGCTCTGATCAGGACCGTACGTCATGAGCAGTTCTGCAACTCATTATGCACTGATGCCCCTCAGTCCATGGACGAACTCCTGGCAAGGACTGAGAAATACATCAAGTCAACAGATTCACTGAAGTCTTCTCATTTTGCGATACGAACCTCTCCTGATAGGACGAAAGGCACTGGTGAGAAGGGCCGCTCAGGAGGGGTGGGAGGTAGCCGACCAAGCAATGACAAGAGGTCGGGAAGAGAAGACAACAGGCGAAAAGACCAGTCGTCCAGGAGATTGCAAACTGGTCCGCCACCTAGTCGTTTTAATAACTACACTCCACTGAATGCTCCCCCGAGAACAGTGTTGAATGAAATAGTGGCCTAGAACTTGGTCAAATGGCCAAGGGAGCTCAAGAACCCTGGAGGGAAGAGGAGGTTTCCAGACAAATATTGTAGGTTCCACAAGGACCATGGTCATGATACCGATGATTGTATTCAATTGAAAGACGAGATTGAGGAGTTGATAAGAAGAGGACACCTCAAGAGATACAATGCAAATCGAGAAGAAAAACGAAGGAGAGATAATAAAGAAGATGATGACCATAGAAGGCCACGGAGGAGGGAAGAGTCTCCTCCACATGAGAGAGGCACGGTAGGTGGAGAAAGCACATCAGCTGGGAGAGCATATGCTCGCCTCACTGAACAGCCAACCAAGGGAAAAGGGTCAAGAGGGATGAGGATGTTATCACATTCTCAGAGAAAGATGAGGAAGGTGTTCGAGTCCCTCATGATGACGCCTTGTTAATTGATGCAGTGATCGCCAACTTCAACGTCCTCAAAATCTTGGTAGACAATGGGAGTGCAGCAGACATCCTGCTCTACCACACTTTCAAGGCTATGAAGCTTTCGGAGGATAGGCTAAAGCCGACCTCAGTACCCTTGTATGGGTTCACAGGAGAGTCAGTCATACCAAAAGGAATGATAACTCTCCCAGTCACATTGGGAACACATCTTAGGACAGTGATGCACATGGTGGACATGTTGGTAGTTGATGTGAAGGCTTCACACAATGCCATCATAGGAAGACCACTACTTCACAAGGTGAGAGCTGTTGTCTCAACCTATTGTTTGAAGATGAAATTCCCCAACCCGAAGGGAGTGGGTGAAGTGAAAGGAAATTAGAAGGCTTCCCGGAGCACCTACTTCACTGAACTCAAAGAGAGGAAGAAAGAGAAGATCTCAGTAGGCAGCCTAGATATGAGGGCAGAGGAGCAGGTGTTTAAACCCACTCCAGTAGAGCAACTCAAGAAAGTTGAGGTCATGGCTGGCTCAGGAAGAAACTTTCATATTGGATCTCAACTTGGGGAAACAATGGCCAAGGAGATCACTAAACTACTCTTAGCAAGTGTAGGTACTTTTGCCTGGAGTGCTGATGAGATGCCCGGCATAAGTGCAGAGGTGATAACACATCGACTGAGCATTATACCTGGTGCCCGACCAGTTAAGCAAAAGAGAAGAAACTTTGCTCCCGATCGCCAAGAAGCAATCAAGGAAGAGGTAAGGAAGCTGATGGATGCAGATTTCATCAGAGAAGTCCAATACCCTGAATGGCTAGCCTATGTTGTCATGGTGAGGAAAGCCAATGGAAAATGGAGGATGTGTGTTGATTTCACCGACTTGAATAAATCGTGTCCTAAGGATAGCTATCCACTACCAAAGATTGATCAGCTGGTAGACGCCACCTCAGGACATCAGCTCCTCAGCTTCTTGAATGCTTATTCGGGGTACCATCAGATAAGAATGCATCCCGAAGACCAAGAAGGCACCTCATTCATCACTCCTGAGGGGACATATTGCTATAAGGTGATGCCATTCGGATTGAAGAATGCTGAAGCCACCTACCAGAGGTTGGTGAACCATATCTTCAGAGATCATATAGGAAAGTCCTTGGAGGCCTATGTGGATGATATGGTGTTAAAGAGTAAAAAAGTTGAGGACCACCCTGCTGACCTACGCAAGGTCTTTCATACACTTGATCGGTTTGGGATGAAGCTTAACCCGGACAAGTGTGCCTTCGGAGTGGCATCCGGGAAGTTTCTTGGCTTTTTGGTAACCAGCAGGGGTATTGAGATGAATCCTGAAAAGGTGGAAGCAATCCTGTAGATGGAGCCACCCACAAATGCCAAGGAAGTTCAAAGGCTGACCGGCCGAGCAGCATCACTAGGAATGTTCCTTGCTCGGTCTGGGGACAAATGTAGACCATTTTTCCAGGCATTAAAAAAGGCCAAGGAATTCGTATGGACACCTGAGTGTCAAATTGCCTTTGAAAATCTTAAAGATTATCTAGGCCAGCCTCCTTTACTGACTTGTCCAAGAGAAGGTGAAGTCTTGTACCTCTACCTAAGAGTATCACAACACGCGGTAAGCGCAGTGCTAGTGAGTGAGCAAGACAAGGTGCAAAGACCAGTGTATTACATCAGCAGGATGAGGGTTTGTGCAGAGACAAGGTACTCCCATGCTGAGAAGATTGCTCTGTCACTGATAGTGGCAGCAAGGAAGCTGAGACCTTGCTTCCAAGCACACTCGATAATTGTCCTGACTGACCAGCCACTAAAACAAGTCCTCCAAAAGCCAGACACTTCAGGAAGATTAGTGAAGTGGGCTATTGAATTGGGAGAGTTTGACATTCAGTACCAGCCAAGGAAGGCTATGAAGGCCCAGGCCTTAGCTGATTTTATAATTGAATGCTATAGAGAGCCCAACCAGGACATTGCCTCCACCGCATCTCAACAATGGCAATTGTTTGTGGATGGATCATCCAACCAAGAAGGCAGTGGTGCTGGCATTCTCCTGCTTGGCCTGGGGGGCATGACCATAGCACATTTCTTGCAATTCAATTTTAAAGCCTCGAACAACGAGGCAGAGTATGAGGCTGAACTACGCCTTGCAGAGCAGCTGGAAGTTAAAAATTTGATCGTTCATAGTGACTCACAGCTGGTCACCGAGCAGATCAAAGGAGAATATGAAGCCAGAGGACCAAGTATGATTAGATACTTGGCGAAAGTACAGGAACTGATGGAGAGGATACCGAAGGTGGAGGTCAGACAAATACCTAGAGGGGAGAACTCAATGGCCGACGTGTTAGCACGATTGGCGTCTGCATCCTCAGTACAGGTACCTACTTCAGTTCAAGTGGAGATACTCCCGCAAAAAAGCATCGAAGTACAAACTTTGATGGCGGATATTGATGTCGGTCATGAGCTGAGTTGGAAGGATCCGATCAAGAAATACTTGGAGGATGGAAGTTTGCCTCAAGATCGCAACCAGGCAAAAAGCCTCCGAAAAAGAACAGCTAGATATACCTTGATCCAGGGAGAGGTGTAACGAATGATGAGTTACTGCTGAACAACCTTGATCTCCTAGAAGAGACCAGGGAGAATGCAAGAATCTGGACTGCTGCCTATAAACAGAGAACAGCTCAGTACCACAACAGGCGAGTAAAGAAGAGAAGTTTCTCCATTGGAGACCTTGTGCTAAGAAAGGTAGCTGCTACTGGAAAGCATCCAGGTAAGCTACGTGAAACTTGGTAGGGACCCTACCTAGTTGTGAAACTCCTGAAAGAAGGCACATACAAAATCGAAGATCCAAAGAGGCCCGGGGATATGAGACCCTGGAATGTGGATAATCTTCGAAGATACTATGCGTAATGCTTCATTGTAACACATGATAGTTTCTAGTTCTGTGCATATCTGCTTTTCAGTTTTGAACATGCAGGAAGGAATAAAAGTTCAGGTCTCTTTCCCAGAATAAAGCATCGCAATGTAGGAGAAGGCTTTGACCTGGACAAAATGCAAACTTAGCCAAAAAATTGGCTAAGTATCAATGCCATACCGACCAGCGTCACAAGATGACCAGACTAAATCAAATTTCCCAAAAAGAGGAAATGAAAACACTATAAGCCTGGTCGACCTACCGACCAGGATAGTATCTACACAACAATGAAGACTTAAGACCCCAATAAATAGGGTCTAAGAGCCACAGTCGGCCTACCGACCAAGATGGCGTCCCAAATTCAAGATATTCCTAAAAGGAAAGAAAAGCGCCACTGTCGGCCTACCGACGAAGATGGCATTCCAATATTCCTAAAAGGAATGAAAAGCTTCCATGAAAGCAAGAAGACGCAAAGACCCTGGGAGGCCTACCGACCAGGGAAGTATCTTCATCCTCTGAAATACTTAAGAAAATTTGAGACTTAAAAGTCCAAAAAATACAAGAAGGCCGGTCAGCTTACCGACCAGAAAGGCACGATGACAATCAAATATAAACAACAAATATATGTAAGTATATAATATGCATTACCGAGCAGTCATGAATTTTGATTTCATTAAAATTCAAACAGGTTCATTACAAGTTAAGAGCAGAGCAAAAAAAAAAAAAGGGGGCTAAGCCCATACAAGAGAAGGCCTAAGAATCTAAGGCAGGAACTCCAGAGCCAGACTCCTCGGCAGTAGGCTCATTGGCTGGAAGAGCTGGAGGTATCTCCTCGGTTGTCTCCGCAACTGGTTGAGGAACTTGGTTTAGTGCTTCCTGGTCAGCTCCCAAGTTCTCCTCTTCCACTACTTCAACCTCCTCATCAGAGATCTCCTCCTCAGAGAAATCCATCTCGCCAAGCCCTCCCTTCCTCCTCTGCTCAACCTTCCTGAAGGCTTCTAGGATCTCCTCCTTAGACTCCTCAAGATGATCCCTTCCCATGAGAGAAGGGCACAATGGAGTAAGGATGGAAGAGTCCAGACCAGCCTTGACGAGCAGCTTCCTGGACTCCTTGACACCACCGTGAAAGCCATAGAAGCCTTCCTCCCTCAGGGCAGCCTTGAACTCCTCGGATTCCTTGAACTTCTGGATTGTCTGCCGCTCGGCATCGCCAAAGAGTCGCTGATAGGTCTCCTCGGCATTCTTCAGCTTGCGCTCTAAGGAGACCGTCCTCTCCTTCAGTTCTTTTCGCTGCCGAGCAACCTTCTCCAGATGAGCGGAGTAAGACTGCTGCATCTCCTCCATCTCGGCCTTCACCAAGTTGAGCTCGTTCTTGACCTTGGTAGCTCTCTCCTCGGCAGCATCAACTCTCTCTCATTGAATTGTCTCCTCGTAAGCAAACCGAGCAATGCCGGAGGGTAGAGCAGAGAGGTGGACAACAGTCTGAAAAGGAAAAAATGAGTTAGAAAAAATTTATCAAAAAGAAGGGTTACCGAGCTGAGGAGAAGAAAGTCGTACCTGCATGAAGAGGCAGTTCATCTGAGTCAGATGCTCCATAGCTGTCAGACTAGACACCCTGTCATAGTCTGCAGGAGTAGGCAAGTGCTTCAGCATCTCGGTAGCCACTTTCGGGTTGACTACCCTATCAGTCTGACTGACATCCCATTCTGGAGCATGCCGAGCAAAGTCTTCCTCGGCAATTGGTCCCAACAGGGGATCATTTACCTGCCGAGGAATATGTGAGGCCACTGACCGAGGAGTACCTATCCTAGGAGAAGGAGCAGTTCGTGTTACTGTAGTAACCGAGGTGGTAGCTCCAGTGAGGCCAATCTCAGACGCCATAGTCTCCCCTGTGGCCCCCACATGTGGCCTCTTGGGGTCCTTACCCTTGCTACTTTTCTTCCTCTTCTGTTGCCGAGGAGCAGGGGCAGCGTTCATCGCCATGTACTCAGACAGGTCGGCCATATCTGCAAAGCATGACCACAAGTCAAGTGAATACCGATCAGTAATGATGGATAAAATAGTTGAAAAATCAAAAATATGCAAACCTTGCCGAGATCCGTAACAAAATTTAGACACCGAGAAGTCCTCTGGACTGAACTTCATGTCGGTATCAGCCCCAAAGACAAGGAGCTCCTTCCAGGCATCATACAATTTTAACTCATCGCCCTTCAACTGCGGAGGAACTCTTACAAGAATTTATGAATTTTTCCATCTCTTGATGGACTGGTTGTACAGAGGAATCTTAAGCCCTGGCTTGAGTTTTAGATAAAAGAGGCCAGGTGAGTTCGGTAAATGACACAGAAGAGAAAGGTGTTGAATGACCGAGGAAGAGATACCGAGATGGTATCTGTGAGAGAGACAAACAATGTTGGCCAGAAAGTGCCAAGAGTTCGGTGCTAGAATGGTGGGAGAGAGATTGAACCGACGAAGAAGGCTGGTTATGGCTGGTGGGAAGGGAATCCTAGCACCTGCTTGGAGTGACCGAAGTGAGATAGCAAACTCACCTCTCCTAGGTCGAAAAGGAGACTCACCCTCACCCACACGTCGGTATGGAAAGGGCAGACCACACTTGGCCACCACCTCGTCAATGTAACTTTTGGATAGGTCACAGGAAAGGTAGGTCGGTTCAGGGATGCTGTCATCGGTACCTCCACCCCTCTCATTAGGAGGAGGTAGGTCATGAGGGGCATACTCTACAGAATATTCTACCGAGGAAGACTCTACAAAATTGCATTTCTTTAAGGGAGGAATTGTTTGGGTAATAACTACCTCATCGGTAGAGGTAGTTGCTCGGTCACTACCTGAGGTAGAAGTTGAAAGCCCAGATATAGAAGAAGTACTTAAACTAGAAGAAGACATGGCTTACCTAGAAGATTGCTCGGTATGTCAGAAATTTGAGAATTCACAATGGATCAGTATGAAACTTGCTCGGTATGTGCAACTGCTCGGTAATCGCTCTCAAATCTTGTGAAAGATGTGGAATGATGAGGTCCCTGAGTCCTTTTATAGCAAAAGACTAACCTCATATCAACGGCCAGAAACAGATGGCCAATGAGCCACGCAGTAAATGGACCGTTGATCTAAAGGTTTGAGCTGTCATCTCCTCATTTATAAAATGACATAATTACTCCTCTCATCGATCTGCGCAGAGCGACGCCTCGATAAGGGAGTTGGGGGGCAACTGATATTACAAAAATACCCCCACCAATGGTGCTCCGCCATGTCATATGTGGACCAAAACTCTTCATGCCTACCAGGCAGTCTCCTCGGTAAGAGTGCACCAGCTAGACCTACCAAGGTGAAAAATAGCTGGATGTGGTCCACAATCATAATGGAAAGACCCACTTCAACAGTAGTCTCCAGCCCTATATAAGGCTCAGCAAGTCAGGTATTATCCAACTGAATCAGAATCTAAACTTTGGCTAAGAGAGAGCTCTAGTCCGAGGAGCTTGTCTGATTGAATACCTACTGACTTGAGCGTCGGAGTGCCAACGCCAGAGGACACCCTCTGGCGCGGCCTTTAGCTCGCCTTTGTTTGTTGTGCTCAGCTTCCAGACTGCATAGCTGATCAACCTGGACTGCCATACATGCCTGGTCGGTAAGCTGCCTTACAGGCTACCTAACTGGTCAACCAAGACTGCTTTGCTCGGCTGATTGGAAGGATCTTCGTCTGTGCATTATCGCAGGTCTGACCCACTGAACATTTTCTCGATAGTGACACCTTTTTGACGTCATCACTTCCACATTCAATATTTTCCCTTTTAAATCTCCCTTTCTTAGAAGAGGAATTCCTAGTAAATGTGAAGAACTCATGGTTGAATGATCTTTTTGATTTCTTTTCTTCTTCCAGACTTTACTTTAGTTGTTTCCTTTTGTCTCCCTTTCACGTCTATTTAAAGCAAGAGGAGATAGAACGTCTTCCCAATAGACTATTTAATTCCTACTAAGACTCGACTTACGAAGCTTTATTCAACTATAGATTTAACAGCTACGATTTATCTAAATTAACTAAATTATTTTTGGGATACGAGAAATTATAATTTTTTAACTCCACGATACCTATTTTGCCCTTAAGGGTTTTAAAACAAAAAAAAAATCAACTAGATCCGTCATTATCCATCTATTAAATGCAACACGTGGGAGAAAAATCCCACTTGTTATCACCAATACTCAATTGTTTTTCCAATATTTTATACTCTACTATTTTTATACGATCTTCAGAAATAGAACCAACTTCACGAGTTTACCTCCAATTGAATATGCATAAAATAGAATGACTCAAAATCTACATCAAGTCCACAACCACCCACTCCTTATTCGATTGAGTTCCAACCAATCAACAATTGCCCACTTCAACATTGGACGAAACTTTAATAACAATCAAAATACAAAAATGTTATACAACCCAATTTTTAGTAGCCCAACTCAACCCAAGTATACATGGCACTCCATGTAGGTGGGTCATGTTGGACTTTTACAAAAATCAATTAAGCACATTTTTATTTATTTTTTAATAAATGAAATTTCAAAACATTTTTTCTCTAAAAATACATGTTAGATTTTGAAAAAAATGACATTTTCAAACTTAGCGGGTAAAAATCTTTCTAATAAAACTCATTGTCAATAGTTTTTATTGCGTTTTTTTTCAATTATATTATTTTTAAAAACAATGTAATTCATATATATGATGAGTAAAATGTTTATTCGAGTTGAAATTTGGTTACACTATGATAATATAATATATATATTTGTTATTTTCTTTTTATTTTTATTGAAATTATGTTGGGTACCCTAACCTGTTAAGTTTTAGTACTTAGAGTTTAGCACTTAGGACATTTAGGATTTTAGTAGCAAATCCGAGCTTTTTAGGATACAATATGAAAATATGATACATAAGCCCATTAGGGTTTAGTGAATTCGTTATTCTTGGGGTTTATAACACTTATTGTTTAGGTTACCACATGAAAATCCAATAAATGAGCCCGTTAAGGTTTAGCGAATTTGTTTCTCCTAGGGTTTAACACTTATTGTTTAGGTTACAGTATGAAAATCGATATACGAACCCATCAGTACCTATAAATAAACACTGAAATCTACGTAATTTACGTATTAGTACAAAAAATAATGTAATTAAAAACAATGTAATTAAAAACAATGTAATTAAAAACAATATAATTAAAAATAACTGAATAAAACCTATTGATGATGGATCTTGTTGGATAGATCTTTACTTGTTGATTCTGAATATGTAATTTTTTTCTAAATCTAATATGTATTTTAAGAGATAAGTATTTTAAAATTTCGTTTAAGAAAAAAAACAAAAAAATGTCCTGTGACATTTCAAATAAGATATTTTAATATTTTATATTCTAAAATTGTAATTTTTCATGTCATACGCTTACAAAGCATGTCATGTAGACTTGAGCTAATGTTGGGTTACAAAAACTTGAGCTATTTAGCACCACTCATCAAAATAATACGATAAATAAAATATCTCTACTTCTTTTATGAAAGGAAACAACACATTCACACTAATTTGACAGAATTAAACTACTAATAAACAAAATTAATAACATGTACAATTTATAATAATCTTACAAATAACCCACTTAGTTAAAAATAGTCAAATAGTGGTTTGAAACAACAGTAATGATAAATGACCCAAGACTAAATAGCTTATATTGTTTCATTATATTGGGTCGTTAGGCCCGCATGAACAAACTTTTCGTAACCGAGGATAGGATAAGATGAGATAAAACTCAATGTGTGTTTTCATGATGCGGGTCCAACCTGTCTCAATTATTTTGCGCCTTTTTCTATCGTTATTTTTCTTTTAACAACATCTGCCTAAAAATGATGTCGTCTTTGTGCCTTTATCTTTGTTTTCACTTCCTCTCAAGCGAAGATGATTGCTTCCTCTGTACTCATACGACGTCATCATCGTCATCGTTCCTACACTGCCTCAACAAGAATATATCCATCTTGCTTCCTTCATTTCTGCAACCATTTCTTCATAGGAAAACGGTGATTTTATCTTCCTTGCTTTATTCAGAGATCAACACTATTTCCACCCCACAAAATTCCAAGTTCACCCCAATTTTCTCCTAAACAGTGAATCTTACTACACCCCGCCCATCCCTATCCGGTTGTCACTGTTCTCCACTCCTCCGCTCATCCATTGACAAACTCAACTCTTTGTCGACTCTGTACTAGCGGGCCTAGACGTGGAGTCGATAGACTTCGAGGCGGAGGAAGACGACCTCATGGATGAAGATTTGGATGTGGAGGCGGCAAGCTCTCCACGAGCACAACTTCCAAAGCTCAAGTCTGCCATTACTAGTGGGGCTGCCTCATCCTCTACCCCTGAGAAGACTATAGACCGTGGTTTTAGAGAGGAGGTTGATGTCGACCGTCATGGCTTCTCTATTTTCTTTGTGGAGCATTATGCTCTTCTCCTTTCTTGTTTGTATGAGTTTGTATACTACTAGAGGATCTTCATTTGTTATTATTGTGTTTGTATGGTCTGGTTCTCTCTCTGAATCGGGTTATTCACAGGGTTGTTAAGCCATCGAGTCCTCTAGGGTTGATCAACCCTCATCCAAGAGTCTAGATCTCATTAATTATACGAAGGAGCCCCTTTCATAAGGAAGATGAGAGGTAATGAAGTCAACCAAAATTGCAAGGACGAAATGAGGGGTTACAAAGTGGAGGAGTTTGAAAGGTGGCGATGGAGCGATTGTTGGATTGTGGTCGGAGATATAGGGTGTTCTATGTAATATCTAGAAAAATGTGTTTTGGATTGAACTTAGAAAGATTATAATTTTTATTGGGATTTTTTTAGAATGGAGTAAACTTGTAAAATAATGGGGTGGAAATAGTGCGCATCTTATCCAAATGTGTACTAGTGATTGGGTATTCAGTAATGCGGGCCCATTGCCAATATAGTTCGTGCGCGATAGAAAAAGAAATTAGAAAAAGGAAACCTACTACCCTTGGTCTGCAGTCTTGGTCTGCGACCTTCTATAATGAGTTCTACAAACTACAGTCTTGGTCAGTTGGTCTGCGATTTTCGACCCTCATTGCGCCTGTTGTACGAAGTTCGATCCTTGTCTGCGGCTGCTCTACGAAGTTCGACCCTTAATTGGTGAGTAGCCGCTGTTCTATGATTTATGTGTTATGAGTCCCTCTTTTGAGTTTTGAATTGAGGCTTGAGACTGGTATGGGGTGATTTTTTTCTTGAGACTTGAGACTGGTATGGTATTGAGGTTCGTAATGATTCAAAAAAAGTTCAAGGTAAATTTTGTACTAAAATATGCTATTGGGTTTACTCTATTTGGTGTTGCATTATGTTCTTATGAACTTTATGGTCATTATTTGATCATGTCTTGGTATTGGTATTTTGAGAATTATACTGATTCGATTTTACATCCCTTCTCCAATGTTACGATTTAACTACCATGATCCTATCCCATGGCTATTCTTTGGTGCTTATGGAAGAAAAGGAACATGAGAACCATTGACAATATTGAATCCTGTCTATGTTCTTATTTTGTGCTAAATTAAAGCTTTGGTGCTCTTGTAATAATCTTCTTGAAGTTTGATAAGTTACTCAGCTTGATTACAAGAAGAACAAGAGATAAAGAGAAGAGAGTTTGATCACTTCGAGGGGATTCAACCTCCAAAAATGCCAAAGGCAATATTTTCTTCATTCATCCCTATCCCAGACAACAATTACACCCTAAATAACCCCCAAGGGTAGCAGCGGAAATACACAAATACACATAAATGAAATACAGAAATACAGATAATTATAACTAAAGTAGGGCCCAAAATCTAGGATCCTAACAATCCCCAATCCTTAAACAAGCCTTGTCCTCAAGGCTGAGCTGCTAGAAAATCTGGGAAGCGTTCCTGGACAGAGCTGTAAAACTCCCAAGTAGCATCCTCTTGAGGGAGATTAGCCCATTGAATAAGAACTAGGGTGACAACATGGTTTTTGTGCTTAACCAACTTACGATCCAAAATAGCTTGCGGATAAAAGTGAATCCCCCATCTGAATTAAGGTCCGGCAGATGATGTTGGGCAACAGCATGGCTACCAAGCTTCTTCTTCAAACATGAGACATGGAAAATAGGGTGGATCTTAGCATCACTAGGCAGAGCCAACCTGTAAGCTACTGGTCCCACACATTCCAGCACATTGTAGGGACCATAAAATCTCGGAGAGAGTTTGGCCGAGCTCCTAATATTGACTGAAGCTTGCCGATAAGGTTCGAGCCGAAGGAACACCCAATCACCAACCTCAAAGCTCTGCTCACTACGATGCTTATCAGCCTGCTGCTTCATGCGCGCCTGGGCATCCACTAAATTCTGTTTTAGTAGTTTCAAGGAACGTTCTCTGTCGTACAAAGCTCGGTCTACTTGATGCACATTGGTAGAACCTTGAATATAAGTGGGAATAACTGGAGGAGCCTGCCCATAAACAATTTCATAAGGAGTAATTTTGGTGCTCGAATGGTAGGTGGTATTATACCACCACTCTGCCCATGGGAGCCAACATAGCCATCATTTGGGGCGGGCACTAGTGAAACAGCGCAAATAGTTCTCCAAGCAATAATTAACAACCTCGGTCTGCCCATCAGATTGTGGGCGATAGGAAGTGCTCATGTTCAAATGTGTGCCAGATAAGCGGAAGAGTTCCTTCCAAAAATTGCTAGTAAACACCTTGTCCCTGTCACTAACTGTGGACTTTGGTAGGCCATGCACCTTGACAATATAATTAACAAAAACTTGAGCCACAGAAGAAGCAGTATAGGGATGAGATAGAGGACAAAAGTGCGCATACTTGGAAAGTCGATCCACCACAACGAAGATGGTAGTTTTGCCCTGCGACAAGGGAAGTCCATCCACAAAATCCATAGAAATATCAGTCCAGACTTCAGTGGGGATAGGCAATGGCTGGAGCAGTCCGGGACTGGCCACGGTTTCTCCTTTATTGCGCTGGCAAGTTTCACACTCAGCTACAAATTTTTTAATTTCTTTCTTCATGCCCTTCCAATAGAAATTGATAGAAATGCGCTTATAGGTCCGAAGGAATCCGGAGTGGCCAGCTCCTGCAGTGGCGTGATATTCTGCGAGTAAGATACATTTTTGTGCTGAATTGGCAGCAAGAACCAAGATCTCTTTATACCGAAGGTCTCTACCATCCCAACTATAGTAAGGCACGTTACAAGAACCAGATTGCAGTTTATGAATCAGTATTTCGGCCGCAGCATCCTGTTGTACTTCCCTTCAAATCGCATCAACATTGGAGCAACTGGGCATCAAAATTGCAGCTAAGGCCGAATGTTCTGGAAGGCGGGACAGAGCATCCGCAACTACATTTCAGCCCCTCTTTTATAAATAATTTTATAGTCATAGCCAAGCAATTTAGAGACCCATTTTTGCTGTTGTAAGGAGTTAATTCGCTGCCCAAGAAGATATTGCAGACTCTTATGGTCTGTCCAAATTTAAAAACGCCTCCCGATTAAATAAGGTCGCCATTTAGTAACCTCATGGACAAGAGCCATCATTTCTTTTTCATAGACAGATAAAGCTTGATGAGAGTGAGACAAAGCCTTACTTGCAAAAGCCAAGGGTCTACCATCCTGCATTAGAACCGCACCAATTTCGACACCGGAAGCATCGCATTCAACCACAAAAAATTTGTCAAAATAAGGTAAAGCCAACATCGACGTGGATGACATGGCAACCTTCAACTCAGTGAAGGTAGTCTCGGCTGCAATGTTCCACTGGAAGGCATCCTTCCGCAATAATGAAGTAAGGGGAGCACTAATTTTATCGTAATCCTTGACAAATTTCCGATAGTAGCCCGTAAGCCCTAAAAAACCTCTTAGGGCCTTAACGGTTCGAGGTCTTGTCCACTCTACCATGGCTTGGATTTTTTTTGGATCCGCGGCTACTCCATCCCCTGAAATTGAGTGGCCAAGGTACTCCACCTGTGAAGAACCAAAACAACATTTAGATTGCTTGACATATAAGCGATGCTCCCGCAGCACAGTGAGAGTATGGCGGAGATGAAGCAAATGGTCCTCTAGCGAAGGGCTGTAGACCAAAATGTCATAAAAAAAAACAAGAATGAATTTACGCAAATGCGGACAGAAGATGTCATTCATTTAACTCTGGAACGTCGATGGCGCATTGGTGAGACCAAATGGCATCACGAGAAATTCATAATGGCCATCATGGGTGCGAAAAGCAGTTTTAGGGACGTCGCATGCACTAACACGGATCTGATGGAAATCGAAATGGAGGTCGAGCTTTGAATAATATCTTACCCCTCCTAATTCATCCAATAGCTCATCAATCATACAAATTGGATATTTATATTTAACAGCGATGCAGTTTAAAGCTCTATAATCAATACACATGCGCCAAGACCCATCTTTCTTCCGAACCAACAGCACTGGGGAAGAATATGAATTGGTACTAGGCCGAATTATTCCCACAGCGAGCATTTCTTGAACAATCCTCTCAATCTCCCCTTTTTGCACGTAAGGGTAGCAATATGGCCTCGCATTAGTAGGAGCACTGTCGGGAATTAGAGGGATGCAATGATCGTGGGAGCGCTGAGGCGGCAGCCCTTGAGGGGTAGCAAAAACATCACGAAATTCAGATAGGAGCCCATTTAATTGAACAGATGGGACCTCCTCCTTAAGTGGCTCAGTTTGGCTCAATAACTGCAAGATTATACCATGTTGCCCCTTCTGTAAAATTTGTTCCATCCAATGATTGCTAACCGCAGTCACATCCCCATAGCTATCGTCCTTGATAACAAAATGCTGGCCCTTCACAACAAACTTCATAATTAATTTTGAAAAATTCCAGGTGATATCCCCTAGTGTTCGTAACCACTTGGCGCCTAACACCAAGTCGCAGCCATCGAGAGGCTGCAAGAATAAATCGGTGGTAAACTCCTGGTCTTGCACCATTATGTGAACATTAGAATATTTGCCTGTACTAGTTAAGGTGCGGCCATCTGCAACTTTGACCGTAAAACAGGCAGATTTTTCAACCAGGTAGGGAAAGCGGGATACAATTCGATCATCTTAAAAATTATACGTGCTGCTGGTGTCGATCAGAATGTTAACTTTCTGACTTTTAACAAGCCCCTCAACACGCATTGTTTGTGGAGTAGAATGGCCAGCCAAGGCATGTAAGGATATTGCAGCTGAGTCTTCAACATCAACCCCTACCGAAATATCCTCTGGCTCACTATCAACTACAACGTCATCAATGGAATCAAGAGTTTCAACAGGCTCGATCATCAAGATGCGCTTTTGCTTACAAATGTGGCCACGGTGCCACTTTTCGTCACAATGCCAACACAACCCCTTAGCTATACGTTCCTAAACCTCCTCGTGGGTGAGTCACCGTGTGTTCCCATTACGAGAATTGGAATTGCTGGGACCACTGGAATGACTAGGTGCCACAAACTACTTGCCCCCTGGTTTAGGTGCTCGGCGAGTCTCATCACTCAACCGCTCCTCATGAAGCCTAGGGAACGAGATAGCTGCAGCCATGGTGCGAGGTTTACAGGCTTTAACCTCTTGACAGATATCCTTCCGCAACCCAAGCACAAACGTGCCCACCAACTGTTTCTCGCTCTAATCACGAGCGCGATTCGACATGCGCTCAAAGCAACCCTGATATTCCAAGACCGTAGTGGTCTGCTGGATCTTAGCCAATTCACCATCCACATTCTCATACTCTGATGGACCAAACCGTACCAACATCCCTTCAACAAATTCAGCCCAAGTCAGAATACCACGACGTGATTCAAACCAGTCATACCATTGGATAGCATCGCCGTCCATGCTGATGACAGCAATTTCAACCTTTTGAACCTCAGGGGTGCGATAAAATCGGAAGAATTTCTCGGCACGGGAGATCCAACCCATAGGGTCACCACCCCCTTCCCACCGCGAGACTCAACCTTCAGATGGGGAAAACAGGGGTCATCAATACCGGTCCGAGCAGGACGAGCATCCGGATAGTAGATCCAGTACCGGGATCGAATATAGGGCGATCACTAAGAGCTTGAGAGATGGACGCCTGGAGAAGCTCATAGAGTTGGTCAAACCTGGAGTAAAAATGGGAAACCAGTTTCGCCTCAAGTGCAGAAGAGTCTGAAAGGGGGGGTAGAGTCAGCCGAAGCCATAGCAGAAGCAGAAAGAGGAAGAAGACCACGCGCGTTCGACTGATTGAGCGTCAAGGGCATTCAGAAGAGAAGAACCTCCCTCTGATACCAAATGATAAGTTACTGAGCTTGATTACAAGAAGAACAAGAGATAAAGAGAAGAGAGTTTGATCACTTCGAGGGGATTCAGCCTCCAAAAATGCCAAAGGCAATATTTTCTTCATTCATCCCTATCCCAGACAACGATTACACCCTAAATAACCCCCAAGGGTAGCAGCGGAAATACACAAATACACATAAATGAAATACAAAAATACAGATAATTATAACTAAAGTAGGGCCCAAAAGCTAGGATACTAACAAAGTTATATGTATTGCCTCCTTGTAACTGTGGTACACCAGCTTGGTGCCTTTGAATAAAATTCTTTTCCAAATAAAACAATAAAAATGCTCCCTAGTGTGATTACAACTATGACTAGTAGTTGGTCTCTCGTATATGGTAGCAGTTAGGCATCATTCATAGTTTTCTTTATTTGAAGTGGGATTAGTGCTGTTTTTATCTTGAACAACTTTTATGGTTGATGAAAATGTCCTCATTTCTACAATACAGATTATTTTTAGTGCATTAAGTTTGTCTTTTCTAATTGTCAGCTTCTTGTTTTCGTACATTGTTTGTGAGCCTACTTCAATTTCCTGCGAGAAGGGGCTGTTGAAAGTCCACATTTTTTGCTATACTTTTTATTTAGACAATTTCCAGTGAAGTTGTTGATAGGGATTGATATAGTCGGTCGAAATGGAAACAAAGATCTCAAAGGAATTGGATAGTAGTTGTGGAGTTGTGCTCGGCTTGAAGAGAAAGCGAGCATCTCACTCCGCAGCATATATTGATGGATGCAACAGCCGGCTTATGAGCTGTGGATACATTTCTACAAGAGTTTTGTGTTGCTATTATTCGAATTTCCAAAGAAGTGGGATTCCAAAGCGTATTATGTTGTACCAGAATGGTGAATGGGCTGATTTTCCTCAAGATCTCATTCGATTGGTTAAGAAAGACCTTGAAGCAAAGAAGGCAGTTGTTGAGGTGGATATGCATGGTGATCTTTATGTACTGGATTTCCTTCATGTGTTTCGTTTGGACTTTAAAAGAGGTCTGCAACAACCGATTGCTTGGATTGATGAAGCACATGGCTGCTACTTTCCTGAGATTTATGATGATGCTGATGAGTGTGACTGCTGCAATCATCAATGTGGGAAGGATCACGAGCCTTCATATGCGGGTGCCCATGAGATCAAGCTGCAGCTTGAAATCGACTTAAATGGAGAATCTAAATTAAAGGAATGCAATGGGGAGTCAGATAATGTTATTGAGGAGATTCAAGGTGCTTGCAACATGAAGTCTAATGCAAAAATTATTGAAATTCTTGAGACAAATAAACAGATGAAGGAATCTATTGCCATTGGAGCAGTATCTGCTAATGAAAAGTTGGATTCTGATATTGTTCAAAAAATGTTTCTTGATGGTATGACGCCTTCGTGTGGTGCACAAATACATGATTTATATTGCTGTTCTAGTGCTTCAATGCCAGCTCGTTTAGAGCTTTTTGAGAAGCAGGCTGAAATCACAAAAAAGTATCGTGGAGATGCAAATGTCCGCTATGCTTGGCTTGCTTCCTCTAGAGAAGCATTGTCTACGATCATGATGTATGGGTTTGGGCCCTTTGGGCATTATGGAAAATTTATAACTACGTCAAAGTATGGCATTGGTGTTCATCTTGCTGCAGCAAACTGCTCGGGTGCCAAGTTTAGCTCTTCTTTTTATTCTATCTATGCCATTTACTGCATAAAAATTGCGATTATATTACCCAAAATTAATTAATCTTCATGGGTAGGTCGCCAAGCAGATTAGTACAGATGATCCTTTCTTTTATGCTGCCTACCTTGGAACTTCAGAAAATTGTCCTTTGAAAAGATTCAAGACTAAAAGGAGGCCCTGCTCCTGAGCAATGTGTTGTTCATTCGTTGATCTGAGCATGACCATTTTATCTTCATGGTTGACTCATTTTTTGACAGATCAAAAAATGTGCAATGAAATGCATTATTTTCAGATTAAATTGGAGTGATCATGACATACATGCGTCAAACGATCTTACTAGTTATTTGGTTTTTATTTTGATACATATCCATGATGAAATCTTCGTGCTAAACTTCAAATCCTCATCGCTGAATGTTGCCAGGGGCATGCTGGCCTATGATTATCTTCATTATTATTATAACATTCTTTTAGTCAATTACATACGAAAATTTGAGTTCATATTATTTTTCCTTGTGTTACGATGTGCTATTCATTTGTATTTGATACTGTGATGTGAGGTTTCAACTTTTGATTTGTTGACAGTGTGGATTATTGTGATGATGATGAAATTGGTGTGCCATACTTTTTATTTTGTCGTGTTATATTGGGTAATATGGAGCGGCTTTGCCCTAAGACCCGACAGACAGTTCCATCCCAGTAGCGAGGAATTTGACAGTGGAGTGGATAATCTTCAGAATCCGAGGCATTACGTAATCTGGAATATGAATGCCAATACTCGCATTTATCTAGAATTTTCTGTTGGTTTCAAAGTCTTTTCCAAGGCTGAAGGTGATTACTTACCTTTCTTTGTCTGAATAGCCACATTTACCCATTTTTTGTTGGATTAAAGTTAGCTTGAAATCTCCTCATTTATTTTTGATTTCCAGACCTTTGTTGTATCCGTTATACGAAAGAACACAAGTTGATGATAATAATGAACATGGTTTATTAAGCTCACAAGTTCATGACTTTTCCTTGCCATATGAATTTGTTTAGCAGTGTCTGTTCATTTTCTGAATTTCTTTGTGGAACACTCTTTAGCACCTGCTTTCTTCTACTCGATGTGTTCTACAGGTGATCTGGTTGGAAGTGAGAGCAAGAATTCAGTTTCAGGGGTTACTATGCCCTCTCAATGTTGTCAGGAAAATATACAATTCAACTCCTCTGCTGTCAATTTGGTGAGTGTCCAATTTTAATGCATATCGTGTGGCGTCATTGAGCTAATACGAGACATCATAGTTATGACCCTTTTCTGGGTTATTCTATCATAAATTGTACATTTAAGTATCAGACTTAGATTGCTCAGATTATGTACATTTTGTAGGCCTTTGTTTGCTGATTATTAAATTAGCTGACCTGAAGTTGCAGATGAGTCTAGGGCCCTTAGATTCTGAAGTTTCAATTTGATACTCATAAAAAAGTTCATTTCATTTTTATTTCCACGCTTTGAATAGGTTATTGGCGTGTTAGAATTGTGCAATAAGTGATGATTTATTAATCAGATAGCACTGACTATTTACTATTCACTATGGTGAGACATGATAATTTAATTCTAGAAATTGATGATGTTGCACAAAATAGGTTGTCAACTATGTCTCTGCTAGAATTGTAAAGACATTTAGAACCTTTTACTTATGTTCCTACTTGCACACAATTGCCTCATCTTTCACTACTAGGCAATTGACACTGAAAAGAGAAAAATGTGAATAAAAGGTATGTTGCATTATTCTTGTAGTGATTGCAGCTGTTGAATCATGAAAAAATTGGGGAGCATTTACTAGGCAGTTTACTATCATGATACAATCTGGATAGTGCAAAATTATGGTATTTTTTCCCCAAAATTCCATGGCTGTTGGATGTTTAGATGATCAAGTATGGTATTATCAGCTACAATGGCTTTAAGATCTAACATTATTCCTATGTCATTTTCTCATTGATAGAACTATCAGTTTCATCATACTGTCAATTCATATGCAATTGTGCAAGTTTACTTATTTAGTTATGGAAGTTATTAGCTTTTTCTATGGTAGCATGCATAGTGATAGAGTTGCATGGGCACAACCTAGAGGTCACTGGTTATTATTATAAATAGTCTCCACATATTATGTAGTGGTAAAGTATGAGTTCATTAAGTTTGAACCGACTCCGTCTATTGCTTGAGTCTTGTGCATGAGAGTAACTGTTTATCTTTTCGGCATACTAGGGCGCCCCTTGCAAGTGTCGTGATGCATTGGCTCCCAGATGTGGTGAGACAGAGGCAAGGGTTCCCTCACAATGGATGGGTAGGAGTAAAGAATCTAGTCAATGATTAGAGGATTAGGATGTGCACTTGGAATATGAGGTCATTTGTAAACTGAACTAATTGACATCATGATTAGATGTATGGTTAACATAACGGAAGATGTAGAGATAAAAATAAATAAATAAATAATGACGATAGGATCTTAATGACTAAATTGTTGCTAGGGAAAACATAATTAATGTCATAAGTGTTTACACTCCGCAAATAGAATTATATAAAAATACCAAGAAACAATGAGAGGACCTTGATGAGATTGTTTAGGACATTCCATGTGATGCACGTGCAAGCCTGTTAGGCGAGAAATAGTTGTGTTGTGTATTTGTTTTTATGCAGTCCTTGTATGTCGTTGTTTTGGGCTTATTAGTTTGTTGGTTGGGTCTGTATCTTGTAGTCTTTATGTTCTTAAAAGGGTTGTTTGTTTGTCAGGAGGGTAGTTTTAGAAAGATATTTTGTAATATTACAACTGTGCTTGCAGTCTCTCTCTTGGAGGTGACAGTGTTGTAACGAATCTGAATAGTGAATTTGGCACAGATCGTATAGATCTACTACTTTCCTTGATCTCTTGTGTTTGCTGTCATTAAGGGGTATCAGAGGAGACGATGGTCCGCAGTGTTCGCGGTCACAGTGGGTCTTTGTAATACCCCGACCCGAAATATTCAAGAAGAAAAATAATAATAGCAATTATTATTGTTATTTCGAGTTTGGGAAAATACCAAGTATTGGGTTAAACTAGACTACGAATGGATTGGTAATTAATAAAATTAAATAAGTAAATTTTATTAATTAATTTTAAAAAAACAAAAACAAGTGTACACTTTCGGTGGGCATGTAATTGCCCACCGAAAGTGGGCAATTTATGGGCCACAAATTGGCCACGTGATTTGGCCAATTTGTGGCCAAGTCCAGTTTTGTAAAAAAAATAAAAATAAATTCACAAAGAAAAACAAACGACAGAGTGAGAAGCCGAGAGGGAAAGAAGAGAGAAAGAAGGAGAGAAAGAAAGATAATTTGGCTTGGAAATTTGAAGGATTTATGGAGCTTAGCATGTTTCAAGAGGGATTAAAGGAGTTGTGATTTTAGGGTAAGTTTTCTATAGATTTTCATAGTTAGGTTTTTATGGGTTTTGTAGATTAGAGCTTGAATATGGATTATTTGAGATAATGAGGTTTAAATAGGTTGATTTATACTTAATTGTGTATGTATTTGCTAGATTTGAGTTAATTGGAAGATTTTCAAGCTTGAGAGTTTTGGGTGGAAATTCTATAGAGAGAAAGGTAGGATTCTTTGAAATTATGGTTTAATTTACATTTGTATATGTTATTAGAGAGATATAAATTGTGAAATGGGTTGTGAATTTGCCATATATTAGGTTGGGGGTTCAAACCCTAGAAATTGGAAATTTTCGATTTGTGGTGAAATTAGTAGGGGATTCTAGCCCAATCTTTCAATTCTTTCTTATTATCTAAAAATGCGTTTTTAATTTTCATTGTTATTTGTATTTGTGTTTTTTCCTATTTGCTCCATAAGGAAAAATGAACCTAGGATTATTCTCGAATTTTCCTAAATATTAGTTTGCATTCCTGGTTGATTGCTTAGTCTTATATCAAACATGTTTGGTTCTTATTCATGCATCATGGCTAGTTAAATATATAACTAGGATTTGTTTATCGCTATATTAAATTCATGGCATGACATTGTTGCATTAGAGCCACATGGAAGTGCGAATATAGATTCGTGACTTCCGTAGGTTGTGTGAACGTCGTATGGGAGGAGGGTTGTGGAACCTCGGCTTGGTTGCAACTGAATGACTCCTATATGAGGCAACATACTGAGATTCTGAGGAATCGATTCAGAGAACCCGAGCCAGTATGGACAAGACTGGTGTCTTGTATTTGGTCATGGTTTCCTTATTGAGTCGTATGGTGGCAGTGTTCACCGATATCGATGTGTGGGGATGGATGCCGAGGCGTCGTCACATTGGGACTCACGGTAGGAAACGAGACCACGGTTGGATGAGTATTTGTTATGATGATTCATAGTCTTGGCATGTTGCTGCATTGACTTAATCTTTTTATTCAGCTATTATATTTTGTTATCCTCTTTACCCCTACTGAGCCATTGCTCACCCTTTTCTTTATTTCCTTTCCACACAGGCGAGACTGGTACGGATACCGGCACTACGGATCTGTAGGAGGTGGGATGACATGGTGCCACCTGGAGACACTAGGATGGGTTAGAATAAAGAATTAATTTTCTTTATTATGTTTGATATTTTATGCACGAATTGAGGATTATGTATGTTAACTACGTTTATGAACAACTTGACGGTGTGTGGATGGTACGAATAGGAGGATGCCTTGTGATAGGACTCTTGTACCTGGGTGTGAATCTTATTGTGATATTGCATGTTGATACATGTATGATGATTGTGATTTATTATGTATTGCGGATGCATGCTGTAGATGGCCTAAGGCCTTGCCTAGGATTGTGATTGCTTGTGTTGTGATGGCCGGAGGCCTTATATATTGCAGAATATGTGTTGTGCATTTCAGGTGGGCATTCTCCGATATACGGGGAGATGCTGCCGAAATTTCGGTAGAAATTTACGGATTTAGTTGGAGAAATTAAGATTAAATCTTTTGTGATAATGTGGAGATTTAATATCTTATAGATATTGAATTAGGTATAAATAGTAGTGCCTCCCGGGTCGGGGTGTTACAGTTTGGTATCGGAGCCAGGTTCGGCTCTAAGTAGGATCTGGGGTTGGGTCCTAGTTGTATGTTAGTAGTCTCCAGACCATGTCACGACCTCTGCAGATCTGGTACGTACTCTTTCCTCTTAAATCCTCGTTATTCATTTTATATTAAATAGTGTTATCTATTGTGGCACAGATGGACACTCGTAGGATGACGCGAACGTCGAGAGCTACGACTGAAACCCCTACGGATGGGGGAAGAGGTGATAGACCTCGGGGCTGAGGTCGAAGTCGTGGGAAGGGAGTAACGCGCACCATTAGGCGCACTCCTTGCACACAGGGATCAGTACCGGGGTTGGGTACAGAGATCAGAGAGGACGATACAATGCTGGAAGAACAACAATTGGATGATGATATTCAGACCGGGGGACAGGAGACGACTCCCGGGGTCACTCCAGGGCATTTGGAGGCACCTCCAGCAGTGCAGGTTGCTCCTACCATCTTGGGTGGTCAACCGGTGATTTTAGAAGCATTGACAAGTGCAATGATAAACCTAACTCAGGTGGTGACGAACCAGCATGCTAGAACACCTGAGGCTCGTACCGAGGGGCAGGCTTCAGGGGCTGGTAATAAAACAGGATCCATGCAAGGATTGGGCAGGGAAATGTAAGAGGTTGACTAGTTGAGAAAGGCAAGTCCTCCTATCTTCTCCGGAGAGGCGGAAGGTCGAGAAGCTAAAGAATGGATGCATCAACTGGGAGCAAGATTTGATACTTTAGCCATACCGGATGATCGGAGGGTGAAGCTTATTATCTGAGAGGTGATGCCTACGATTGGTGGAATTCGTTAGGCTCGAGTAAGTATGAACTGACGTGGGCTTCTTTTGAATTACTATTTACGGAGCGGTTTGTTCCGCATACTTTTTAGGCTGATCAGTGCAAACAATATTTAGAGTTTATACAGACACCAGACATGACAGTGTCACAGTATACCGAGAGGTACGAAGAGCTATACAAGTATGGAAGGAAGTTTGCTCCGAATGAGGGGAGCAAAGCAGAAAGGTATTGTGATGGATTGATTCCAAGTTTGGGTGAGATGGTGCTTGCTGCCAGAGTTCAGACCTATGCTGAGAGAGTGAATATGGCATTGAGGTTTGAACAGAAGAAGAGAAACTCCCGACAGTATTGGGACGCCCAGAAAGGATGGACCTCTTCATCCACAGGTGGAGGTAGTCAAAAGAAACAGAGAATTGACTCTCACAATCAGAAAGGGGACCGAGGCAAGGGGCCTAGGCCACATGGTGGGAAGATCACATGTTTTCGATGTGGTAAAGAGGGGCATAAGCAGGATCAATGTAGGACCACGGGTCCGAAGTGTTATGGGTGTAATCTTATAGGGCACAAGAGGAATGAATGTCCATAGGGTGGTGGTACCACACAGCAGGCACAGTCTCCGGCACCGGGATTACCACCTCCGACACCAATTCCAGCTCTGCCTTCTACAGTTCCTGCAGGAGGGAGAGGACGAGGTAGTAGACCACCACAACAGATTCAGCAATAGCAGTTGACTACGGTTCAGACTCGAGCATTTGCTTTGGGATATGAGGAAGCTCCGAAACAGTTAAATTTCATTGGAGGTATATTTCTTATCTCTAATAGTTAAGCGAGAGTATTGTTTGACTCAGGAAAAATTAGAGTGAGATTGTGGAAATAGAAAATGTGGAGGTATAAGAGAGAAACAGACATTAGTTTGCATCGAAGCATCTAAGGCTTGATGGTGGCGTATTACTCGTACCTAGAGTTCGTGAATAACTACAAAAATAGTTGTTTGAGTAGTTAATGTTATATGAAAGGGGATGTCTAGATGATGTGAGGAGGTAGGAGATGGCGTCGGAGTGGACACTTGCATAAAGAAGAGGAATGTGATGATGAGTTAGGTATAGAGTCTTGGAAACTTCCTGACCAAAGATTATAGTTGAGAGTTAACTGGCTAGTGGAATGATGAACTCGTTGGTTAGAATCCATTAAGAAAGGAATTTTGGAAATAAGATTGGTATCCTTAAGAAAATTTACATGTGGATGATAAAAGTGTGTTAAATTTAGAGAAATAAAGTTTCCTTAAAGGGAAGGTGTGTATCAAAAGGATAAGGATTTGTTTACAAAAAAATTTGAATGATATTGTATTTAGAATGATGGAAGTACTAGATGTTGTGACTCTATAACAACATCTAAGATATGAGAATTTATAAGGTTAAGTATGAAATTCTTGGTAAGAAGTTTGGACACTAAGGGTACTTGAATATCAAAGTGGTAAATTTTATTTAAACGCATAAGATATGACAGTGATTGATGTGTGCTCTAGAGCTAAAGGTGAATAATCTATAACTATTTGGGGAAATAGATTGGAAATTCAAGAAATTTACTTAGTATTAGTAAATTGAATGATAATAATTGTGGATGGTGAAAAAGAGAGAGTATCTCTAGAAGTTAATGGAATTTACCAAGGCTTTCGAGAGCTAATGGTGACAAAGTAGTAACGATAGCATAGACTAGCATGTCATGTGAGTTAATAGTAACAAAGTAGAATTATTTCTGACACTGAAGATTCAGGGAAGACAGACAGATTCTTTGGGATTCTTTCAGAGATAATGGAGATCTTCGAGTACAACTAAAAAGGATTCGGGTGAAGCGAAATTATATGGATGTTTAGAACACCACAACTAAGGAGTGACACGTTATAGAGTAGCTGAAAAAGGCTAGTTTATTGGGGTCCTTTAGGGGGTTTCACGTCCTATGCAAGGTTTCATAGGGTAGTAAGAGTTGAAAGTAACATGATTGAATTCGAGTTGTATTTAAGAAAGGGAACCAAGGTAAGTGACACAAACCAAGTAGTATTTCTCTCCCTACTCAAGTTATACAACTTGGAAAAAAATGGCAAGTGAAGGATGCGGCCAAGCTTGTTCAGTAAAGGTGCTAGAGGAGTTTACTTCCAACCGTGGGATGCCTTTCCACGATACAAAACCGTAAGGGAACCCTCATCTGTTAGAATAACGGTTACCTTAAGAAACCTAGACGTTGAGTTGGGTGCCCTGGGATGCGTGATTAAAGCATGGACCACGTTCAATGGTGGTGAACTGGAAGTTCAGGAAGAATGTGCACGACTTATGCTTCATAAGCTAAGAAATGATTTTGGTATACAGATACCAGGCTACAACTACGGGGAAAGCAGCAATTTGGCGATCCAACAACAGGAAACTAGAAGACTCCGACGTGAAGTTGTACGTCTGAGGGAGGAGAACTGGGGACTGCGGCACGAGAATGAAGTTCTTGCAAGTCAGGTCAGAGAATCGGAGGAGCGTGAGGAAGATTCTGAGGAGGAATCAGAGGAAGAACCAGTGTTTGAGGACAAACACTGTATAACCTGAGAATAGTTGCATGTGGCTTAGGTTATGTCTAAGAATAAAGCTCATAGAGCAAATGTGAGTCTGAGTGTGTGAAATATGGGAACTAAGAGGAAGAAACCTTTGATATTAAGTGTAAGACCTATTATTAGGGCAATGTATCGAGCTTTGGTGTTGTTAAAAAAAATTATGTAATCGACAAAGGTTTGTAATATGAATGTGTGTATGAATGTATGGAATGGACAGGTAAGAATCCTTAAAAAATTATGGAATGGACTTATGGATAGAAAATGTGTGATTTAGGCATGACAATGTAAGTTGTTTACGTATATGATTATGAAATGAAGTAAACTCCTAGATGGAATGACCGTAGCTTGGTAATGCGTATATCCATGTGGAGCATAGAAATTGAAAGATCACTTGGAGGACGATGAGTTCTTAGTGGATTATCAAATTGATGGATAGGTTTTTTTGCAAGTCCAATCTATAGTTCGAATCATAGAAGGTCAAACTTTAAGAATTTGTGGTACGAAGGAGAAGTGTCCACATTTGTTCACGGAACTTGGTATGTTTTAAATTTCGGGGACGATATTTCTTTAAGGGGGAAGATATGTAATACCCCGACCCAAAATATTCAAGAAGAAAAATAATAATAGCAATTATTATTGTTATTTGGAGTTTGGGAAACTACTAAGTATTGGGTTAAACTAGACTACGAATGGATTGGTAATTAATAAAATTAAATAAGTAAATTTTATTAACTAATTTAAAAAAAAGGAAAAAACAAAAACAAGTGTCCACTTTCGGTGGGCAAGTAATTGCCCACCGAAAGTGGGCAATTATGGGCCACAAATTGGCCACGTGAGTTGGCCAATTTGTGGCCAAGTCCAGTTTTATAAAATAAAATAAAAAATAAGAATGAAATGTCGCTGGCCAAAGCCAGCGACATTTCACAAAGAAAAACAAACGACAGAGTGAGAAGCCGAGAGAGAAAGAAGAGAGAAAGAAGAGAGAAAGAAGGAGAGAAAGAAAGAGATTTTGGCTTCGAAATTTGAAGGATTTATGGAACTTAGCATGTTTCAAGAAGGATTAAAGAAGGAGTTGTGATTTTAGGGTAAGTTTTCTATAGATTTTCATAGTTAGGTCTTTATGGGTTTTGTAGATTAGAGCTTGAATATGGATTATTTGAGATAATGAGGTTTAAATAGGTTGATTTATACTTAATTGTGTATGTATTTGTTAGATTTGAGTTAATTGGAAGATTTTCAAGCTTGAGAGCTTTGGGTGGAAATTCTAGAGAGAGAAAGGTAGGATTTTTTGAAATTATGGTTTAATTTACATTTGTATATGTTATTAGAGAGAGATAAATTGTGAAATGGGTTGTGAATTTGCCATATATTAGCATGTTTCAAGAAGGATTAAAGAAGGAGTTGTGATTTTAGGGTAAGTTTTCTATAGATTTTCATAGTTAGGTCTTTATGGGTTTTGTAGATTAGAGCTTGAATATGGATTATTTGAGATAATGAGGTTTAAATAGGTTGATTTATACTTAATTGTGTATGTATTTGTTAGATTTGAGTTAATTGGAAGATTTTCAAGCTTGAGAGCTTTGGGTGGAAATTCTAGAGAGAGAAAGGTAGGATTTTTTGAAATTATGGTTTAATTTACATTTGTATATGTTATTAGAGAGAGATAAATTGTGAAATGGGTTGTGAATTTGCCATATATTAGCATGTTTCAAGAAGGATTAAAGAAGGAGTTGTGATTTTAGGGTAAGTTTTCTATAGATTTTCATAGTTAGGTCTTTATGGGTTTTGTAGATTAGAGCTTGAATATGGATTATTTGAGATAATGAGGTTTAAATAGGTTGATTTATACTTAATTGTGTATGTATTTGTTAGATTTGAGTTAATTGGAAGATTTTCAAGCTTGAGAGCTTTGGGTGGAAATTCTAGAGAGAGAAAGGTAGGATTTTTTGAAATTATGGTTTAATTTACATTTGTATATGTTATTAGAGAGAGATAAATTGTGAAATGGGTTGTGAATTTGCCATATATTAGGTTGGGGGTTCAAACCCTAGAAATTGAAAATTTCCGATTTTTGGTGAAATTACGTGGATTCGAGGTAGGGGATTCTAGCCCAATCTTTCGATTCTTTCTTATTATCTAAAAATGCATTTTTAATTTTCATTGTTATTTGTATTTGTGTTTTTCCTTATTTGCTCCATAAGGAAAAACGAACCTAGGATTATTCTCGAATTTTCCTAAATATTAGTTTGCATTCCCGGTTGATTGCTTGGTCCTATACCAAGCATGTTTGGTTCTTATTCATGCATCATGACTAGTTAAATATATAACTAGGATTTGTTTATCGCTATATTAAATTCATGGCATGACATTGTTGCATTAGGGCCAAATGGAAGTGCAAATATGGATTCGTGACTTCCGTAGGTTGTGTGAACGTCATATGGGAGGAGGGTTGTGGAACCTCGGCTTGGTTGCAACCGAATGACTCCTATATGAGGCAACATACTGAGATTCCAAGGAATCGGTTCAGAGAACCCGAGTCAGTATGGACAAGACTGGTGTCTTGTATTTGGTCATGGTTTCCTTATTGAGTCGTATGGTGGCAGTGTTCACCGATATCGATGTGTGGGGATGGATGCCGAGGCGTCGTCCCATTGGGACTCACGGTAGGAAACGAGATCACGGTTGGATGAGTATTTTGTTATCCTCTTTACCCCTACTGAGCCATTGCTTACCCTTTTCTTTATTTCCTTTCCACACAGACGAGACTGGTACGGATATACGGGGAGATGCGCATTTTAGGTGGGCATTCTCCGTTATACGGGGAGATGTTGCCGAAATTTTGGTAGAAATTTACGGATTTAGTTGGAGAAATTAAGATTAAATCTTTTGTGATAATATGGAGATTTAATATCTTAAAGATATTGAATTAGGTATAAATAGTAGCGCCTCCCGGGTCGGGGCGTTACAGTCTTTCCCATAGAATGAGATCAGAGAGCTTTGCCAAATGGTCGAAGATTTGTCCCATGCAGTGTTGTCGTTGCAGCAATGCGACCTTCCCAACACTCGCTCCAAGGGTATTCTTAATCCTTGGGCTATTCCGGGCGGCAGCTTTGAGGAACTGGTTCCTTCTGATGATGAGCTTTTTTCTTATGATGTGCACCAGTGTTCTCAGCCAGGACGTGCTAGGTTTCGTGATCGTTTAGAAGTTAGCTTGGTCCGTGCTTTGGATCTGAATGGTTGTGGGATCCGTGTTGAAGTTGCAAATGTTTTTGGTGCTTCACATCCTGATGTGTATCTTGATTGAGAGACCAGCTTGGAAACTTACTTGGAAAGGAAACCGATGGCGAAGGACATAAAGGTGTTATTTGTTAAATTGAAACTCAAGGGGGGTTGCACTGTAGTGGTGGAAACATGTTGAAGAGCAATGGGCGCACCAGAGGAAGCACGAGATTGGCTCGTGGTTTCATATGCGGAATAAATTGTGCAAACAGTTCTTCCCCCTGATTATGCCATGGAGTTATATGAACGTTATAATTCCTTGAAACAATGCACCCAATCGGTGGAAGATTACACAATTGAATTCACCAATTTGACAGCTCGTTTAGCATTGACAGAAATTGAAGAACAACTAACCTCTCTGTATCTGTCGAGGTTGAACCAGGCCCTTCATGTGACAAAGGTAAAGAGCCTATGGTGTTCCAGGGGCCTAATACCAGTCCTGGTCGTAACAAATGGGGTGGTTCCTTTACTACTTTACATTATTTTTCTTGTGGAGAAAATGGGGACACGTCAATTAAGTGTGTGAAACCCCGACCCAAAAATATTAAGTATGGCTAAATTTTGGGTTATAAGTTTTTGGAATTGGATTCGAAGAAGTTACGGACCACTTTAGTGGCATAAGACCGTAAAAAATCGTTTTGAGCTTGGTTCGATAAATGGGTCATAACTTTTAGTGTACATGTCCGTTTCGGGCCCATAATATATCAAATAGAAGCTTAGACCGAGACAGAAAATAAATTTGAGAAAAAACTGTGTTTCTATGAACAGTAATCCATCCGGACGAATAATTGGGCGTCCAGACGGATATGCCTAGAGTGAGGGCAGTGGGTTACGAGAACAGTAATCCGTCCGGACGGATGCTTAGGGCGTCCAGAATTTAGGCATTTCTGCCATTACCAACCTTGAGGAAACCCGACTAGAGAGAGAAAGAGAAAGAGAGAGAAAGAGAGAGAAGAAGAGAGAGAAGGAGGTTTTAGCAAGAGTTTGGGTTGGAGATTGTGGATTGGTGACCCTTGAAGTCAAATAAGGAAGATTCAAGCTTGTTCTTGGAGATTTGGTAAGTTTGTCATAGTTTTTGGAATTTCTAGATTTTTCTAGATTCGTTTGATTCTTAGGGAGATGAATTCTATGCTTTAGATATATGGATTATAGGTTGATTTTGGATGTTTATGTAGATTGGTTTATGATTTGGAGTTGATTTGAGCTTGGGTGGAGATTGGAGATTTTTGGAGGAAATTCTAGAGAGAGAAGGTTAGTCTCTCTTGGATTTTGTATTGGAATTTTTATTGTTATGATAAATGTGTGTTATTGACATGTATATATGGATTGGAATGATGAAATATGGTTAGGTTGGTGAAATGGGGATTTAAACCCTAATTCTTGGAATTTGGAATTGTGTGTTGTGCTCAACTTGAGTTTGGGATTCTTAACCCATTTTCATTTTCTATCGTATTGTTTTTCTCTAATAAGCGGTTGAAATTCTTCATTGGTCTTTATTAATTGTGTTCTTGCCTAAATTGTTCCTCTGGAAGAACGAACCTTCTTGTTGCTTATTGATGAATTTGCATACCCTTTGAATGTTTAATCATCTATTGGGCATGATAAACCTCGTTCATGCATCATGTAGTTATGTATATATATAGGATTGTTATATATACGAGCTTCTTTTGCATGAAATTATTGGACATGAATTATAGATGCATTGGCTCTACGAGTATGGACTCGTAGTATCCTTAGGTTATACTTTTGTGATGATGTTGGATACCGAATGGGCACATTGTTGCCAAAATCGAGATTTCCATTATGTAGGTGCACCTATAGTCGTTTCGAGGCAAAGTGCAAGGGTTCCGATGATTTTTCAGAATATTCGTTGCCTGGTGCCAGGCGCTGTAAGGTGTAGCCCGAGGTTATGCATTGTTGTGACATTTTAGGATGTCATGTTGCTGCATTGAGCTTGTTTCAATATTCAGTCTTTACATTCTTTATGATTCATTTTATTTTCCCTACTGAGCCTTCTGCTCACCCTATTCCTTTTTTGTATCCTTCAGGTGAGACTGGTGCTGAGAACCAGACTGCGGATCAGTAGGAGGCGGCGTGACATGGAAGGCCACCCTAGGAGCACTAGGATTTGTATTTGATTGTTTGAGAACCTTGGTTATGAATTAAGTACATATAGTACTTTAATTGGTTGACTATTATGTTGTTTAAATACCTTTTCGGTATGTTGGATGGATGTTCGGGAGGTATGCCGTGTGACCGGGACTCCCGTACCTGGATAGTGGACCTTGGGTTCGGATTGATAGACTTTGATAGTCTTTGAAGATATTATTGATATGAATATGCTTTGCTTATTGATTGCATGTGATTAGGAGGCCTGAGGCCCTGCCTAGTGTGTGAATGTGGATAGATGGCCAGAGGCCCTGTTAGGCTGCGAAACTTCTCTGATTATTATTGATTATCTTTCACGTGTTAAGTGAGATGTGACTTCAAGTTGGCACCCTCCGATATACGGGGAGGTGCTGTCGGATTTCTGATAGAATCCGGGGTTAGGATGGTGTATGGTGAGGTCCATAGTGACGGAGTACACGTCTAAAGTGGCGCTCCCGGCTCTGTGCTTGGAATTTGGGTCGGGGCGTCACAAAGTGTCCTCAAAAACAAATAGCTCTGGTGGAAGCGGATGAAGAGGAACTTGATGATACCCTTCCTGTGTTTGACGAATATGATGATGATGTGGAACATATTTTTTCAACGAAGGGAGATGCTCTAGTGGTCAAACGTGTTATGGTCACTCCACGGAATGCGGATGAAGAGGAATGGCGACAACATGAGTTGTTTAAAACTGGGGTGATATGTAATAACCGTGTTTGTACTGTCATCTTAGATAATGGAAGCTGTGAAAAAATTATTTTGAAAGAAGCTGCCAAAAAAGTTGAATCTTGTAATATAGAGGCATCCAAAGCCTTATAAAGTAGCATGGTTACAAAAGGGGAATGAAGTCACTGTGAACTCTTGTTGTTTGGTGTCCTTTTCTTTCAGTAATGGGGTTGAAAGCTCTGCACGTTGCGATGTGGTTACTATGGATGCTTGTCAAATTTTATTGGGTCGCCCTTGGCAATTTGAAAATGACATGATTCATCATACAAGAGCTAATACATATACATTTCAGAAAAATGGTAAAGTGTTGGTTTTGCAGCAATTGAGGGAAGTTGTTGTGCAATCGGCACTTGGGGAAAATTTTACTGGCCTTGTTACTGCCAAGAATTTTGAAGAGGAATGCAAAGAGTTAGGCTGATGTTTTGTGCTAGTGGGCGTGAATGTGCTGTTGATCACCAGCATGGGGCTATTTCTCAAAGCAACAAAATTTCTCCCAGTTTGAAGCAGTTGTTGAAAGAATTACAGTGGTTGTTCAGTGAAGAAATGCATCAAGGGTTGCCTCCTTTACGGGATATTCAGCATGTTATTGACTTAGTTCCGGGGGACTTCTTTGCCTAATCTTGCCGCATATAGGATGCCACCAGTTCAACATAAAGAGACGCATCGACAAGTTGAAGCTTTGATTGAGAAGGGGCTGATTCGGGTGAGTAAGAGTCCGTGTGTAGTGCTTGCTTTGTTAACACCGAAGAAAGACGGATCTTGGCGTATGTGTATATCTCCGAGCCATAAATAAAATCATGATTAAATATCGATTTCCCATTCCTCACTTGGAGGAAATGCGTAATTTATTGGTGGGTGCTTGGATTTTTAGCAAGATTGATTTATGTAGCGGTTATAACCAAATTCGGATGCGTCAAGGGGACGAATGGAAAACGGCTTTTAAAACAACGGATGGTCTTCATGAGTGGCCAGTCATGCCTTGCGGTTTATCCAATGCCCCGAGTACATTTATGGGAGTCATGTCTGAAGTGTTGCGTCCATTGATTGGGGTGTTTGTGGTTGTGTATTTTGACAATATTCTTATTTACAGTAAATCTGAAGCTGAACATTTAACACATTTGAGGCAGGTTCTTGTGATTCTGAGTAAGGAATAGTTGTTTGTCAATCAAAAGAAATGCTCCTTCTTATGTGACCAAATTATCTTTCTTGGGTTTGTTGTTTCAGCTCAAGGATTGTCCCCAGATCCTGAAAAAATTTATGATGTCAGTCAATGGCCTGTTCCTACATCTTTGGGGGAAGTTCAGAGTTTTCATGGTCTAGCTTCATTCTATCGGAGATTTATTCGAAATTTTAGTGCCATTATAGGCCCTATTACTGAATGCTTGAAGATTTCATGTTTTGAGTGGACTAAGGCTGCCCAATCAGCATTTATTCGAATCAAAGAATTACTCGCACAAGCTCCAGTGTTAGTGTTACCTAACTTTGAGAAATTATTTGTGATTGAATGCGATACCTCACATTTGGGAATCGAAGCTGTTTTGAGTCAAGAGTAGCCCGCCCATTGAATTTTTTAGAAAGAAATTTTCGAAAGCTAACTGCCGACATCCAATTTACGATCTAGAATTTTATGCCTTAGTGCGCGCTGTCCAACATTGGGAGCATTACTTGGCTTATAGAGGGTTTGTTATCTACTCGGATCACCGGTCCTTAAGGTATTTGAATTCACAGAGCAAATTAAATCCTAGGCATGCTAAGTGGAGTGCCTATTTACAAGAATTTTCCTTCTCTATTCGATATAAATATGGTGATTCTAATGCTGTGGCTGATGCTTTAAGTCGAAGAACTATGTTGTTGATAGTTTTGCGTAATCAAATCACTAGGTTTGATGTGCTTCCAGTGTAATATCCAGCTGATCCATACTTTGGGCCTATTTTACTTCAGTTACAGTGAGCACATGCTTTTGATCAGTTGCCATACAGAGTCCATGATGGATTCCCTTTTTGTGGAAATCAACCCTGTGTTCCTGATGGATCATTACAGGAATCAAGTATTCAAGAACTTCATGTTGGTGGTTTGGGAGGCCATTTTGGTAAAGATAAGACATTGACATTAGTCACAGGTAGGTATTTTTGGCCCCGTATGACTAAAGATGTTGAGATGTTTGTGCAACGTTGTTGCGTATGCCAATTGGGGAAAATGAGTAGTCAAAATGTTGGCCTCTATACCCCTCTTCCTCAACCGAAAAAACCATGGACTCATTTGAGCATGGATTTTGTGTTGGGCCTCCCTAAGACCTCTAAAGGCTTTGATTCAATTTTTGTAGTGGTTGATCGATTTTCAAAAATGGCTCATTTTATTCCTTGCTCAAAAACATCCGATGCTTCTCATGTGGCTGAGCTATTTTTTAGGGAGGTAGTTCGGCTTCATGAATTGCATATGTCCATTGTTTCAAATAGGGATGTAAATTTTATGGGGCATTTTTGGCGTACATTGTGGAAGCGATTGGGAACTGAATTAACTTATTCTAGTACCTGTGATCATCAAACAAATGGTCAGACCGAAGTGGTGAATCGATGTCTTGGGGGGTTTGTTGCGATGTCTAGTAGGCAGGTATGTGATAGCTGGGACACTGTCCTTCCCCAAGCAGAATTTGCATTTAACAGTTCTATCAATCGCACAATAAAGATGTCCCCATTTGAAGCAGTTTATGGAGTGAAGCCTCTGCATACTATTGATCTAGTCCCTCTGCCATCTGATGCCCGTGTGAGTGAAGCAGGTGAGGCATTTGTTGAGCAGGTTCGTCGCATCCATGAGGAGGTCAAGCAAGCCATGGTTGAAAGTAATGCAGCCTATGCAGGGGCTGCCAATGCTCACAGGAGATTTCGTGAATTTGTTGAAGGAGACTTGGTGCTGGTTCATTTGCGCAAGGAAAGGTTTCCTAGAGGTACTTATCGTAAATTGAGGGCTCGGAAGTTTGGCCCCTGTTTGATAAAAAAAAAGATTGGCTCCAATACCTATATTTTGGATCTTTCGTCAGAATTGTAGATAAGTCCCATTTTTAACATAGTTGATTTGTATCCTTACGAGGTTTCTTCTGATATTGTGGGTGATTTGACTTAGTAGTTCCAACATATTAAAAATGTTAGTGTTGATGTGGTAGAGGATGTAGAGGATATTTTGGATATAAGGGAGTTAACGACTAGAATAGGTAAAGCTGGTAGAAAGTTTTTGGTGAAATGGTTGGGTAAGCCCACCAGTGAAAGTGCATGGGTGACTGAAGAAGAACTAAAATTGTTGGATCCTGAAATATATGCTAAGTATGAACTTGGTTTTTTCCTGAGGTGGATTCTCCTCCTCCCCCTTGGAGGGGTTGATGCAGGTGCAAGCCTGTTAGGTGGGAAATAGTTGTGTCGTGTATTTGTTTTTAAGGAGTCCTTGTATGTTGTTGTTTGGGCTTATTAGTTTGTTGGTTGGGCATGTATCTTGTAGCCTTTATGTTCTTAAAAGGGTTGTTTGTTTGTCTCGAGGGTAGTTTTAGAAAGATATTTTGTAATATTGCACCTAGTGCTTACACTCTCTCTCTCTCGGAGGTGACAATGTTGTAACAAATCTGAACAGTGAATTTGGCACAGATCGTATCAATCTATTGCTTTCTTTGATCTCTTGTGTTGTCACTATCATGTTGAGAGAATATTTTTAGGAGACTTTAAATGGACATGTAGGGATTTGATAGTGTGCATGGAGGTATGGGTTTGATGATATAAATGAGGTTGGAGACACTATTTTAGAGTTTTGTCATGTCGTATGACTTGTTTCTAGTAAGTACCTCATTTAGGAAGAGATTATAAAATTTAATTACCTTTAGGTGAGAGCATCATTCTAGTTAGGTAGCATTTTTACGTGATAGATTCAAGACTTTGTAAAAGCTGTAAAGTGATTTTCGGGGAGAGTCCAGCCACATTACATAGAATGGTAGTGGTGGACATATGTGTGAAGAAATGGCCTAGAAGAAGTAAAGTAGAATGAGAGTATAAAATTAAGTTGTGAAATTTAAGAATATAAGTATATAGCTTTTAGGGAGAAATTACTTAAAGAAAGAAAATTGGGGTTTAGTTGGGGCAACGAACCCATGTAGGGAGAGATGATGGCCTATATTCAATGTGTTTGGTTCGCTCATGGTAAACCGGATTAGAGGCAATGTGGATTGTCGACTGACTATCACACCATATACGCAAAGGCTCTACTTGTGGAAAACCAAGCTCTATAAGAAGTTGTCTCAAGTAAACAATTTCATCAGTTACACGAGCCAAAGCTCTATACTCAGATTCAGCTGAAGAACGAGCCAATACAGTTTGCTTCTTGCTTTTCCATGAGATCAAATTACCTCCAACAAGACACAATAACCCGTGGTAGACTTTCTATCATCTAGAGAACCTACCCAGTCAGCATCTGAGAAGGCTTCTATAGATAGGTCTCCAATAGTAGCTTTATACAATATTCTATGTCCCGAAGCCTCTTTAATATATTTCAAAATGCGTAAAGCTGCTTCCCAGTAAGGTGCCCGAAATAGTGTTTGATAGATGTCATACAATTGATTCAAGTTGTCTTTCTCAAAGTAAAAGACAGTGAGATACTCCCAGAGTTGTTTGATGGTATCATAAGGAGAGACAAGTGGAGACACTACAAATGTCATAGAATTGACAATCTGAGTATATACCCAAGCATCAAGACGTCCCCATTTATGTTTTTTCGCAGCATCAGATTTAGTACATTCTTCAGTTAAGTGGGATTCAAGACCCATGCCACAAATAGTAAGTAAAATAAGTTTTCACCAATGTTGGTAATTCGACCCTTCAAGGTGTTCATTAATCAAATGAGATGATGAAATTTTAGAGATAGTTGATGAACTTCCAGAAGACATGGCAAACCAGTGTCTAAATAAGAGACAATCAGTAGCTAAAACAATATGATTAGGCGTAACAGAACATGTTCATAGCAAAATCCAGCAATAATCCAGAAAACCTAGTAGCGGAACTCAACAGGAATCTAGAAAACAATATATGAAGTATGAAATCCAGAGTCATATATGAATCAAAAAAGGAACCAGAAGCACTACCAAGTTGTGGCAAATCCCATAAGCAAAAGGCATGACAAGGTAGAAAAAGGCGTGAGAAAGAGGGTCGCACGAGACAAAGGGCAGCTCTAGAAAGATGTGCGACTGCTCACGCTGCAGAGATGCACAAGAAAGATGCGCGATCGCGCATGCTGTAGAGGTGTGTGAGAAAGACCCGCATACACTGCAGATGTGCGTGAGAAAGACCCGCATACACTGCAGATGTGCGTGAGAAAGACTTGCGATCAATTAGAGATGCTCACCGGTGAGAAGGCCAACGGCAAAAGTCGGAGAAACCCTAGAACAAGTGACGACTCTGATACCATGTTGGATACCCATAATAGTCTGCCATAACCCTCACACAATAGGGTTAGGCTCTTTTATAAAATACTGAGAAATACTATAATGACCATAATACCCTTATAATACTAACAATATTCATATATCTCCTAATAAGAATAGGATCCTTGGTATGCAAGACATTAGCATGACTGAAAGTGAGAAAAGGCTTCAAAAGAATGAAAGGGGGTAAAGCCAGGTTACCTGATGGAATTTCAATAGGATTGTGGAAATGCAGATGAAATCTAGGTATACTAGCTAAGCTTTTAATCAAATTATTAAGACTCATGATTCCTGATAAATGGAGGTGAAGAAGACTTGTATATAAGAACAAAAGTCTAAAATTGTAACAATTATAGGAGCATCGAAAGCATATGAGCCACACATTGAAATTTTGGAAAAGAGTTGTAGAACAAATATTGTGATTGGTATCTATGATATCCAAAAACCAATTTGGTTTTATGTCGAGACGATCCACAACTAAGGGAACTTGTAGAAAAATAGACATAAGAAAAAGGACTTCTTTTAATATTTATTGGCTTGGAGAAGATGAATGATAGGATGCCTAGGGAAATAATGTGGTGGATTTTCGAAAAGAGGAGTGTTGTATACTTATATTACTTTGATCAAAGATATGTATGAAGGAGCCGTAACTAGTTTTAAGACTAATGAATGAGTTGGGGAGTTTTCTATCACAATATGTTTTGATTAGGGTTTGACTCTAAAGCCTATTTCTAGTAGTTATAATGATGGATGAATTCACATGACATATTCAAGGAAGTTACCTTAGATCATGTGTTTGCGGTAGTGTTGTCAGAGGCAAAAGGTGCGTGACCCTTCAAATCCCTGAGGCGCAAGCCCAACTGAAGCAAGACGCTATTTTAATTTAAAAAACCTTATATGTAATTGTAATATAAAAACTAAATATTCAAACGCATCAAACAAACATAATATGAAATTCAATCACGAATTCACAACTCAGAATAATCCAACCATCATCTTAATAAAAAGATCCATGAAACAAAAGACATAATAATTTTCAATAATTATCCACATTCAAACACAAACATAGGTGGCGTTTGGTAAACAGTTTCAATCAGCATATAATTTAACATGCAGCATACATGTTACACACAAAAAGCTACTTTATCAAACACCCAATAACAATTTTAACATATATGTTACAATTTTCAAATGCTACATAAAAAATCATTTTCAACGACATTTACCTTTTATCAAAAATGAAAAGTCTAGATTATCCCTTGTATTTCAGTCAAATGACCAAAATATCCTTCATCATAACATTCTATTATTTATTTTTATTTAATAATATATTCATTTATATTTAGTAATATATTAACATTTTTATTAATATATTTCGTTATTTATATTTAACAATATATTTATTTTTAAATAATATATTCAATTATATTTAATAATTTATTTATTTATATTTACTAATCTATTATTTATTTTTATTTCATCATATATTCATTTATATTTAATAATATATAATTAGTCACAACATTTAAAACAACATATATGTTTTTTATGAAATAATGAACCAAACACCACAACATTTGAAATAACATACATTTCAGCATTTGAAACAACATATATGCCACCAGCATATAAGCTAAATTATATGCTAACTACAAAATTGTTTACCAAACGCTAGCATAATATGAAATTCACGTCCATGAAACAAAAAAAGACAATAAATAAAGTCTATCATCATCCAAATCCTCTAGGTCCTCCATGATCTCATCCTCGTCTTTGTCGTCTTCATCATAACCCTTCATATAATCTTCCAACCAATCATCATCCAATTTAGTGTACAAAGCAAAAGGGTTTCATCAAAAACCTTATTGTATGCCTAACTTCCATTCATTTGAAAGGCACAATAATTTCGTGTATAATAATTACCTCCAGTAAAAGTATAAAACAAATAATATTTCCGGGGAAGAGAATCATAACACAAAAGAAGAGGCCGAACACAGATAATATTATAAAATATGACAGAATTGTTGGAAATATATTTTTATATTCGGGAGCATTATTTACCTCCTCCTCGCCTTTATTCAGGATCGAACTTGGGCCTTATAGGTCCTCAGAGGTTCGTCCTGGTACCACTGGCTCAGTGGTACCAGGACGAACCTCTGAGGACCTATAAGGCCCAAGTTCGATCCTGGATAAAGGCGGGAATGAGGTAAATAATGCCCCCGAATATAAAAATATATTTCCAACAAGAACAGCAATAGTTCAACACAGATTCTCGCTGGAACAAAAAAGAAGATTTTCACTGGAGCATAAAAGAAGAGGTTGAAAAAGAAAATAAGAAATAACAGCAAAAAGAATTAAGATTCTACCATTTGGGTCAACTTATCTTACGGAATAGAAGCAGAAGAGGCCGATTGAAGCTGCTGCTGTCGGAGGTTGATCGAAGTTGGAACAGAGAAGCAGATACAAAACTCTCTAGAATTAAGATTCTATTTTTTCTATGACTAATAATCTTTGATTTTACTTATTTTCCCTCTAATAAGTTAAATTAATGACAAAAAAACCCAATTGATAGCCTAGGCGTGCACCTCTTGCCTTTGCCCTTGGTATCAGCCGTGCGCTTTGGCCTCGCCCGACTTTAGTTAGGCAATTAAGGCTAGGGCCTCACCCGATGCACATGGGTTCCTCTTGAGTCTTGACAACACTGGTTTGCGGATGATATAGGTCTAGCTGGTGAGATAATATAGGGAGTTAACTCAAAATTAGAGTTGTGGAGTCGAGAGGATTTAAATTAAGTTGTACTAAAACGTAATATATAAAATGTAAGCGTGGAGCAAACAAACAATTGAATTAGACAAGAGATAGGCAACAAAAGTAAGGTTTTTAAATATCTTGAATCGATTTTTCAAGATGACAATGACATCAATAAAGATGTAGCTAATAGGATTAAAAACTAGTGGATGAGAGAATTCGCAGTTTTATGTGACTGAATTATTCCTTTAAAGTTGAAGGTAAAATTCTTTAAGTCAACTATACGATCCGCGATAATATGTGATTTTGATAGTTGGGATATTAGGGGATAATATATCCAAAAAATTTGTAAAGCGAAAATGCGAATGTTTCATTGGATGTGTGGTCACACAAAGAAATATATGATAACTGGACAACACTCATTTGCAGATAATATAGTTAATATAGATCTAACTGATGAGATAATATTGGGAGTTAACTGAAAATTAGAGATGTGGAGTCTAAAGGATTTAAAACATAATATATGACTAAGTAGTACTAAAACATAATATATGAAATGTAATCATGGAACAAACAAACAATTGAATTAGACAAGAGATAAGCAACAAAATAAGGTTTTTAAATATCTTGAATTGATTTTCAAGATGACAGTGATATCAATGAAGATGTAGCTAATAGGATTAAAAACTAGTGGATGAGTGTATTCCATGTTTTATGCCACCGAATTATACCTTTAAGTTGAAGGAAAAATTCTCTAAGTCATCTATACGATCCGCAATAATATGTGATTTTGATAGTTGGGATATTAGGGGATAATATATCCAAAAAATTCATGGAGCGAAAACGCGAATGTTTCTTTGGATGTATGATCACACGAAGACATATATGATAAGAAATGAGAGAACTAGATTTATGGTATGAGTAGCACCAATTGAAATAAGTTGTGTGAGAATCTTTGAAGATGATATCGGTTGTTATGGTATGAGTAGCACCAATTGAAATAAGTTGTGTGAGAATCTTTCAAGATGATATCGGTTGTTATGGTATGAGTAGCACCAATTGAAATAAGTTGTGTGACAATCTTTTAAGATGCTATCGGTTGTTATGGTATGAGTAGCACCAATTGAAATAAGTTGTGTGAGAATCGTTTAAGATGATATCGGTTGTTATGCTATTAGTAGCACCAATTGAAATAAGTTGTGTGAGAATTGTTTAAGATGATATCGGTTGTAAGAAGTAGAGATAGTCGTGCGGCTATGTGGAGAATCGAGAGAATTTGTATACAAGAGAGCAAGAAGCGAAGTGAAAGACATAAAAATATATGGCTTGAAGTAATAAGGAAAGATATGAATTTAATAGGAGTTGATGAAAGTATGGTCCTAGAGAATGTGCGTAGTGGATTTTTGTTGATTTTCTCATAAACTCATGGTCCTAGAGAATGTGCTATGTGGAGAATCGACCCTGAGCTTTTTGTTTTAAGATTCAAATGATTATGATGATTGTCTCTTTGATTAATAAATTTGTTTTTACCTATAAATATATATTATGTTGGTTTTCAGAATCAAGCTTCTAGTTTGGGTTCAGCCACCTCGAGGACTCCAAAATCCCCCTGGATGCCTTTCCCTAAATTGTTTGCTGCAATCTCAGACAAGGTTTCTCCTAGAGATATGGAACTCGTATCTGTTCATTATCAGTTATTCAGGGTACATTAATCATCATCGGTCAATTTTAGAGTTTCTTCTAATTGGATGCTTCCAACTCATTTTTATTCCAATTTTCTTAACAGGCTAAGAAGTTAAATAGGGATGATTTTGTCAAAAATTTGAGGCTGATAGTTGGAGATGCATTGCTGCGAAGTACAATAATCAAACTTCAATCCAAGGTAATACGTCCATGGCAACTAATTCTTGTAACTAATACATGCTGAATTTCTTTACCAATCTTTGTCTAAGCAGTTATCACCTATTAGAGGACGCATAATATTGTGGTACATGTTGGGTTGTCATGGTGACTCCTCAGATTGAGTTTTCACTGAAAAAAAATCACCTTTCCGGTTAGTAGCACTAGCATTTGTATATAGAAATGCATGACCTTGGAAAGGAAAAGTCTAAGCATAAGCAATTAAGTGTGATTAAATTTTGGGATTTGGGGGAAGGGGAAGAGAAGGGAAATAATTTTTTTCTCAATTCTCTTGTTTGGACAGATTGGAAAAAAATAAAAAGAGGGATTTGAAGAGAATTGAAGGGAAGAGCTCACTAATTGTTTGCTAAAATGTTTCCTCCCAAAATGGAGTCACTTTAGGGAGGAATTAAAAGATAAATTAAGTTATTTATAAATGAAAGATCTATTTTGCCGATACTTTAACTTAAAAACAAGGATAAATTAGTAAATAAAATCATTTGTTTTTTCTTTTTTCCTTTCTTTTATGATGACTATCTAAACATGAGAAATAGCAAATCCATTTTTTTATCTATCCAAACATGGGAAAGGAAGGTCGAATACTTTCGTCATCATGGCAATGCAAATTGATTATTTAAGGAGCTGAGGATTACTGAGATTTGTAGTAATATGAAGTTCAATGGCCATATGCAGATATCATCAGGTTGTGTAACTCATGCATCCAAGTCGAATGCTGAAGCTTCTTGTGGCCCTTAATTGGCCATAGTGCCTCATACTTGATTCTGGCGTGGTGGCTGGGCATTTACTCGAGACTTCATTCTGGGTATTGCAATGCGTCGACTTGAAGTTGTGAATATCATAACGGGCTGGTTACAAGTATTGTAGGTCTTAGTTTTCTGAAAAGTTTTAGGTCTCTTTTTCTTGTTTTCTTGTTAGTGAACGACTTTTTGAAAATGTAAAACTGGAAAGTGTTTATCATTTGAACTGCCTCTCGAACTTTGGATGCAATTGTTTCCTGAATGTGGACAATTCCAATAATTATTTCCTATTTGATACTTCTGGCATCATGATTTTACTGTGTTTGTACCGTTTAATCTTTATTTTCATGTTGTTTCCCGATCGTGGGCTGCCAATACCAGGGATGTTGGTTAAAAAAACCATCACCTATTGAGGACAAGAATATTTGCACATGGGTGCACTTTAAAACAAGTTTTGTGTAGAAGGAAACTACGCAGGTTGTTGAACATGTTTTGTTTGGAAGCTTTTGCAGGTTGATAATTTGATGGTGCATTGCATTGTTTATTGTGCGTTGGTCAAACAACAGAGTAGACGGCTTATTATTGCTTTGAGTGGCAGGGATTGATGGTTATTGATGTGGTGTACCAGAACTAGCTAATTTTGGTGGGACGTGCTTTTCCTTCTGGTGAGCATGATTGGAATGGTAGAGAATGTTTGCATCAAGTTTGTGTTTCTTGCCTGTCAAGGCCGTGAAAGAATTATATATTGGTGACATTGGAATTCCCAAAATCCAGAAAATGCTTGAGTGGTCTTAGTTTGTTATGTGGGATGAGATCCACAGATTTTGGTGCAGCCAGTTCAACTTGTGGTTGATGGACTGAACACAGTTGAGTTCCATTGACAGTTCTACAAGGGTCCGTTACAGACGGGAATTATTTTGTGGAGATTTCTACCTAATGACTAATGAGATTCCCTTCTTTCTAGTACTTCAACTCTCATGGCTTTCTTGTTTGTGCAGATCCCAACTGCATTTCACCTGTCGATGTTTCACTTTTTCCTTGGTAATTTGTCCAATGTGAATGTGAATTCCCATATCCGTAAACGAATACGTCAATCGAATTGGGTAGAAAGTTAAGAAGCAGACAGGACAGCAGTTGGTTCTCTTTGTGGGATTGAGATTGCATGAATATAATAATCGAAAAATGACATTATTTTCCACCTCATGAAAGTTAAACATATAGGGCCCACAAAAAAATATTTTTACATAGTACCTAATTTTCATACAAGTGACTTAAAATTAATATTTTATATAATTTTATATTTGTCCTTTCTACACTAATAGACATAAATACATAATATATGGATCTCACACACCTGTTCTTCATCTCTACCACTGCCATTGTCCACCACCATGACACAACCGCCACTATTGCACCTCCTCCACCATCTTCACCACCATTTTCTTCTTATTAGATCTAAGATTTATATGAAATTTGAGATCAAATTTGAAACATAATGAAAATTAAATTCATCATCTTCATCTTATTAGATCTAAATTATAATTTTCACTCATACATGAGATCATATAGTTATGTCACTGTTCTAATGTTATTGTTTTAAGATCATAATCTGTTATGATGTCATACCTTAACTTTTTTCTTTTCCTTTTTTTGATACGAGGAAATTCACAGCCCAATGGCTACTTTGTGACTTTTTTCTTTTTCTTTTTTTGATAAGAGGAAATTCCTAGCCCAATGCCACTTTGTGACCCCTAGCCTAGATCCGAACCCCGGCTTGGCCCATCAGCCGCACAACAAACCAAGCAGTTAAGTCTGGGTCGAAGCCCATGCGACAGATAACGCATGGCCTACCGATGTTGGATTCGAACTTTGGACCTCCCGCACATGGCATGCGCTTAAGGCGAAAGACCAAAAACTCGACCAACATGAGGAAAGACATGACACATACTCACACCTCATGTGTCAAGTCACAACAATCACAATTTCACTAAAAATTTCAACATCTCTCTAAAAATTGGAGAACCCAACCCAAAAACAACATATAATATATCTCAAGTATTATCCATAATCATCCAACCCTTAGGGTCCACAATCACATGCATATCCCATCATCATGAACAAACAACACAAAATAAGCATGAGTTCAAAAGTCATGGAACATCTCTCCAGGCCTTCCAAACATAACCATTATTTTTTTTATAATCATAATCCTAGAACAATAATATACTCAAACAATTACAACATACAATTAACACGTCATGCACATGCATGTACATACATAAGCAAAATACACACCAAGTCCAGACCACCACCATTACGCGCCTTCCTATTGATCCACACCCTAGTACTAAGTCTTGACTCACCTGTGGGGAAAGAAAGTACATAGGATGAGCAGAAGACACAATAGTGATACAACACGAGCATAAGTAAATAAAGTTAAGGTTGAAAATGAAACAATGTATGATAAATGCAAAAATATGCAATGCAATAGAAAAAATGCACCCGATCAACCCAACCGAACCTCCATATCCACCTCCAATGACACCCAAATTGACGGATTAGACTTTCAACCTGTTGCGATAAATCAATGAAAATCTATCCGCACTACCTCTCTCTCTAACATTCACCTAATACCATATATCGATTACCGATCACAACCACTATAGAGGGAGGCACAAATGTGGGTGTCGGCCCGTCATTAGCCGTGCCCAGGAACTTTATAATCACTGAGTGAGTTGGAGTTGGAAATTTGTCCAAACATTAGATTAATTTGCATGGCTATTGTAGTGCTTTTAATTATTTGCAAATGACCAGCACTGGTAGCAAAAGTGCTTTTAATTGTCTTTGATGCCATTACTACAATCATCCATAAATCCCTTAAGTGTGCTGCATCTTCCTCAACTACTGGGATAATGATTAACTATGCTTTAATGGTGCCACAACCCTTGAGAACATGCTCCTTTGTATTCCATGATGAGCTAAATTTGAGTAGGACACCAAAGTAGTTAACAAACTAGGATAAACTCTACTTTCCAGATTCTACGCAACATATAAGACCAAGTCTCATATCTCTCAATCTAAAAAACCAAGTATATCTAACATTTAAATTAATGGCCTATTTCCTTCCGTTTTACTTGACATATATAGACTGCAATCAGACAAGTCTAGTTTTTAGTGATGCACGGCCCATTTTTTGTATCCTATCCACTTAGCCCATGTAGATTGCAATCAAATCTATTAACACATGGCTTAATCCTTGAAATATGGTCGGCCCAACCTGTACATAATTAGGGTGAACAAGAAGTAATACAACTTTATATTCATTGAGATTTCAAAGAGCTTAACTGTGCTATTTTGTAGCAGATGCATGCGCCTCGGCTGATGGATTCCAACCTGGAGGCTTGATGTTTGGCCAATCGCCACGACAACCCAATCTTATATAGAGGCTCTTCTTTCCTTCAAAACAGAGAAGAAAGGCTGGTTAACATGGACGCTTGCTTATTATTTTGCACCATTTCATCCATGAAGTAAAAAAAACATTGAAAGTATTGTCTTTTTAAAAGCTATGTGGTTTTAATGCATCAGCCCAGGCATCTACCCTCCCCTTTAAAACTATAAAAGCAAAGATAAAATGAGTTGTCGAAAACATACTCAGCCTTAAAATCCTCATCCGAGAGAGAGAGAGAGTTTCGTGGCAAAAGGAGGAGACGAAGCTTTCTGAATGCGCACACACACCTCGATTAAAAAAAAACAAAGACTATCTTTTCTTCTTTTCTTTTTTTTTTATGGGGAAACCAATGCCAACTGTTTCTCATGTTTTATTTGTGCATAAAAACTTGGTTTAAATGGAGGAGCCTACAACTGGGATTCTCAAAATAAGCTTCCATTTTATGCCTTCATCTACCTCGGATTGTATGCCTTACTAGTGTTAATTTTTATAGATTGTCCTCATTGCTTCTCAGTTATGTATACCCATTGAGTGGTACCTGCAAGGTTCTTGTCTGACAGAATCAACTGTTTGAGGGCATGCAGGGAGGCCTGAGCTACACTTCTGGCATGGTCAGCATCCCAACCCTGGAGCTTGACAACAACATCTGCATTTGAATAAGCTAGATTACCATCCTGAATGTGTCTCCTGGCTTCCTCCTTTGCCGAATTCTCATCTGTACAGAAAAATGTTGACCATTGTAACTTCACATCAATTGCATTCACGATATATCACCTTAACTTGCCAATACTATTTTTGCTAAGGTTTTAGCAGGTAAATTCATTAGTTTCCCATGCCCATATTTGATATTGATGAATGAATCACATAATTTTGGTGCTCAAGCAAGGAACAGGACTGTTAGTCTGTTACTAAGCAGCCTTTGACAGGATTGTCCTTGGAGTAAAGATATGGAAAACCCAAGTATAAACAAGTGGATAGCCAAGTCATTACTGTCCAAGTATATGGTGACCACAATAGCTTCCGAGAAAACGAAAAGAAAAGAATGACAGAAAACTTTATTTAAGGCATGCACAGAAAGGTTGTTCATACCAATTGTGGGTTGGAACTGAGTTTATACTGGTACTTGGAGAGTGAGACTTACGAATGGGATTGGCTCGTCTAATATTCAGAAATTACCAAGATCACATAGCTTACCCATAGCTTCAGTTTGAGACAGCCAGACAGTAAATCCTGCATAAAGATGCTGCCATTTATCCGCTTTTCTGGCAACTCCTTGCTGTCCTCCTAATGTTGCAACGACAGCCCGCACATGACTGGAGACCAGCCATACAAAAAAGAGAGAGTAAGTCTTTGTGTCTACTCATAGCAAAAAAGTATCAATTAGTTGTCTATAAATCGTACCTGCTAAGGCTTTCTAAGACAGCACTTTCTGCTTCTGCAACAGAATCGAATCCTTCAGCAAGCAACCCTGGAATTAGTTACACTTGTTAATGCACTGCAAGATGGCAACACAAGTTACATCAAATGTCCAATAGCATAATTCCTTTTCAAAATCGTTTTATCATATCAAGTAGGGACGGGTATATCATAACATCATGTAAAGTTTTTGCTTGAATGGAGTAGAAAATTGGCTATCTAGCAGAAAAAGACAGGAACATTGTGATATGATGGCATCAGATACTCACAAATGATGGAAGATTGCATGCCTAACATATAGGCATAGAACAAACTAACTTAGAAGCAACGTAAACTGCCTATTCCAGGTGGAGATAGGTTTCAATTATTTGGGTCGAACAGTGGAGTTTTTCGCTTAGTTGGGAACAAAAGTAAAAAGTATAATGAGAAAATGATCAACAACAATTTGTTAGCTGCTCATTTGTAATGCATATGTAAGGTATAGCAGTCAGCCATATGGTACAGAAGTAGAACACATTTACTGGTGCACCTACAGGGCATTTGGCTTTCCAAATTGTGTTTGCTTGTGCAGAGCTATAATCAGCTCATGGACTGTAGCTCTGATGATGAGAAAACTCTAAATTGTACTCACAAGAATCGAAAGTTTGCTTGGTGAATGTTTCCAGCAATTCTTTTGTACTGAGCGGTGTATACCTGAATTCAATATCAGCAAACAGTACAACAAAGTCAGAGGACAGACATGAAACTACAAGAAATTTACAGACATCGGCCAATTCTTTTTCAGACAGACATAGGAACAGCACCAACAAGAGTCTACAAATATTATAACTTCTTTTCAGTATATGGAAGGTATCTAGTATACCTATGTATAGTATTTATATTACCAACACCACAGATATCAGCTGTCACCAATATTTCTTTAATTTCCTAGCTCAATAAGTTATGAGTTAAAAACCTTTGGTTCCCTATATTGGATTATGTGCACATTGGCTTGGATTAATAAAAATAACTGCTCCTCCCATGCACAAGGCTCTTGCAACGGGCAGGATAGGGCCAAACATGATATACACAGATCTTACCTCCACATAATATACGGAGAGACTGTTACTAGGAATTCAACTTGTAACCTCTAAGTTACACCATTGCAACCTCTAAGTTACACCATTGCAACTCTACCACTGGGGATATGATCGCTTGTGAATTAATCTAAGGTTGTTATGGACTCATGGTAGCAAGGCACAGTCCTCACACTAGTCAACCCAACTCTCATGATATTGATGAGAGAACAAGGACGAGTTTTCTAATATGAGAATGATAAAAAATTAAAAAAATAAAAACTTTTAACAGCATTTCCATGATTTTAATTTTAGCCATAAATTGGATACTAGAGGTCACATGTTCACATTTCCATGATTTTAATTTTAGCCATAAAATAGATACCAGAGGTCACATGTTCACATTTTCATGATTTAAATATTATGTGGAGATAAGGTCTGGGTACATCCTTTCTTTCTGACCCCATCTACTGCGAGAGGCTTATGCACGAGAGATGTTTATCCATTGTACAATAAATTAGATATTGTTAAGCAGTAAGCAAAACTCTCAAATTCTGTACCAAAACGAAACAATTGAGTGACTATAACAGAGCAATTAAGTGTTACCAGTAAAACTGGTCCGGGTATGCAACAAAAGAGATAAAACAATCAGTAGAGTGGAATTTAGAGCATCAACTAGTAAAAAAAGTAAACACCCAAAGAAAGGAAGTTGTTGTACGGTTGTACCCAAGACCAAGTGCAAGTTCTTGAGCAACATTTTGGTTAATTTCAGTCGATTCTCCAACAATGTAGATAGAAGTTCCCTTCAATAGTTGCATACTTGCTGCTGTCAAGGACTCCCATGATTCTACAATGTCAGGCCACTTCAGTTCTGGATCTTGCTTCTTCAAGTTAACAACAAGTTGATCGTTATCCATGTACCTGTCCAAACAATTAATCACATATAAAGTATGGAAACACCCATTCAAAGTGATACAAATCATGTACGTTCAGAATCGTACCATATTGTTTCTGCAGGCTTTATTCTGTCAAAGAGATTATTAGTTTCTATAACTGTGACGCGTTGAACTCTAACTGTTAAAGAGGTGCCATCTGAGTCCACATTTATATCTTTTGAACTATGAATGTCTAAGTTCCCAAGAGGTAATCTTAATTCCACCTCAGATGAACCATCAGAAAACTGCAATGTGTTTCACAAAGTTACTACTTGAAAAATAATGAAATACCAACAATCTTAAATATTAATTCACTAGGTCCAAATAAACCTATGGAGTCAAATACATCTCCACAGGATATGTTTAGGAACTCAGAATTAACCTAGAAAATTTACAAATAAAGGTAAACAACTATCATGCACAAGGCTTCCATAGTGGAAAAGGGTCGGAAACAAGCAACATGTATGCAGAGCTTACCCCACATAATATGTGGAGAGCTTGTTTCCAAGAATTGAACTTGTGACCTTAACAACTCTACCACTAGCCAAATGTGAACTTTAATTAACTGAATTTTTCCTTCTATGTGATGGAAACTAATAACAATTCCTTCTCTTGCTAGTTGTTTAAAAATAATCCAAGTAAAATGCTATTCTAAGTTATTCCGTCCTTTCGAGTGCAAAGATACCCAGCAAGTTCAAAAACCAGAAATTGAAATTCACATTACTTAAGAATTAGTTTGGAAAATAAAACAAGGATAATCCAAATCAAAACCTCGTATGATATTTCTAATAATTCCATAAAAAGGAGGAGGAAAAAAAAACCCTCTCTTTCCCAAGTTTTCTTGGCAATCGAACAGAGAAAAAGAAGGAAACACACCAAGCACCTCGTAATTCTTAGTATTCGTGGAGACCGTCGAGGAAATAGTTTTGCAGCAAAGGGGCCGGATTCTGTGGAGAGGCTTCACATTGTTGGCTTTGAAAGGAGGCGAGTATCTTGCGATGGAGGTGAAAGCATAGACATTCGGAATGATTAAACTGGACTTTGAGAGTGAGGGAAACTGAAGGATTTTTGTGGGGTTTTGGACGATGAAGTAGAGGTGTGCAGTGGCTATGGCAGCCATTTTAGAAAGCAGAATCGGATAGAGAGCCGGTTGATTGATGAATCAGTTCATTCTGTTTTGGGCTGGGCTTGTGGAACCTCCAGTTTAGCCATTTACTAGCAGCCCACATTCTGATATTTGTCACAAACAAGAACTAATTTATATATTATACCAAAAACAACTTTGTGTATGACGCAGTAAAGTTTCATATATGAACCAATTGGTTGAGCTATTAGTCCGGATGTTTCTATTTGATATTTAGTCAAAACCTATTTTCTATGTGGTTCCTGTTGTGCCACTACATAAAGAACTCAAGATGTTTAGGATAGAGCACACGTTTTTATTGAGACATTTTTCTCTCTTAAAAACTGAAACCCTATACAGCTTTTCTCCCACCTGAGTTAGAGTTTCAAATCAAGGCCACACAGCAGAAGACTTCTAGCCCTGAGTTTATGTTTGTGAGGTGTTCTGCTTTTATTGAGACATTTTTCTCTCTTAAAAACTGAAACCCTATACAGCTTTTCTCCCACCTGAGTTAGAGTTTCAAATCAAGGCCACACATCATAAGACTTCTAGCCCTGAGTTTATGTTTGTGAGGTGTTCTGCTTGTTATCAGAAGGAGCTGTTTAGTTCGTGATCGCAAGAAGCAGTTAGTTCGTGATCAACAAGAGCTTCTCTATTCCTGATCAAGTTCTTATAATCGTGCGGTTTGTGAACAAAGAAAAAGAAATTGTTCGTTGTTACCTGCTCGTTGTGCAGCTTTTACAACATATCAAATCAGACATATCTACTAAGGTATAGATATGGATTTGATACATGTTAAATCAGATTAAATGAATTGCATATCTGGTATGTCGTGTGCTCTGTCAATTTAAGCATCCTTCAGGTCATTCCGTTGCGTACCCTTCAATTGGTATCAGAGGCCGCGGTTGATACTGTACACGACATGCTTCCATGTTCTCCGAAAAACTGGTTTATGCTTCAAGGCTTAGGTTGTATGCAACTAACCCTTGTTTTGCAGCATATAATTCATGGGTTGCTATGGTTACAATATATGTATGTTTGATTTAGATTGTGCGCTCCTTTTTTAAAAGGTACATATGATCAATTCTGTACGTTGTTTAATGGCTATATTTTGTGCCCAGTTTTTCTTAAAAGTGAGATAAGATCAATTATTTCAATTATTATCTTATTTGATTTGGTGTTCATCTAAATGTGCCTATGTGTTTGTGTTTACCTAAACAACTAAATGCATGGGAGAACAAGGATAATAATAACAATTAAATAGTAGTTATTATCTTAATTGTTTAATAATATGGATAATGATTGTTATATTTAAGAACTTTAAATACATATAGGATACTATTTTTGAAAAAAACTAAATTTATTGGATAATCAAATATATGTAACTATCCCTCAAAAATTAAAATCACTAAGTGGGTAAGAGAATTTGTTATATATAAATTTTATGGTCTCCATCATAGGTTCGTAAGAAAATATGTAATTACAAAATCTGGAAAGATGAGATATTTAATGTGACCATGGTATCATTTTTGGATTGTCCATTTTCAAAAATAAGATTCTTTTACGAAGCTAAAGTGAGTGATTCCGACCCATGTATCAAGGATAACTTTTGGTGGTTAACAATGCAATGTGTAGGAATTTATGTGTAGGAGTGGGGTTATTTAATTGCACGCTGTTCTTACAGAAAGCCCCTTTTTCCTAGGAACAACCTATTCGCTAGACTTGTTAATCACTAATTGAAAATTGATGATGTTGTGACAACGGTTTCACTTTTTGGATTAAATCCGTAATGAATTTTCATTTTGAGTGGCTCAAAAAATGAGTAAATTTCAATCAATACATTTTAAGATATCTCTATTTCAAGGATTTTTAGCAATTACAAAAATATTTTCTTAGTATGAATTATTGGTATGAATTTTAATAGAGGTGTAATTGATTATATGTGTAAGCATTGGCTTTCCTCTATATCAAAAATTCTCAATTACGGAAATCTAGGATTATTAAAATTCTTGATAGTCATAATAAGTAGTCATTTATTATAATGTTTTTTCTCAATCGGAATATTTATTATAAAAATGATGAGATTTTGATCATTAGATGGTTAAACACTTAGCTATAAATTTTGGTAATGTTTCCCATCAAAATAGGTTCCATTATTTATAAGACCAAACTATATCAGCTAGTTAATTTTGCTTGGTATTGGTTATTACCTAGATAGTAAAGTTAACAAGTTATTTAACTTATCTAAACAAATGTTAAATGGTATTTAATCTCCTATTGAGGCATGTTATTTACGGTGTTTTAGGTTGCTGATGGATTTTTTGTGAATTATGAGTGAGGATATCATAATTTGTTTGCTTAAATTCAAAATTATTTTATTGCTCATTGCATTATATTTATGTGATTGTCATATTGAAGATGGCTCTTAGCCCACTTGCATCCATTCTCACACATACCAAACTAGAAGGACCCAATTATATCGATGATTGAGATGAAATTTTGCATATTTTTGTAAAGTTTTGAAAGTAAAAAAGTTGAGTTTCAATGCTTAAAAACCACATTTTACGTTTGAGTTGCCGAAATCCTTGTTAATAAGCCAATGCACAATTTAACACTTTCAAGTTTGTTTGGTAGCCTAGAGATATGAAATCCAAGTTTTGGGCATAATAGTTAGAAGTTGTGGAAATGCTATCTCTTAAGCATTTGTGTTTTAATGTGCTGGATTTGGTTCTATCAACCTAAAAATGGTTTTAACACTTGTTTAAGTATGTTTTAGCCATTTATGACTTATTTGAATGGTTTTTGTAGGCTCCAGATTGATCGGGATCAAATATGGAAGAAAAGGCATAAAAGAGCTGCAAAATTGGACTTTACTGTCAACCGTCCGAACGCGTATCAGAAGGCATCCGGACGCTTCAAGAAGAAAGGAGAATAGAGCTATTTTTAAGCATCTCCATCCGGACGGTACTGTTCACCATCTGGACGGACAAAGAAGAAAGTGAAAATTGTCACTGAATAATCTGCGCAATAATTTCTGGGTCAACTTTTGAAGGTGAAAATGATCGAATTTGAAGAAATCGTCTTCTACAAATTTGAAGTAGACATTCATATATTTTCAATGAGTACTCATACGCATAAATCCATTGAGAATTGAAGTCTATGGAAATAAAACAAGTTTCTATCTTAAACAGTTTCAGCAATTTCGGATTTTATGATTTTTACTCAATTCTTGAAGGGCAAACTTGTCTAATTGCTTTTTTGAACAATGCGACTTATTTGTAATGGGTTATGATGGTATTTTAACACATTTATTAGGGTTTGAAGGGTCGCGGTTCTAGTGGTGACATCCGAGTCAAGGACTGGGTGTTAAAGGGTGAGGTCTCGTGTTTGAGGCTCACCAACAACCTGCCTGGGGACGCTTTAGCGGACGGGTGATGGGTTGGGGGTAGTGGGCCGCGGCCCTGTGAGCACAGTCCTGGACTGGGGTGTTACATAAAAACTACCTTTTTATAAGTTTCCCTACCCCAGTTCAGAGGCCCAACGGCATGACTGGCGGCTAGGTACTTCCCAGGCCCATGGACCAGGCAGCCCAACCCATCCCTTGAATCCACACTTAAGTGATATACCAAGGAGGTTGTTGGAGACAGGAATCGACCTCCTGACCTCCCTTTAACACACCGGTCCATGACCTGATATGCTACCAACTAAGCCATGGCTTAGTTGGTGGCATAGGGTGAAAGATTCCCTATGTTAAAGGGAGGTCGGGGGTACGAGTCCTCGCTCCAACAACCTACCTGGAGTCAGTGCGGCTGGACAGGTGATGGGTTGGGCTGCCTGGTCCATGGGCCTGGGAAGTACCTAGCCGCCAGTCATGCCGTTGGGCCTCTGAACTGGGGTAGGGAAACTTATAAAAAGGTAGTTTTTCTGTGACGACCCTGGCTCAGTTGGTAGCACATGGTGCCAAGGGCCATATGTTAAAGGCTGGGGGTCAGGAGTTCGACTCCTACCAGCAACAACCCGGGCGAAGGCCATATGGGTTGGGGGTGGGGCCCATGGAGCCTGAATGTGAGACGCCTGTGGACTGGACCGTTGGGTACCTTAGGGCAGGGTCGTCACACTTGAGACCCCATTCTTGTAACAAGTCTCATTTTGGACAAATTTTATACATTCTCTCTAGGTTTTTGCTCTCTTGCCTTGTTCTTCATTTTCGTTCTTCCTTGGGGTTCAAAAATCACTCTCTTAAAGATTTCTAGGAGTTTTGGAGACCCAACCGAATAGAAGAAGAAGTTATTCCTCCTTGTAGAGCTTGAAAAGAGGCTAAGTTGGATTAGCCTCAATTTCTATTTGTAGATTGGAAGACCGATTCGCCTCAACATTCCACATTGGATTTGATTTCTAAACTCCTTTTACTTATTTTTATTTCATTTTGTTATCACATTTGGATTCATAGTTCTAGTTTAATCTACTTGAATATTTTTCATTCCGATTTAGTTTGTGCTTGAATGCTTTATGTTATGCTTTACATTTTATTATGTTGTGTTTAATTCCATGTCAATTTTTTGCAGTAGTTAAGTATTTATTTCTCATTTCGCATATTAGGGTTTAGTTCAATCAATCATCCCAAGAGGGAAAACCAAATCTAACCAATGGTTAGTACAAATTTTGCCACCACTTGCATTGCAAATACCATATTTAATTAAGTAATTAGGTTAATAATCTATGGACCCAAGCAGAAACCAAAAGTCTTTGTGAGACGATTTGAGATTCTCCTCTATTATTACTTTGACAAACCTGCACCGGGGAAAGCGTAAATCCACTTAGCAATTTTTGGCGAGTCAATTGACTAGAAAAGAAATTTGGACGTTCTTTTGATTGCGGAAGAATATAAGTATGTGCTCATTGAAGTCTATCCACCAGAAGCCGGAGAAAGGGCAACCGAATAGGAAGCCCAAGCCTACCAAAAGTGGAAAAAGGCTGATGAGATGGCACGCTACTATATTCTTGCATCAATATCCAATATATTGCAATTAACGCATTTGGTCATGGAGACTACTTATGACAAGATGTATAGCCTTAAAGAAATGTTTGGCGAGCAGAATTGTGCTGCTAAGTAGACTACCATGAAGAATTTGTTGAATACTAAGATGGCTGAAGGGAGCCCAATAAGGGATCATGTTCTAAAGATGATGAGTCTTTTAAATGAACTGAAGATCCTTGGAGCTGATATTGATTGTGATTCACAAGTTGATATCATCCACTAGACACTGCCTGAGTCATTTCAACAATTTAGGCTGAACTACAACATGAGTAAGTTATCTTACACACTGTCAGTATTGTTGAACGAGCTTCAAGCTGCTGAGTCCCTCTTTAAGAAGCCTATTGTTGCACTAGTTTCTGAGAAAGTATCTGCTACAAAACTGAAAGGTAAGAAAAAGCAGAAAAAGGCTCAAAAACCTAAGGTGCCTAAAGGTAAAAGGTGGCGTGGAAAAGAAGCCCAAGGGCAAATGTTTCCATTGCAAGAAGCCTGGGCATTTGAAGTAGTAATGTCCAATTTATCTAGCCAAGAAGAACAAGCCAGGTATGTCTTTTTTACTAGTTGTTGAAACATGTTTAGCGGTGTTATCTACAAGTTTCTAGTGCGTAGATACGGGAGTCACTAATCATATTTGCAATTCATTGCGAGGGTTCCAGGAAACCCGCCAACCAAGTGAGAATGAGGCATGCATCTTTCTGGGAGATGGCACAAGAGTGTCAGTAGCTGCAGTAGGAAATATTAGGATTTCATTTCGTAGCGATAATATTTTAATTTTGAAAGTACTCTTTATGTACCTTCCATTAGAAGAAATTTGATTTCAGTTTCTAGTTTGTACAAATATGGATATTATGTTTATTTTAATAACTATGTGGTTATTAAGTTGAATAAAAGATTTACATTATTAATATTCCAACTACATTGCAGTAGAAATAATTTACTAACACTAATAATCTACTAAGTAAGAGAAAACAACATTCTGAAATGAATCAAACTTATCTTTGGCATCTACGCCTAGGTCACATTAATCTAAAATGGATTAATAGGCTGGTTAAAGATGGACCATTATGTTCATTAGAAGTAAAGGAACTTCTAGTATGTGAATCTTGTTTAGAAGGTAAAATAACCAAGAGGCCTTTTTTGGCCAAAGGCTACAGAGCCAATACATGTTTAGAATTGATTCACTCTGATGTGTGTGGTCCAATGAACATCCAAGCTAGAGGTGGTTTTGAGTGCTTAGTTACTTTTATCGAAGACTACTCAAGGTATGGATACATATTTTTGATGCTCCATAAGTCTGAGTGCTTTGAGAAATTCAAAGTGTTCAAGGTAGAAACGGAGAAAAGTCAAAATAAAAGTAACAAAATACTATGATTTGATCGTGGTGGTGAGTACCTCTCTAGAGAATTCTTGGATTACTTATCAAAACATGGAATAATATCCCAGTTGTGTGTGCTAGGTACACCACAACAAAATGGCGTAGCAAAAATAAAGAATAGAACTCTTATGGAAATGATAAGATCTATGATGAGTTATTCGAGTCTACCTCTTTCATTTTGGGGATATGCACTTGAAATAGTGGCATATATTCTAAATTTTTTTCCATCTAAGTCAGTACCTACAACTCCAACAAAATTATGGACTGGGTGAAAACCTAGTCTTGGGCATGTTTGGATATGTGGTTGTCCAGCACATGTGCTAAAAGGGAAAATAGATAAACTTGAATCGAGAACATATGTATGTTTGTTTGTAGGCTACCCCAGAGGAAGGTGGTTTATTTTATTGTCTTAAAGATAAAAAGGTCATTGTTAGCACCAATAGTCGATATCTAGAAGAGGACTATATAATGAACCACAAACCCAGAAGTGAAATTGTTTCAGAAGAATTAAGGGCATAAATTTTAGCTCCATATTCCTATATAACCATAACACATGAAGAATAATCAGAACAAATAGTTTCTGAACATTCCACTAGCTAATACTAGTGGGAGAAATGTCGAGACTGGTGTTGAGTTTGAACCAATTGTTGTAGATACCTATCAGGGAGCACATGATTTAGAACCAATACAAGATGTCACTACTGACACAGATACACAGAAGATGTCTCATCATAGTGGGAGGGCTATACGTCCACCTATTTGATATACACTTCTGGGAGAGTCCTATGAAAGAATTCCATAAGAAGTGAATATCAAACCCAAAAACTATGATGAAGCATTACAAGATAAAGATGGTGACCTTTGGCAGAAAGCTATGAAATCAGAGATGGAGTCTATGTACTCTAATCAAGTCTAGGAACTTGTACAACCACTCGAAGGAACTAAACCCATCAGATGAAAGTGGATCTACAAGAAAAAAAGAGGAGTAGAAGGCAAGGTGCAAACCTACAAAGGTAGGCTTGTTGCGAAAGGGTTCACTCAGAAAGAAAAGATTGATTATAAGGAAAATTTTTCGTCGATAGCAATGCTGAAGTCTATAAGGATTCTTTTATCTATTGAAGCTCATTTTGATTATGAAATTTGGCAAATGGATGTCAAGACAGCTTTTCTTAAAGAAAGTCTTGATAAATGTATCTACATGGTGCAACTAGATGGTTTCATAGAAAGAGGTCAAGAGCGAATGTTGTGTAAGCTTAAGAGGTCCATTTATGAACTTAACCAAGCATCTAGCTATTGGAACATTTTTTTTGATCAAATTGTAAAATCTTATGGTTTTAATCAATGCCATGATGAGTCATGCGTATACAAAAAGTGTGTCAAAAGCATGGTGGTCTTCTTGGTACTATATGTGGATGATATCCTACTCATCGAAAATGATGTGAATATGTTAACCTTATTTAACCTATTGTTGTTTGGACAGTTCGATATGAAAGACTTGGGAGAAGCTGCTCAAATCCTTGGGATTAAACTCATGTGAGATTGCAAGAAACAGATGTTAGGCTTATCACAACACTTTACATTAATACAATTCTAGCACATTTTAGCATGCAAGATTCCAAGAGAGGGCTCCTCCCTTTCAAACATGGGATAGCTTCATCTAAATATAAGTGTCCTAAAACACAAGTTGAGGTGGATAAAATGAAGGCGATTTCTTATGCACTATAGCGGGAAGCCTCATGTACACTATGTTGTGCATTAGACCTGATATTTGCTTTGCAGTAGGCATGGTAAGTAGATATCAGTCTAACCCTGGACAAGAACATTGGACCGCGGTGGAACATATAATCAAATACTTGAAAGGGCTAGGGATTATATGTTAATTTACCAAGCAAATGATCTTATACCCATTGGGTATGAAGATTCAGATTTCCAAGTTGATAAGGATACTAGAAAATCTACCTCAAGAAATGTTTTTTGCCTAGGAGGTGCAGCCATTAGTTGACGGAGCATCAAACAATCATGTGTTGCTGATTCCACCACGGAGGCCGAATATGTGGCAGCCAAAGAGACTGTATGGATCAAGAGCTTCCTACTTGATTTGGGAGTGGTACCTTCAATACAATCACCTATTACACTTTATTGTAATAATATTGCCAACTCAAAGGAGCCCAGAACCCACAAAAAGGGCAAAACACATTGAGCGTAAGTATCATCTAATACGAGACATTGTGAAAAGAGGTGATACGATAGTGACCAAGATTGCATCAGAAGACAATCTAGCATATCCTTTTACGAAGAGCTTACCAGCAAAGAATTTTGATAGACATGTAGAGAGAATGGGAATCAGAATCATCGATGCATGGCTTTGACTCTAAGTGGGAGTTTATGTTAGGAATATATACTACAAGGCATGCAATAATGTAATGGCAGTATTATTAAATAAAAGTATTTATTGTTTTTTCAATGAGCATTTATATAATATAATGTAATGTGCATGGTTCTTGAATATTCCATGTAGCACATGATTAAATACGTTTATCTTGACTAAGAGAAGGATAGTTCCAAATTCATGTGCTAGTACACTTATGTGTATTGAATAGGACCAAGTCGAGGGAAGTGTTTTTATATTGACTATATGAAACAAACTCCTCGTAATTATTATGAGTGTTTATACTCTTAATCCCGATACAAATAATAAGAATGATTGTGGATTGAACATTATTTTGAGTCACAAAAGAGTGAGACTTGTTTATGAGTCAATAAACTCAATGAGTTGGACAATGATAGTACATTGATTGAGAATATTGGTTGCTAAAGGAAACCATGTCCCGATTTAGGGATTGAGGATACCCCTAAAAAAAGCTTATAAGATTTGATCGTGTCAAACCCTGTAGGTGGATATACTTATCCGACCCGATAAATAAGTTAAACATAAGTCTTGAGGTTTATGATTTATGAATTAAACTGTCAGTAATTTTATTTATAAATCAGGTATCAACTTTCTCTTAACATAGGGAGTTAATAAGCATTTAATATATAGCTTGAAATATATTTTGAGGTCATTGTAATTCTTTAGTAGAGTGAATTGTAATTTACCAAAAGAAGAGAGGTGAATATCGTTAGTCCCGATTTTTCTATTTGGTATTTAGTAAAAACATATTTGTTATGTGGTCCCTGTTGTGTCTCTATATAAAGAAATCAAGATGTTTAGGGTAGGACACGTCTTTCTCTCTTAAAAATTGAAACCCTATACAGCTTCTCTCCCACCTGAGTTAGAGTTCCAAAATCGAGGTCACACAACATAAGAATTCTAGCCCTGAGTTTATGTTTGTGAGGTTTTTTGCTTGTGATCAGAAGGAGCTGTTCAGTTCGTGATAGCAAGAAGTAGTTACGTTCGTGATTGAGTTCCTATAGCCGTGCGGTTTGTGAACGGAGATGAAGAAGCCATTCACTATTAGCCGCTCATTGTGTAGCTTTTACAACATATCAAATAAAACATATTTGCTAAGGTATATATCTGGATTTGATGTATGTTAAATTAGATTAAATGAATTGGAAATTTGGTATGTCGTGTGCTCTGTCAACCGAAGCATCCTTTGAGTCATTCCGCTGCGTACCCTTCATGAGCGATAATCACTATGCATGTAAGAATCAATTCGATAGAAAATGTGTTCGAATCTCCCCATCCCCAATTTCCCAAACTCAAAAAAAAAATCATGAAACAATAAAGAAACAATAAATTATTATCATCAGTACAAAAAAGCACTTTCTCATATGAAATATTGAAATAAATTTTCAAGGTATATAACTTTGTAAAATTATACAATGATGACTAAATAATTAGGGTTTATTATCACGAAGTCATTTGTAGGGACAATCATTCCCTTTAAGTCAGTGATTTTTTTGTTACCAATAAGTCACACTTTTACATTTATGGATGCAAGAATGATTTTATTTTTTTAAAATGACAATAATGCCCTTGTGTTTAGAAACACAAAAAAGCTTGTCATCTCTCCCATCTCTCTCAGCTGTACTATATCAGCTCTTTCATTTCGACGAATATTCCAATGTGAGGTTCAGGCAAAGATTCCCAAGTTTATGAATTTTTTTTCTAGATCTATGATTTTTTTTAAAGATCTTTGGTTCTTTTTTTCAAGATCTATACTTATTGATACTGTCATGCTTCTCAAGATTTATAGTTATTTTTTCAAGATCTATGTTTTTTTTTAAGATCAATACTCGTTTATATTGTCATGCTTCTCAAGATTTATAGTCATTTTTTCATGATCTTTAGTTTTTTTTCAAGGTCTATGTTTTTTTTTCAAGATCGTTGGTTCTTTTTTTCCAAGATCTCTACTTGATGGTATTGTCATACTTCTTGTTGTGAGAAAATGATTGTTCTATATTTTTCAATATTTGTACTGAGATTTCAGTGTTGCTACTGTTTTGAGGTTCACGCATGTTTATCCATCTAAAAGATCGGAACTTTAACTCATTCTTGATACTATCCGTGTTGGTATTATCATGGGTGTGGTACTATTATGTGTTGTCCGTTGTTCTGATAATATTTCATGTTTGATACTGCTATTTAACTTTGTACTGTCTTATTGATACTACTTGTTACTGTATAGTTGATGCACCTTCTATTGAACTAGTAAATATTTTGAAACTATCTAATGTTTTGATTTTGGTTGAAATTTTTGGTGCTATTTTTTTTCAATACTATGAGTTTGTGGTTGATACTGTTTGGTTTCATTGGTTATTATAATGATATTTGATATTGTTTATTATATTAATTGGAACTATTTATTCATTTGAAGTAGTACATTATATTGATATTGTTTACTATTTGATATTGTTTATTCAATTGATATTATTTTTTTCATACTGTGTATTCAGTTGATACTAATTATTATTTTGGTATTGTTTATTTATTTAAATCGGTGATTTTTAGTGAGTAGTTAGTACTATATAGTTAATGGAACACTGACTCTTTATCATTTGATAATTTTTATTATTTTTGTATTATTTATTTAGTTGATATTCATTATTATATTGATATTGTTTAATGGTTTGATACTTTTTATTCAGTTGATACCGTTTGATATTGTGGTACTCCTTCAAATTTCGGTGTTTGATGTTGTGGTGCTGTTAAGAGTTTCGCACAAGCATAACTTTTTTAAAAATTTCTTTTTATATACAGTTATAATAGGATTGATCCAAATGATCAAGAGTATCAAATTCATTGATATACTGAAAATGATGCAGGCGATACTTTCATTTTTTAAATTATTCAACAACATTTGGGAGAATAAACTAGATGAAGCAAATGTCGAAGAAACGACTTGCATTTGATACTATAATATTATATGTTAATGTCATAGTATTTGGTATATGCAGTGATTTGTGTTCCCAAATTGCAAAGGCAATCCCATTTTTAAAATTTTAACAATTAATTATCAAATATCAAGTAACACACAAATTTGGCCTCTAATGGTTATCCTAAGAAAATTTGAATCAAGTACAATATGTGATGCAATATATAATGAATAACTAATTAACACAGAGAAATTATAGCACAATGTCAATAAATACAAATCTGCACACCACTTGGATAAAAGCTATTTAATCTAGCAATTCTAGTTGAAATGTAGTGGAATTTGGTATGAAATATCAAAACACTTTATATCAAAAATTCAAATGAAAATTCAAGGTCTAGCTATATGAACAGTACACGAATAGATTAGTGTTCAAATCAAATTTACACACCAACTTGATAAAAGCTATTTACCTATCAATTCAAGTCGGAATATAACAAAATTTTTATGCAATGTGAAAACACCTTCTTGAACACAATGTCAAAAATTCAAATTCAAATTAAAATTAAAATTATAGCTATATGAAATATGCACGGACAAATTAATGTTCCAAAAAAACTAACAATTAAAAGTGTATGTTCTACTGGTTTAGAGAAATCTCCTTCAATGCAATTAACAACCTCAAGCAAGTGACCAACACACAAAATCAAGTAAATAAAGCAAAATAAAGTGCTCAATGATATATAGTGGTTTGGAGAGTCCTTCCTCCTACGTCCACTACCTAAGTTTGCAAGCTTAAGATTTCCAAATCCACTAATGGATGATGGTTTTCCAAGTTCATCAACAATTTAGGGTGTTAGGCAAGCTAACCCCAAACTCTTACAACCAAGATTTCTAGATAACCAAGAACTAGGGTTTTCAAGTTGTACCCCAAACTTATCTCACAACCTCACATGGTTTTGTCCAACAAATGAGACTTTACAAGTGTTTAGGTACAAGGTTCTCTCAAGATTAGCTCAAGGCTATTTTGGTTGAGAAACACTCAAGAACTAAAGATGATGCTCACGGGTATATTAAGAAGAAGCTCAAGATGTGGCAATCACTCTATTACAAATTCACACAAAGCTCTCAAGAAGATATATTAGGAGAAGCTTTGTTGAAACAATACTCAAGAACACCCAAATAGGATACCCCACAGGTAGGATGAAGAATGATGGGTTCTGGATGGATTTTTGGATCTATCTTTGAAGTAGGAATTTGATGGCTTGATAATAATCAGATTTTTAGCAAGATATCTCTAGAAAGAAGCTTGAATCAAGATTTGAAGTTGAGAGGATTTGAAGCTCAAAGACTTTGCCAATTTTTGCAAATGTTCTTCCTTTCCTACACAAGCCAAACCCTTCTCTTTTTTTTAAGAAAAAATAATCTTGGCCATTGGATGAAAAGTATGTCTTGATCTTGGCCCTTCCTTCTTCTTTTAATTTTGACCTTTCTTTAATTCAAAAATAAATAAATCTCCACCATTCATTGTATTGCCGTTAGAAATTGTTGTGTAAAAATATCTCCTTTGGCTTGGGCTTGTTTGGTTGCGCCAATAATTCCTTCTTGATGATGAAAGTCTTGCTGAAACCAAGCCAAATCAACCTTTCTAGATTCTGGCACAAGAAATAACTTTCCAATAATTTCTCTCTTCTTTGTCCCCCAAGAAGTAAATGTTGCCACAATGTTGACCAATCATATTAAACTTGAAATCTCTTTTGAATTCTTGGCACAAAGCACAAATGAGGACTTCCAGAAGCTTGAAAAAGGAATTCTCCAAAACAATATTCATTTCACATGCTTGGAAGTAATGCTGGCTCATGAGAAGTCAAACTTTTTCTCAAATAGAGTTGATCATTCTCAAACTTGACCAATTAAGCTTCAACAAAAAATATATGAATTTTCTCAATAAAATCAGCTTCATAATGTTCCAAATAAGCTCATGATATTTAATTGATTTCACCTACAAAAAAATAGGTGACAAGGCACCTCATTGTTGATTGTAAGCTCAAAGAGCTTCAATGCTTGCACATAGATCAATCAATATGATATAAGCTCAATAAAATTCAAGCAAGCAAATGATAAATCATTTCATATATATTTAAATGTGCACACAAAATTTCACAGTGATTGGAGTTCAATTGGTAACTCAATTTCATCAAGTAATCTCAAACAGTTTTTTATTATGTAGTTATACTGACTTCGACAGAGAAATTGAACATATTTCACTCAAAATTGGTTCATAATATCTGAACAAGAAATATTCTACTATGTATTAATAATTTTTTTTATAACAAGAATCAAGTCATTTGGAGATTTTATGAATAAGTTATGACTATTCAATCGATATGTATATGATATTTGAGCAGTTTTTGTAATCCAAAAATGAATAAGTCCAAATTTATCCAATTCATATTAAATATGATCAAACATTATTCCAAATGATATATAATGATGTTTAAATAAATCATCATGATCATTTCATGCTTTATCCAAATTCATTCAAATATATGCACAATCAAATAGCACATTAAGTATTTTTGCATCAAAACAAAAATGTATAACCTATGGTCTAACAACAATATCACAATCCTAACCTGTATCATTTCACATGACATGACAATATTGTTGTTGGTAATAAGTTAATGATGTTTGTACTATTTTTGTTTTTGATACTATTGTTGGAAATGTCATTGTTTCAAAACTTGACACTATGACTATTAATGATATTATTAATGATGTTGATATTGTTTGTAAATTTGCTATTCTTGTTGGTAATGATATTTTTTGAAAACGTGATACTGTTATTGATAAAGATACTGTTAATGATGTTCATATTATTTCTAATTTTGATATTGTTGTTGATAATTAAATTGCTCAAAACTTGATAGTGATGGGTATTTTGTCCACTTATTTTGAATATGGAAAAATAAATAAATATATGAGAATACTACATAAGATAACAACATCAAATAATATGACAATACTAACATCTCTAGTAATACAACCATTAAATAATACCATTTTTATATCCGAGTTCAAACTAACCAAAAATTATAAAACAATGCACTATCAGTGTACATGACGGTACATATTACCACGACAATATCAACTTAAATAGGCAATATCTAGTTTATTCTCCAAAATGCAGTTCACTTCTCCAGTCTTATCTTCATCATGATTGTATATAAAACATCAGAAATGGTCAAGACAAAGAATGACAATATCGAGTAGACAGTACTAACACATACTAATAATACCAAATATGACAATGTCAAATACAAAGTATCAAAAAATCTACTAGTACTAACACATTTAATTGTACCAAGATATCTACCAATATCAATCATATACTTATAGACAATATCAAATTTATTAACAATTTCAAATCCATTAACTAATTAAAATTCAATAACAGTATCAAATCCTCTAACAATATCATATTCATAAAAAGTTTCAAATTCATTAAGAGCGTCTAATTTATAAACAGTATCAAATTCACAAACGGTATCTAGTTGATAAACAGTATCAAATTTATAGACAGTATCCAATTCACAAATAATAGAAACCATATTCTCAAAACAAGGATCATGGTAGTAACAACAACTTCAGAGAATTCATAGACAGTACCAATAACAGATAGTATCAACAATAGACAATATCAAATTCATTAACTATAACAAATTCACAGATAATATCAAATTCACAGACAGTAGCAACTGTATTTTCACATCAAGGAACCAGTACCAACAGCTTCAAAAAAAATTCACAAACTCCAATAATAAATAGTATCGAAATCACAAACAGTACCAACGATTTCATAGAATTCATAGACAGTATAATATTCATTAAATAATTATAAACTCACAGATAGTACCAACCGTATTTTCACAATAAGGGGCCAGTACCAACAACTTTAGAAAATTCACAAACTCCAACAATAAACAATATCAAAATCACAGACCTTACCAATAATTTTAAAGAATTCATAGACAGTATCAAATTCATTAATAAATAACAAATTCATATACAGTATTAAACTCACAAACAGTATCAATCGTATTTTCACAATAAGGAGCCAATATCAACAACTTTAAAAAATTCACAAATAGTTCCAACAACAAACAATATCGAAATCACAGACAGTACCAACCGTATTCTCAAACAAGAAGCATGATAGTACCAATTATAGAGCAAAAAAAACAAAGATCTTAAAAAAACTAAAGTTTTTTGAAAAAAAACTTGAAGATCTTCAAAGAATAACTATAGATCTTGAAAAAAGATGAAGAAATCTTGAAAAAATAACTACAAATATTGAGAGAGAGAAGGTGATCAAAAATTTGTGGTTTTAATGAGAGAAAATGAGAGTGTAGGAGAGAGAAAGATAAAATATCTACCAAAGTTTTAAATTTTTAAATTTGAAGGGCATTTTGGTCCTAGAAAAATTCTATGTGGCTAAACTTGTAATAGGAAACAATTTTACGACTAAATGGTAAACTGTGGTATCAAAAGTGGTCGGCTTATAATTATCCCAAATAAGTATATCTCTATCACGAATTTCTAGTAGTTTGGTTGTCGAATTGGATAGTATATAATCTCGAATCACAAATTCGAGCCCCACTTTCTTCCCCTTATTTTTAGAAAAGAAGAAGTATATTTGTGAAACCATGACCAAAATATATCAAACGAAACTTAGACCAAATTTTTTCAGAGGAAAAGAGGGGTTGCCATTTCCAAAAGCTCAAAGTGTCCGGATACCCTGTGAAATGTCTAGACACCTTCTACTGATGAGAGGCGGAAATTTTTCCAAGCTTAAAGTTTTCAGACACCCTGGAAAGTTTTTGGACACTTCTTGCAAATTTTGAGTCCGTGAGTTCTAGTAACTCAAAGTTTCCGAACACCAATGAGGGATTTGATTTTAAAGGGCTATTCCAGCCATTTTCTTTTATGGGAGAGAGAGAGAGAGAGAGAGAGAGAGAGAGAGATCGAGAATAATTCCTAATGATTTTGGCTTGGATTTTGATGGGTTTATGAAGCATATCAAGATTCAAGATGGATTCAAGGAAGATTTGAAGATTTAAAGTAGCTTTCTTAGTTTTAGAAATTCTACGGTTTTTGTAGATTTGATTTGATTCTTTAAGAGATGAATTGTTGGGCTTAGATATGTTATTTCTAGGGTTGTTTATGATTTTTTTTACTAGTTTTAATCATTGGTTTAGGTTGAGTTTTGAATTTGGAAAAGTTTGGAGGATTTGGGGAAATGCTAGAGAGAGAAGGTAAGTTTCTATTGATTTTTTCGATTGGTTATGATGTTGTAGTAAATTGATGTCATTGATATGATTATATGGGTTTAGTTTTTTGAAATCGATAGGTTGGAAGAAAAGGGTCCGAACCCTAGTTTGTGAATTGGGATTATTGAGTTGTGCTTAATCGAGGTAAGGGATTCTTAACCCGTTTTTCGTTCATTATCGTTCTTTTATCTTAAAAACTGGTTTGTATCTTTATCAGTCATCTATATTCGTGTTTTTGCTTTATTGTTTCTAAGGAAGAATGAACCTAGGGTTAATTCATGTTTTCCCTTAAATATAGATTGCATGCCTATTTTTCATGTTTAATCATTCATTGAGCATGGTTTGAATCTTGTCATGCATCATGTGACATATATGTATGTAGGATGATATATGTAAACATTGACATGGCATGATTTATGTTTGCATTAGAGATGCATGGAATGCTCGGGTATGAACTTGAGTTATCATAGGATTATTTGAAAGTCACATGGAAGGATGGTTGTGTGTTGGAGCTTGGACACTGACCATATGACTTCATGTGAGGCAATACACTAGTGGTGTGGGTGTGATGTGGATCACACAACCGGGTAAACCTTTCATGGATGTATTGTGGATTATAAGGCTAATCACATTCATTGATGGTTGGGGACCATATTGTGTATTCGATGTTGTGATCAATCCATGGTTGGGGAACCATAGGATTGATTGATGGATTTGCCTAGAGGAGATACTTGGATTTCTTGGTTGACTATATGACACGAGCATGTTGGATATCATATTGATGCATACCTTTTCCTTGGATTTGGCCTATTGTTATTATGTGACTCTTTACCCTATTGAGCTTCTAGCTCACCTCTTTTCTTTCTTTACTCCCCACAAGTGAGACTGGTATGAGTACCGATGGTGCGGATTAATAGAGATGTTGTTGTGGCATGGATAACACTTGGAGAGGGTATAGGTTTGGGTTGAGTGATTTGATCCATTTTGTTGACACGCTTATTTGTATTAATTACTTGTATGTCTTATCGACTATATGGCACTGTTCGGTGTGGGTAGTGGATGGTTAGAAGGAAATCCAAGCTACAAGTTCAGAAGACAAAAGGAAAATGTTAAAATTTATGCCAAAATTGAAGAATGAGTTTGTAATATTCAACAATTATAATTTTCAACTTAAAAAAATTAGGGTCTCTTTGATATATGCTTATTTTCCATACATATTTTCTATTTTCATTTTATGGAAAATAAAGTTTGAGATCCTAGATGAACGGCCTTAGAAACACATTTAGTTACCCATTTTAGAAAATAGTAGTAAAAAATCCAAATAACTTGAAAACAATTTGAAAGCAGAAAATGGGAAAAAATATTTTTGGAAATCGCGGAAAATAAAAATGAAAGGCAAACCAAATGGACCTTAATATTTATAAATCACATTTTGAGACTTGCTCCATAATATCTCTCCAATATTGGTCATTGGGTCCATCTCCATCATCCAAGAATCTATCCCAATCTTGAACGAAATCATTATTAGTAGAGAGGAGAAAGGTCGTTGCACTTGTTTTGAACAAAAGAGGCTTCAACCAATGTACTCATGTGGTTTCTACTTTAACATCAAAGGAAATACTGCCCAAACTTTTACTGTTGGTTTCAAGGACATTTAGGCCAAACCCATAATCAAAATATGAACTTTTAGATATGCTTTTCTCAGACCATATCCTTTCATAAAGAGTAACACAAATCATGATGATAAAATTAGGAAAATCCTAATAAAAATTTTGCAAAATTTATGCAATAAACAGATCATGCCTACAAGAAAATATACCTCAGTAGTTAATGGTGGATATTTAATCACAAAACATGGGCGAGCCTCGAATTTAAGATGAAGGCAATGATGAATGAGGTGACAACCAGACTGACATTCGTAACATCACTCTCTAGACATTTGGAAAATATATCATTGGTGTTGTCAAACCATACAATCTTATTCCTTAAGATTGCTGCAATTAAGCCCAGGAAAAATATTTTTTTAAGGAAATCATGCTATTTAACGGAAGCATTCCACACCTAGAAATGATTTCCAAAAAGTTGCACATAGAAGTCTCATTTTTCTCATGGTAGCAAAAGAAATTGTGTTTGCCTGTATGAATACCTATTATAACATTCAAGATTGAAAAAATAGGCACACTTTCTTCCCATTAGCAAGACGAGCACGTTGGAGACCTTGAGCCGACTTTATATTCAGGAGATCATGAGGTTGTATGGAGTACCACTTTCTATAGTGTCGGATCAAGATCCATGATTTAATAGTAAATTTTGGGAGAGTTTGCAGGAGGCATTGCGAACAAAATAATGTTTCTAGGTACTTCGTTTCATCGAGAGAGTAGTTTCTAGAGTGAGAGGACTATTTAGATATTGGAGGACATGTTTCGGGCATGCGTTATGAATTTTGGAGGTAGTTGATAAGTTTATCTATCTTTGGTGGAATTTTTATACAAAAATTCTTTCCGATGTAGTATCAAGAGATGACACCATATGAGTCTTTGCATGGGAGACCTTGTAAATCACCATTGTATTGGGTGGAGGTAGGAGAGACAACATAATCGAGTCCAAATTTGGTGAAGGAGACACAAGAGAAGAAAGAGGGGATTTGAAAGTGTCTACCTACTGCTCAATGTAGACAAAAGCGTTGGACCATAGGTCCTACATTCATATTTTGATGCAAAAATAATTTAATGTGCTTTTTTTATTATGCTTATATTTGAATGAATTTGTGTAAAACATGAAATTATTGTGATATTTCATTTAAGCTTCATTACATATATTTGGAATCATGGTTGATCATATTTGATATTAATTGGATGAATTTGGACTGATTCATTTTCAGATTTCAAAAAAACTGCTCAAACATCACACTGTGTACACATTAGTTGAATATTCATAACTTATTCATACGATCTTCAAATGACTTGATTCTTGTTTTGAAAAATTCAAAAATATAAGAACATTTATTATTCAAAGTGTATGAATCAATTTTGAGTAAAATATATTCAATTTATTTGTTGAAGTTAGTGTAGCTGTGCAGACATGATATAACACTATTCGAGAAATTGAGTGACCAATTGAAATCAGATGGCTATAAATTTTTTTGTACGTATTTAAACATATATTAAATTATTTATCATGTGCTTACTTCAATTTTATTGAGTTTATATCCTATTGATTGATCTTTGTGCAAGCATTGAACCTCTTTGTCTTTAATCTCTATGCTTAAATTTTTTTTGTGTATTTAAATGTTTGATCACCATTTGAGTATGCTTATGAACTAACCTAGCTAAGATTAAGGAACTACCCAAACTCACATGTCTTAGTGGAATTGAGATTGAGGAAATTAATTATCAAAGCTGAGACCACGGATTAGATGATTAATTGGTTGTTATAGTTCTTTAGAACTTAATGGGTCATTAGTCTTGTGTTAACAACTGCAACCAAACAGGATTAACATTTGATAGTGATACGTGTTGGCACCGCGACCGAACAAACCAACATATTTGGGTAAAGAATCAACCTTTGAATTGAAATTGAATTTGTATATTTGATAATTGTTACTCATAGTCTAATTGTGTGGTGAAATCATTATCCCAATATTCCCTCTCATTATTTGAAATCCAAGTTTGTCAAGGTTAATTTAATTGTTAAGTTAAGTGATTTTATTTGAATTATTACTTGTCCTTGTGGGATTCGACCTCGTTCTTGCATTCGTTATACTACTATATCGATTCGTGCACTTGCGAGATTTAACACATCAAGTTTTTGGCACTGTTGTCGGGGACTAGTAATAATTCTAGCCGGTTACTTAGCTTTTCCATTTAATTTATTTGCTTTTGAATATTAAAGAAAAGAAGAAAAAAAATCAGTTCTAAATTTTGATTGTTCTCTTAATTTTTAGGTTGTATGCAAGGGTGACGTTCTTTGGAAGGTGAATTGCTACCAGTGATAGACGACATAGAAAGCCTTTTGAGAAACAAAAGTCAGTTGTTAGAGTTGGAATCAATCTCCCAACTTGAAGAAGAGAATATGGTTGTTGTACCAGTTGAAACGATGATGGGGGATCTTGAGATCCCCACAATTCCAACGTCACCATCATGTATCACTCTTCCCGTAACTGCTATAAATTATGAACTTAAAACCATAAATTTTAATATGATGCCCTCATTTCATGGTTTAAGTTATGAAGATCCATTGAGTCATATTCGTGAAATATTTAACATGGTTTCTAGTATGCCTTTAGTTACAGGAGTCACTAAAGAGCATCTCAGAATGAAGATCTTTCCCTACACCATGAAAGACAAGGCAAAGATGTGGCTCAACAATCTCAGACCGGGATCAGTCAATAGTTGGACTGAGGTACAAAATAAATTTTTGGAGAAATTTTTCTCAACTCAGAAAATAGACGCACTAAAAGATAAAATTATGCAACTTGACTAGTCTTTTTCTGAGGCTTTGGAGAGGTTCAATAATCCATTGAGTCAATGTCCCCACCATCCTTTGCCTAATGTAGTGTTGATGCGGATTTTCTATAAGACGCTAACTGTTTCTTGTAAAGCTTCGGTTAATAATTATGCAATTTGAGGATCTATCAGGACCATGACACCAACCGAGTGTCAAACATTGTTTGACACCCTTGCAATTGAGACACAACACTCAGACATTAGAGGTAAGAAAGTTAATGTTAGTGAGATCACTTCTCCTAATTCATTTGTGTCCAAATCGTAGGTCGACGCACTTTCCACCAAGTTAGATGCACCCCTTGCAATGCATGGAAAAGCACCGTCTCAAGAAATATATGCTATATGTGAAGTTCCAGGCCATGCAACCATTGTGTGTCCTCAAGGAGTGGATTTCCTTGAGTTCGTGCAAGAACAAGCAAATATGATGAATACGTACAATCGAAATCCTAGGTTTGATCCTTATTCAAACTATTACAACCTAGGATCAAGGATGCACCCAATTTTAGCTAGAAAAATCCACAGAATGTATAGAATCTGTTGGCTCTCGTACCTCGTACCCAATCCTCTTCTTCAACTTTATTGGAGGATGTAGTGAGACAACTTGCTATTGGGCAGCAGAAATTTGATGCTCAAGTGGGAAAGATCGCCGAAGCTCTAAGTCAACAGGAAGCTGGAAAATTTCCAAGTCAAACCATCATTAACCCAAAGATCAATGAGCACGCGAAAGCTATTCACCTTTGCAAGGGTAAGGTAGTAAAAAATGATATTGATATTGCCAATGACAGTGTACATGCAGGCACAGTTTAGTGAGGTGATGAAAAAAAGAAGGAAGAATTTCTTCCACCAACTACTCAGTCCCGTGATAAGCCAAAAATCACACCATATATACCACCCATTCCATTTTCGGGTCGACTCAAGCAAAATAAACAGGATAAGCACTTTAAGGAGATTTATGATATTTTGAGTAAAGTGCATATGTACTTACCTTTGCTTGATGTCATTGAACATATTCTGACTTATGGACAATTTCTGAAAAGTCTCAGGACTCACAAGCTAAATTTTGGACCTAATGAGGGTATCAAGTTGAACAAGAACGTAAGTGCAATGTTACAAAGTACACTTCCACCCAAACTAATCGATCCGAGAAGTTTCGACATTCCTATAACTATTGGAATTGGAAATAAGGGATTGGGATGTGCAATGCTAGATCTTGGAGCAAGTATCAACTTGATGCCATTATATATTTACAAAGATCCTGGATTAGAAGGGATGAAGAAGACTACAGTATGCTTGGAGCTTGCTGATCGTTCAATGTGCTATTCCGAAGGTATTGTAGAAGACATTTTAGTTCAAGTTGATAAACTAATTCTTCCTACAGATTTCATTGTTTTGGACACTGACGACAACTCAAGTGGTAGTCCAAATGCGACTATAATTCTTAGTCGACCTTGCATGGCGACAGTTGATACATGCATTCGCGTGAAGGATGGTATCTTAACTATGAAAGTTTTGGGAGAAACAGTGGAGCTCAAAGTGTTTGAAGCTATCAATTATCCTTCTACTTCACTTGATTAATGTTATTCTATTGACACATTTGATGCGTTGATTTCATCTGCTAGTGTTGGAAACAGGTATAAAGATGAACTTGAGTAGGTTTTGACAGAATTGAAGGAAGATGAATCGAGCGAAGATGTGGGACCTGTCATGGGAAATTCCAAGTCATATCAACTAAGGCACCTATTCCAAAATGTGCCGCTGGTGATGAATAAAATCAAATTCAAACCATCAATCCTCACACCACAAAAGTTGGAACTCAAACCTTTACCGCAACATCTCAAGTATGCTTACCTCGATAATGTTGACACTCTTTCAGTAATTATAGTTGTAGATCTTACTGAGAAGGAAGATTTGAGCCTCATGCAAGTTCTTAACCATCATCGGACAACGTTAGGATGGACTATAGCTGACATGAAAGGCCTTAGTCCCTTAACTTGTATGCATCGCATTTTAATGGAGGATGAGGTAAAACCAACTTGTGAATCAGAAAGAAGGTTAAACCCTAATATGAAGGAAGTGGTTAGAACCGAGGTTCTGAAGCTGCTAAATGTGGGAGTCATTTGTCCAATTTTGGATAGCACATGGGTAAGCCCTGTTCAAGTGATGTCGAAGAAATCAGGTGTCATAGTTGTGAAGAATGAAGAAAATGAGTTGATTCCTACTAGAATGATCACTGGATGGATGGTTTGTATAGATTACTGGAAGTTGAACTTTGCCACCAGAAAAGATCATTTTCCTTTGTCTTTTATTGATCATATGCTAGAGCGTTTAGCTGGCCATTCTCACTATTGTTTCCTTGATAGTTTTTCAGGATATAATTACATTCCAATCACTCCAGAAGATCAAGAGAAAACAACTTTCACATGCCCATTCAGAACTTTTACTTATAGGAGGATGCCTTTCGGCTTATGCAATGCTCCTGCAAAATTCCAACAATGTATGCTAGCAATCTTTTCCGACATGGTGGAACAGATCATTGAGTTATTTATGGATGACTTTTCTCTTTTTGGATCATTTTTTTGAGATTTGTTTAGATAATTTGACTTTAGTACTTGAAAGATATCAAGAGACGAATTTGATCCTAAATTGGGAAAAATGTCATTTTATGGTTAAAGAAAAAAATTGACTTGATAAAAAATTTACCTTCTCCCACGTCCATCAAAGGCATTAGGAGTTTTTTGGGACATGCTGGTTTTTATCGTCGTTTCATTAAAGATTTTTCTGAAATCACAAGACCCCTTTGCAATCTCCTTGCTAAAGATGCTGAATTTAATTTTGACAAAGATTGCTTAGAAGCCTTTATTGTGCTGAAATGCGAATTAACTTCTGCTCCTATCATTATTGCAACAAATTGGTCTCTTCCTTTTGAGCTCATATGTGATGTTTCTGATTATGCTATCGGGGCTGTGTTGGGGCAACGAGATGGTAAGTTTCCTCATGTTATTTACTATGAGAGTAGAACCTTAAATGATGCTCAATTTAACTACTCTACAACTGAAAAAGAGTTGTTAGCCGTTGTTTTTGCTTTAGAAAAAATTCGTTCTTATCTTGTTGGCTCCAAAGTAATAGTATTCGCTGACCATGCTGCTCTTAAGTACTTGTTGACGAAAGAAGATGCAAAGCCCAAGTTGATTTGGTGGATTCTTTTGCTTCAAGAATTTGATTTGGAAATCAAAGACAAAAAAATGACGTGAGAATTTGGTAGCGGACCACCTCTCTCGAATTGTGGAGGAACATAATGATGAAATAGCTGATTTGCCTTTGAATGAATCCTTCCCAGATGAGCAATTATTTGCTACTCACACTAGTGAATTATCTTGCTTGTGGTGTGATTAGAGAAGGACTAACTTTTCAGGAAAGAAAAAAATTATTCTCTGTGGTGAAGCAGTATTATTGGGATGATCCTTATCTATTCAAACATTGTTCGGATCAAATAATTCAAAGATGTATTCCCAAGGAGGAACACGAAAGCATTTTTCAGCACAGTCATGAGCTAGCATGCGGTGGATACTTTGGATCAAAGAAAATAGCTCTCAAAATTCTCTAGTCAGGTTTCTTCTGGCCTATGCTATTTAAAGATGCATTTAAATTCTGTGCTAAATGTGGCAGGTGCCAGCGAATGGGGAATATTAGTTGGAGGGATGGGATGTCGTTGAATAACATTCTTGTTGTAGAAATGTTTGATACTTGGGAAATAGACTTTATGGGACCCTTTCCACCTTCTTTTGGCTATCTTTACATCCTTATAAATGTTGACTATGTGTCTAAGTGGGTTGAAGCATTACCTACTCGCACCGATGACCATAAGATAGTGCTCCAATTTTTTAAGAATGTGATTTTCACTCGATTTGGGACACCCCGAGCTATTATTAGTGATGGGGGAAGTCATTTTTGTAATAAGCCTTTTGAAGCTTTGCTTAGGAAATATCACATTACCCATAAAGTGGCTACTCCATACCATCCCCAAACCTCGGGTCAAGTAGAAGTGAGTAACAGAGAGATTAAGCACATTTTAGAGAAAACAGTGAATCTTGCTCGAAAAGATTGGGCATTGAAGCTTAATGATGTTTTCTGGGCATACCGGACGGCTTACGAAACACCGATTGGAATGAGTCCATACTGTTTGGTGTTTGGCAAAGTCTGCCATTTACCAATGGAACTTGAGCACCGTGCGTATTGGGCAATTAAGAAACTGAATTTTGATATGCAGGTTGTAGGGAAAGTGAGAAGCTTGCAATTGAATAAATTAGAAGAAATTTGGAATGACGCATATGAAAGTGCAAAAATTTACAAGGAGCGCACAAAGAATTATCATGACAAACTAATTCGGAATAAGGAACTTGTTGAAGGTATGCACGTTCTATTATATAACTTGCGTTTGCATCTTTTTTCAGGAAAACTGAAATCTAGGTGGACTGGTCCATTTGAAGTGGTTAAAGTTTTGCCATTTGGTGCGGTGGAGATTCGAAATCTTCAAGATGGTGGTGTTTTCAAGGTCAATGAACAACGACTGAAACCATTCTTGGTCAATCTTCCAGAGAACGCAGGCATTGGAAATGTGGTGGATCACATTCCTCAACTTCGACCATAAGTGTGTGTTTAAGTCTAGCCAAGACTCTAAATAAGGCGCTAGTTGGGAGGCAACCCAACTTGGTATTTTAGTTTATAAAAAAAAGTTCTTGTGTTGTTATTTTATATATGTGTATTGTTGTTAATATTTGAGGGAGAGATTGCATTATAAATAACTCTGTTGAATTGTGTCATGCTACAACATCCAAGGGCGCTCTACGTGAGCCCACTCATTCTGATATGGTGCTCGCCTTGACTACAATAGAGTACATGAGTCAAGTGTTTGTGAGGCGTTCTGCCTTGCCTTGTTCAATGCTGCTACTTGATATAGTGATCAAGAAGAACTAGGCCATCGTCAGGAATGAGGAGGAACTTTCCTAACCATCCTCTATTATATGCGGACGGGTATGTGGTTTGATCTAGGTGCTGCTTTCCTTGAGACTATGTTACGGATGCAACAACACATAAACAACAAGAATCTTACTCCTAGCAAGCTTTATTTTCCTCACTTGATCACTCGTCTCCTACAATACAAAGGTGTCACTTTGTGCGAAACTCCATCTACCAAGCCTTCACTATCATTGTTCACTTTGAACAATTGGAATCTGTCCCGGACAGACTTAGACAAAGGTCGTCCTATTTGCTCCACTGTTGGATCTCCTTCTAGCATTCCTTCTCTGCTCGCAATATGACGGAGCGTTTATGTAACACCCTGAACCTCTGGGTAACCTGTGGTGGTAGATATGGTCAGATAGGTGACGTCATATATGACCTAAATAGGATCAGAACAAGTTTCAAAAATTCTTTAGGAGAAATAAAAAATTGCAGGCGTAAAAAGAGCTGGAATCATGGGTAAAACGGAATTAATATAAATTTTAGTAGTGAAGGATTTAATCAATAAAGTAAATGCACAATTGTAAAATTAGATAAGTTTCAAGTAATATTAGTATAAGGGCAGGGACAGAACCGTAAAAGAATAACTAATGAAATAAAGGATTAAATAATAGGAAGCACGCAAAACGAGGAAGAAAACCCTAAGAACCCAGAGAAGCCGTGAATGAGACGGCGGTGACGAAACGGCGTGGTGGCGGAGACGGCGACAACTGGCGCATTCCTCGGCACGGGAAGGACGAACGGAGGAGGACGAACTCAATGGTGCCACTTTCGGATCGGAAGGAGTTGAGCTTCGCTGCCAGTGGAGGAGAAGAAGACCACGGGCCGCGACCTATCAAGGGTGGGATTGCGGTGTTGAGTTCGTCGGGTGGTCAGCTCTCATTTCGTGTTGGAGGTGAGATCCACCGTGCCTCTCATCGACGGCAACCCGATTTGGATATCACGGGTCTCCTTGACCCGCGACAATAGTGAGGACAACCGGGGCAAGTTGACCCGGTTGGGTGAGATTGGTGTTGGTCCGGGTCCAATTGACCCGGATCCAACTTGAGAATTATTTAAAATGATTATGGGTATATATATAATTTATTAAATTAATGATATTGGTTAGAGAATTATTGTGATTTTCAGGAACGGGTACTGGAAATCGAAACTGTCAAGATTAGGGAAAATGCATAGCGGTAAGTAATACTCAACTGTGTTACGGAACTTTATGATCTGTGAGTTGTATGATATCTGTATTGATTGTAATGTTATTCAATTGTGGATGATAATGTTTGTACTGATTGTGATGATTATATGAGACTGAGTTTATCTGTATTGATTGTAATGTTATTCAATTGTGGATGATAATGTTTGTACTGATTGTGATGATTATATGAGACTGAGTTTTTGATGATTTGAGTATTCGTGAACTCTGAGATGACATGTGATGACGTATAGAGGTGACGTTTTATGGTTGCACTGTATGAGGCATAGCATATCATGACATACGCATTAAGGGAAATTGTTTTTACGAACCGGGTACAACTGCTACAGAGAGGGTGTACTGAAAGGTTGAGGTTGAGGCTTAATGGAAATGGAAATGAAAAGGGAATTGATTTTGACTGGAAAGTGTTCTTTGGTAGAACACCTAATTAAAGAAAATCCCGACCGGTTGCTCTGTAGCAGTTTACCTAGGTTAAGGGCCCGAGTACTGGAAAAATGATTTAAATGGCTGACTATTTTTTTTCCAAAGATGAGGTCCATGTGCATTCATGCATAAGTATTACTTGCTGGGCCTCGGCTCACTATGTTCCGTGATGCAGGTAAAGGGTCCTGTGATGATGTTGTTGGCATAGGAGTTGATGGCGCCGCGGATCCATGAAAAGGATGCTCACGTGCAAAAGTTAGGTTTTGGTGGTCCATCATGACAATAATATTAAATTTTATTTAAGCCTTAAGGTTGTCGCTAGTATTTCAGATTTATCGAGCTTAAATTAAAGTTCAAAAAAATGATGTCAAGAAATATGTATCGCACGTTATTGATTTAATTACGATTATGAGGTTATAATTGTTAAATGCTCATCGGAATTAGGATGTTTAATTTGAGTTATTCAATGAGTTTAGTTAATTAGAGATAGATGATGTTTAGTTAAATTTGTTCTAGCATTAATTGGGTTCTTATTATATATAGAATTAAGTACTATTGAGGGACTGAGATGTGAGATAGATAGCGTTCTGAACTACGAGCTCGAAAATTAGAGTTTCGTGGGACGGGGCGTTACAGTTTACAGGATATTGAGGATCGCTTGACTCGATTGACGAAAGAACAAACTATTTTGCGTGCTTACGTCGGCAATGGTTTTGATGACCTTCAAACTGCCCAGGAGCTGATTGGGAGTAAATTATCATCACTGATGTCATTCCTAGGGCATCCATCCCTTGATGACTGAGGATTTTTTCCTTACAGGTTGTATTCCCCCAATTTTTGGATTGAATCATTATCTATTTCTTGTCGTTTTGAGGACACTGCGATGTTTTGTGTGGGGGTGGGGGTTATGCTATATGATGCCATGTTGGTAGTGTATTGAGACGTTATATTATATGATGCCATGTTGGTAGTATATTTTTCATATGTTGTGTAGTTTAAAAAAAACAAGAAGAAGAAGAGACTCAAGTGTTGATGTTGGCACCCATTCTTATATCTTGTGCATTGTCAATCATAACGAAAGAACACCTATCCCTCGTATTCTTTTTGACTTTGAGTCTTGTCTTATCTGTTCTATAAAATTTAAATGGTATCACTTGCACATGAACACATGTATCGTGGGGTATGCACTTTGTGACATTCTTGAACATGTACAATTATCTTTAGATGCATTGGAAGTTTTGTTGAATTTTGATATTTTGGCATGAAAAAAAACAATTGAAAAAAATTGATGAAAAGAAAGGAAAAAGTATATATAACACATTCAAGGCTTTGAGTACCAATGTCCAGATTAAATCATCTTGCTATTATCTTTCTCGGATATGTACTTGTGGTGTGTAGGTCCTGAACCGTTGTGACTCGAGCAAGTAGGTTCTTTGGGGTGTTTCCACACCCGGCACCTTGGGTCAACTGACATAGGGATCGCCGATTTGAAAGCTCGTTACATGGGTCACAATGAAAGTTAAAAAGGATTGAAGATTTAGAGTCCTGTTACTAAAGTGTTGCTTGTTTCAAAAAAAAAATGCCAAGATATCATATTCAATTATTTTTAAGAATTCTAGAGATATTGTTGTGTTTATGCGTTGATAATTTGAAAGCCACATGTTCTTGTGTTTCTACTATGCACTTAATGCAATGATAACTTGACTTATGGAACGGATGGCATGAGACTTGATTAGATTTGTCTACTTGGTGCTTGTGGAGTTTTTCAACTCGGCTGGTTCATGTACGTATTATTATGGGTGAATTCACAATGCTTTAGTAGTGATACTTGATGAAACAGTGTTTTGAATGTTTATGGGTATCATTTTGGTAAACCCTCACGAGACAACACTCGTCCACTAGGGACACCTAGGGGTTTAACTGCTTGTTGCATAAGCTAAATGCAACCGCGATTCCTGTGAGAGTGAGTTAATTATGGGCACGTTTATTTTAGCCTATGTTTTATCTTGATTCTCCTTGAGGACGAGAAGAAGATAAGTGTGGGGCTATTGATCCATTCATTTTATACTCGCTTTTGTGCTTTAATTTCCATATGTTATCGTCTATAAATGGATGGAATAATTACATTTTCTATGAGAATCCTTGGTGTTTTGAATTTAAGGAAATATGCTCCAAGTGATGCAAAATCATTGAAAATGGACTCTGATGCAGAAGAGGTGCTCAAGCACTCTCTAGCGTGCTAAAAATGTCATTTTAAACCAGGGAGTTTTCCACTGCTGACACGCTCGAGCATCACTAGGCGAATAATGATTAAAACTGAAACTTTGACTTTCTTGCAAGTTACTAAAAATAGTAAGTTTATGATATTTATGAGAATCTAGTCAAAATATATGGAAGGGATATTGTTTTATGGGGGGCGGCCACCATTCCAAGAAGGACCCCAAAACTAGAGAGAGTTTGGACTCAAAGAGGGAAAAGGGAGCTTTTGTTCTTCTTGAAGATCTTTCAGAGAAAAACTACAGAGTTCATCCATCCATTGAAGGGGTTTTTCTTCTTGTACTCTAGTTCATGATTCTTATTAGTTCATTTATGTTGTTCTTGAACATGATTTGTAATGAAACCCTTTTCTATTGGGATTGTGATGTAACCTATCTTGAGGATTATGAGTTAATAATTATTGGTATGCAAATTCAGTTTATGGTTCTTGTCTTTAATCTCTATGCTTATAAGTTTGTTGTGTATTTAAATGTTTGATCAACATTTGAGTATGCTTATGAACTAACCTAGCTAAGACTAAGGAAAGACCCAAATTCACATGTCTTAGTGGAATTGAGATTGAGTAAATTAATTATCAAAGCTGAGACCACGGATTAGATGATTAATTGGTTGTTATAGTTCTTTAGAACTTAATGGGTCATTAGCCTTATGTTAACAATTGCGACCGAACAGGATTAACATTTGATAGTGATATGTGATAGCATCGCGACCGAACGAATAGACATATTTGGGTAAAGAATCAACCTTTGAATTGGAATTAAATTTGTATATTTGATAATTATTACTCATAGTCTAATTGTGTGGTCAAATCATTATCCCAATATTCCCTCTCATTATTTGAAATCTAGGTTTGTCAAGGTTAATTTAATTGTTAAGTTAAGTGATTTTTGTTGAAGTGTTACTTGTCCTTATGGGATTTGACCTCGTTCTTGCATTCGTTACACTACTATATCTATTTGTGCACTTACGAGATTTAACACATCAGTAGGAGGAAGGACTCTCGGAACCACTATATATCATTGAGCACTTTATTTTTACTTGATTTTGTGTGTTGGTTATTTTCTTGAGGTTGTTAATTGTATTAGAGGAGATTTCTCTAAACCATTAGGACACACACACTTTTGATTGTTAATTTTTTGGAACATTAATCTGTCCGTGCATATTCCACATATCTAGAATTCGAATTTTAATATGAACTTTTGACATAGTGTTCATAAGGTGTTGTGATATTGCATACAAAATTTCGTTATATTTTGACTTGAATTGCTAGGTCAACTTGCATTTATCCAATTGGTATGCATATTTGATTTGAACACTAATCTGTTTATGTACTGTTCATATAGCTAAACCTTGAATATGAATTTTTGATATAGTGTTAATTAAGGTGTTTTTGATATTTCATATCAAATTTCACTACATTCTGACTAGAATTGCTAGGTCAAGTAGCTTTTATTCAATTGGTGTGTTGATTTGTGTTTATTGACATTGTGTTATATTTTTTGCGTGTTTGTTAACTAACTATTCATTATATATTGCATCACAAATTTGTGTGTTGCTTAATATTTGATAATTAGTTGTTAAAATTTTAAAAAGGAGATTGTCTTTGTAATTTGGGAACACAATCTCCCTTACTATGTTTGCCTAGGTTTTCCAATTGGTATCGAAGGATGTTAGCAAAACTAAGAATTAACATTCTTGCTAGATCTTTATGACATCTACAAGTAGATTTTATGATGGAGAGGGTCTATCCTCTAATTGGCCACCCTTGTTTGATGGGAAAGACTATAGATTTTGGAAGAATAAAATGAATTTTTTTTCTTAAGGGTATAGATATGGCTTTGTGGAGAGTAATTGAGAATGACCCATTTATTCCCATGAGAAAGGAAAGATATAAGGAAGTTTCTAAGTTAGAGAGTGAATATAGTGAAAATGATGATAAAAAGGTGAGCTTAAATGAGAAAGCCATTAATTTGTTGCATATTGCATTAGATAGAAATGAATATGATCATATTTTGGCATGTACTAGTGCACAAGAAATTTGAAACATGTTAGAGTTGAAGCATGAAGGAACTAGTCAAGTTAAAGATTCTAAAATTGACATGTTTGTGCATCAATTTGAATTGTTAAAAATGTTTGATGGTGAATGCTATAGTGACATGTTTGCTATATTGACAAAAATATGCAATGAATTGAATTATCTTGAAAAGTTTTACGCTAATGTAGATAAGTTGCAAAAGATCCTAAGAAGTCTTCCAAAATCATGGAGTGAAAAAGGTCATCGCAATCAAGGTAGCAAAGGATTTGAGGACCTTGAAGAAAAATATTGCATTGGCTATGACTTCCAAGTCCAAATCCAAGGAGGCCATGGCTCACTCAAAGGAAGAGGAGGTTTCCTCAAGTAGTGAAAGTGAAGATAGTGATTATGAGATAACTATAATGGTCAAGAATTTCAAGAGTTTGTGTAGGGCAAAAGAGGTGGATTTAAAAATAGAAAGTTCAAGAGCGAAGAAAAGGAAAAAGAGAAGCCTACCTAATTCAATTGTGGAAAGGTAGGAGACTTCATTGCCAATTTTCCCAAAGCATCCAAGAAACATCACAAAGGGAAAGACAAGGAGGAGGAGGAGAAGAAGACATTGAAAGCAATATGGGATGATTTATCATCATGCTCTTCAAGTGAGGATGAGATTGAGCATGAGGCACACTTTTGCCTCTTGGCAAAAGGGGAGAAAGTTGACTCATCTTCTCAAGATGAGATGGTAAAAGATTCTTCTCTTTTAATTTATGATGAATTGTATGCTAATGATGATGACTTATATGATTCTTTTGGTATGTTGCTTAGAAAGTGCAAGCATATTAAGAAAGAAAATGCTAGGCTTATGAAACTTGATGAAATGTATGCTAATGAGCTTGAAGTAGTTAATGCTAAATATGACACTCTTTGTGTTAAGTTTGTTAATATAATTATTGAGAATGATGCTTTGATTGATGAGAACAAATGCTTGAAAGGAAAAATGCCTATCATTGATGAAAATGCTTGCATGGCCGAATGCACTATATTGAATAATCATAATTATGATACTCTTAAAGCTAGGGTGCTCGAGCTAGAAGAAGAATTGAATTCATTGGATGATCATGAGTGCATTATGCTTTTTAATACTAAATCCTTGGAGCATGAAATTGATTTGATGAAAGAAAAGAATAGGATGTTAGAAATGCAATTGTCTAAGTTTGTCACGAGTTCACTAAAACTTAATGAAATGTTGGCTTCTCAAAGGCATTAGCTTGATAGAAGTGGGCTTGGCTATGAGTCTTTGTCTCTTGATGGAACTAAACATGAGTGTGAAAATTCAATCAAGTTGGTTAAACATATTGATGGTTCAACCAAGACATCAAAGGCCATATGAGACTCGGCTAAGGCTTCAAAAGCCCAAGCCAACAATGCACACCCCTTGGACAGAGCATCATCATCCAGGGCATCACATCCTAGAGTGAGAAAAGTAAGGATCAAGAAATTTTGGGTGCCTAGAAACATGAAAATGTGGTTACTTTTGGTTCTAGAATAGGTCATATTTATGCTTTGGATATTAATATGAAATGTGATACTATGACTTGCTTGATTGCTTCTAATGATGTTGTGTTGCATTGACATAGAAAGCTAGGTCATGTAGGTGCATCTACTTGAAGGAAGCACATATTTAAAATTTAAAATTTATGTAAGGGAAGGATGAAATTTACAATTTATTGGGATTTAATTTTTTGAAATCCCGGGATGTCATAAGCTCCAACCCAAAATGAATCAATTTGACTAACAATGGACCTAATGGGGTAGTTTCTGAGATTTGGGATGTCTTGATCAATATGCAGCAACGTGAGTTCAATAAAAGGGGAGTTTTTGAGATTTGGGATGTCTTGATCAATATGCAGCAATGTGAGTTCATTAACGGGATAGATTATGAGATTTGGGATGTCTTGATCAATATGTTTTCTCGATCACAATTTGTAGGGACAAAAAAATAATTTAAAATACAAAAAGAACAATTCAAAGTTATAATTACCTAATATTTTAAACAAAATACAGGATTCAATCCCAGATCTTGAGACATCACTTTCTTCTCATTTCCTCTTGATAAATTAATATTTTATTTCTCAGGATATGTCATGATGTTATGTCCTCTTCTCTTGCAAAGTCCACAAAATTTTGTTTGCTTTCCTAATTCTTTTCCACCCTTCATCCGCTTTTGTTTAGGACGCCCTTTTGATTTGGAAACTAGAGGACACAGAATGTGATGCCCCGACCCGGGAACGCCACTGGTGCCCTCTTGCGCCATCCTAGGCTACTAATGTGATCATCCAGCAAACCGGAATCCGGCGACATCTCCCCATATATCGAAGAGTGCCCACCTGTATCAGAACACGCAGCATAAATCAAACCATCACATCAGTAACCTAGCTAGGCCTCAGACCTCAATCACATGCAATCCTGATCCTAGGGGCCTCAGGCCATCACCAGCATGCACAAACTGATGGTAATTATACACATTATCATAATTCACAACATCATATAACCATATAAAGGTTATGCATCAATATGAATCTATTAGATGAACGTATAATCAATAATCACATAGAAACATCAACCTGGTCAATTCCCTCTTTGAGCAAACCTCATCAATACCATGGCTCTCTCTCCATGTAATATCGAATGGGAGCAAGCTACCCAACATCAAACCGCTCTTGGATCACCCGGTTGCGTGAACCTATCACGCCTGCACCACTCCAGGCAAGGTCCCTCAATAACCCCACCTCTAGTGTGTTACCCCACATGGAGTTCACATGACTTGGTGGTAACTCTCTTCACCTCACCATCCTTCCATATAGCTTTCAAGAATCCTAAGGATTTCTGAGTCCATACTCAGTCTCCAATGCAACTCTAATGCATTATGTCATGACATGCCGAATGGATATATATATATATTTATATAACTACCATGATGCATGAACGGATTCACATTGTGTCCATAAGAGATGGAACACACAATAGGGTCATGCAAATAAAAAACCAACAATAACACACAAGCAAGGCTCGTTTTCCCCTTAGAAGCAATTAAGGCGGAAACACAAACATAGGCGACCAATGAAGAATCGAAACGCTCTTTAAACAATGAGAACGAACGATAGAAAGAATGGTTGGAAATCCCTTATCTCGTGTCGAGCAATTTACCAAACATCCAACAAATACGTTCCTAGGGTTTCGATTTCCCAACCTAACAATATGGCAAAATCGAACCCATTCACATATCAATATATGATCAAAAACTCATATAAATATCAATTGCATCAAGAATTTCAAAATTACACACCTTCTCTCTCTAGAAATTCCTCCAAATCCTTCAAACTCAACTCAATCAATCCTTCACTCCAAAATCACAAACAAACCTATATGTATGTCCAAAATCAACCTATAATCAACATATCTAAAGCATGGAATTCAACTCTTCAAGAATCTAACAAATCTAACAAAACCTAGAATTCCCGAAACTAAGAGAAAACTTACCAAATCTCCCAAATCAAGCTTGAATCTTCCTTGTTTCGCTTCAATGATCACCAATCCACAATCTCCGAGCCAAACTCTAACCAAAAGCTCCTTCTGTCTCTTCTTCTCTCTCTTTCTCTCTCTACTCGGGTCTCTCCAAGATATGGTATGTGCATAAATATCTGCCTCTGTTCTTAAAACCTGATTTCCCGATAGGTGTCCGTACATCTAAAGTGGTCGTCTAGACGCCTTGCATCTCTCTCCCCTCTCTGCCTCCAATATAGGCTTAAGTGTCCGAACGCCTCGGTAGGTGTCTGAACGCTTTACTGTTCAAAGCACTATTTTTCCTTTCTCAAAACTTCACTGCCTCCATTTTCTAAGAAAGTCTCTGGACGCCTTTATAGGGTGTCTGGACACTTTGTGCTTTTCAGCACCCTATTTTTCTTCAAATTTATTTCCCGTCTTGGTCGAAGCTTCGATTTGATATATTATGAGCCCAAAACAGACATGTGTACTAAAAGTTATGGCCCATTTATTGATCATAGCTCAAAAATTGTTTTTCATGATTTCGTACCTCACGGATCATCCGTAATTTGACTCAAACCCAAATTTTTGGCTGGGGTTTCACACATAACCATACCACCACCTATTATGTCAATTTCATCTGACCCAACTTCACTTACCAACATGACTTTGCTAGCTTCATAGGCATCAACTCATTCACTATGCTCTTTTTCGTATGTCAACGAGAGGGTATATACTTATATGGGATATCAAAACAACCTTTGTGAATAAACACATTAAAAATATGACGACAAAGAATTCCTAAAAATTCAAAATGCTTACAACTACATGTAATTGTCTCACTCATCCAAGTTACTTTGTGCTTTGGCCCTTCATGTTTTTAGTATTGCAAAAGGAATTCATTGTCCAACTGTTGGTGAACCGCATATTGGCTAGCTCTCTCGAGCTCTTCTTGGAACATTTTCAATGCAAATGGTGTCAAAACATTTAGAGCTTGTTCCTCTAATGGCGACATTGTCTTCATCGAAGAATTTTTAAATTTTTTGAACATTGAATCATGCATTTATCTATTGCTCAATAGTTTCTATATAAATATCAACCTGCAAAATAACATTAAAAAGTCAGTATATAGAAGGTGTATTTTGTTGCTTCACAGATGATTGAACAACTTTCAATGGTTGATGTCCCTCACGATGACAAAAGAAATCACATCTCTTAAGTTGTCCATCTTTATTGACAAACCGACCCTTCCTGATACAAAATCCATGATTTTGTGCACAATTTTTATAGAATTGAAATGCTTCTTTCTTCTTCACTTAGTAAACATTGTCCAACAAAAGGCTCAAAACTAATCTCCTCTTTTTCAAATCCATATGAGTTGGAAACTCATTCAAGTCAAAGGGATACATGATAATGTAAACTTGAAAGAGAAAAATGGATGAAAAAATATTACTTGGTATGCTTCACGTGACTCCCTTGCTTTTTATTTTCTTAGTATCTCCAGCTTTGTTGCTTGTTCATATGAGAGAAAATAAAATAATTTTAAAATGATGATAAAAAATGTCTTGGCTTCTTGGGCAGGATGTGGGGGGGAAACTAAGTATTTTTGGCCTTTTGGGTGGTAGAATTGCAAGAGAGAGAAACAAATTGTAAGGGTAATTTTTTTCTTGTAATTCATTCATTATTAATGGCATAGATACAAATACTGACTTCTATATAAAACGTGGGATCCATTCCCTTTTTTCATGCATTAGCGTGTATCCTTTGGGCACATAGTAAGATATCCCTTTAATTTATTAGGCCTTAAATTATAACAATTATAAAAGCCCAATGAGTTAAAATAATAAAGACCCAATTTACTATTAAATAGACCCAATACAATTAATTATTGTCCAAATATTTTGGCCTAATAATTTGTCTAGCCCATTGTTAAATTTTCTAGACCCAAACATTTTAGGCCCAAAAATTAAATCATAAACCCAACAAATTTGCCCATGAATTATCAAATAGAAACCCAAATGTCTGACTTGGTTGTACAAATGGGTCTTCTTCCTAACCCGCCTTCAACCCACGTGACTTGTAACTTTTGCAGGTTGCGGCCATTGGAATCAACCGCTGTTTTCTACGATTCTGGTGGCTAAGAGCTTTGTCGGTCTCAACAACCACCAAGGTAGCCCAGTCAAGCAGATCGAATCTCCAAGGTTTCCAAAATCTTTCGGATTTTGATCTTCTCTTTTACCGAGCAACTATTTCTGGCTATTTCAACTTTGATGCCATCAACGGTGATTTCGGTGACTAAAGCTTCACCAGATGCCATGGCTTTATAGAAAATCAAATCGGGCATGCTGAAGTTTCCAAAACCTTCAGCTTTCTTCTCTACCCATGGCACCTACAAAGTCAGATGTGGTCAAACTTGGATATAGCATAATCAAGATAGATAAGCTATATATCCAACCAAAAACATAATATATCAAATCTATATTACCAGATCAATAACAAAATAATTTTGGGTTTTCTCAAAACAAAACTTGATCCAAATTTCATGTCTGGAAGAACAAAACAATTTTGTTCATAACAATCAGTTCCAACAAGCAATTTTATAAAATCTAGATTTAAGACAAAATCAAAATTTAAGACGTATACCAAGGCTAATGGCTTTGATACCACTGTTTGCAAATAGTATTAAAAAGTACGCAGTAGAAGCATTACCTTTGAAGCGTGTTTGATCAAAATCGCCCAGTTGATCTCCAATCGTACGAAAACTCTGGTCCGTCCACTAAAATCACAAAACCAAAAGCTAAAGAATCCTTTAAAACTTTCTAAAAATAGAAATTTTCCTTTAATTGATTCTCTAATCAATCAAGAGGAGGAAGAGTTGTGTTGTTGTTATTATCAAATTTGTATCTAATACACATTTTATAAAACAACTTGCCGACACTTCCAATAAGTGTCAATCAATTTTTCAATAATTGATTATTATATTAATTAAATCATGGCCCCACTTTTATTTAATGACTAATGTGCCAGCAACGTTAATTAATCAATTGACTTATATGAATGTCATATGAGGTTTGTCTAATTGGCTATCTTAGGAAATATGTCAACTCACCTATCATAGATATTTCAAATTCACTTTTTATGCACATAGCAAATTCATCACACATTGATTTCAAAGTACCAAGTATAATGTCATCAACATATATTTGCACAATCTACAAGTCATCACTTTTATACTTAATAAACAAAGTATTATTAATACCACCACAAGAAAATTTATTTCCTATAAACAAAGTATTATTACTATCACAAGAAAATTTATTTCATAACAAAAATTTACTGAGTCTTTCATACTAAGTCCTAGGTGCTTGCTTCAAGCCATACATTGTGTTGTCTAATTTGTAAACATGATTAGGAAATTCTCAGATTCAAAACCGGGTGGTTGTTTAACATAGACTTTCTCATTTATCACACCATTTAAGAAAACACTTTCAACATCCATTTGAAAAAAAATTTTAAACCCTTATAGCATGCAAAAGCTAATAAAAGTCTAATAGTCTTCGACCTTGCAACTGGTGCAAAGGTCGTTTCGTCATAATCTATGTCTTTTTATTGGGAATACCCTTGAGCCTTAATCTAGCCTTGTTTCTAGTCACTTCATCATTTTCATTCATCTTATTTCTAAACACCTTTTTTGTTCCTTTAATGGTGTGGTCTTTAGGTTTTGGAACAAGTGTACAAATCTTGCTTCTCTCAAATTGTTCAAGTTCTTTTTACATTGCAAAAATCCAATCCTCATATAAGAATGCATCCCTAACACATTTAGGTTCTATAATAGAAATTATAGCATATAAGTTTAAGGGAATATAATTGGCCGTTGAATCCAACTTTGATCTCGTTTCAATGCCTTGTTTGGATCTCGAATGATAAGCTTCTTAGGATGTTTTGTGCTTGATCTTCACTTGAATCCTATTACTTTGTGATTGAGTAGAACTCGATTGCTCTAAATTATTATTTTGAGCAATTTGATCAACATCAATAGCCACGGTTTGCTCCTCATCTTACACATTTGGTGTAGAATCATTAGTAATTTTCATCTCCTTAAGGCTTTCCACCGATAGTGCTTCATCCACATCAATATCTAGCTCACGGGTAGCATTAGAATCATTTTTCTTTGAAAGATCAAGACCTTCAATACTTGAATTTTCATTCTCTATGAGCACTTTTGGATCAAGTGAGAACATATTATCGAATTTTACATGTACACTTTCTTTAATACACTTGTATTTCACATTATAAATTCTATATGCTTTAGAGTGTGAAAAATATTCAAGGGAAATTTCAATATCACTTTTGACATCAAATTTTTCAAATTATCCTTAGTGTTCAAGATATAATATTTACAATCAAATACTCTAAAATAATTAATTCTAGTTTTCGTAGCATACAAAAGCTCATATGTTATCTTTTCAATAACTTTCTAATTGACAACCTATTTGAAACATAACAAGCATTATTTATTGCCTCGACCCAAAAGCGTTGAGATAAGGAATATTTAAGCATCAGGTCCTACCTAGCTCTTGTAGTGTCCTATTCTTTCTTTCTACAAACCCATTTTGTCGAGGTGTCTTAGGTGCACTAAAGTTATGTGAATGGATCACTTTTATGTACCCTTTTAATAAAAGAGCTAAATTCATGCAATGGATCTCTTTTATGTACCAAAAACAAACACCAAGTGAATCTTGAATAATCATCAACAATAAGAAAAGCATTATATTTACTACCTAGACTATTCGTCCTACTAGAACCAAACAAATAAATATGCGATAGTTGAAGTGGTCTAAAAATAGAAATAACATTTGTAGATGTAAAAGACTCCTTAATTTGCTTAGTTGCATTCTAGATCTTACATCCCTCATATTTGCTGTTACTCATATGGGGAATTAGTCACTCGTTGTACCAGCGATGGCTCCTTTAAGTACACATATACCTTCTTTTGGAATCTATCTCCTGGCCGTCCCAACCGCCTATTCTATCACTTTACAAAAAACATTGGCCCTCCTTGGCTTGACCTTCTTGTCGCAACTCTCAATATTGATAACCCTAAAGTAAAAATAGTCTGGGAAAATTTCCTGATTTGCAGATACATTCATCTTGGTGTAACCCTAAGTCATCCTCATAATCCAACCTATGGCTTAGAACTCTACATTCCTCAATATTGGGCCAGAAAGTTTGGTTTCACCCAAGGCATTCTTAAATTACCCAATCCCCTATTTAATCCTCCCAATCATCACAGAGTCTCAATCACCTCCAAAACAATCATTGTCGACCATCATGCTGCATTCTATCAGCTATTTGACTCCTTCCACCTCACTACTCTTCCACCCCCCATAGACCTTCCACAAGCAAGGCTTTCAAAGAATGGTGGAGTCAAAAAGAAAAAGAAAATTTTCCAACTGCCTCTATCATGATGAAGCTTAAGGCAAACACAACAAAAGAATCTTCAGAAGGTAACATCACTTACCTGATTCATGGCTTTCTTTTAAATCTTTCTGACTTATCTTCTCTTTAACAGGTTCCCCTGAACCATCGAGCCCTCCGACCAAGAAATCTAAAATTGTCAAGTCCGCCAAGAAGCAATCCGCTTTTAGGGGGATTTTACCTAAACGATCTGCACGTCTATGAGCAACCACCAAAGCTTCTTCTTGTAAATGTCCCAATCCTACCATTGACATCAGTGATACCTCTAGTTCTGAGAGTGACAATGAGAATCAATCACTTGATTTTTTCATCCACATTTCAAGAGACAACCCCATTGATGCACCTTTGGGTGCTACCAAGTTCGTCTCTCCTTTTACTCCACTTCGCACCATGAAGAAGGAAAAATCATCTCCTTCGTAAAAACTCTACCAAGTTGATTCTCTGTCTTCTGTCCCTTCAAAACCAAGCCCAACATCCCAGGTACATTTCCATTTTAATAATTCAGACATTAGGATTGAACCTAACTTTTCCATGGTCCTACAGGCTTCCGATAGCTACACTCCCCTCAAGATTTTGGACTCTGTGAATTTGGAAGATTTTGATGACCCTCTAAGTGGTCTCAATCTTGATTTATTGACAAGAACCATTGTAGAAAAAAATCTAGAAGGACCACCATCTGAAGATGACACTCATGTTGCCCTAATATCCCTTTGAGAAAAGCTACCCGTAGATTTCTCAGCTATGAGTACTGATATTTTCAACCAATGTATGCTTGAAGCAAAGATAGTGTTGCGTGATCCAAACCTTCCTCCTCTCTTTAAAGATCAACTCCTTCATCTTGAATCTGAGCTACCACTCATGGTATCTTCTTTCCAATAATTCTCTGATAAGCGCGCGATCTTTTTTGCAAAGTTTGATGACTTCTCCAAGCTTAATGATCAAGCTAAAGAATTGAAGGCTGGGATTGAGCGGTCCAGAGCTGAGGATATCAAGCTGTGTCAAACCATCCTGGATCGTCAAAACTGAATTGCTAAATTGTACAAGGAAATTGAAGACATGAAAGAGGAGTCTTTCAATATAAAGAAATAAATTGATGCCTTGTCTAACACTCATTCTGAAGAAATAGCTCAACTGAATCTATTAGCAGCTAAGATAAAAAAAAAACTCCTATGACACTGCCCTACGTAGCAACATTTAGCTGCAGCAACTCCTTCAAAAGATCGCCACTTTATCCCATTAGTGGAAAACTGTGAAGAAATTAGATTTTCCTTCTATTTGATCATTTTCTTGGATTCTTTAGATGATTTTATTTGAACTATAGGTCGGTCTTTTATTTTGCTAACTGCTTGAACATGTTGGCCGTGTTTCGGCCTTTTTATTTATAACTTGTCTTTACAATTACATTGGTTCTTCTTTACTGCTAGACAAGTTATTGGGCCATGCATTGGCCTAATTACATGCTTTTATGAATATAAGGATTCCTCTCCCAAATAGTAGGACAATATCATTTCAAGAACTTGCCATTGATAAACTTTATGTGAGGTTGTCTCTAAACAACTAAGTCTATACACGTTCCCTCTCAAGACTTTATGAATCTTGAAGGGTCTTTCCCAATTGGGGGACCACTTGCCTAGCTCATGATCCTTAGACCCCAGAGGTAGTATGGCTTTCCGGACTAGTTGCCTTTCATGAAATATTTTCTTCTTAATTCTTTCATTGTATGCTCGAGCAACCTTCTTCTTCTGAACAAGCATCCTATTAAAAGCTTGAAGGCGGTCTTCATCTAATTGCTCTAATTTCATTATCATTGATTATGAATATTCCTTTGTGGTCAACCCGTGCTGTCTTGCCACTCTTAAAGATGGAAATGCTACTTCCATCGGTAATACGACATCATGTCCATATGTTAGACTAAATGGACTTTTGCCAGTACTCGAATGCTTCGTCGTCCTTTAAGCCCACAAGATTTTTGGAAGAATTTTGTGCCAAGCTCTAGGTTTTTCTTCTATCACCTTCTCTAACATGTTGATGAGAATCTTGTTACTCACTTCTACTAAACCATTGGCTTGTGGGTAATAAGGAGTTCAATTAATCAGCTTGATTCCAAAGTCTTTAGCAAATGTTCTGAATTCATCTCCTGTGAACATTGTACTATGGATCAGTTGTGATCGATTATGGGATTCAAAAGCGAGAAATCAAATGCTCTTTGACAAATTCCACCATATCACTTTGCTTCAGCTTCTTCTTTGGAACAACTTCTACCCACTTGGTGAAATAATCGGTTGCAACCACTAATAACTGTGGTTCTTCGATAAAGCTGGATGGATTTTTCCAACTATGCCAATGGCCCAGCTCCTGAATGGCCATGGCTTGACAATTGGGTGAATTTCTAAAGCAGGGATTCTCTGAATACTTCCAAACCTCTGACATTGATAACACCCTTGTGCATATCTAATACAATCTTTCAAGATTGTAGGCCAGAAATACTCGTGTCGTCTGATCAACCAATGCATCTTGATTCCTGCTTGGTGAGCTCCACACAGTCCTTCATGGACTTGTCTCAATATTTTCATATTGTCTACAAAATTGGGACAACGTAAAAGTAAACCATCATACCCTTTTTTGTAGCATTCTCCTTCGATCAACACGTAGTTTTGAGCTTGTATTATGATTGTTCTGGGTGTCTTGAGATTTGGGTTCTTCAAGTACTCCACGATCGGTTGCCTCCAATCATCTGCTAGAAGTTCAGCATTCAAAACTTCTGCAGGCATGCCCATCTCTTTGATTGACGGGTCTTGGCGCTTCTCCACCAAAATAATCTTGTGTTTCAAAGCTGCAGACATTTGCAATCCGGAAGCAGTCTGACCTAACTCGTTAACCTCCTAATTTTCTTCTCGTGGTAGGTAATTGAGCTTGACTTCTTCGAATCCGACTAATAATTGGACAGGTGCAGCATAATATGGTATCAAAGCCAAGCTACTACATTTGTATTCTCCGATCAGCTGCCTTGTTACAAGTTGTGAATCTCCCAGTACCTTGACATCCTTTGCTCTGAGCAATTTCAAAATCTCCAGGCCAATCAAGAGAGGCTCATACTCCGCTTGATTGTTTGTGCAATCAAAATCCAAATTGAATGATAATGTGGATTTAGTACCTCCTAGTGTTTTAATTACTATTCATGCTCCAACTGCATTATTTGTGCTTGAACCATCAAATTTTTGTACCCAAGGATTCTAGTCTGCATAATACATAGACGACCGTTCCTCATCTTTTGTCTAGAGCTCCAATGATTGGGGTCTATAAGAAAGTCCGCTAGTGCTTGTCCTTTAACTGCTTTTTGCGGCCTCCACATAAAAGTGAATTCTATTAAGGCCAACGACCATTTCTCTACTTTATCAGTCGTGATTGGTTTGGATAACATATATTTCAATAAATAAAATTTTGAAATAACATGTACCTTTGCTATGATAAGATAGTGCTTGAGTTTTATACAAGCAAATTAAAAAGCCAAACACAATTTTTTTGTAGCAGAGTATATAACCTCGATCTCAGTCAAGACCTGACTTAAATAATAAATGGCCTGCTCATGTCCTTGGTCATTGTCCTATGCCAACAAGCAACCTAAGGAATCATGAGAGGCGGAGAGATAAAGCTTAATAGACCTTTCATGAAATGGAGGTGCCAATACAGGTGGGTCACATAAATAAGTCTTGATCTTCTATAAGGACTCCGCATGTCTTAGTTTCATCTAAATTCTACTTCATTCTTGAGTTTCAGAAGATCTGAGAACTCCTTTGTTTTTCCTACCAGGTTAGATATGAATAGCCTCAAATAATTTACCGAACCTAGAAAACGCTGCAATTTCTTTTTATTTTTGGGTGTGACTACATTTATGATTGCTCTGGCTTTGTTCTTATCCAATTTCACACCTCTCTGATGAATCAGAAATCCTAAGAACTTTTCTGCCTTCACCCCGAATGCACACTTGAGCGAATTGAGTTTTAACTGCTGTAATCTCATTCTATCAAAACTCTTATGCAAATGTGCAATGTGATCAACAACCTTCTTGGATTTGACGACAATATCGTCTATGTTACTTCCAAGAAGTGTATGATCATGTCATGGAATATGGCATTCATCTCTCTTTGGTAGGTTTCTTATGCATTCTTGAGGCCGAATGACATTACAACCCATTCAAAGGTTCCTAGAGCTTTAGGACATCTAAATTCAGTTTTTGAAGTATCTTCTTCAGTAAGAAAATTCTGATTATAGCCAGCATAGCCATCCATCATAGATAAAATTTTGTTCTATGATGCATCATCAATCAACATATCAGCTACTGACATGACATAAACATCCTTTGGAGTGGCTACATTCAAATCCCTAAAATCAACACATATTCAAATTTTACCATTCTTCTTGACCATTGGCACAATGTTGGAGAGCCACTCTGAATAGCAAATTGGGCGTATGAAGCCAGCTTTGAGTAGCTTCTGAATATCTTCTTTGACCTTTATCTCCACGTCTACTGACATCCTCTTGGAGCTTGCTTGATCGCCTTACAATCAGGTTTGATTGGAAGTCGGTGTTGTACTAACTTTTGGCTTAAACCTGGCATCTCATCATAATTCCAAGCAAAACAATCACGATATTATTTTAACAATTTGATTAGCTATACCTTGGTATTGTAATCCAAGAACTTGCTAATGTAAGTTGGTTGTAGATCCTCCTCTGTCCCCAAATTCACTTCCTCCAACGAGTCGTTGACCTCTGCTTTCAGATCATCCAATTTAGGCGGTTCTTTCTTTAGGTCTTCGGTCTGAATTTCTTCATTTTCAGCTTCATCTTTTTCATCTTCGAAGATCATCTCTACTCCATTATATTCCCATTCTTGATCTACTAATAATCTATTCAGTACAGACTGCATCCGAGCTTTTCTGACTATGGCCAACACTTCTCCCTTTTCTAATGGAGAAAGAGGCATCATAGAACTACTTCGATAATAGGAATCGAGGTCAGCCTGTATGGCGCAACTACCTTAATCTGAATCATCTCCTTTCCTCTCCTCAGAATAAAATTGAACTCTGCCTTGGATGCAGATAAATATTTTGGATTTTCTTAATTGACATGGATAAAGAATATGATTGGTCCCATGTTGTCATCGTAGTATCCGGCTTCCACATTATTTGAAATGGCCATGAATGGTCTACAGTCTGCCCATAACACCTCTATATCATGTCTCTCCAAAATAGTAACAGTTGTTGTAGAGAAGACGGTACACACCTGTTGGTATGTATCCAATCCCTTCCTAACAAATCACGATATCTGGCATTAGAATTAATGACAAAGAAAGCAGTTAAGGAGGTCTTACTGCCTACTTTCAGTTACACTGGTAGCACTCCCACTGCATTGGTGATTTCTCTAGTGAATCAAGCCATTGTGACGTCTATTGGGATCCAGTCATCTTCTGTCAGACCAAGAATGCTTAACATCGAGATCGATATTGTGTTTACTAGCTGATCCATTGTTCACTAATAACTGCCAACTAAGTCAACATCTTCAGTTGCTTGTCTACCAGGATACTTCTTTGGTTTGACCGTCTCCTTTAGAAATCTATCTTGTTGGATCATCTGGACTGCTTTAATTGGAGGAGCTTCGTAGTTCACCCTGGCTAAATATCTGGGCAACCCTTGATCGTTCCCCCATTCAGCATGATGGACTCTTCTCGGCTTGAGATAATATGTTTAGGGATAGAAGGATTTTGTGACGAGTTCTTCTTTTCTATCCCTCTCCATGTACTTAGTTGCCAGATTTTGTCTTTGCAGCCTTTGTTTCTGAGTCCTTGTTAATGACAGAGAGAACTTTCGAGCCTGCACTCTACGCCACTTCTGATCATAATATACTGGGTAAGGTACTACATACCTTGGCTTCTGAGACCTGTTTATACCTCTTGGTTGCTGATTCTATCTTTGTAAACCGTTGGCGTCATCAAGGATTTTTTTGCCTCCATTCAAACTTTTGCGGCCCTGGCTGGCGAGCCTCCCTTTCACAGCATGTTCTATTCAACAGGCTTCTCAAATCAGCCTTGATTGCATGGATCGTAGCCACTGGGGGAAATGGGTCCTCCTCTATTAGCATGGTCTCATTGTCAGGAAATTTGATAGTTCCCTTTTTGATATTTCCTGGATCATGTTATGCAAACCCCAACAATTCATAGTGCAATATGTCCAGAGATCATGATACTTACAATACCCTTTGTTTTGAGCTCGTCTTTGGATGACATTTTGTGACCAACAGGAAATTTCAAGAACTTTTCAGCAAGTAAGAAATCAAATATTTCTTTAGTCTTGGCAGTCGCAAAAGTGTAACTGGCCCATTGTTGAGTGACTTTTTGGTCCCATCTTTAGGTTTTGCCAGTGATAGGCAAGTGACTGGTCCTACATTCAAAGATTCTTCTTTGAGTAACTTTTCATACTCCACCATCTTCGTTGCCAATTCATAGAAATCTCGAAATTCCATTCCTTGAAACTTTTTTCAAAGCTCGATATCAAAACATTGTTGTGTCATCTTTACAAACTCAGTTTCAGAAAGGAATATTTTGCATCGATTCTGCATCTTCTTGAATCTGGTAAAAAATGCATCGAAACTTTCTCCAGACCTTTGTGACAGCCTAGATAGTTTAACAATGCATACTTCTGGCTTAGATCTAGATAACTATGTGTGAAGTATTGTTTCCATCTCTCGCCAAGAACCCACCGAGTTCCAAGGTAATGTTGAGAACCAAGTGAAAGTCAGTCCTGTTAGTGAATTGGCAAACAAATGCATTTTGAAGTTATCAATGTTACCATAATTAGCCAACTCAACATATTGAATGGTAAAACGTCCAACATGCTCAACAGTGGATTGCATCTCCTCTCAAAAAAATAGCTTAAATTTTGGTACTCTGAACCCTCGGGGATAAGGATTCTCTCGATCAATGAACTCCATATATGGTTTGTGATATTTAGGATGACCAACCTATCTGAGTCCAGTTCCATAGAGATCCTGAACAACATTTCTAAAAGCATCCATGTTGACTCGCCCAAAATAGGTAAGTGGATTAACGCTTTCCCAAGTGTAGGTTTGTCAAAGTAATAATAGGAGTGAATCCCAAATCGTGTCACAAAGACTTTTGGTTTCGGCTTGGGTCTATAGATTATTAACCTAATTACTTAATTAAATATGGTATTCACAATGTTAAGTGTGGCAAAATTGCACTAACCATTGGTTAGATTCGGTTTTCCCTCTTAGGGTGATTGATTGAACTAAACCCTAATATTCGAAATGAGAATTAAATACTAAACTACTGCAGAAAATCAAAATGGAAATAAGCACAACATAATAAAATGTAAAACATAACATAAAACGTTCAAGCACAAACTAAATCGGAATGGAAATATTCAAGTAGATTAAACTAGAACTATGAATCCAAATGCGATGATAAAATGAAATAACAATAAGGAAGAGGAGTTTAGAGATCAAATCCAATGTCGAATGTTGAGGTGAATCGGCCTTCCAATCTACAAATAGAAGTTGAGGGTAATCCAACTTGGGCTCTTCTCAAGCTCTACAAGGAGGAAGAACTTATTCTTCTAGTTGGTTGGGTCTCCAAGACTCCTAGCAATCTTCAAGAGACTGATTTTCGAACCCCAAGCAAGAATCAAAATGTAGAACAAGGAAAGAGAGAAAAACCCTAGAGAGAGTGTATCAAATTCGGCCAAAATGAGTGTTGTCCAAAGAATGGGGTCTCAAGACCCATAAAACCCTCATACCTCTGTTAAAAGACCATCCTAACCTATTACAAATAAGTCCCATTGGTCAAATAAAGTAATTAGACAAGTTTGCCCTTCAAGAATTGAGTAAAAATCATAAAATCCGAAATTACTGAACTGTTCGAGGCAGCATCTTGTTTTAATTCCACAGACTTCAATTCTCAATGGATTTATGCGTATGAGCACTCGTTGGAAAGATCTGGATATCTACTTCAACTTTGTAGAAGAAAGGTTCTTCAAATTCGATCATTTACACCTTCAACAGTTGACCCGAAAATTATTGCACAGTGCCGTCCGGACAGATATGCTTGAAAACAGCATTGTCCAGCTTTCTTCTTCAACCGTCCGGACGGTGAACAGTACTGTCCGGACGGATATGCTTAAAAATGTGACGCCCTGATCCAGGCACGCCACGGGTGCCCTCCGGCACCGTCCTAGGCAGCTAGTGCGATTATCCGGCGGACCGGAAATCCGGCGGCATCTCCCCGTATATCGGAGAGTCCCCGCCTGCATCAGAAAAACGCGCAGCAATATATATATTCACAATCCATCACACTATCAACCTAGCTAGGCCTCAGGCCTCAATCACATGCAATCCTGATCCTAGGGGCCTCAGGCCATCCACTACCAGCATGCACAAACTGATAGCATAATAAACACATCATCAAATTCATAATATCATATAACCAAAAATTAACTCAGCATACATCATGCATACACCCTCTGGTGCCAAATGGTTATAAGATTATTATGGATAAACATCAATACATCATATACAAATACATGCTTAGAGTATCTCTTTAGCACCCACATCCTACCCAGGGCCATCCATGTCACATCCCGCTCTCACTGACCCGCTCCACTAGTACCAGTACCTGTACCAGTATCACCTATGGGAAGGAATAAAAGTAGAGGGTGAGCAAGAAGCTCAGTAGGGTTAGGAGTAACATGAGTATATGGCCGAATCGAAAACAATAGGCTATGCATCAATATGAAATCTACCACATGCACGTATACTTAACAATCACATATAACATCAACCCGGGCAATCCCCTCCATGAGCAAACCTCATCGATACCATGACTCATTCCATGTAATATCGAACGTGAGCAAGCTCACCAAATCAACTCATCAATATCATGGTCGCTAACCATGACTATTGAACAGGAGCAAGCTCCCCAACATCAAACGCCCTTGGATTACCCGGTTGCGTGATCCTATCACGCCCGCACCACTCCAGGCAAGGTTCCACATCAACCATACCTCTAGTGCGTTCTCCTACTTGGAGTTCACTTGACTCGGTGGAAATCCCCTACCTCGTGTCGAGCAATTTACCACAAAATCCAAAAGTTCTGTTCCTAGGGTTTCGGTTTGCCCAAACCTACAATGTGGCGGAACCGAACCCTTACACGCATCAATAAACAATCAACAACTCTTATAAACATGAACTAAATCCATAAATTAGAAATTACTCACCTTCTCTCTCTAGAAATTTCTCCAAAATCCTCCAAACTCAACCCAAGCTCAACTCTACTCCAAATCACAAATCAATCCATATACATCAAAAATCATCCTAGGATTAACATATCTAAACCATAGAAATCAACTCTAAACGAAACTAACAAGATCTACTCAAAACCCTAAAAATGGAAAAATGAAGAAACTTACCTCCAAGGCTTGAATCTTCCTTGAATCCTTCCCAAATCTCCAAACCCAAGCTCCAATCTCCAATAATCACTTCAAATGACCTTCTCTCTCTAGAATCGTCTCTCTCTCTCTCTTTAGAACTGAAACGAAACCAGAAAAATGTCTAAAACTCTCACTAGAAGCTATTTGGAAAAACGCGGGTTGCGCCTAGGCGCCCTAGCCTTAACAAATAATTCCTTCAGGCGCTGCACTGAGCAGAATCCTGGGCGTGTAGGATTTTCCCGCCCAGGCGGGGCGCGCCTAGGCGCCCCTGCGCCTACTCCGCATCCGCCCACCCACTGGACTGGGCGCTGCGCCTAGGCGCCCTGGGCTGCGCTCAGTCCAGTGCCTCCTCGTCTAGACCTCAACCTCTACGTGCGCTCACTGGATTAGGCGCCTTTGGGCGCACCTTTGCTCACACCTAGGCGCACACCGCCTAGGCGTGCTGCTCGGGCGCCTAGGCGCTCCAGCTTCCTCTGGTGCTTTTCATTTCCAGCCTCCCACTAGACTAGGCGCCCCCTGGTGAGCCTAGTCCAGTTTTTCCCTTTGTGAAAAACTCAAAAATTCCAAATATTATTGGGTCGGGATTTCACAGAAAATCAATCTGTCCATCTTTTTTCTTGAACCGTCCGGACGGTTTCTGATAAGTGTCCGGACGGTTGACAGCAAAATGCAATTTTTCAGCTCCTTTGTGTCTTTTCTTCCATATTCAACCCCGATCAATCCGGAGCCTACAAAACCCGTTCAAACAAGTCATAAATGACTGAAACATACTTAAACAAGTGTCAAAACCATTTTTAGGTTGATAGAACAAAATTCGGCATATTAAAACTCAAATGCTTAAGAGATAGCATTTCCATAACTTCTAACCATTATGCCCAAAACTTGGATTTCATATCTCTAAGATACCGAACCAACTTGAACCACTAGAAAACACTTAAAATGACTATGTCAAAGTGTTGAATTATGCATTGGCTCATTAACATGGATTTCGGCAACTCAAACCTAAAATGTGGTTTTTAAGCATTGAAACTCAACCTTTTGCTTTCAAAACTCCACAAAAATATGCAAAATACCATCCCAATCACATGTCTACAGGTGGAATTTGGCCAGCAAGGTTCTCGTAAACAGTGAATCCAGGAATTCATGATATACCTCCCTAATGGTTGGTGTTAGGTCCCTCATTCGGATGATATGTCGTTGGAAAGTTAGTCTAATTTGTATGACCAAAACCTGTGACTAGTCCTTTGGGGATGGTGATCGTCCAATGCTAGTCTTGACAATAATACTCTCTTCCCTTTTGTGAGGTGGAGTATATCTGACTTGTTCAGTTTGATTTTTTCCCTCAACAGAACCTTGTGCTTCAAAATCCTGCCACATAAGTTCAAAAGCTTTGGTCTTGCCTTTGTCCATCTTGGAAATTGACTCTTCTTCACCTTTTGAGAAGAAATGAATGACAATCTGTATTGCATTCTGAATTGTGGTTTGCAGCGTGAGCATAAGCTCAGTTTGGATAGTACTGGACTGAATGACCTACTTTCACTGGCCTGCTCCTTTGGTGATGAATTCTGAGAAAACAACACCTCTTGAGGTGGTGGTGATTGATTGAGCATTATTATTGTAGGATCTTCCTCAAGAAGTTTGCTTCCTATTGCAATTTCCTTATCAAATCTTTGAGTTTTGGGCGAAATTTCTGACAAGAACTAGTGAGTCCCATCGGATGTGCCAAAAAGAATGTTGCTTCTCTTTGGCTACAGTTTCTCAAAAAGGTCAATTATGCCCCTAGTGACGAGACGGTGCGTACAGGTGTGCTAGAGACTTGCAATCAGTCTCAAATTATGGAAAAACGTGGTATGAATGCACTGAAATCATACTTCTATCAAACAATTGTAAGAGGAAAGGGGTCACTTGTAATCTCACTACAACTCCTCAACGAACTCTAGATTGGTTTAGAAAGAAATGCCGAAGTGTAAACATTTCATTGATACACAAAATTATTACAAATTCGTATGTACAAAGCTGAATGTAAGCTAGAATGCTAGAATGCCTGAAAACTTGAAAGAAAGATTAAAAGAAGATTGATGTCGTTGGGCTGAGCTTTTGTGTATTAGTTGTGTCTATCTGTGTTCTTCTCTGCCACAATATATTTCCTCATAAATTTCTGGAATTAACCGTCACTTTTGTCATGCTGCAACTACTCGAACTTCCATCCCATGTACCTCCATCTTCTTCAATTGTCACAGTAGTGGCTCCACTATACCCTCTTCATGCCATAATTCCTCGTGCTCTTCAATGCCTCTCTTCAACCAGAAAACTGGAAAGATTGAAAGAAGATTGATGTTTTTGGGCTAAGTTTTTGTATATTGGTTGTGTCTATCTGTGTTCTTCTCTGCCACAATATATTTCCTCATAAATTTCTGGAAATAACCGTCACTTTTGCCATGCTGCAACTACTCGAACTTCCCTCCCATGTACCTCCATCTTCTTCAATTGTCACAGTAGTGGTTCCACTCTACCCCCTTCATGCCATAATTCCCCGTGCTCTTCAATGCCTCTCTTCAACCATAACATTAGCCCCACTAAAATAGGTAAGATAAGTCCATACTTTCGAAATTCTAGGTAAAACCTAATCTAAGTCTTCTCCCTTAACAACTCTTAAAACCTAGGCATATGTAATATGTAAATTAATAGCCCATTCAGTATCCAACCCGACCAGATTGAACCTAAAACCAGCCCACTAACTTCATCACCTATGACCCATTTTCACATGTGATACAGTCCAACCTTTTTACCTGCAATACAGCTACAGATGTCAAAAAATATCTATACCCAATGAGTATTTTAACAATAAAATTAACAAGAATAAATTAATAAAAAACTTCATAAAAATATATCATTTGTGTATATTTAAATTTTAAATAAATATACTATTTTTTTATTTATTTAATGTGTAATATAAATAGTTATGAAACTTATTGGTGGTGCAAGTAAATAAGCGGGGATTCCACGCCCCAATGGGTATTGGGATGGATCAATAATTAAATCAATAATTAAAATATCAGGTACTGGGATGGATCAATAATTAAAATATCCAACGTGTATTTTTTAACAGGTACGGGCAAAGGGATATTCGCTCCATTGACATTGCTAAATACAATACATTTTTTTTGGGTCTAACTCAGACCATCAGACCAGCTCCATTATGGTGGAAACAGAAACGTAGAGTTTTTAGTAGTTGTTTGGCATTGATGAGTATACCATATCGTTAAAATAGGAGTACCGACCCTAGTTTATAAGTGTTAGCCTTCCTCAACCTATGAGCCAAGGTTTTCATGGGCTATCATCCCATGGGCCTTAGTTACAGCCGGCCCGCAAGGGTATCGATTAATAGGAGTACCGACCCTAGTTTATAAGTGTTAGCCTTCCTCAACCTATGAGTCAAGATTTTCATGGGCTATCATCCCATGGGCCATCATCCCATGGGCCTTGGTTACAGCCAGCCCGCAAGGGTATCGATTGGATTTTGGTTGGCAATAGGAGTATCGACCCTAGTTTATAAGTGTTAGCCTTCCTTAACCTATCAGCCAAGATTTTCATGGGCTATCATCCCATGGGCCTTCATCCCATGGGCCTTGGTTACAGCCGGCCCGCAAGGGTATCGGTTGGATTTTGGTTGGCAAGGGAAGGACAGATGGGCCTTTGGGCCGGTGTGGATTCTCATTAGGGATAATACATAGTCGGTCATACTTGATGGACTTTTTTACCATTTAGTCTCAAAAAAATCTAGTATGACAGGTGCAGTCACATGGCACTTTTATTGGACGGAAATACCCTTTTTTATTCAAAATTCAAACAGAACTGTTTGCACACGTGCACTTTCAAAATTCAAAAAATTGGTAGATATTTTCTATCTCTCTCCTACACCCTCATTTTCTCTCACTTTCTCTCATTCTCTCATATTCTCTCAATTTCTCTCATTTTCTCACTAAAATCACAATTTTTCTGTCGTCTTCTCGGATTTTCGAACATTTTCCGGCAAAAACAAACGGGTAAGTTCCTATTTTTGTAGAATCTCATGGTCTTTCTCTCTCTTTCTCTCTCTCAATATTTGTAGTTATTTTTTCAAGATCTATAGTTATTTTTTGAAGATCTTCAAGATTTTTTGCCAAAAACTTTAGTTTTTTCAAGATCTATATTTTTTTTGCAAGATCTTTAGTTGGTACTGTCATGCTTCTTGTTTGATAATACGATTGATACTGTCAGTCATTTCGATACTGTTTGTTGTTGATACTCTCTGTGAAATTTTAAAGTTGTTGTTACTGGTTCCTTATTTTGAAATATGATTGATATTGTCTGTGAATTTGTTATTTGTTAATGAATTTGATACTATCTGTGAATTCTTGTAGTTATTTTTTCAAGATTTTTTCATCTTTTTTTAAGATCTATAGTTATTTTATAAAGATCTTCAAGATTTTTTCCCAAAAACTTTAGTTTTTTCATGATATATGTTTTTTTTGCAAGATCTCTAGTTGGTATTGTCATGCTTCTTGTTTGAGAATACGATTGGTATTGTCAGTCATTTCGATACTAGTTATTTTATAAAGATCTTCAAGATTTTTTTCCCAAAAACTTTAGTTTTTTCAAGATATATGTTTTTTTTTGTACGATCTCCAGTTGGTACTGTCATGCTTCTTGTTTGAGAATACGATTGGTACTGTCAGTCATTTCGATACTATTTATTATTGGTACTCTTTGTGAATTTTTGAAGTTGTTGGTACTGGTTCTTTATTGTGAAAATATGGTTGATACTGTCTGTGAATTTGTTATTTGTTAATGAATTTGATATTGTTTGTCAATTTATTATTTGTTAATGAATTTGATACTGTCTGTGAATTCTTGAAAATTATTGGTACTGTCTGTGATTTTCATACTGTTTGTTGTTGGAGTTTGTGAATTTTTTGAAGTTGTCCGTACTGGATCCTTGTTGTGAAAATACGGTTGATACTGTCTGAAAATTTTCATACTATCTGTGATTTTGATACTATTTGTTGTTAGAGTGAAGTTATTGGTACTGGCTTCTTGTTGTGAAGATACAGTTGTTACTGCCTATGAATTCGATGCTTTTTGTAATTTTGATGTTGTATGTGAATTTATTATTATAAATGAATTTGATACTGTTTGTTGTTGGTATTGTTTGTGAATTTTGTAAAGTCGTTGATACTGCCATGCTTTTGAATTCCTTGGTACTGCCATGATCATTTTTTTGAGAATACGGTTGTTATTATCTGTGAATTGGATACTATAAGTGAACTTGATACTATTTGTCAATTAGATATTGTTTGTGAATTTGATACAATTAATAAATTTGATATTGTTTGTTTATTAGATGCTCTTAATGAATTTGAAACTTTTTATGAATATAATATTGTTAGAGGATTTGATACCGTTAATTGATTCGATATTATTAATAAATTTGATATTGTCTATGAGTATATGGTTGATATTGGTAGATATCTTGGTACAATTAAATGTGTTAGTACTGGTTTTTTTTTATACTTTATACTTGATATTATCATGTTTGGTATTGTTAGGATGTGTTAGTATTGTCTGCTTCATACTATCATTCTTTAATTTCACCATTTCTTATGTTTTATATACAGTTATGACGAAGATGAAGCTGAAGTTGAAGATGATTTTATTTTGGAAAGTGAACTGCATTTTAGAGAATAAACTGGATATTGCCTATTCAAGTTGATATTTTCATGGTAATTGGTACTATCATGTACACTGATTATATACTGTTAATGATATTCATATTATTTGATTGTCATATATTTATTTTTTTTCATCTTAAAAAATAAGTGGACAACAATACTTATCACTCACTATCAAGTTTTACAGCAATTTCATTACCATCAACAACATCAAAATCAGAAATAATATGAACATCATTAACAGTATCGTTACCAACAACAGTATCAAGTTTTGCAACAAATATCATTACCAATAACAGTACAAAATTTAGAAATAGTATCAACATCATTAATAATATCATTATCAGTAATAGTGTTAAGTTTTGAAATATTAACATTTCCAATAACAATATCAATCGAATACACAGTACAAAGAAAATAGTATCAACTGAATAAACAATATCAAATAGTAAACAATATCAGTATAATTGTCACGCCCCGTTTCCGGAGACGCGACTGGGTGCTCTCTCCGCACCCTTCTTAGGTCACTAGTGTGAACATCCGGGATCAACCGGAAATCCGGCGGCACCTCCCCGTATATCGGAGAGCGCCCACCTGCATCAGAAACGCAGCAACAACAACATCACACTAGCAACCTAGCAAACATAGGCCTCAGGCCTCAACCACATGCAATCCTGACCCTAGGCCTCAGGCCATCCACTACCAGCATGCACAAACTGATGGCATCACATATAAATCCATACACAGATTTTTATAGCATCAAATATAACCAGAATTCAACATCCACATCCACATAAAAGCACAACTGTGCTAAATGGTTATATTCTCTCAACATAGATATACTACATAAACCCACATGCATAGAGTATATCTCTAGCACTCTATCCTATCCAGGGCCATCCATGTCACGTCCCGCTCACCGATCCGCACCACCGGTACCTGTACCAGTATCTCCTGTGAAAGGAAGAAAGTAAAGGAGTGAGCTAGAAGCTCAGTAGGGTAAAGAAGTAAACATTGATATAGGCAGAACCGAAAGAAAGTAATGCATCAATATGTACCTACCACATGAACGTATACTCAACAATTTCACATCAACATTTACCCGGATCGACCCTTTCGGAGCATAACAACCACAATACCATTGCAACTCAATGTAATATTGCCCGGGAGCAAGCTCACCACAACCAACCACTCCTAGGATCATCCGGTTGCGTGAACCTATCACGCCCGCACCCAACAAGGCAAGTCACTCTCGACCCTACCCTTAGTGCGTTACCCCACATGGAGTTCACGTGACTTGGTGATAACAACCTTCACCTTGCCATCCTCCCATGTGGCTTTCAAGTAACTTAAGGGTTCCCGAGTCCATACCCGAGTCCCCCATGCATCTCTAATGCATTATGACATGTCATGTCGAATCGATAAGTATATATAAATACCCTATATACTTTACATAACTACCATGATGCATGAATGAAGGCTCACAACGTGTCCGTAAATGACGGAGCACTAATTCGGGTCATGCAACATTCAACATCAAACAATGATCCACACAAGGCTCGTTTCCCCTTAGAAGCAATTAAGGCGGAAACTCAAATAATGGCGACCAATGAAGAATCGAAACGCTATTTAGGCAACAATAACGAATGATAGATAGAAAGGTTGGAAATCCCCTACCTCGTTCCGGGCCAACTACACAAATTCTCAAATTTAGGGTTTTAACCCTTGGTTCTCCCAACCTATCGATTCACATCAAATCGAACTCATATAATTAATCCAAAAATTCCATATTATCATATCAATCACAATTTAATCAACAAAATCATAAACACTTACTTTCTCTCTCTAGAAATTCCTCTAAAACACCTTTGTTCTTAGCCCAAACGATTCTTCACACCAAAATCACAATCAACCTACACATAGGTCTAAAATCAAGTCTAGAACAACATATCTAAACCATAGAGTCTAATTCTTAAAGAATCAAACGAATCTAGAAAAACCTAGAAATTCCAAAAACTATGAAAAACTTACCAAATCTCCAAAATCCACCTTGAATCTTCCTTGATAAGCTTCAAGAGTCACAAATCTTCAATTCCCAAGCCAAACTTCAACCAAAAGCTCCTTCTCTCTCTTCTTCTCTCTCTCTTTCTCTCTCTAGTCGGGTGTTTCAAAAGTTGGAATAAGCTGAAATGTCTAAAACTGAGCCTAAAAACTGATTTCCCGATAGCCGTCCGGACGCCCTAAGTGGCCGTCCGGACGGATTACTGTTCCCGTAACCCACTGCCCTTCCTCTAGGCAAATCCGTCCGGACGGCCATTTTATCCGTCCGGACGGATTACTGTTCACAGAACCCAGTTTTTTCCTCGAATTTATTTTCCGTCTCGGTCCAAGCTTCGATTTGATATATTATGGGCCCGAAACGGACATGTATACAAAAAGTTATGACCCATTTACCGAACCTAGCTCATAACTAAATTTTCCATGATTCGGTACCTCACGGATCCTCCGTACTTCGACTCAAACTTAAATTTTTGGGTCGGGGTTTCACATCCTCCCCCACTTAAAGAAATTTCGTCTCGAAATTTAACTACAGACATACCTGAATCATCAAACAACTCTGGATACTTTTCCTTCATTCTGGATTCCAACTCCCAAGTTGCTTCTTCAACTCCATGATACATCCACATCACTTTTACTAATGGTATTATACTCGACCTCGTGACCTTGTTCTGTCGGTCTAGAATCTTCACCGGTTGAAGAGTGTAACTCCCATCTTCTTCAACTTCCAACGTAGTCCAATCTATCACATGCGACGGATCCGGCTCATATTTCCGAAGCATAGATACATGGAATACATTGTGAACCTTCTCAAGCTTCGGTGGAAGCGCCAAACGGTACGCCACCGGTCCAACTGTCTCCAAAATCTCAAATGGCCCCACAAACCTCGGTGCCAACTTCCCATGCTTGCTATATCTCTGAATTCCACGTCTCGGACTAACCTTCAAGAAAACCTTATCGCCTACAGCGAACTCCAAAGGTCTCCTCCTCCGGTCAGCATAAGACTTCTGTCGGCTCTGCGCGGTGATCAACCGCCTTCGGATCTCATCCACTCTCTCTCGAGCTTCCTTGACCATTTCCGGTCCTGAAACAACTTTCTCACCAACCTCCGCCCAACACAAAGGCGACCTACAAGGCCTCCCGTAGAGCGCCTCATAAGGTGCCATTCCGATACTACTCTGGAAAGAGTTATTATACACAAACTCTGCCAGATGTAAGTACCGATCCCAACTTCCTCCAAAATCAACTACACATGCCCGTAGCATGTCCTCCAAAATCTGTATGGTTCTCTCACTCTGCCCATCACTCTGAGGATGATAAGCTGTAGAGAAATCCAACTTCGTTCCCAATGCCTCCTGTAAACTACTCCAGAATCTACCTGTGAACCGCGGGTCTCGGTCCGACACAATAGATAATGGAATTCCGTGAAGTCTCACAATCTCCTTGACATACATAGTACTCAAGGTCTCCAACGAATCCGTCTTGTTCATGGGTAAGAAGTGTGCAGACTTGGTTAATCTGTCCACTATCACCCAAACCGTGTCATGTCGTCTCTGAGTCATTGGCAACGCTGTCACAAAATCCATAGTGATCTTCTCCCACTTCCATTGTGCTATCGGTAAGGGTTGCAACAATCCAGCTGGTCTCTGATGCTCTGCCTTCACTTGTTGACAGGTAAGGCACTTCGTCACAAATCTAGCAACATCGGCTTTCATGCCCCTCCACCAGAAACTCTGTTTCAAATCTCGGTACATCTTCGTACCCCCGGGATGCATGGCAAACTTGGAATGATGTGCTTCCTTTAGAATCTCTTGTCTCAACTCATCATCATCGGGAACTACTAGTTTTCCCACATACCGTACTCCACCATCATTCCCTCGAACCCATCCAAGACTCTCATCAATCACATCAAATGTATGATCCCCATTTTGTGCATCTATCACCTTCTGAACCATCATAGGTCTCGAAGTTATAGAACACAAATAGGTCTTTTCCTCTTGACTCCTCAACTCCAATCCAAACCCATTGATTGTCTCCACAATTTCCCACTCATGCATGAATAGGCTAGCAATCTTCTGCTTCCTACTCAACGCATCCGCAACTACATTTGCTTTACCGGGATGGTATTGCAAATTAAAATCAAAATCCTCTAAGTACTCCATCCACCGCCTTTGCCGTAAGTTCAACTCCTTTTGGGTGAATAGGTACTTGAGGCTTTTGTGATCCGAGAACACCTCAAATGTCTCTCCGTAGAGATAGTACCTCCACTGCTTAAGAGCAAACACCACTGCCGCCAACTCCAGATCATGCACTGGATAATTCCTCTAATGTGTCTTTAGCAACCTTGAACCATACTCTATCACTCGGCCCTGTTGCATCAACACACAACCTAAACCGACCCCAGACGCATCGCAATACACCTGATAGCCAACATTCCTCTCCGGAACTACTAACACTGGAGGTGTTGTCAACCTCTTCTTCAACTCTTCAAATGCGGCCTCACATTCGTCTGTCCACACAAACGGTGTACCCTTCTTCGTGAGCTGCGTCATCGGCGAAGCAACTCTTGAGAAGTCCTCAATAAACCTCCGGTAGTAACCTACCAACCCTAGGAAACTCCGGATCTCAGTCACATTCTTCGGTCTCTTCCAATTCAAAACCGACTCAACTTTGGAGTAGTCAACCGCTATGCCTTCTTGAGTGATCACATGGCCTAGGAACTTCACTTCTGTGGCCCAAAATTCACACTTACTCAATTTAGCATACAGTTGATTCTCCCTCAACGTCTGTAACACTACCCTCAAGTGTTCCTCATGCTCTTCCTCCGTAGGAGAATAAATCAATATATCATCAATAAACACCACTACAAACTTGTCCAAAAACGGTCGAAGAACCCTTTGCATTAGGTCCATGAATACCGCCGGGGCATTTGTCAACCCAAACGGCATCACAAGGAACTCATAATGCCCATAACGAGTTCTAAACGTTGTTTTCTGGATATCCTCATCCTTAATCCTCAACTGATGATAACCCGACCTCAAGTCAATCTTAGAGAAGTGCCTAGCACCTCTCAATTGGTCAAACAAATCATTGATCCTAGGCAACGGATACTTATTCCTCACTGTAACCTTATTCAACTGCCTATAATCAATACACATCCTCAAACTTCCGTCTTTCTTCTTGACGAACAACACCGGTGCTCCCCACGGGGACACACTCGGTCTAATGAATCCCAAATCTTGCAACTCCTCTAATTGAGAACTCAATTCCTTCAACTCTGCTGGAGCCATCCGATATGGCGGAATCGAAATCGGCTTGACATTCGGATGCAACTCAATAGCAAAGTCAATCTCTCTCTTCGGAGGTAATCCCGGCAACTCTTCCGGAAATACATCCATAAATTCTTCCACTACCCGAATCATAGTAGTCACATCTCCTTTAGGAGCCGACGTCACCAAACTTGCTACCCTACAATCCTGATACGAAGGATTATCCATGAAATGTGGGCATGGAATCCCCTTCGATCCCCTCAACTGAATCACCCCACCCTCCGGTACTCTAAGAGTGATCCTCCTTTGCCAAAAATCAAGCACTCCTTGGTGCTTTGTCAACCAATCAACTCCGAGTATCACATCAAAATCCTGGAAATCTAATACATACAAGTCGGCTTTCAGAGATATTTCTCCAAACCGACACTCACAACCGAACACTACCCCCTCCAATGTGGTAAAGTATCCGAATGGTGAGGATACCGTGAACATTCGTCTTATTGGCGAAATCTCCACCTCTAGTGCGTGTGCTAACGAACTAGTAATGAAAGATGAGGTAGCCCCCGAGTCAAACAAGACTCTTGCCCAACAATTAGAAATCAAGAAGGTACCTCCAATGAAGTTTGGATGCTCCTGTGCCTCCTGATGACCCAATGCATAGACACGCCCCTCTACCAGTGCATTCTGCTGCTGCTGTGGCTGACGAGTCCCACCCCGCCCCCTTCCTCCCATTGGAACATTGGAAGGAAGAGCCGGAGGCGGTACTCCAGGTATGCTCTGCTGCTGGGCTCTCTGGTTGCCCTCCGGACACTCACTCTTTCTGTGACCCAACTTGCCACACCCAAAGCACTTAAACCCAGAAAGCTTGCACTCACTTGCCTTGTGCCTCTCTTTCCCACACTTGAAGCACGTCATCTTACCCCATGGTAGCCTAGGACCCTTGCCTCGGTCCCCTCTCTGTTGACGAAAATCCGTCCTCGGTTTCTTGTGGGTACTACCACCACCACCACCACCCTCACTCACTGGACGCTTCCTCTGAGCTTCACTTTTCTCACTCAACTCAAAATCAAGAGCCATCTCCACTGTGTCCTGATATGACACCACCCTAGTGGCCATCACCATTCTACCAAGACTGGGAAGCAACCCATCTCGGTACCTCACTGCCTTCTTCACATCAGTTGGAGCAAACTCCTTCCCATACCGGTATAACTCCTCAAACTGCTTGGTGTACTGAGACACCGTCATCTCTGATGTCTGCAACAAATCTAGAAACTGTTTGGCCTTCTCCGTTTGTAGAGGCCTTGGCACAAACTTCTGCATAAACAACTGCTCAAACGAAGTCCAAGTCAGCTCATTCCGTCTCTGACCCATGGACATCCACCATTCATAGGCCGCACCACTCAAGTAGTAGAACACAAACTTCACCCGTCTCTCATCGGGTATCTCAAGAGTGTCCATCCTCATACTCAGCTGATTGAACCACTCCTCCGCCCCCACACCCGTTCCATCTCCAGAAAAGGTTGGAGGAGTAGTCCTCCTCAATTGGTCCACCTCATACATCCCTCTCCCAGCTCTAGGTACTGCTGCTACCTCAGTTGTAGCCTCTGGTACAACTCCCTCAGCACGAGTGCCAGTAGCACCCATCGCCTGAGCCACTGCCTGAGCTATGGTCTGCGCCTGTGTCTGCACCATACTCATCATAAAACTAGTAAGACTCTCCATCGTCACTGGTTGCCCCCCTGTAGTAACAGGAGCAACCTACACCTCAGGTGGTGCCTGCTGATCATCACTCTCCATCGGTAGTCCCTCTTGAACTATCTCTTCCTCTCTCAACTCCGGATCCACATTCGGAACCGAATCCTCAGTGCTAGGAGTGCCTCTTGTGACACGTTCCACCCCAACACTACGGCCTCTACCTCGGCCCCTACCAACTCCCCGTCGGCCTCTGCCACGAGGTACTACAGTCCCACTCTCGGACCTGGTAGTTCTACGGGTATTCATCTGCATGGCAAACAGACAATACCATTTAACCCACTACTCAAACGAGGATTTAAGGGGAAAAGAAAACATACCGGATCAGTAGCAGTCGTGACATGGCCTGGATATACTACTCTACAACTAGGACCCAACACCCCAGATCCTATAAAGAGCCGTAAACCTCGCTCCGATACCAAATTGTCACGCCTCGTTTCCGGAGACGCGACTGGGTGCTCTCTCCGCACCCTTCCTAGGTCACTAGTGTGAACATCCGGGATCAACCGGAAATCCGGCGGCACCTCCCCGTATATCGGAGAGCGCCCACCTGCATCAGAAACGCAGCAACAACAACATCACACTAGCAACCTAGCAAACATATGCCTCAGGCCTCAACCACATGCAATCCTGACCCTAGGCCTCAGGCCATCCACTACCAGCATGCACAAACTGATGGCATCACATATAAATCCATACACAGATTTTTATAGCATCAAATATAACCAGAATTCAACATCCACATCCACATAAAAGCACAACTGTGCTAAATGGTTATATTCTCTCAACATAGATATACTACATAAACCCACATGCATAGAGTATATCTCTAGCACTCTATCCTATCCAGGGCCATCCATGTCACGTCCCGCTCACCGATCCGCACCACCGGTACCTGTACCAGTATCTCCTGTGAAAGGAAGAAAGTAAAGGAGTGAGCTAGAAGCTCAGTAGGGTAAAGAAGTAAACATTGATATAGGCAGAACCGAAAGAAAGTAATGCATCAATATGTACCTACCACATGAACGTATACTCAACAATTTCACATCAACATTTACCCGGATCGACCCTTTCGGAGCATAACAACCACAATACCATTGCAACTCAATGTAATATTGCCCGGGAGCAAGCTCACCACAACCAACCACTCCTAGGATCATCCGGTTGCGTGAACCTATCACGCCCGCACCCAACAAGGCAAGTCACTCTCGACCCTACCCTTAGTGCGTTACCCCACATGGAGTTCACGTGACTTGGTGATAACAACCTTCACCTTGCCATCCTCCCATGTGGCTTTCAAGTAACTTAAGGGTTCCCGAGTCCATACCCGAGTCCCCCATGCATCTCTAATGCATTATGACATGTCATGTCGAATCGATAAGTATATATAAATACCCTATATACTTTACATAACTACCATGATGCATGAATGAAGGCTCACAACGTGTCCGTAAATGACGGAGCACTAATTCGGGTCATGCAACATTCAACATCAAACAATGATCCACACAAGGCTCGTTTCTCCTTAGAAGCAATTAAGGCGGAAACTCAAATAATGGCGACCAATGAAGAATCAAAACGCTATTTAGGCAACAATAACGAATGATAGATAGAAAGGTTGGAAATCCCCTACCTCGTTCCGAGCCAACTACACAAATTCTCAAATTTAGGATTTTAACCCTTGGTTCTCCCAACCTATCGATTCACATCAAATCGAACTCATATAATTAATCCAAAAATTCCATATTATCATATCAATCACAATTTAATCAACAAAATCATAAACATTTACTTTCTCTCTCTAGAAATTCCTCTAAAACACCTTTGTTCTTAGCCCAAACGATTCTTCACACCAAAATCACAATCAACCTACACATAGGTCTAAAATCAAGTCTAGAACAACATATCTAAACCATAGAGTCTAATTCTTAAAGAATCAAACGAATCTAGAAAAACCTAGACATTCCAAAAACTATGAAAAACTTACCAAATCTCCAAAATCCACCTTGAATCTTCCTTGATAAGCTTCAAGAGTCACAAATCTTCAATTCCCAAGCCAAACTTCAACCAAAAGCTCCTTCTCTCTCTTCTTCTCTCTCTCTTTCTCTCTCTAGTCGGGTGTTTCAAAAGTTGGAATAAGCTGAAATGTCTAAAACTGAGCCTAAAAACTGATTTCCCGATAGCCGTCCGGACGCCCTAAGTGGCCGTCCGGACGGATTACTGTTCCCGTAACCCACTGCCCTTCCTCTAGGCAAATCCGTCCGGACGGCCATTTTATCCGTCCGGACGGATTACTGTTCACAGAACCCAGTTTTTTCCTCGACTTTATTTTCCGTCTCGGTCCAAGCTTCGATTTGATATATTATGGGCCCGAAACGGACATGTATACAAAAAGTTATGACCCATTTACCGAACCTAGCTCATAACTAAATTTTCCATGATTCGGTACCTCACGGATCCTCCGTACTTCGACTCAAACTTAAATTTTTGGGTCGGGGTTTCACAATAATAATCTACTTCAAATGAATAAATAGTACCAGTATACTAAACAATATCAACTGTATAAATAGTACCAAATGAATAAATAATATCATTATAATAACTAACAAAATCGAACAGTATCAACCACAAACTCACAATATCGAAAAAACAACACCAAAAAATTCAGCCAAAATCAAAACATTACTAAGTTTCATAGAAGAAGCATCAACTAGAGAGTACTAAGTAGTATCAGTAAGACAGATAGTATCCATAATGAGTTAAAGTTTGGATCTTTTGGATGGATAAACATGCATGAATCTCAAACATAGTAGCAACACTGAAATCTCAGTACAAATGTTGAAAAATATTGAACAACCGTTTTCTCACAACAAGAAGTATGATAGTATCAACAAGTAAAGATCTTCGAAAAAAGAACAAAAGATCTTCAAAAAAAAACTAAAAATCTTCAAAAAAGAACCTATAAATCTTGAGAAGCATGACAGTATCAACAAGTATAGATTTTTTTAAAAAAATAACCAAAGATCTAGACAAAAAAACATATAAATCTTGAGAAGCATGACATTATCAACAAGTATAGATTTAAAAAAAAAAAAAAACCAAAGATCTAGACAAAAAAACCTATAAATCTTGAGAAGCATGTCAGTATCAACAAGTATAGATCTTGAAAAAAATAACCAAAGATCTTGAATCTTTTTAAAAAAATCTTGGAAAAAAGCTTAAAATCTTTAAAATAATATAAAAACCACGAAATTCTACAAAAATAAAAACTTACATGTGTGATTTCGTTGAAAAATATTGATATGACTGGAAATTTTGAGAGAGTACCGAAAATTTTGAGAGAGTTCTAGAATGGGAGAGAGATGATGTGATGAGAGAGATGATGTGATGAGAGAGATGATGACATTCTTGGCATTTTAAAAAAATCATTTCAAAATCTTACATTGGTAAGCGAAAAAGTATGATTTATTGGTAAATAAGAAAAAAAAGTGTGACTTTATGAGAATTGGTGTCATAATAGATGACTTCCCGGTAAATTCCCCTTCTCAAGCATGCATAACGGTACAGCATATAAGCTAGCTTATACTCTATCAAATATATATTCTCAATTTTTATATTTTACGATAACTTAGGCTTAGTTTGGTAGAGAGGTTGGCTCAGAGATTATAAGCTGGTGTATAAGCTGTTAAAATAAGTTAGTGTATAAGCTGTTAAAATAAGCTATTTTAAGCTGTGTACGTGTTTGGTTGTGTTAAATTTGTTCATAGAGTAAAAGCTGTCAAATTACCAATAAGGGTATTTAAAGAAGTATAATAATAATACATAACAAATAAGTTTTCAATTATAATAAAATGAGATTTCTAAAATATTTAACGTAAATATAACAATTCATGTATCAAATTTAAAAATATCTATGAAAATTTTCAAAATAACACGAGCACTATTGCTGTTTCCTATACCCTGCAGCTTGCCAGAGTTGATTTAACCAACTTGCCATGGTAATAGTCTACAAGATTATACATGACTGGCTCAGGGAAAATAACAAAGAAAAAGAAATTGAAAGTTCTATCATGGATAGAACTCCTTAATCACTATCCTAATAAGCTCAAATTGTAATACCAGATAAGTGGATCCAGAATTCATGAATAACTAGAGGTCAATTGTTATCCCACTCAAGCACTAACCAATTTGCCATCATTCCTCACTCTTTTTTTGACATAAAGAAGTCCCTTTTTCCTCCAAGCCTTCAGTCTTTTACTTTAAAAAGAGAAACAATGGAGAAGCATAAAAAGTAAAAGCTGAACTATAGTAAAACAATGGAGAAGTAAAAGCTGAACTATAGTAACCAATGGAGAAGCATAAAAAGGCAATAAACCCTCAACAAACGTATCGCAATCAAACGAAGAAGAGAACATGAATCCAGTGGAGAAAATGAACAATTGTCCTTAGAGGAAATTGACACACAGAGTATAAATCAGAGATAAAATTTCAAGATAAAAAACAACAGATGATCAAACAGAGGCAAAGAGATCAACAAATGAAACCATACCTGTGAAAGGAGTTCGCCAATTGTCGCAAAAGAGAGCAGCACCCAGTAGCTAGGGCTTCGAGAACTGAGAAGAGAAAAGGAAAATCAAACCCTGTACCTAAAGAAGAGAAGAATGGGTGAAGGAGAAGCTCATGCCAAGCTCAAGGTGCAGAGGCGAGAGGCTTGAGACGAGAGGGCCTGCGATATCTGGAGGAGGCAGAGGCGTGAGGGCAATGGATGGTAAGAGGCGAGAGGCTTGAGACGAGAGGGCCTGCGATATCTGGAGGAGGCAGAGGCGTGAGGGCAATGGATGGTATTTTGGTAGGGCGGATGAAAATAATCTCGTTGGATGAGCGGGTGCAATCTCAGCGTTGAAAGCTAGCTTAAAAGCTGTGTGTTGTATGACGTTTGTTGAGTTGAGCGGGTATAAGCTTAACAAGCTAGCTTTAAACGTTTTATCCCTCTCTACCAAACGCAGTGTTATACTCTATCACATATGGATCCTACCAAACATGTAGATAACGCGGACCATAATTCATTACTATCGTATTCTTCAGGCTTTTTTTGGTTTTGGATTTGGTTTTGTTGACAAGAAGCACAGAAAATCAATCCATCAACAAAAATGCAATTGAACCCGACGTGAATCGAACACGCAACCTTCTGATCTGGAGTCAGACGCGCTACCATTGCGCCACGGATCCTGCTATTTGAATGTTGTTTGATAGTGGAATGATATATGTAATTTTAGAATATACTGGTGGTATCTCCTTGACTACTTTGTCTTTTTCTCGTGACCGTACAACCGTTTCTCTGTTATCTCTCTAAAATCTGATCAAGCCCACTTTCTCTCTCTAAGATCGCTCTTTATCTGCAATTTAGGGCTTCTGAGCGCAGTCCACTCGAATGGCAAACGATGGACTCCCTCCTTCAAGACCCTAGACCCTAGGATCTCTCCGGGTTTAATTTCATACGTATACTTATATATTTAGATATTTGTTTGGATGGACGGAGGGAATACGAATGGTGTCGGAGGCGGGGATGTGTCGACGACCGGTGATGGAGGGTCTCAAGGGGTACCGGCGACGCCGACTCCGATTGGGAGCGCCATCGCGCCACCGCCTTTTCTGAGTAAGACTTATGACATGGTAGATGACCCTGCGACAGACTCGATTGTGTCATGGAGCCCTGCCAATAACAGCTTCGTGGTGTGGAACCCGCCCGAGTTCGCCCGGGACCTCCTTCCCAAGTACTTCAAACACAACAACTTCTCCAGCTTTGTCCGCCAGCTCAACACTTACGTATGAGACCTTCGTCTCCTCTCTTGTTTTTTCTCAGATTTTGCTTTCTCAATATTGAGATTTTGATTCTCGAATTAAGTATTTTTCTCATTGTAGGTGATATTGTTGTTCAAAGAATTTGATTACAGAATAGGGTTGGCTTATTTTGTTACTGATTTATGAAGTATATCAATCCATCTGTCATCATGTCACATAATGGTCATGAGGTGTGGATTAGGGTCTCATAAAAGGATGGAGAAAAGGAGAAATTTTTTGCAGGAAATGTGGGCATGGACTAACTTTTTTCTTATTGTGTGTTCAAGTTGTTGTTGCTGCAATTTTTTTTAGTTATTTTTCATCTCTAAGTTGTTGTTTTGATTATTTTGCCTTTGTTTCTGTTGTTTTGCATCCCACTCATGCACATATCCTGTCATTTTCCTTTGTTTGGGGTGATATTTTATTTCTCTAGACTAATAACATTGCCATCTTGAGTTTTTTCCCTACCTTTAGGGACTGGTTAACTAGCTTAAGAGGTGTCCCTATGTTCTGTAATTCTGACGCCTTATTCTTAAATAAAAAAACTTCACATTTGAGAAAGTTGGTCATGGTATCATGAAAGGCGTCATGTTGCTTTGTTGGATGAACATTTTGGAAAGACTAATACTGATGATTGTATTAGGGACTTGATGTTTTTAACATTCTTGGAAATGCTAGGATGACCTAACAACTCAAGTTGTTGCATACTCCACTAAGATAGTGTTTATGCAGTTTTCATTATATATTGCAATTTCTTTTCCTTATTAGATTCCTAACCAGCCAGCATGAGCCATTATTATCCTTTTCCCAAAGTTAAACATCCAAGCATCATTTCATATTCAGCAACAAGTAATTTTAATTAAAATTAGGATCTGTTTCAATGCCCTACTCCCTCATTCCTCCCCTTTTTGTAAGAAAAGAGAAATATCTTAGCTAGTAACTGAAGAAATACTTTTTCTTTAATGCTTTGAGCAGTGAAAAATCCTTTCCAATGTGGTCTTGTCACAATTAAAGCAATTATACTACTTGCGATTTTGATACAGCTTTGGGTACTTGTGAATTAAAAAATCTACTGGGCTTAATAAGAGGTGTTCATGTATGCCAATGGACCTGTGATCCACAATTTTTAGCTTTTAGGTTGAAGTTGAATGTCTAAATGTGCCATCAAGGAACAAACTTGCAGCGGTACTCCCTCTGGATGATCTCATCAACAAAGTGATCAGTATCAACAATTTCATAGAGGGAAGCTTGTTGAGACATACTTGAATTGTAATCTTACAACTAAATTTGAGGATGTTAATATATGTGGGCGTAGGCACATGCCCATGGAATGCTTCCAATTTTTTTGGGTTCAAGGTGCTATCGAGATATGTTATTTGCGTTGGAGCTCCCCGATGACCGTCTCTTGAATGCTTTCTAAAAGAGAATTCTTTGTTTCCAACTAGAATGTTTTAACTTCAAAGTTTTCCAAAGCTCTCCAAGTCAGCTAGCTATAAAAACTATCTTTCTATTGCTAGCCAGATAATGATTGATCAGCCCAATATTTTTCATACGGTTTAATCCAATTTCCTGATCACTGCAGAAAGGAAGAATAATAGTGCATAAATTGTGAGATAAAAAAGACCATGCCAATCACCTCTAAACCTATGCGATTGCTACTTCTTAATTGTTATAGTGTTTTTCTTAGACCATTTTGTACATAATTTTTTTAAAGTTTATCATAAGTTTAGGGAATCACTTATTTTTCTATTTTTGGCATTCCTATCTCCATCTATGTTGGTTGGAAGATTATTTGGCTATTCTCGTGGAATTGTGTCTGAAGCGTAATAATGCAAGCTAATATGACTATGCATGTTGTTAATTCGTATTGTTCTCTCCTGTTGGTTTGAGACTTTTATCAAGTTTAGATGGTTGACTCTCTGTGAGCATGGATAGCTGTTTCCTGTGAAATCTCTTGATGTTTTATTTGTTTATATTTTCATTTTCATTGTTCACTAGGATGAACAAATTTAATCTTATTTGCTTATGAATGTCATGCCTTTTCTCATCTTTCTTTCCCTCATATCTAGAAACTTTTTTTATTATCTCCTTGTTGAACAGGGGTTTCGGAAGGTTGATCCTGATCGCTGGGAATTTGCAAATGAGGGATTTTTGAGGGGTCAAAAACACCTGCTTAGGAGTATAAGTCGGCGAAAACCTACACATGGACTTGGGAATCAACAGCAACCGCAATCACATCGACAGAACTCTTCTGTTGGTGCCTTTGTTGAGGTTGGGAAATTTGGGCTTGAGGAAGAGGTAGAGAGGCTTAAGAGGGATAAGAATGTGCTTATGCAGGAGCTTGTTCGATTGAGGCAGCAACAGCAGGCTACCGATGTCCAGCTGCAAACCATGGTTCAACGTTTTCAGGGAATGGAGCAGCGCCAACAACAGATGATGTCATTCCTGGCAAAGGCCATGCAGAGTCCCGGCTTCTTGGCTCAGTTTGTACAGAAGCAAAGTGAAAGTAATAGACGTATAACTGAAGGCAACAAAAAACGAAGGCTCAAGCAGGATGGCCTTGCTGAGAGTGAACACTCTGCTCCTGATGGACAAATTGTCAAGTATCAACCTTCAATGAGTGAGGCAGCGAAAGAAATGCTCAGGCAGCTCATGAAAGTTGACTCTTCTTCCAGGCTGGAATCGTACAACAACAATTTTGATGGCTTCATGATTGGGGACGGCTCATCGTCTTCCAGTGGTGTAGACTGTGGGAGCTCTTCTAGTTGTGTATCTGGAGTGACTCTGCAGGAGGTGCCTCCAACCTCTGGCCAAGCGTCCTATATGCCATCAATTACTGGGATCTCAGGGCAGGACCCATCAGCAGCCATATCGGAAATACAATCTTCTCCACAAGCTGTGACTTCTGAGAAGGTTACAACATCTCGGTTCCCCGATGTGGGCATGCTGGTTGGAACACAAGGTGTGCCTTCCTCCATTTCCCGGGCAGATGTAATCATGCCTGAGCTATCTCAAATACCAGAAATGGTTCCAGAGAGTATGGTAGATATTCCTGGGGAAGGTTACATGGGACCTGGGACTGACAATTCTGGATTTTTGGAGTTGTCTTTGCTGGGAGAGAATGATTCAATGCCGATTGAAATTGATGACATTAGTCCTGATCCAGATATTGATGCCTTACTGGAAAGTTCTGGCTTCTGGGATGACTTTTTGCAAAGCCCTATGCCTGAGGACATTGAACCTATCTCATTTGATGGTAAAACCAATGGAAATGATGTGCAGCCAATGGAGAATGGATATGACAAATCTCAGCATATGGATCAGCTTACGGAACAAATGGGGCTGCTCGCTTCAGACACCAAAAAGGCTTGATCTTATTTCTGATATGTACATTTGGATCAGATCATCAGAGGTAAACCCGAGATATAGATTGATAACCTCTTGAATAGATGGTCCTCTCTTGTGGCTATGGGAGAAGCAGCTCATGCCTTGTGTATCTGGCCACCCTGCCTCTGTCTTGTACAACTGCAAACCCAAATTGAGGTTCTGTTTTCTAATTTTTAGCTTTTAATTTCCCACCTTATATGGGGTACTTGAGAGAACTCAGCAGGCATAGTGATGTTAAAAGGCTATAGCTTTTTCTTGTCCTTTTGTCCAGGTTTGATAACCTTCTTTGTACGACTTGCCTTTGTTTGAGGATGAATATTCTCTCATAATGGATGCCTTTACTAGATTTTGTTCTTTTAACATTTGTTTTACACTCTGATATATTATTTATGGGTAAATATATGTTGTGTATTTGTTACCATCCGGAACCTTATGAGTTAGTTCTCTATCCATTGATAAAACAATTTTCTGAATTTCAGATTGGGGATTGGATTGGCTAGTTGGGTTGGTTTTGTTTTGCAGTCGGGCTACAAGTCTGAAAAGATATGCTTTATTGTGCCTGCCTGGTCTTTATGAGTTCTGCCAGTGTATGAACCTTCTCAAAACTGATGTGAGCATATCTGAACCTTGAAGACATTGTTGCCGTTTGAAATGCTGAGTGGGGGAAGGTTTAGATCAAAATATCTGAAAGTTAAAATTAAGGATGGTTGTTTTTTTAGAGTGCCCTGTTACCCACACCACAAGATTGGTCATATTAATGGTTAATACCAATACTCCAAATCGTGTGATATGATAGCTTGTTTAGAATGTACATTGTAAATTTGTGGCCATTGAAACTACTGCAAGACTCTCCTTCAAATCTGCTTTGAGGTGGCACTTAATTGTTATTACTATTATACATTCATGATTTTCTTCTATGTTCGAAGTGTCTGATTCACTTTGGGCAGACATAATAGCAAAAGAGATCATTGGGTTTGGTAGCAGGTAGACTAGAACTCGTCTTTGCTCTGCCTTCAGTATATCTATTGGAAATCAGTATATCTATTCTACTCATCTGGATGACGTCACCAATAAAACCTTGCTCCGATCTTGTGATTTTCTCGGCCACTTGCCACTTCCAATCACATTTGTCCATAATCCCAGGATTTGATGTGTTAACCATATTTTCACCAGATTTCTAGAGTTAAGAGGGAAGGAAGAGGGTATATGTGTTCATGACAACAGTGGGAAAGAGACGGCAGCAGTAAGCACTGGGGGTCAGACACAGCATCCAGCATCATTGCCTGCTCGCAAACAAAGTTTTGCCTGAGGTTGTGACACGATGTCTGCTGCATGGGTTGCAAACTTGCAATATCTCCATGGAATGAAGAAAGTGCATGGAGACATAAAACCCTCAAACCTTCAATTAAATGAAAAAGGGGCTGAACAAGGTGGTGGGAGGCACTGACATGCATGATGTTAGCGATATATGCATGGGAACATGTGCTCACATGAGCCCCGAAGGGTTTGATCGGGGAGTGTTATGCAACAGACTCTAAATGCACCGTTTAGAGTATTAGTTAGTTGAATTTAGTAAAACGTTACGTTTTATAATTGTTTGTTAAGTCGGTTGGTTTAACACACCATGCCATGTGTAATGTTTTGATTGCTTTGTTGCTCAACAGAATTACCAACTTGATTTCTGTTATAAGTGGTTGTAATTCTGCTAGAAAAGGCAGCTTTTGATAATGAAATCAATCCAATTCGTCTTCTTCTAAGTTCTTTCGCATTCCACCATTTCTTCGTACTTGGTCAAGGTTGAAGAAGTTTATCATTTGGTATCAGAGGACTGAAACCGGATTGACAATCAATCTTCCCTTCCAGTGCATGCCACACCACACTCGCTCTGCCATGGAGAATAGAGTTTCTGCAATTGAGGCTTCCATGGAAGCTTTCCGAAAATCAGTAGAACGTGAGATTTCTGGTTTCACTACAGACTTCGAGTCTCATTTACATCATACCGTGGAGAGTAAATTGGAGACAAAGTTAACTGCGGGTTTTGAGAAGTTGAGGAGAGATCTAATGAGGGCAGATCTTAGAGGTGTAATTGAGGACGATTGATGAGAATTAGGGCACAATCGTGTTGCTAGGAGGTTTGGAGGGGGAGACAATAGGGGAGCGTCAAATCGTATTAGTTGGCAGAAAATTGAGTTTCCCAGATTTAAAGAAGGAGATTATCCTTTGATGTGAATCCATCGAGCAGAACAATATTTCTCTTTCTATGGAACTCCAGACCCACAAAAGGTAGTTATTGCATCTTTTAATCTTGAAAATGAAGTTTTGCAATGGTTCAATTGGATGAATTGTTTGCAAACTACTCCTACTTGGGGGGAATTTACAGTAATCTTTTGTAAATAATATGACACATTTGAGTTTGAGGATTGTACAAAATCACTCTTTAAACTCAAACAGATTGGTTCTTTAAAAGATTATATTGTTGAGTTTAGAAGATTGGAGAATAGAAGTGTTGATGTCAGTCAAGCTTCAATGAAAAGTTTTTTCATAGGGGGACTCAAGCCAGAATTAAAGTATGATGTTAAGTTGCCGAAACCAAGTAATACTCAAGAGGCTATTGATATTGCAATTCAGTTGGTTGCAAAATTGAACCATTTTAAAGGGAATAGTGTGCAAAAATCAAACATTGTTAAGCCTGATAATGTGCCAATTTTTCCTGCCATGGTCAAACCTGTTGATAATTCTTTTAAGAAGTTTAGTCCAACTGAGGTGCTCACTAGAAGAATTTCACCAGCTGAGGTACAAGATTGAAAAATGAAGGGGTTATGCTTCTATTGTGATGAGAAGTATGTCATAGGTCATAGTTGTGCTAAGAAACAACTTTTGATTTTGGAAGTATATTTTGAAGATGGAGATGAAAGGGAGGAAACATCTATGGAGGCTATAGATGGGGATGAGAATTTGGAATTACATCAACTGGAACTGAGTATGTGTGCTTATTATGGAATTTCTAAAAATTCCACTAATAAAATAATGTCACTTCAGGGTTTCATTAAGGTTTTCCAGTTACAATATTGATGGACTTTGGTAGCACTCATAATTTCATAGATGTAAAGTTGTGTAAACAATTGGGATGGCATTTACTAGAAACCCCAGTTTTTGAAGTGATGATAGCAGATGGAGTCAAAGTAACCAGTAGCGGTTGTTGCAAGTCATTGCCCCTTATTATGGGTGATTTTTCTTGTACTACAAGTTGTCCCATGTTACCATTAGGAGGTTGTGACATAGTTCAGTAGCATAGGACAAGAACCAGTTTTACAGCAAGTCACAATGCAACAAATGGAGAAGGAACTCCCAAATTCTTGTGTTAGATGTTTAACATTTTATCAAGAGGTCATAATGGCAGGAAGTCAAGCAGAGTTGACAGTAACTCAGAAGGCATAATTGCAGTACTAATTAAAAAAATTGAGCCATTGTTCCAAAAACCTGACACCTTGCCACCAGAGAGGAAACATGATCAAAGAATTGTTGGTTGCTAAAATAAATTTTAGAACATGCGGAAGCGTTTTATGGATTGTTCTTAGCATAGGTACAAATCAAAAATTAATCGGAAGTCATACAACCCTAACGTGCTACACGTCTATCATGTGTGTTATCCTAGATCCAATTAATTTTGTAATTAATCCTAGCATGTTTCTAGTATTAATTTCATACAAAATAATTCTTAGGTCTAAACATACAATCATAGCATGAAGAAGGTTAGAAGATTAATACCAACCTCTTTACTATCGAGGTCCAACGTGCTATCCGTCTTGATCACGAACTCAACACTTGATCACGATCTAGACTCCTTGATCACAAACCACCGATTTGTAGAACAACAAACGGATCACCAAAAATGGCCTACGTCGTTTCCTAGGTATTCCCTTTAATCTCCTTGCGAGTGAGCAAAGCAAAAAAAATCAATTGGTAGTGAACCAAGAGGTCACACACGGCTGCCACTTGAGAACACACGGCAATCTATTGAATTAATTTGGCCACTTTTGTCTCCAAATCACTTAGAGACAAAAACTTGTAAAACCTATATTTAATTCTCTTTTGATGTCGTGTCTCACCTTGAGAGAAAAGCCATCCTTATCCATATATAAGTTGTTGTGTTTATGTATATCACAAATCATTATTTGACTTGACTTCTAATCCAAATTGGATTCAAAGCCAAAACAAATACATAATACTTTAATAAGTATAATCGGCGCCCAGATTATCCACAAAGGGCCGGCCATATCTTGCTATGCAATAACATGGTTTGTGCCTAGCTTGGCCCAATACATCAAGAATTCAATTGTTCTTTGGTCCATTCTTGACTTTAATTTTTGATTATGTAAAATATTTATTTTACAATCTAAATCAAAACTCCAAGATTTGTTATTTTACATAAATACACTTACAAGAATTTCGTATATCTTAACAAAAATATTTTTATCTCAGGGTTATCTTTGGATATCCAAAACCCAATAAAATTATATCTATTTATTATATAAATTCTATTCTTGTAACTTTTCCAATAACCATTGTGATATGGTGAATTTTGCCGATCTTCCTTTAATAGGACTAGAGACTAGATGGAGCTACCAAGGGGACTCCGCAGGACATACATATTCTGGCTCCCGAAATATTATTCTTTACCGTCAAACTCTATGACTAGGAATAATATAACAATCCAATGTTCGTCTGACACTACCTGAACTTTGGATGCACTCCCCCAATATGTACGATTCTTACATCGAGGCTTTTCCATAATTAGAAACCTGTCCTTGACCTATGAGAAGTGTACTTGCATATCCTCCATGCAACACCCGTTAAGATGGAGTGAATTTATTCGTACTATCGAATACTCCAAAATCCATATTTTCTCTGAGTTCCAGATTCCTTTATATTTATCCTCTAAGCGTATTAAATTGACTCGTCGATCAATTTAATTCACAACGCTTGATTTGTTAGAATCATTATGCATAGTTTCTAGATAGATTAATTTGAACCTCTCAGATGGGTGCTTAAACTTCCGTAACCGAAAGTACATGAATGACTATTTTGTAGGTATGCTCTTATACCCTAGTGACATACATCCAAGTCATCAAGATTTTGACAATAGTGCGTGTCTCACTTATTGATGAATCAAAATGCACACGCTATAAGTATAAACGTATTGACCTACTCAAGCTTGAGATATACCGTACTCCCACAGCTATTGGATGAACAACTCTTTGATAGCACATTTCTGGTTGTTCATTCCTATGTAAGTCTGTCAATGTATATGTCCACATATACACTAGTGCACCAATCCGAGAATCCTCTCAAACGGTCAAGACAAACCATTCCCCTAATTGGAGATGTCCATACACTACAACCTATATCAACAAAGTGCCTAACTTTGTTAATCTGATTGTGACTAATGATTTAGAATGTAATAATGAATCTTGTGTCAATCTATACTCACGCTTCAAGTGTATCTGAGTATCCAAGATTCACATATCTAACATCCTTAGACCTTGATAGAACATTCACTTATAAATGAAATATTTAAAATAAAACATTTAAAACAGAAATGCAATCATAAAATGTTTATTCTTGAATTTCAGAATTGTCTTTACATGGCATGTTTTTAGGACATCATCCCAATAAGAATTCCTTTATTACCAGGAGTGAAGCCTCGTCGTAATCGACCAGACCATTATGGGCCATTACAAAAGAATGAGATTGAAAAAGCAGTAAAAGAATTGTTTGGTTGCAGGTTTTATCAGAGAAAGTCACAGTCCTTTCTCTTCTCTAGTTTTATTAGTGAAGAAGAAAGAGGGCACGTGGAGGATGTGCATGGATTATAGAGAGCTGAATAAGATGAATGTCAAGGACAAGTACCCTATTCCTCTAATAGATGACTAGTTGGATGAGCTGTATAGTGCTCAATCTATTGCCAAGTTGGACCTTAGATTTGGATATCACCATATTAGAATGCATCCTTCTGACATAGAGAAAATAGGTCTTAGAACTCATGCTGGACATTATGAGTTTTTAGTAATGCCCTTTGGCCTTACTAATGCACCTACCACCATTCAAGGGTTGATGAATGACATTTTCAGACCATTCCTCAGAAAATTTATTCTTGTTTTCTTCGATGACATATTAATCTTTAGTCCTGACTAGTAGAGACATTTATGTGATCTGAGAATGAAATTTGAGGTGTTGATCCAACATAAACTGTTGCTAAAAAAAGAGAAGTGTGCTTTTGGACAATCTCAGGTTGAATATTTGGGACATGTGGTGTCTAGGGAGGGAGTAGCAGCTGATCCTTCTAAATTAAAATCTATTGTCAGTTGGCTTGTTCCTTCAAATGTAAAGGAGTTGAGGAGTCTTTTAGTGTTGACAGGTTATTACAGGAAATTTGTTCCTGGTTATGGAAAGGTATGTCAATCTTTGTTTCATCTAACTAAGAAAGGCACCTTTGTATGGACCAAAGATGTCAGTGATGCCTTTGAAGAGCTTAAGGGTATTATGACATCTCCACATGTATTAGCATTACCGGACTTTAATGACATTTTTACAGTGGAGTGTGATGCCTCTAGAAATGAAATTGGTGCAGTGTTGCAACAAAAGGGCAGACCTATAGCTTTTACTAGTCAAGGTTTTGGCCCAAGAAACCAGGCTTTCTCTACTTATGAAAAAGAGCTTATGGCTATTGTATATGCAGTTAAAAAATGGCACAACTACTTGCAGGGTAGCCATTTCTTACATCAGAAAGCTAACACTGCATTTCAGCAAAAATGGGTGGCTAAATTGCTTGGATTTGATTATGAGTATAAGCAAGGTTCAGAGAATGTAATGGTTGATGCTCTATCAAGAGTATCTGGGTCTGAGCCACTTTTGGATAAATCAATTTGTAAGAAGAAGGGAGATTACAATGCTCACTTAAATAAGGAGTGTTCATCCATTTCTAATCCTTATTTTGGGTGGTTAGATGATTTAAGAAGGCATGTGGAAAGAGATGAATGGGTATTAGAACAAATTCAAGAAGGTTAAACTTCAGGATAATAGTACTGTTTCCTCTACATATTCTCTTGATAATGTGTTTTTGAAGTACAGGACCAGAATTGTTATTGGACCTCAGTCTTCATGGAAGAAAAAACTTTTTGAGGAATTTCATGCAACACCTACTGCAAGACATGCTGAAGTTTTAAAAACTTATCAGAGAATCAAGAAAAGTTTTTATTGGGTAGGAATGAAAACTGACATTAAGCAGATGGTTGCTAATTGTGCAATTTGCCAACAGAATAAGTATGAAACGATTTCTCCTCCACGGTTACTGCAATCTTTAGCTGTTCCCAAACAATTTTGGCAGGATATAAGTATGGATTTTATTACTTCCTTACCACCTTGTAGAGGTAAGATAGTAATAATGGTAGTAGTGGATAGACTTTCAAAGTATAGCCATTTTACAGCTCTTGCACATCCATATACAGCAGTGACAGTGGCTCAGACATTCATTGATAATGTTTTCAAGTTGCATGGTATGCCTGCTACCATAGTGAGTGATAGAGATCCTGTATTTTTATCAGCATTTTGGAAAGAGTTTTTCAAACTATAGGGATCTAAATTTTTGTATGAGCTCAGGCTATCACTTTTAAAGTTATGGCCAAATTGAGGTCATGAATAAGTGCTTGGAGACATATTTGAGATGTTTTACTGGATTACAACCACGACAGTGGCTTCAATGACTATCATGGGCAGAATGGAGTTTTAATACTGCCTACCAAACAGTAGCTAAAACTTCACCATTTGAGTTGCTAGATGGTTATCCTCATCCTTATGTTACTACTTATGAGTTGGGTGCTGCAAAGCTTGAATTTTTGGAACAGACATTGTTGCCCAGAGATAAGGTGTTGGAGTTGGTGAGACATAATTTGTCATTGGCTCAACAAAGGATGAAGCATCAAGCAGATAAACATAGAACTGAAAGAGTATTCATGGTGGGAGATTTAGTTTATTTGAAGTTGACTCCTTATCAACTACCTTCTTTAGCAGCACACTCTTTCCACAAATTGCATCCTCGATACTATAGATCTTTTGAGGTATTGCCTAGGGTGGGTGAAGTAGCTTACATATTGAAGCTTCCAGTGGAGAGTAAGATTCATCCAGTTTTCCACGTTAGCTGTCTCAAGCGCCATTTAGGTCCAGCGGTTAGTAATAATGTTAGTTTACTGAGGTTACTGATAATGGAATGGTACAGCAAACACCACAATCCATTTTGCAAAGAAGGATTTATAAGAAGGGCAATGTTGCTGGTACTCAGTTGTTGATACAATGGGTTGGCATGGAAAGGAAGAAGCTACTTGGGAGGATATTGAAGAGTTTCGTAGTAAATTTCCAGTATTTCCATTGTCTGATTGAATTGCAACCTTGAGGACAGGGTTTGAGTGAAGAAGAGGGGATTGTTATGCAACAGACTCTAAACGCACCGTTTAGAGTATTAGTTAGTTGAATTTAGAAACCTTGTGTTTTATAATTATTTGTTAAGTCGGTTGGTTTAACAAACCATACCACGTGTAATGTTTTGATTGCTTTGTTGCTTAACAGAATTACCTTGGTTTCTGTTATAAGTGACCGTAATTTTGTTGAAAAAGGCGGCTTTTGATAATGAAATCAATCCGGTTCTTCTTCTTCTAAGTTATTTCGCATTCTTCCATTTTTCCGTACTTGGTCAAGCTTGAAGAAGCTTATTAGGGAGGGGAACGGGGCGGACATGTTTGGTCACAAGGGTGGTGGTTCTGGAGTGCATTGTGGGACATTATCCATTGATTGATACTGAAGAGAAACCAGGCTGGGTAGCACTCATGTTTTCCATATGCTTTGAAGAGAGGCCAGAGATGCCGATACGGAATCTTTGGAGTTTCGTGATTTTGTGGGAAGGTGTCTAGAGAAGGTCTAGAGGAGGGGACAGTTAAGGAGCTTCTTGGTCACCCTTTTGTGAAATTCAGATATCTTGTAGTTCTGAATTGGATTTCATATATAATTAACAGAACAAAATATTCCATCAGCTAAGCACATAAACTACCCAGAAGGCAGAAACGACGTCGTATAAAAAATTGGAACTCCCAGAACAGCCCTACTTCATATCATTATTAGAGATGCCGAATGGTAAATCTGTCAAAGGATATACTAAAAGGGATGTTTTGAGTTCCACAGCCAAATTACATAAAAGTTAAATTATTTTCAGCAAGGCTATTCTTGACACTATCAGAAAGCAGCACGACTATTCTTGGCACTATCAGAAATTGTTAGATTCAATTGAGGTGCTTTACTTCTCTCACCAATTAATCCTACCATAGACAATATTAGAGAGAGAGAGAGAGAGAGAGAGGATTTAATAACTGTAAAGCTCAGGCACAACCAATTTACTGGATAAAGGCACCTGATACATTTCAATCTTATTTCTTTTTCTTTTTTCACTAATATACCTCTGAACTTAAAGCATAGAAAGGAATTTTAAGGGACAATAAGGTTGAAATCTTCAGTACTACACATTGATATATACCACTCACCATAAGTTTGGAAAATTTATACAAATCATAAATGATACAAACCGCATCTGTGAATGGTTAACAGAAGCAAGATGAATCTGTTCAAACTCAAAAGGCTTATCATTTTGGTTGTGCTGAATTCTGATTCTTGGCCATTTCCATTTTCCTGTGGAGAAACATACCTGAATAGAAATCCATAAGGACATATGTTATCACATTTTTCCATTGTATATTATGTAAGAAGAATAAGCTAGTGATGAAATAACAGCTGTAATGAAGCATAAAAGTAATCACAACCCAAAACTTTAGAGTGGCTTGGCACAGAATAGGGAAAATCTTATGATTAATCACACAATTCAGAACACAGCATCACTAATTTTAAAAAAGTACCAGCACATTGTCAAGAATTGAGACAATGCATATCTTCCCCCTGTTAATGATCTGAACACCCAGCCGATAGATAAATTTATCATCCCCTTCATAGTATGGATCCAATCTATGATACCTAGACTCTGATATGAGTGTTGGGTACATATCGTTGGGTTCTTCAATTTCAAAATTGATGGGTACGTGGACACCGCCCAAAAACTAAGAACTTATGTCGTTTTTTATACAATCAATGAATATAGACTAACTGATATTTATGGAAGAATTGGGTCAGAGGCATAAAATTGTCTCTTCACATATAAAGAGTAGAATCATAAGGAGGGAGAAAAAAAACAATGACGCATCCATTTTTTTTGGAAGACCCATACCCATGTTGTGTCATGTTGACATGGGTATGGTGCCATATATTGAAGAGTTCAAGTATCATAGGATCCCGTAATTCTCAAACATTCACATACAAATTTTTTAAGATGAAGCGATTAATTCAGAAAATAATCTATGCCTCTTATATCATAATGAAGCCTTTGTCACACACAGTTCAGATTGCGTGCATGAATCCATAAGATAGATCAGAATAGCGGCTCCTCTTTTGCCATTAGTTCTATCAAGAGATACACTCCACCCATCATTTCAAATCTAACATAGGGAGACCAAGAGAACAGAAAAGGCATCTTCACGAGTACTGTAATTAGAAGCTTTCAAATCTGATTAACTAAAACAAGGTTTTGATATGATAAAAGAAATAGTGTAGAATTGATATAAATCAAATGGTAACTGGTACATTAAAGAACCCCACAAACCCCACCCCCCACCACCTTTTTCTTTTTTTGTTGGCAAAATGTTTAAGGACTAACCTGGTCTGGAAATAAGGTGGATACGGGAACGCGGTCCTTCAAACATCCAGTTATCTTCATCCAAAGACTTAACCTCTCTGTTTAGCGCAGCCATCAAATCAGATTTCAGACCTGCAATGCCAAAAAAAAAAAAAACCAGAAGTGCAAGAAGAATGTGAAGCTCCATTTGATTATTGGATATAATTCTGTCTTTCTTCTAGTAGTAACAAAATTATTGAAAAGTACAACAGCAAAGAAAGCACTGGCATAATTCATAGAGAGTAATTACAAATGAGTACAATAGAATGACAATCTAAAGAACGACTATCAGGAAAAGTCTGGAAAGGAAGTTGTGCCAGGACCACAAAAGGATTCACTAAGCAACATAGATTGTTCTTAAGAATGTGAACTTCAGGGTAATAAAGTAAAGGCCTCTGGAGGTTTGAGAATTTCTCCCTCAAATGCATTAGAAAAGGCAAAATGGAAAATATGATTGAATCTTCAATGCCTTATTGATTATGAAGACTGCAATCCCTGTGCCTCCAACAGTTAAATTAAACCAATTAAGCCTCCTGAAGTACAAAGTCCTTCAGGTATCATTAAACATTCAAAAATATGAATCATGCAGTCATGCCCCAATAGCGACCAACTTAAAAAATACGACCCCATTTACTTGGAAATATATCAAAACCATAAAACCTCAGTGGAGGAAAAATGCCATAGTTCTAGAATCAAAATGTGACGTGTACGACTATATATCTACCTTGTATTTACTAAGTCTTTACTTGCTCTAGCGCACCAACCACAGTTCCCTATATTCTTAGGGCTTGCTTGGATAAAAAAATGAGGGTTAAGTGGAGTAGTGTAAGGGAGAATTAAGTAGGGTAGAGTAATCAAATGAAACTCTACCTTGATTGAATAGACTAAGAGTTAATTAAAGTATAAATTATTAACTTTGCTTGGATAGGAGGTAGAGCAAGGTAGATTAAAGAATTAAAAAAATCTAAAATGACTTATGATCCCCTACTCTATCATCATAACCCCTCAAATTAAGGGGTTACAATTATCACTTAATGATATCCCCTACACTATCCTCCTAACCCCTCCTCATCTAAATCAAAGTAAGATACATAATTACTCCTACACTTAACCCTCCCTACTTAACTTTCCAAACACCCAATCCAAGCAAGCCCTTAATGTCATTTACCTCAAGTTACTCAGCAGTCAAGCAACATGTAGATGGAATAGCATCACTAATAGTCGTGCAAAACCTAACACAATAATCCCAAGCACATAACCAGAGAGCATGTGAAAACCAAGGAAATGAGAATTAACGAATTCCAGGAGACAATACCTATAACTCAGAACAACGAATCCAAAGAATTAAACAATTGTGGCCAAATGTGAACAATCAATATCTTAATTCACACAAAAGAGGAACATAACGGAAATGTAATGACCGGAAACTGAGCAACAAATATCCAACAAAAAAAATCGAATAAGAAAAGCAGAAGATAATATGAAATGGGAAGGTGCGAGACCTAGGAGGGCCTCGTCTTTGCGATCTTGGATGGAGATGAGATCGGATGGGAAATGGAAATCTTCGAGAGCGGCATTGCTGGTGCTGCCACCTCCGACCACCGCCGTCGTTGATATTGACGAATGAGCCGGTGATGTTGTCATGTTCCTAGTCCTTTCTCTCTGTCCCTCCCCTGCAAATTAGGGAGTCAAAAGTTGAGGAGTCCAGAAATGGCAAAGACCGGAAGAAATGGGCTCCAGTACGGTCAATTACGGCCAAATAATTGCTTAGGGCACTTGCAATGGGAGTGTGTTAAGTGCTAACCGGAACATTAAAATCGATTGGAAAACATGTTTTGTTGATCTGACAGATGGAGGAAGTTTAATGTGTCATTATGTTTTACAATATTGTATTTTATATGTATTGTTTGATAGTTATTTTTGAAGTGAAATGATTATTTAATAAATTATTTTATTATTTGATAGTTGTTTTTGGTGTGAAATGAATATTTAATAAATTATTTCATATTTAATTGATAGTTAGTTTTGTTGTCAATTGAATATTCATTAAATTAGTTCATATTTAATTGATAATTTTTTTTGGGGCAAATTAGATAAAAGGTCATAATACAGGCCATAATTAGAAGGAGGTCCAGCCCACTTTAAAACTTAGAATTAAGGACAAACTATCAAAACTCCCCAAAATACCCTTCCCGCCCGTTAGATCTTTCCCTCACGAACTGCAGCCCTAGACGCGCTACAACTTTAGCTCTCACTCCAGCTTCCTCTCTGGCACGGCATAGCATTTATCTTCGTCGGATCGCATCTTCCTCTTCATCGACATCGCCCCCTCTTCAAAGGTAAACAATTGAACTTGTTAATTTTGCTTGTCCTCAGTTTCATGTAAACCTAGCTTGGCAAGTTTCTAGGAATAATCTTCTTCCATCTTTTCAGACTTTTCCTGCATCATTGGACGATAGCTTGGCAAGTTTCTTTTGATTGCTACTGTATCTATTTCTCTGTGCATAACAATGGTTACCCAATCTTAAAACGAAAGTATGGCGCCCATGAAAAAGACCTTAGGTATGTAATCTGTTTCTCTGTTGATTTTTTGTGAATTAGATCTTATTTATCTGTTGAATGTTTTGTGGACTAGATCATGTGTCTCTGCCAGGTTTTTTTGTGGATAAAAAACTTATTTCTCTGTGAATTTTTTGTAGATAAGAACTCGTTTCTCTGTCAAATTTTTTGTGTGAATTATTTCTTGTTGCTCTGCTGGAATTTTTATTGTTCTTTTGCTTTTAGTTCTTCAAAATGTGAATGCCTAGTTCGCTGTGTTTTCCTCAATGCAATACATGCAATTTTTCAACGACAAGTTTAGGGTATTGTTCTTGACAATTAAGTCTTTCAATACCTGCAATTTAATTAGTTTGACGTTTAATTGATACTAAATATAAGTATCAATTAAATTTATTGAAGCCTGTTAAAAAGAGTTTTCCTCGTAATTGAGAGGCTAGCTGTGTTCTTATGGTAAAAGTAAAATTGTAGGCAGTGTTTTAAGTAGCTCAAGCTTTCTTTACATGAACCATAGGAGGCAATCAAATGTATGCACAAGGACTGACATATAAACAAGTATAGCATTTGGCATGCTCTAATTAACTATATATTGTTAAGTGAATCACTGATCATGTTCTCATTCTTTATATTTAAACAATAAACTATATGCTACTAAACAGCCTCTTTACTTAAAGTAGTAATTAAGAGTGTTAAGTAAACACAGCATCACATGCCGCTATGATGATGATTTTATGTAAAGTAAACATTGGACAGTTTGAACTTTGAAGTGAAGGAGGACATAGCAGTGATGGTTCTGTCTGAAAATGGAAGATGGATTTAATCTCTATTGGTTTAATCTTTCTTGCCTCAGCCGCTATATGGATTTGCAGCTAGTGGGGCTTTTCAGTTTAAAAGAGCTATTGGTCATAGGGATTGGTTTTACATTGACGACAAGGATGTGGACTTTAAGGAAGTAAGGGATCATGTATTATATCATTGTTCTTCAACAACAATGGATAGCCCATTGGTAGTTATCCCATTTATTTGATGTATAGGTAATCGAAGCTCCTTTACCAAAAGCACCACTTGATACTTCAATTCTTTGCCACTGGCTGGCTATTGAAGGTGTAAAACCTGTCATTCCAGAAAATGCTCTATTTGAAGAGCTTATTCCTCTATTGGATTTTTGTGTAAAGTATAGCTTATTTCTCTGTTGAATTTTTGTGTGGAGTAGAACTAATTTCTCTGTTGAGTATTATGTGCTTTAGAACTTAAATCTATTTTGCTTGTTTCTCTCTATGGAATATTTTTCTCTGTAAAATATTTTTTCTCTATTAAATAATCAATAGGCAGAAAGAGAAGCCACAGAAGTATGAAAGAGAACATAGTAGCTCTAAGAGTTGGATTTTAAAGTGCAGGTAGTTTAAACTCTTTTTTTGGTTACTAGGGATTACTTTTCAAACCTTTATATAGAGTGGTTGTTGTGAGACATGTTTGTCCTTCCCTAGTTCAACCACCTACTTGCATTGATGGTTTGACTCTCCTATAATCCCCAGTTCAAAGAATAGATGAAGATAAAGAATGGTATGTTTCATTTGCAAGTATTTTGTCACGAATTTGCCTAATTTTTGCTGCTCCATAGTATGATGTTGGCTCATTAATTTTTTAGTGCATTATAACTTGTTTCTCCGCTGGAATTTCTTTTGTGGATTAGGAATTGTCTCTCTATTGAAATAGTTTATTTCTCTGTTAGAATAGTTTATCTCTCTGTGGAATAGTTTTTTCTCTGTAGAATTGATTATTTCTCTGTGGAATATTTTTATTTCTCTGTGGAATGTTTTATACTTGAAACACTTGTTTCTCTGTGGAATGTTTTGCCCTTTTTTTTCTCTATTGAATAATATTTTTCTCTGTTGTATTTTGTTTTGATAAAATTTGATTTTCTTGCATCTAAACTACCAAAATCAGTTGGTGGTAGGAAAATACAAGATGTCGCTCTCCAAGAAGGTCTAAATTACAACATACAATTTAGATCAAACTTCAAGACGATCATGAAGCTGATAAAAACTTATCCTTTGACTGAAATTCAAGTTCAGCAAGTGAAACGGACTGCATTCTGGAATCTACTGCAACCTCTTATCAATGGCACTGTAGTTAAAGAAGTTGTCAAGACAGAAAGCACAGTCTTAGCAATTTTGAAGACCTACAATGCTGAATCTAGGAGTTTTGATGTTGGTGGCAAGAAACTGAAATTGAAGACAACGGATATATCTTTGATATTTGGATCACCAAATGGCAAAAAAGAAATAAACCTTCACACAAAAGAACACAAGAGAGGGCGAAACACGAATTTCATACATCGAAGGTTTAAAGATGTCAAAAAATTAACATCAAAGAAGTTGAAGGCGGTTTACATTGCATGCCATAAGGGAAGAACAAAAGGCAATGCTGAAGATCTTTCTAGGTTACTTTGCCTTTATGTCTGCCACACTCTGTTGATGCCCAATAACGGGACTTATATCCCTTGGAAAATTGTCAAGTATATTGAAGACTTGGATGACAGCAGAAACTTCAATTGGGCTGCCATTGTGAAGAAACAACTTTTGAATTCAGTTCACAAAAATGCTCAACATTTACATCGCGTCTCGGGATGCACAATTGCATTGCTTGTAAGTTTTTAATGTATTTTCCTATTATTGAAAATATTTATCATAATATATAGTTCTTTTTTATTTTCACTAACATTAATCTTATTTCTTATGTAGTATTGGTTTTGTGAGCATTCACTCTTACTCACTCCGGCTATTAAGAATAATTTTCCAAGATATATGAAGTGGGATTTGAAAACCTTGGATTGGCATGTGGCAATTGGATTTTCTGAATTGTCAGATGATTTGGTAAGGAATATTTACTCCTTTATTTCTCTATTTCTCTTTATGATTTAATTTCTTTATTTCTCTGTTTGTTACTTTATTTCTTTGTACAACAATTTAATTCTTTTTTTGTCCAATTTTATCTAGATTAATGATAAAGATCTTGAGCCAACCATAATGGAAGAGCAACTACTTGGAAATTTGAATGTTGAAATGAATGAAAATGAGGAGGAATCAGAAGAGGAGCAAGACAATGATGATGATGAGGAAGAGAATGAAGAAGAGAAAGAAGAGGCTGCTGCTGATGACCAAAGAAGATTTGATCCAATTGAATCATTTGATGGACAAGAAGATCAAATGGAAATAGAAGACCATGATAACATTTACAATGAAAAATATGAGCTTCAACAAAAACTCAAAACACTTGAAGAGGAATTAGCGCAAAGAGATGAAAAAGTGACTGCTCTTGAAGAAAATGTGAATATGCTTGAAGCAACAATTGAGGTTATGAAAGAGATGGCAAGAGAAATAGATGCACAAATGGCTATAACAGAATTTGAAAATTCTGTTTTGAAAGAAAAAATTGAAGAGATAAAAAATAAGGAATTGGAGGGAGCGAAAGAGGCAGCAAAAGAGGAAGAGAGAAAGGAGGTGATAAATGGAGGAAAGGAAGAGGAGGAAGTGGAAGGGAAAATGGCAGATGAAGAAGAAGATAAAGAGAAAAAGGGGGGGAAAGAAGAGAAAGAGAAAGAGGAAAAGGATGAGGAAAACAAAGAGGAGGAAGAACCAAAAGAATCTGTAAGATCTGTGATTACAAGAATCAAGCAGAAAAAGAGAACAAAAAAACCTCTACTTGAAGATCATGAATATGATTTTATGGTGAAAAAGAAGCGAAAGATTGGTGGAAAGCAAACTTGTGAGGGGGCTCAAGTGGAGGAGAAGCAAGCTAATGTGATTGACATCACTGATGTTCCAACTCCAAGTCATAAACCACCAGTTAAAGTAGCACCAATCAAATTTTTGAAGAAGTGGCCTGTTGGATATAACTTGTCAACTGCAGACCGGGAAAAATTGAATGAAATCAATGCCATTGAAGGAGAAAGGTATGATATCCTAACCCTTGTGTTATTTTTCCTGTGTCTCTTTAATATGGTTAAAAATAAAGCTTGTAATGTGCATCAATTTGCTCTCTCTTCTTAAATTTGTCTCTGAATACCGTTGATATTATATATTTTCTTTTGATTCCTCACCCAAAAAAGGGGCCACTGTTGCTTTTTTCAATCACTTTTTCTAGTTAGTTTGAGAATCTGGTCCAAAATGCTTGTGTTGAATCATTTTTCTCTGTTGAACCATTTTTCTCTGTTGAATATTGTCTATTTTCAATTCACAGAGCTCATGTTTGGACGGGTTCAGGACCAATGTCAAATGTATCTTTGAAAGACATAATAGACATGATTGAAGAAAAGGAAATCACTGACGGAGTAAGTGAACATAAAATCCTATATTTTTCTATGTATGTTTATTTCCTTCTCTTAAAATTTCATTTAATTGTTGACGATGCTTCTTCTAGGTGATTGATTCATACAGTGAAATATTAATGGAAAGTCAAGAACCTAACATCCCGGAAAGTCCGTGGAATTATTTTAATGGATCGTCATTTGTGTTTTCAAGTTGCTGTCTGGCAAGTCATTTTTTCTCTGTAGAAGTTTTTTGTCTCTGTAGAAGCTATTCTTTTCTCTGTACAATTTTTTTTTGATCAATTTTTTTCCTGGTTCAGCAATTTATAAGGAGAAAAAATGAAAACCTCCTACAAGCATTACTACACAAAAAGTTGAAAACAAAAGAATGTGAAGATGCAAAATTCTTGCTTTTCCCACTAAATTCGGATGGCAATCCTAAAAATCCTTCAAGACACTGCTTTTGTTTGATACAGAGAGGGACACTTGGACGCATTACAACTCAATGCGTCCAAGAAAGAAAGAGCTATCGGATCCTTACATGTTAGATGCAGAAGAAATGGTAATCTACTAAACTTTATACATATGATCTATTCATATGATAATAAATTTTCACTTTTCTATTCTACAGAAAACATATATCATTGAAAATGTAAAGAAGTTCGAAAAAAAAGGGAAGAATCATATATCTATGGGTGATATGCCTCAACAAATGGATGCCAGGTATTATCATTTTTTTTAAATTTCATGTAATATAATATAATAAATTTAATTTTTTACAAACAATTATTAACTCTTAAACCATTTGCAGCTTGCATTGCGGAGCGATTGTGTGCTATGCAATTAAACAGATTCTTACGCATAGCTATATCCCGAAGACACTAACCAAGAGTGAACAACGGCAAATCAGAACAGATATAATTCATGAACTGCTGAATGACAGGAAAGGGAATTGGACGAGAGAAGATTATGAAACTTTTAAGAAATTTGAGCAAGACTGATACTAATTTTTCTTTGTAGATAGACATATTTCTCTGTCATATGAACACATGACACTATGCATATTATTGCAATATCTAAGCTGGAAGATTTTGTGTTCATACATTATGTACAGCTAACAAACAAGATATTGAAAGAGGCCAATTAAGTTGGAGGATTTTGTTTTTTTCTTAGTTAGTTTTGTAACATTGTTCTCTGTAGAAGCCACATTTTTCTCGGTAGAACCCACATAAACCATAAAACTAAACCCTAAACTATGTGAAAACCTAAATAAAAAAACCTTAAAACCCCAAACCATAAACCTTCAAACCCCAAACCATAAACCTTAAAACCCTAAATCCTAAACCTTAAAAGCATAAACCATATAGAACCTACATTTTTCTCTAAAAAACCATATAAACGCTAAACTTTAAAAAACAATAAACTCCAAAGAACCATAAATCTAAATATGCGCAATTTTTAATTGTAAAAACTAAACCCTAAACTAGATAAATCCTAAACATCAATCATAAATGCCAAACCTTAAACCCTTAAACTTTAAAACCTTAAAATCATAAGCTCTATAGAACCTACATTTTTCTCTGTAGAACTATGTAAACCCTAAACCTTACAAAACCCTAAATGGTAAACCTAAAAAAAAACCCCAAAGAACCCTAAATCAATATATGCACTATTTTTATTTATAAATACTAAACTCTAAACCTTGTAAAACCTAAACCTCAATCATAAATGTCAAACCCTAAACCCCAAACCCTTACAACCCTAAACCCCAAAAGCTTAAACACTATATAGAACCTACATTTTTCTCTGTAGAACCATATAAACCCTAAACCTTAAAAATCTTGAAATGCTAAACCTAAAAAAAACAATAAACCCCAAAGAATACTAAATCTATATATGCACTACTTTTATTTATAGAACCTAAACCCCAAACTATGTAAAACCTAAACATCAATCATAAATGCCAAACCAAAATTCCCAGACCCTAAACTCTAAACCTCGTGTATCGATTTTTTATTCTGTAACCTAAATAGTAAGTGTTAAATCTTAAGGGTTTTGGATTCGCTAAACCCTAACGGGCTCGTGTATCGGTTTTTCATTCTGTAACCTAAACAGTAAGTGTTAAACCCTAAGGGTTTCGGATTCGCTAAACCCTAATGGGCTCGTGTATCGGATTCGCTAAACCCTAACGGGCTCTTGTATCGGTTTTTCATTCTGTAACCTAAACAGTAAGTGTTAAACCCTAAGGGTTTCGGATTCGCTAAACCCTAACGGGCTCGTGTATCGGTTTTTCATTCTATAACCTAAACAGTAAGTGTTAAACCCTAAGGGTTTCGGATTCGCTAAACCCTAACGGGCTCGTGTATCGGATTCGCTAAACCCTAACGGGCTCGTGTATCGATTTTTCATTCTGTAATTTTAAAGTGAATGAATTCGATAAACCACTTCTATTTTCAACACTTCATCAATGTTAAACTTATTTTTTTATCTGTTCAAGTTATTTTTCTCTGTAGAACTTATTTTGCTCTGTAGAACTATTTTTCTGCATAACAGTACAACTTTTCATTATGAAAAAAAAGATGGTGTCCAACGAACAGCAAAGTAAAAGAGTAGAACTACTGAAATTACATATAATGAATAGTCCAAGAATACAAAAATGTGAATTACATCTCTATCATAATGAGCCATTGCAACTCCTCTTATTGTGATTCCAAATCTGCCCACATCTTCCGCACTTGATCTTTCTAGGAATGCTCTCTCCAACAGATCTGATTCTCTTCTTCTTGGGCCTTCCTGGCTGTTTCTTTGACTTAGGTGCGAAAATAAGTGCATCTGCATTCTTTCCACCCACTTTCCATACCATTTGGACCGGAAATATAGACTGTGAGTAGCATCCAACATAAAATGCAGCATGAAAGTAATTCTCAACATAATCATATATGACTTTTCCACTCTTGGACAAAACTGCAAATGCATGGGAACATGGGAAACCATTTATTTGCCATCTCCCACATGAACAAACCCTTTGTAAAATATTAACCACCTCAACAGGAGATGAATGTACCTCAAATACTTCAACACTGGATGCACTAACAACCCAAGGACAACCCTCCTTCAAAAATGTTTGAATTTTCTTCTCCTTAGAAGGACATAAAACTGAATTCCATGTCTTCGCAGTATCCCTTCTACTTGATATCCGATCCATAAACTTCCAACGAATCTTATCAACCAAGTTTGTGATAGGTAAAGAACGATATTCAGAAATCAAAGAATTGAATGACTCAGCCAAATTTGAATACATCTCACCATAACGATTGCCAGTAAAATATGCATTAGCCCAATGTGTTGCTGGAGCATCCTCTATAAAACTAGCAACATTGGCACCACCAACAGATAAAAGTTCTTGCATACAGTCATTAAATGCAATTCTACTTGCTACAAAAGCACATTTTTCGAACTTCTTAACAATCATTTCCCTAAAAGAACTACTATAACCTTTCAATCTATCCTTCAAATTTCCCTTCATATGCATAAGACAAAAAGAATGGTGAGCAGAAGGAAAAATATTTCTAACACCATTAAGAATACCAGAATGACGATCACTCATAAAAGTTAAGTTCCTTGTGCAATCAATATGGGGCTTCAATAATCTCAAAAACCATAACCAATTATCTTCATCCTCAGCCAAAACAATTGCAAATGCAACCATAAATATCCCTACACAAATAAACAAACAAAGAAGAATAAATAAAACTCAGAATATATATTTCTCTGTACAATGTATATTTCTCTGTAGAATATAAACAGATAGTTCCTTACCTTCTTCACCATCTTTTGCTGTAGCAGCAAGAAGGTTCCCCTTATAGCGCCCTTTCAAAAATGTCCCATCAAGAAAAAGCAAAGGACGACAAAAGTTGAAGCCTGAGATCGACGCACCAAATGACACAAAACATCTCTTGAAACACCCACTAACAGCATCACATTCAATCTCAAAATGTGAACCCGGATTACAAGCATTGGCTTCCTCAAAATAAACCCGTAATAAATCAAAGGAAGAACTATGCTCACCATATTTCATCCTCTTAGCTTTTTCAACACCATACCATGCAGTAAAGTAACTAACATCCAAACCATAATCCGATTTAATTTCTTTTAAAACATCAGTTGGACGAACTAGAGGAACAGTAGATATACGATCAGCAATAATGCCAGCAACAATATCAGACCCCAATCGGTTGTACTTACTAATACGAATGACAAAACCACAAGTATGCATATTGTTGAATGACCTAATAAAAAAGAAGCCATTTGACTTCTCTACTGATGCATGAACACGCCATTGACAACCTTTTGAAATCTTATATTTACATTCAGCAGTAACCCTCGACTTGTCATTCTTTATCAAAACATACTCAAAACCAACCTCAATTCCAAACTTCAACAAAACATTGCGAAACTCAGTAACACCACCACTAAAACACTGCCCTACATGGCAGATACCCGCTGACCAACCAGAAGTAAGCAAAGTCTTCCTCTTATTATTTCCAAAAGCCAATATAGAATTTGACTCTTGCTCAAATTCATCATTATAAGCAGTGGAACTATCAACTAAAGAACTAGAAGACTCAATGCCACCAGAAACATCAACATTAGAAGCTAATGCTTGTAAACAACCTCTTTTCACCAAAACATCAACATGACCCATAGAAAAATTACGAGCAAGAGATAATAAATTGTTCAAATCTTCGTCATTATCAACCATGCACTCAGAATGTCCAGGTAAATAAGCCAGAAAATGCAAATTTTCAGAATCCAGAAAATTCCATTTAGCACACACAAAATTGACCAAACTCGTGAAATTCATACCATAAACAACTCTCATCATTGAACTTAATGACTCATGCTTCAAAATCAAAATGCATGGAGGAACTGATGCCATATCGAATAAAAACCTCAATCCTCAAAGTTTATTTGCACAAAACAATGAACAACCATGTTAAAAATAAATTTTATCTGTAGAATCTACATTTTCTCTGTAGAACAGAACTGATACACAAAGCTGTATACAAAAAATATAAAATACAAAGCAAAAAATCAAATCAACAATGAAGATAAATCAGATAGAAATTGTTAAATATATCCAATCAAGATCAGAGATCTCAAAGCACAGTTCACGAAATAAGTAATACCGGACTTGAGATTCAGATTTGAACAATATATTATACAACTAAGACAAGAAGAATGTGCCTGCAAATAAATCAAGCCAGAGACCAAAGAGCACTCTCTCAGTATCTCTATCTATCTATCTATCTATATATACACACACTAGAAGAAGATGATTACAATGATCTCACAAAAGAGCCACCCATCTAGAATACATCATACAACTAGAAAAGAAAGAAGACACAACTAGATTGAAGATTGCAGCAGCAAAAGCAAAAAGAAGATAAACCAGAGATGAGAAATCAAGAAAACAATGAAGAAGTACAACTAACCTGAATCAATTTGTAGCACCCGAAGAACGGCCAAAGAAATGTTAGATTAGGAGCTAGCTTCACTAGAGGAGACCAGGATCAGAAATAAAGGGCGATCTATGAGCTCGAAATTGAATCTCTCATTCATTGGAATAAATGGCCGTTTGGTCAAGACTGGTTTCTGCGTTTGAAGGTTACGAACAAGTCATATTGTCCTTAATTCAATTATTTTAAATATGAGTTGGATCCTATCTAATGAAAAAAGGTGAGGTGTCCTTTTACTATCAAAACTTATTAAATTAGGACTTAACCCTAATTTCCCCTTAATAAAATTAGTTCATATTTAATTCTTTGTTATTGTTGGTGTCAAATAATATTTAATAAATTATTACATATTTAAATTGTAGTAATTTAGATGACAAAAAATTGACCTAAAATAAATTTTGTATTCAAATCATTATTATTACAATCTCATATAAGACATAATTAAGATACAAGTCGTTCTCGCTAAACTTCTACATTTCCAAACATATTCCAAATATGAGCCATGAGATCCCTCCTCAACCTTGCATTAATTTGTCCATCGCGTACATGTTCCATTCGCAAGTAGATGAAATTTGCAAGAGTGTCTGGATTGGTAATTCTATCGATAATCGAGATACCTTCTTCCATTGGTGGGACCCATGGGTCAATATGTAGGTGTCATTCATCCTCAATGATCATGTTATGAAGAATAACACAGGTGATCATTATTTTTTTCAAGTCAGATTGCTTATAAAAATGAACTGGTCCCTGAGTGATTCCCCATTTCGCTTGGGGTACCCCAAAAGCTCATTCGACATCCTTTCGAGCACTTTCTTGAAAGTTGGCAAAAAATCTTTCTTGCTTTGTACGTGGATGTGGAATAGATTGCATTAACGTAGCATATTGCGAGAATATTCCGTCTGTCAGATAGTATGGGGTGTGATGGACACGACCATTCACTGTGAACTGAACATTTGGCGTGCGACCCCTGATGAATTCATTGAAAATGTGTGAATGTTGTAGCACGATAATGTCGTTGTGTGATCCTGTCATGCCAAAAAAGCATGCAAAATCCATAAATCATGTGATGCCACCGCCTCCAAAATCAACGTAGGCTTTCCGACGTGGCCTACAAATTGTCCTTTCCAAGCAGCAGGGCATCCATGTCATTCCCAATGCATGCAATCAAGAGATCCGACCATGCCTGGGAATCCCCGTGTTCCATTTTCTTCCATGAACCGATTTATATCATCGATGGTTGGAGCTCTTAAAAATTCATCCTTATACAATCCGATAATATTTTTGCAAAATCTCATAAGTGTTTCCTTCACAGTTGACTCACCAATCTTTATAAATTCATCCACCCTATCCACCGGACCACCGTATGCCAAAATGCGTAGTGCAGCTGTAATTTTCTGGATTGCTGAAAACCCAAGGCGTCCGGTATAGTCAGTTGCCTTTGAAAATATGTATCGGATGCTTCGAGAGCATCTTTGATCCGCAGGAATAACTCTCGGCGCATACGAAATCGACGTCGAAAGATGGATGGCGGATACGTACAATCCGGTGCAAAATAGTCCTGAATGAGATCATCATGTGACCTCTCACGATTGCGTGGAATCGTAATCCGTGTCCTCGTATCTCCTTCTACATTGTCTACCGGTTCAACCCCCTGCTGCAAACCTTGCATCATGGATACTCCAGTTCGTTGCAAAACCGCCAATATGTGTCGTTCTTCCCGCTCATTATCATCATTTTGTCGCCGTTGTCGAAATTTTTTCCACTTACTACGGAGAGAATTGGAAGAACTCTCAGAGTTGGAGGCCATAGCAATGTTGAAAGAATGAAGTATTGCAGCTTGTGAAAAAAGAAAATGAATTGGCACGAATGAACGGGGAAGGTTTATGGCACAGGCGTAAACAAAAGGATATGAAAGTGTTTACACATTTGCTGGAAAAGTGGAACCAAAACCATCTTATATTGCAATAACAAAACAAAGCAATTATTACTCTGCCGTAGCCTGCGAAACAGTTATGTCTGGAAGACCACACTTTATATTTAATACAATCAATATAAATTCAGAAGGATTACATGCATAATCAATTTCTGGCAAAGTTGTGAACCACAACTTTTAATAGCACAACAATAATTTGTGGTTGGACCACCAACTTACTGATACAAATTCAAGTCTTACTGCAACGTCCAACAACCCGTGAGCATAGTACACAAATACTATGCTCACGTTTTAAATATTCCAGAGTGTTGATTGCCACACATAATTGAAATGAAATTTAGATGAAATTAAAAACATAAATAACACTGTAATCTAGAAAGATCCATGAACATAGCACTCATCCAGTCATCTTCATTCCCACCCGATCTAGTCATCATCAGTGAACCTGCATTATGAAGAAGCTTAGTACATAAAAAATAAGATGACAAAAAATAATCCAACCAACTTTTTAAAACACAGTGGCTATCGAAATAACCTTCTTGGAGATAAATTAGAAGGCCCAGATCGCGATTCTCGGGCATTGAGTCCACGTGGAGGACTTTCAATAAGCTCGGAATCTTCCTTCTTGAATTCTGCTTGTAAAATTGCAGTTTAATCATGATAAATCAGTACATATAAAAACAGAAATATATAAACAAGCCAGCTGTAGAGATAAATTTCTTCTCAAAAAAAAAATACATCATGTGATCTTCTAAAATGGGATCTTCTAATCTCAGGCATCCAATTAAATGGAATCAAGTATGTGTGCAAGAAAAAAGGAGAATCAACAATTTTTCCTACTGGCAATATAATGTAGAAGCATCTTTAATTCAAGTGCCTAAAATAATGCTGAATAGTATAATCTCATATACGTCAATCAAAGATGTAAATACATCCAAAACCTTTTAAAAGGATGTCCAGAAACAAAATTAATAGTATCTTCCAGCCTAGCTAAAAATAATCCTCCACCTACACTAGTTGTTGCGTGAAGCTCCAAGCAGTTCAAGCTATAGGTTTCCATGGTAGCAGAATAGAGACTATACTAACAAAATAAGGAAAGAGATACAAAAAACTTCAGGGACTTGAAAAATGATTAAGTTTGCCACTGCTTGTTCTTATAGAAGCCAGTCAAAGCAGCAGCTTAAAGTAAGTGTCTATTTAATGAATGAGGCATTGTTTACTTTTAAATCCGTCTCTTTGTTCATTATTCATGAAAGAAATGCTGGAGGTGAAAATTTTTAAAAGGAGCAACTGACTGTTTTTCAAATTGGTTTGTTCCACATGAGATTAAGACAATACACCAAAAGTTGAAGCAAGAGCTAGCTGGTTGTGCAGTACTAAGATAACCTACATCCTCCCAGAATAAGAAACTCTATTTTTTATCATGTTAGTTAAGAGTTAACAGTTCCCACCAAACCAATAAAAACATGTGAAAGCAGGGATCATGTCAAATAAAAGAAACAGATTCCAATATCAAAAAACAAACCACACCGCAGTAGAATGTAACACTAGACAGTCACACAAAATACAAATCCTCGGGGATAAGAGAATGGTCCTTAGTGTAATACCCCGACCCAAAAATACCAAGAAAGTAATAGGAAAAAAAGGATTAAATAGATGTGGAATTGAATAAGTTTTATTATAAATAAAACTATTTAAACAAGTAAAAAATACATATATATATATTTATATATATATATATATATATATATTTATATATATATATATATATATTTATATATATATAAATAGGACCACATTCGGTGGCCCATGTATGGCCACCGAAAGGGGCCATTTTGTTGTAAAGTGGCCACTGGCCATTGTAGTATATATATATATATAATTCAATTGAATGGTGTTGGACCGGCCAACACCATTATTTCAAAGAAAAAAAAAGACACTTTTGGCCGAGAGACTAGAGAAGCCGAGAGGAAAGGGGAAGAAGGAGGAAGAAACTTGATTTTTGGGAAGATACAAGTTGGATTTTGTATGATTAAGAGTGTCTCACAAATTGCAAGAAGATTTGTAGAGTTAAGGTAAGATTTTTTTTTTCTTGTTTTGATAAGTTTTTCAAATTTTGTTAAAAGTTAGGTTTTTGTTTAGAATTGTTGAAATCTTTGATTAATTGGTTTGGAGGCTTTAGGAAGTTGATTTTATACATAATTGTGGTTGTATAACTAGGTTCTATTGTTGATTTGGAGTGAAAACTAGATTGGGTGGATATTCAAGCTTTTGGAGGAAATTTCTAGAGAGAGAAGGTAAATCCTTGTGGTTTGTGAGATAATTATTATTTTTATGAGAAATGTGATGTTATAATGCATTATTATGACGTGAGTTTCGATTTTTGCCAAATATTAGGCTTGGAACCGAAACCCTAGGTTTTGGGAAAAAAATTCTATAAGTGCAATTGCTTGGAATCGAGGTAGGGGATTCTAGCCCAATCTTTCGATTATTTCTTGTTATTTAAAAAGCGTTATTAATCTCCATCGTTATTCGTATTTGTGTTTTTCCTTATTTGCTCCATAAGGAAAAACGAACCTAGGGTTATTCTCGAATTTTCCTAAATATTAGTTTGTATTCCCGGTTGATTGCTTGGTCTTAAATCAAGCATGTGTGGTGCTCACCGCACCGTCCTAGGTTATCAATGTAATTCACAACACGAGGATTTAACTCTAGTTCGTCTAAGTAAGTTAAATATTCCAACAAAAATCCGGCAGCATCTCCCTGTAATTCGGGTAATGCCCACCTGATTAAAGCAGTATAACATCATATAATCACATCCCAACCTAGCAAGGCCTCCGACCATCTAACAGCAGGCAAATTCACAACCTATGGCCTCAGGCCTTCTAACAGCATGAAAATTCACAACCTATGGCCTCAGGCCATCTAGCAGCATGCACAAAATAAATTCATGATTCATACATCACAATGATTCCACACAACCAATAAACAGGACTAAATGTCCACACCCGGTTCAGAAGTCCCACATCAATGGAATAACCTTCTAACCGTCCATAATCCACACCTTACGGTGTCACGCAATCCATATATCACACATGGAATCATTTCGTACAAATATTTCAAGAAAAAGGTGTAAGACTCTAATCCCAAACCTACACCCTCTCCAAGAGCCATCCATGCCACAACGTCGTCTCTACTGATCCTCACCTTTGGCACTAGTACCAGTCTCACCTGTAGGGAGGAAGAAAAATAAAGGGTGAGCTAGAAGCTCAGTAGGGGTAAAGAGTAAAACAAGCAACATGGCGGTTGTTAAAGAAAAGATAATGCATCAATATGTTCTCTTCTATGCACATGTCAATAACACAACCAATAGTCCGGGTATTCCCTTCGGGGTAAAACACATTCATCAATCCACTAGTCTTTAACTATGAATTGACCAAACCTCAAATGCACTACATGGTTCCCAACCATCATGAATGAGAGCGCAATCATCATTCACATTACACCCACGAAGGTTCTACCCGGTTGTGTGAACCCCGTCACACCCACGCCTTAAGTGTGTTGCCTCACATGGAGTCATATGATCCGTGCCCATGCCTTGACACGCAACCATCCTCCCATGTGACTTTCAAGTAACCTATGGTATCCCGAGTCCATACCCGAGCATCCCGTGCAAGCTTTAATGCATTCATGCTCGTGCCACGCCAAATACACATATATATCAACCTATATATATACACAACTACTAATGATGCATGAAAAGATTCAAAACATGCTCAATGGATGATTGAACATGTAATAGGGAAATGCAATCTACATTTAGAAGAATATATAAATAAACCCTAGGTTCGTTCTTCCTTAGGCACGATAAGGCAAGAACCCAAGCAAAGAGACCAATGAGAATTCGAACCGAAATTTTTAGAATCAACGAACGATATTGAAGTAAGAAAGGGTCAAGAAATCTCCTACCTCGTGTCAAAATTCACCACAAAACCACAATTACGTTCCTAGGGTTCTCAGTTCGCCCAACCTAACAATGTGGCGAATTCGAACCCATTCACACGTCAATAACCAACCAACAACGCGTATAAACATCAATTTAAATCAACAAGTTCGAAATTACCTACCTTCTCTCTCTAGAATTTCCTCCAAAAATCTCCAATCTCAACCCAAGCTCAAATCAACTCCAAATCATAAACCAATCCACATAAACATCCAAAATCAACCTATAATCCACATATCTAAAGCATAGAACTCATCTCCCTAAGAATCAAACGAATCTAGAAAAACCTAGAAATTCCAAAAACTATGAAAAACTTACCAAATCTCGAAGAACAAGCTTGAATCTTCCTTATTTGACTTCAAGGGTCACCAATCCACAATCCCCAAGCCAAACTCTTGCTAAAACCTCATTCTCTCTCTCTTTCTCCCTATAGTCGGGTTTCCCCAAGGTTGGTAATGGCTGAAATGTCTAACTCTGTTTCTTAAAAATTGATTTCTCGATAGCCGTCCAGACGCCCTAAGCATCCGTCCGGACGGATTACTGTTCCCGTAATCCACTTCCCTCACTCTAGGCATATCCGTCCGGACGGATTACTGTTCACAGAACCCAATTTTTTCTCAAATTTATTTTCCGGCTCGGTCTAAGCTTCGATTTGATATATTATGGGCCCGAAATGGACATGTATACTAAAAGTTATGACTCATTTACCGAACGAAGCTCAAAACTATTTTTCCATGATTCCGTACTTCACGGATCATCCGTAATTCGACTCAAAACTAAATTTTTGGGTTGGGGTTTCACAAACACAGGAATAATATTAGTGTATATGGTAACATAAACATGTAAAAATGACAATTACAACGATAAGATCATTTAATAACTCGTCCGATCTTGCAATGTGTAGCCGCTACTCTTCAATTCCATGCAATTTTTCCATATTGCTGTCCATTTTGTGACCCAAGGGTGTATATGTAATTGCCCATCCTACGAAACCCTAAATCCTGGGCTTGTAGTCCAGAACGCTACTTATATTACAGTATAAACACACCCCCTATTTAAAACCGATCCACTTCAAGAAGCAATTCCAACCAATATATATATTTGACCTAATCTGAAATAAGAGCCTCATCATATATATTTCAACTAATCACTAACATCCCATTAATATTATATAAGTATACTATTGTGAATCTTTTTCTTTTCATCCTCATTCCTGAATCTACATTTATTATCATACATCAGAGCTATTAACTATAAGATCATACATAAATGTCAAACTTAATTGATAAATCTTCCGTCACATGAGCATCTTCTTCATGGATCTACGGCAACACGATCAACTCCTAATTCGGCATAATCATCTGATACATAATCAATACCTGCATCACGGAACATAGTGAGCCGAGGCCCAGCAAGTAGTACTTATGTATGAATGCACATGAATCTCATCCTTAGAAAATCAGTCAGTCATTTAAATCATTCTTCCAGTACTCGGGCCCTTAACCTAGGTAAACTGCTACAGAGCAACCGGTCGGGATTTTTCTTTAATTAGACGTTCTACCAAAGAACACTTTCCAGTCAAAACTCGTTTCTATTTTCATTTTCATTTCCGATATACCTCAACCTTAACCTTTTCATACACCCTCCCTGTAGCAGTAATACCTGGTTCGTAAAAACACATTTTTCCTTAAATCGAACTTTTTCTTTTCATGTAATGAAATGCATCGTGCTTATGAACAATAATTAATATATCAGCAAATTATATGCAACACATCACCTTCAAGAACACCAAAACCATCATCATATCAGTCTCATCACCATATTCAATTCAAACATATAACCGTACACATCACATTTTACAGAGAATATCATAACAGTTTTGTCGTCCAGTCATGGTAACCAAACAGCACATATAGCTATAACATAAATAAATCATTTATATCACAGTTCACATTTATTCAAGTCATCACCATTCGATCTCATGGAAACATCCCATCAGTACAAACTATCATCATACACAGTCAAATAGACATTACAATCAGTACAAATAATAGCACATAAAATTCACAGATCACAAAGTTCCATAATACAGTTGAGTACTACTTACAGCGATGTGCTCTCGTAATCTCGATAATTTAATTACAAAGATGAGTTCCTGAAACCCATACAATACCCACAATTATTTATTAATCCCAAAAATCTTTAATTCATTTATTAAACCATTAACTTCTAGTCACTTTATTTTATTATCGCTACTAAATTACTACATTTAACCTAATACAATTAAATTAATTCAATTATTTAATCCTTAGTTATTTAAATTAATAACCAACCGGGTCAGCTCGACCCGGTTGTCACTGGTCGCGGGTCTTGAAGACCCGATCACAGTCCAGGCCGGGTCATCGCCATTGACGGCGCGGTGAGGGTCACGCCTGATACCGGTCGATCGGTTATGACGCGCTAACCTCATTCCCGTAATCCTTTACCTGAGAAGTTGCCGGAGATAAACAGATTCTGGCTCCAACCGACTCGACCCGCAAGCTTCCCCTCCGTCGTGGACTGTCCAAACAGATCCCGTTCCATCCGAAAATGACATCATTCGATTCGTCTCGCCATGACCGTCCGTATTCTTCCTACCACGTCCCCTACTGTGTTACACAACCAGGCCACCCCTTGCCAACCAAAGCCCAACTGACAGCCCGTACGCCCATACGCACGAAGCCCAGCTGTAACCAAGGCCCCCAGTCCAGCCCATACTAGACTAGAAAACCTTGGCTGGTAGGTTGAGGCAGGTTCGTTACAATTGGTATCGAAGCCAAACCCCGACGTCCGCTGGTGTGGGCGGTCCCCTGGCGGGCTGCGTGCCGTGGTGGGGCCGGCCATGGGCAGGGTACTGTGGGGCTGGGCCTGAGGCAGGGGCCTTGTGCCATGGTGTCGACCAACGCGGGCGTTGGTCTTAAAGGGCCGGGCTTTGTCATAATCCCACATCGGTAGATTAGGGGAAGGAGCCCTTGCTTAAGAGTGCGGACTCTGCCCCTACCTACTAGCCAAGGTTTTCATGGGATTTCAGCCCATGGGCCTTGGTTACAGCCGGCCCGCAAGGGTGTCGGTTGGGCTTTGGTTGGCAAGGGGTGGCAGGTTCGTTACATACTGTCGGCGGAAAGGCGGTCCGGGTTTTCGTCACCGCCTCCCGTGACTGTTTCAATATTATGGTTTTAGGGCATTCTCGACTTGCGTGCAATCACTTATTTTATTTTATTTTTCTTCTAGCCTCTATTACCTTTTCACCCTTCCATTTTATGTTTAATTACACATAGCACCCATCCGTAATTACGTATCTGCCACTGAATATATTCCAATTCCCTATTCTAATATTTTTTGTAGAAATTCACGATATTTTCATTTCAACTCTGATTTGAGCGATTCTTGTGCCCCGTAATTTTATTTTATTTTTCTTGCATAATTTATTAAAATTTCTTTGAATTTATTTAGATTTTTCTCTATATTGATTCCAATTTTTACCCTAATTTCTTCGTAAAATGTGTCAATCTAAATTTCTTAAAATTTCCCCTGTCATTTAGGTCGGGGTGTTACAGTATATGACCCCACCGGCTTTCGCAAGATTGATCATTTCTGATGCCATTGATGCCTCTTATTTGACAAAAGTCTGGTGCAACTCTGCCCTAAAAGGTTTGTTTATCCTGATTTGTTCCTTTCGATGCATCGGTTGAAATAGTAACCCAAGACTTGCATAGGTCGACATCCTCCTCAATTTTCCAATTAGGTGGTCTTGCAACTTGCTTTGTAGGTCGATCACGTCCTCTCCTTTTAATCTTTGAAGTTTCAGCCTCGCTTGGAAGTACAGTAGGGCATGAATTCCCAGCACTTTGTTGTGAAGGCTGCTGGGAATATATGGGAGCATGCACATCAGTTGAAGATTGGTTCACTACGAATGGGTACGTTTGGATGTTCGGCTGATTGGATAAAAAGGCTTGGACCATGGAGGGATCTGCACCTGCTTGCATAAAATGCATCATGGAACTCCAAAAGGCATTGTTTGGTTGGTTTGGTTGGAGGTGAGTATTTAGAGGAAGGTTGGGTGGATATTGAGCATTTTCTAGATGGGTTGGTTGATATTGGAAATTCGGGAGGAGGTTAGCATTCATGCCATATTGCACTTGAGGTGCATTGGCAGATGCTTCTGATAGGGGCTGTCCATTACCTTGGTGATCCATGGTCTTTGTGGAGCGTCGGTTATCTTTGCTCTTCTTGAGTATGAAAGAGTTGAATATAACCAGCCTGCAATATTCCAGTATGATTGTTGTTAGCACAACATAAGAAGACAGGTTTTAAAAACTTGAATTTAATAAGTTATAGGCTTGGTATAATATGTGGGAATTATATCATCACAGCCATGCATTGCATTGACTATCTAAACAATAGCAAACCTGAAACTTGAAACTGGTAATGGCAGGGCCGAACAGCAGGAAAGGTCAAATGCAAGCTCAAATAGCTGTCCTAAAAAAGGACAGTAATAGAAATTGAAAGAGTGTCTTCAATATAACATTAAGAACATAATGCATTTATATTAAAAAAGCAATTCAAACTTTTGCATTCAACACTGGCACAAAAGGACCACCATAGTCATCAACAGTAATCATTGTTATGGACTTCATCATGCAATTTATCAAATACATTTCTCAATTGACTAACGCTTAAACAACAACATATATTTCTTGTTTGATAGTTGGAGCTGCCAAATCAATTCACCTGTGAGTGGTACGGCAAAGTGGCAGTGGTATTAATTAGCCGATTCCATGATATATAAAAATCAAATGATTTTCTTAAATTTCAATGGAAGGAGTACGACTGTAGCGATAAGAGTTTCTTACCAGCCACACTATTAGTGTTAGTTATCAACTCCCACCCATACCATGTCATAATACAAGTTGAATAAATACAACCTAATTCGCAATCATGGGAAGTAGAATTCGGTTACCAGAACAGGTAAACTCAACATCAATTTACATTGAACACATCAATCCCTCTTGCAGTTCATATGTTGAGCAGAATCACCACAAATCATAACTCAACAATCAAGATTTTAAAAATCATTAAAACATACCATTACTATCAAATGCATAGGCCCTTTCTTTGCATAATAAAATACATTGAAGGGCACCAAGGGGATGTGACCCAGAACCTTTCATCAAAAAGAAACTGTGGTCTTTTTATATCATATAAAACCAAATAAATAAATGATTAATCAATCGGTTCAATGAATGGCAATTCAAAAAATGCTTTTTAAGTGGTTCAATGAAACCAAATATAATGATTAAGCCATGTGTAGCCCACATATCAAATGCAAGAACAAAAAATTATGTCTTGAAAGAGCAATTCATGTACCCCAGTATTGTATTCATTAGAGAGTAATACAAAAAATTTACAGCTGGAAAATTTTCATTGAAAACATCCAGGCAGCTGTAGAGATAAGCAGATTGAAATGGAGGTTTTCCATTTACAAAAAATCACTATATACTTCTCTGAGTAAGCATATAAGGTTTGGGTTTCTAAATCGAAGAATAAGGCAAAGAAAAAACATACTATTTTACTGGATGCTAGACTCTACTCTCTTGTATAGGTACAAAACAAAGCAATTACTTCTATTCAAATTTTAAATTGAAACCATGCATAATTCCAGGAATAGCATTCACCATAACACAATTTATATTTATTATTTTAAAAATATGAGGTCTTCATCAATGAAACAAACTTACCCCAATATTGCAAAGAATTGGCAGATCCAAGCAGGGATTGAACAATTCGTAGCCCGATTCTACAGCGACAACAAGTAAAAACCCAAAATCAATAGCGAGACATCGAATCCACAAAGAAGGAACAACAATTGGATAGTGCCAAAATAAATAGAAAATACAGAGAATGAATCTCAAATGGGTGCCTTACCAAATCCGATCATGAAGGCTAGCCACTTTCGGTCCTCGACTCCTCACATCGCATCTACTCATGGAACGGATCTACCTATTGGTTTACAGACAATGTCAGATGAAACTCAAAGCAAAGAAGGTGACAAAAAATCAAAAAAAATGAACTTGGGAGAACCGTACGTACCTCAGAACGGTAGGGCAGAACCTCAGGATTTTGATCGCACCACTGTCAGCTTCGATCTGGTCTGCTCGTGGGAAAGGAAGAGAAATGGTCTCAGGATTTTTGTTCATTTTCTAAATATGTGGTAGAGGCCGTTAATTTTGGGCCCACAAGTCAGAGTAATGGGGCAACAATGCACCCAGTATATGTCTTGATCCGCTAGTTTGGGCTGAGACATTTAGTGTCCCAAAATTGTATCATTGGACTGTGAATAGTACTAATGGGCCAGCTCATATATTGTCTTTTGCACAAATAGGCCACCAAAATGTCTCCATTGCAAGTGCTCTTAGTAAAATTGACGACTCAATAGTATTCACCAATAATTTCTTTAATTTTTCAATATTGCAAAACATTTTTTATTTTGGATAAAATTATTCTTATATCAATAAATCCTTATATGCATGATATCTATTGATATCATTAGATTCTTTTTTAAAAAAAATTCAAAAAAAATTATCTTTCAAAATACAAGTCGGATTAAAAAAAAAAGATTCATAATCAGTATGAAAAACTCTTTCCAATAAAACACATGATCGATATATCTAAATGTTCATTCGTCAAATCCTCTGAATTAACTTAGAGAATTTCTCAAACTTATCTATAATTTAGATGATTTCTCAAAACTCACCAAAATCAATCCAATTAGTTTTCAAAATTAATCAAAAAATAGAGAATTTCATAAAATATATAATAAAAACTATAAGAATTTTTGAAAATCAAACAAAAAACAACTCTAAACTCTAATTCCCAAAATCCTAAATACTAAATCCTAATTTCTTAAATCCCAAAATCCTAAACTTTGAACACAAAACTCTAATCTTTTAAACCTTAAAAACTTAAACTTTAAACCTTATAACCAGAAATCATTTAAATGTTAACAATTCTAGTTTTAATTTTGAATAAAAAATCTTACAAATAATTACGAAGAATTTAGAAAAATAAGAAGAAAATCATATCTTTACACTTAATAAAGAATTATTGTCAATACCACCACAAGAAAATCCATTTCGTAACACAAATTTACTGTCTTTCATACCAAACCCTAGGTACTTGTTTCAAGCCATACAATGCTTTGTCTAATTTGTAAACATGATTAGGAAATTTTTTATATTCAAAATTAGGTGGTTGATTAATATACACTTCCTCATTATCACACAATTTAAGAAAATACTCTCTTAACATCCATTTGAAATTTTTTAAAACCTTTATAACATGCAAAAGCTAATAAAAGTCTAATGACCCCTAACCTTGCAACCGGTGTAAAGGTTTCATCATAATTTATGTCATTGTCTTACCAATACCCATGAGCCACTAAACTAGCCTTGTTTCTAGTCACTTCACCATTCTCATTCATCTTATTTCTAAACACTCATTTTGTTCCTATAATGGTGTGGACTTTAGGTTTTGGAACTAGTGTCCAAATCTTGCTTATTTCAAATTGTTCAAGTTCAACATAACAAAAATCCAATTCTCATCTAACAATGCATCCCTAACATATTTAATTTCTACAATAGAAATCATAGCATGTAAAATTAAGGGATTAGAATTAGCCGTCAAATTCAGTCTTGATCTTGTGTGAATGCCTTTGTTTGGATCTCCAATGATAAGCTCCTTAGGATGCTTGTGCTTGACCTTCACTTAAATCCTATTGCCTTGAGATTGAGTGGCACCCGATTGCTCCAAATTATCATTTTGAATAATTTGATAAACACTAATGGCCACAGGTTGCTCCTCATCTTGCACATTTGGTGTAGTATCATTAGTAATCTTCATCTTCTTGAGGCTTTCAACCAATGGTGATTCATCCACATCAATACCTAGCTCACGAATAGCATTAGAATCATTATCCTTTGGAAGATCAAGGCCTTCAAGACTTGAATTTTCATTCTCTAAGGACTTTTAGATTAAGTGAGAACATTTCATTGAATTTTATATGCACAGTCTCTTCAACAAACTAAGATTTCACATTATAAACTCTACGCTTTTGGGTGTGAAGAATATGCAAGCAAAATTTCAATATCACTTTTGGTCTCAAACTTATCAAGATTATTCTTAGTGTCGAAGATATAATATTTACAACCAAACATTCTAAAATAGTCAACTTTAGGTTTCCTAGGTTACAAAAGCACATATGATGTCCTTTTCAATATTTCTCTAATTAACAACCTATTTGAAACATAACAAGCAATATTGATGGCCTTGACCAAAAACAATTTAGGTAAGGCATATTCAAACATCATGGTTCTTCTTAATTGTTGTAATGTCCTATTCTTTATTTCAACAACCTCATTTTATTGTGGTGTCGTAGGTGCACTAAATTTATGTGAAATGCCTTATGAATCACACAATGCATCAAATTGCTTTTTGCAAATTCACCTCCATGGTCTCTTCTAATCTTAGAAATTTTCAAACCATGCTCATTTTTGCAACCTTTTAATAAAAGAACTAAATTTATGCAACGCTTCACTTTTATGGATCAAAAATAAACACCGAGTGAATATTTAATAATCATTAACAATAACAAAATCATAATATTTACTGTCACGCCCCGTTTCCGGAGACGCGACTGGGTGCTCTCTCCGCACCCTTCCTAGGTCACTAGTGTGAACATCCGGGATCAACCGGAAATTCGGCAGCACCTCCCCGTATATCGGAGAGTGCCCACCTACATCAGAAACGCAGCAACACAACATCACACTAGCAACCTAGCAAATATAGGCCTCGGGCCTCAACCACATGCAATCCTGACCCTAGGCCTCAGGCCATCCACTACCAGCATGCACAAACTGATGGCATCACATATAAATCCACACACAGATTTTTATATCATCAAATATAACCATAATTCAACATCCACATCCACATGAAGCACAACCGTGCCAAATAGTTATATTCTCTCAACATAGATATACTACATACACCCACATGCATATAGTATATCCCTAGCACCCCATCCTATCCAGGGCCATCCATGTCACATCCCGCTCACCGATTCGCACCACCGGTACCCGTACCAGTATCTCCTGTGGAAGGAAGAAAGTAAAGGAGTGAGCTAGAAGCTCAGTAGGGTAAGGAAATAAACATTGTTATAGGCAGAACCAAAAGGAAGTAATGCAACAATATGTACCTACGACATGAACATATACTCAACAAATTCACATCAACATTTATCCGGATAAACCCTTTCGGAGCACAACAACCACCATATCATTGCAACTCAATGCAATATTGCACGAGAGCAAGCTCACCACAACCAACAACTCCTAGGATCATTTGGTTGCGTGAACTTATCACGCCCGCACCCCACAAGGCAAGTCACTCTCGACCCCGCCCCTAGTGCGTTATCCCACATGGGGTTCACGTGACTTGGTGATAACAACCTTCACCTTGCCATCCTCCCATGTGGCTTTCAAGTAACCTAAAAGTTCCCGAGTCCATACCCGAGTCCCCCTTGCATCTCTAATGCATTATTTATGAAATGTCATGCCGAATAGATAAATATATATGAATATCCTATATATCTTACATAACTACCATGATGCATGAACGAAAGATCACATCGTGTCCGTAAATGACGGAACACTAAATCGGGTCATGCAACATTCAACTTCAACAATAATCCACACAAGGCTCATTTCCCCTTAGAAGCAATTAAGGCGGAAACACAAACAACGGCGACCATTGAAGAATCGAAACACTATTTAGGCAACAATAATGAATGATAGATAGAAAGGTTGGAAATCCCCTACCTCAATCGAGCACAATCACCTCAAATACAAAATTAGGGTTTCGAACCCTCGTTTCTCCGAAACCTATCGATTCACATAATCGAACTCACAATATCAACCAAAACATACCACATTATCCCTACTAATAACAATCAATCAACAAAAATCGAAATACTTACCTTCTCTCACTAGAATTCTCTTTCAAAAGCTTGTTCCAAAGCCCAATCCAAATCTTACTCCAAAATCCCAACTAAACCTACACATAGGTCCACAAAAAAGTCTATATCAACATATCTAAACCCTAGATATCAATTCCAAATGGAACTAACCAAATCTAAAGAAAACTCCAATGAGAAACTCTAAGAAAACTTACCTCAAACCTTGAAATCTTCCTTGAATCTTCTCCAAGTCTCCAATCCAAGCTTAGACTCTCAAAGAATCACCTCAAATGATCTTCTCTCTCTAGAATCGTCGCTCTCTCTCTCTCTCTCTAGGACGAACCAAAACCAGAATTTTGTCTAAAACTCTCGCTGGCGTCTGTTTTGAAAGCTCGGGTTGCGCCTAGGCGCTACTCTGGGCGCCTAGGCGCTCTGGCCTAAATGGTTTATGAAAACACACTATCCTGGGCGCTTCTGGGCGCACTTTTGCACACGCCTAGGCACACACCGCCTAGGCGTGTGATCCCAATTTTTCCAACTCCGTCTCGGTCTTAGCTTCGATTTGATATATTATGGGCCCGAAACGGACATCTGTGCTAAAAGTTATGACCCATTTAACCAACCTAGCTAAAAAATGACCTTTCCATGATTCGTACCTCACGGATCATCCGTAATTAACTCAAACCTAAATTTTTTTTTTTTTGGGTCGGGGTTTCACATCCTCCCCCCCTTAAAGAAATTTCATCCCGAAATTTAACCACGCACGTAGCTGAATCTTCGAACAACTTCGGGTACTTCTCCTTCATTCTGGATTCCAACTCCCAAGTTGCTTCTTCAACTCCATGATACATCCACATCACCTTTACTAATGGAATCACACTCGACCTCGTGACCTTGTTCTGTCGGTCTAGAATTTTCACTGGTTGAAGAGTGTAACTTCCATCTTCTTCAACTTCCAACGTAGTCCAATCTATCACATGCGACAGATCCGGCTCATATTTCCGAAGCATTGACACATGGAATACATTGTGAACCTTCTCAAGCTTCGGTGGAAGTGCCAAACGATACGCCACCGGTCCAACTGTCTCCAAAATCTCAAATGGCCCCACAAATATCGGTGCCAACTTCCCATGCTTACTATATCTCAGAATCCCCCGTCTCGGACTAACCTTCAAGAAAACCTTATCGCCTACAGCGAACTCCAAAGTTCTCCTCCTCCGGTCAGCATAAGACTTCTGTTGACTCTGTGCGGTGACCAACCGCCTTCGGATCTCATCCACTCTCTCTCGAGCTTCCTTGACCATCTCCGGTCCTGAAACAACTCTCTCACCAACCTCTGCCCAACACAAGGGCGACCTACAAGGCCTCCCGTAGAGCGCCTCGTAAGGTGCCATCCCGATACTACTTTGAAAAGAATTGTTATACACAAACTCCGCCAAATGTAAGTACCGATCCCAACTTCCTCCAAAATCAACTACACATGCCCGTAGCATATCCTCCAAAACCTGTATGGTTCTCTCACTCTGCCCATCACTCTGAGGATGATAAGCTGTAGAGAAATCCAACTTCGTTCCCAATGCCTTCTGTAAACTACTCTAGCATATCCTCCAAAACCTGTATGGTTCTCTCACTCTTCCCATCACTCTGAGGATGATAAGCTGTAGAGAAATCCAACTTCGTTCCCAATGCCTCCTGTAAACTACTCCAGAATCTACCTGTGAACCGTGGGTCTCGGTCCGACACAATAGACAATGGAATTCCGTGAAGTCTAACAATCTCCTTGACATACATAGTACTCAAGGTCTCCAACGAATTCGTCTTGGTCATGGGTAAGAAGTGTGCAGACTTGGTCAATCTGTCCACTATCACCCAAACCGTGTCATGCCTCCTCTGAGTCATTGGCAACGCCGTCACAAAGTCCATAGTGATCTTCTCCTACTTCCATTCCGCTACTGGTAATGGTTGCAACAACCCTGCTGGCCTTTGATGTTCTGCCTTCACTTGCTAACAAGTTAGACATTTTACAACAAACTTAGCCATATCGGCTTTCATACCTCTCCACCAGAAATTTCGCTTCAAGTCTCGGTACATCTTCGTACCCCCGGGATGCATGGCAAACCACGAATGGTGTGCCTCCTTCAGAATCTTTTGCCTCAACTCATCATCATCGGGAACTACTAGTCTTCCCATATACCGTACTCCTCCATCATTCCCTCGAACCCATCCAAGACTCTCATCAATCACATCAAATGTATGATCCCCATTCTGTACATCTATAACCTTCTGAACCATTAAAGGTCTCGAAGTTATAGAACACAAATAGGTCTTTTCCTCTTGACTCCTCAACTCCAATCCAAACTCATTGATTGTCTCCACAAGTTCCCACTCATGCATGAATAAGCTAGCAACTCTCTGCTTCCTACTCAATGCATCCGCAACCATATTTGCTTTACCAGGATGGCATTGCAAATTAAAATCAAAATCCTCCAAGTACTCCATCCACCGCCTTTGCCGTAAGTTCAACTCTTTTTAGGTGAATAGGTACTTGAGGCTTTTGTGATCCGAGAACACCACAAACGTCTCTCCGTAGAGATAGTACCTCCACTGCTTAAGAGCAAATACCACTGCCGCCAACTCCAGATCATGCACTGGATAATTCCTCTCATGCGTCTTCAGCAACCTCGAACCATACTCTATCACTCGACCTTGCTGCATCAACACACAACCCAACCCGACTCCAGATGCATCGCAATACACTTGATAGCCAACATTCCTCTCCGGAACTACTAACACTAGAGGTGTTGTCAACCTCTTCTTCAACTCTTCAAATGCGGCTTCACATTCGTCTGTCCACACAAACGGTGTCCCCTTCTTCGTGAGCTGCGTCATCAGCGACGCAACTCTTGAGAAGTCCTCAATAAACCTACGGTAGTAACCTGCCAACCCTAGGAAACTCCGGATCTCAGTCACATTCTTCGGTCTCTCCCAATTCAAAACCGACTCAACTTTGGAGTAGTCAACCGCTATGCCTTCTTGAGTGATCACATGGCCTAGGAACTTCATCTCTGTGGCCCAAAATTCACACTTACTCAATTTAGCATACAGTTGATTCTCCATCATCGTCTGTAACACTACCCGCAAGTGTTCCTCATGATCTTCCTCCGTAGGAGAATAAATCAATATATCATCAATAAACACAACTACAAACTTGTCCAAAAACGGTCGAAGAACCCTTTGCATTAGGTCCATGAATACCGCCGGGGCATTTGTCAACCCAAATGGCATCACATGGAACTCATAATGCCCATAACGAGTTCTAAACGCTGTTTTCTGGATATCCTCATCCTTAATCCTCAACTGATGATAACCCGACCTCAAGTCAATCTTAGAGAAGTGCCTAGCACCTCTCAATTGGTCAAACAAATCATTAATCCTAGGCAACGGATACTTATTCCTCATTGTAACCTTATTCAACTGCCTATAATCAATACACATCCTCAAACTTCCGTCTTTCTTCTTGACGAACAACACCGGTGCTCCCCACGGGGACACACTCGGTCTAATGAATCCCAAGTCTAGCAACTCCTCTAATTGAGAACTCAACTCCTTCAACTCTGCTGGAGCCATCCGATACGGCGGAATCGAAATCGGCTTGACATTCGGATGCAACTCAATAGCAAAGTCAATCTCCCTCTTCGGAGGTAATCCTGGCAACTCTTCCGGAAATACATCTGTAAACTCCTCCACTATCAATATCGATGTAGCTACATCGCCCTTAGGAGCCGAAGTCACTAAACTCGCAACTCTACGATCTTGGTACGAAGGATTATCCATGAAATGTGGGCATGGAATCCCCTTCGATCCCCTCAACTGAATTACTCCTCCCTCGGGTACTCTAAGAGTAATCTTCCTCTCCCAAAAGTCAAGCAACCCTTGGTGCTTCGTCAACCAATCAACTCCAAGAATCACATCGAAATCCTGGAAATCTAGTACATACAAGTCGGCTTCCAGAGATATTTCTCCAAACCGACACTCACATCCGAACACTACCCCCTCTAACATGGTGAAATATCCGAATGGTGAGGATACTGTGAACATTCGCCTTATTGGCGAAATCTTCACCTCTAGTGCGTGTGCTAACGAACTAGTAATGAAAGATGAGGTCGCCCCAGAATCAAACAAGACTCTTGCCCAACAATTAGAAATCAAGAAGGTACCTCCAATGAAATTTGGATGCTCCTGCGCCTCCTGATGACCCAATGCATAGACACGTCCCTCTGTTAGTGCATTCTGCTGCTGCTGTGGCTGACAAGTCCCACCCCGCCCTCTTCCTCCTATTGGAACATTGGAAGGAAGAGTAGGAGGCGGTACTCCCGATATACTCTACTGCTGTGCTCTCTGGTTGCCCTCCAGACACTCACTCTTTCTGTGACCCAACTTGCCACACCCAAAGCACTTAAACCCAGAAAGCTTGCACTCACTTTTCCACACTTGAAGCATGTTATCTTACTCCATGGTAGCCTTGGACCCTTGCCTCGGTCCCCTCTCTGTTGACGAAAATCCGTTCTCGGTTTCTTGTGGCTACTACCACCACCACCACTACCCTCAGTAACTGGACGCTTCCTCTGAGCTTCACTTTTCTCACTCAACTCAAAATCGAGAGCCATCTCCACTGTGTCCTGATATGACACCACCCTAGTGGCCATCACCATCCTACCAAGACTGGGAAGTAACCCATCTCGATACCTCACTGCCTTTTTCACATCCGTTGGAGCAAACTCCTTCCCATACTGGTATAACTCCTCAAACTGCTTGGTGTACTAAGACACCGTCATCTCTGTTGTCTGCAACAAATCTAGAAACTGATTGGCCTTCTCCGTTTCCAGAGGCCTTGGCACAAACTTCTGCATAAACAACTGCTCAAATGAATTCCAAGTCAGCTCATTCTGTCTCTGACCCATGGACGTCCACCATTCATAGGCCACACCACTCAAATAGTAGAACACAAACTTCACCCATCTCTCATCGGGTATCTCAAGAGTGTCCATCCTCATACTCAGCTGATTGAACCACTCCTCCGCCGCCACACCCGTTCCATCTCCAGAAAAGATTGGAGGAGTAGTCCTCCTCAATTGGTCCACCTCATACATCCCTCTCCCAGCTCTAGGTACTGCTGCTACCTCAGTTGTAGCCTCTGGTACAACTTCCTCAGTACGAGTGCCAGTTGCACCTATCGCCTGAGCCACTGCCTGTGCTATCGTCTGTGCATGTGTCTGCACCATACTCATCATAAAGCTAGCAAGACCCTCCATCATCACGGGTTGCCCCCCTATAGTAACAGGAGCAACTTGCACCACAGGTGGTGCATGTTGTGCTACATCATCAGTCTGTAGTCCCTCATGAACTATCTCCTCATCAATCACATCAGGGTCTACTCTCGGAACTGAACCCTCAGTACTCAGTGTGCGTCTAGCCACTCGCCCCGCACTTCTACCACGGCCTCTACCTGTCCCTCGTTGGCCTCCGCCATGAGGTACCTCAGCTGTACTATCAGATCGCACAGTCCTATGAGTATTCATCTGCATGGCAACAGATAATACTATTTAATACACTACTATTTAATACACTACTCAAATGAGGATTTAAGGGGAAAGGAAAACATACCGGATCAGCAGCAGTCGTGACATGGCCTGGAATGTACTATTCTACAACTAGGACCCAACACCCTAGATCCTATAAAGAGCCGTAAACCTGGCTTCGATACCAAAATGTCACGCCCCATTTCTGGAGACGCGACTGGGTGCTCTCTCCGCACCCTTCCTAGGTCACTAGTGTGAACATCCGGGATCAACCGGAAATCCGGCAGCACCTCCCCGTATATCGGAGAGTGCCCACCTACATCAGAAATGCAGCAACACAACATCACACTAGCAACCTAGCAAACATAGGCCTCGGGCCTCAACCACATGCAATCCTGACCCTAGGCCTCAGGCCATCTACTACCAGCATGCACAAACTGATGGCATCACATATAAATCCACACACAGATTTTTATATCATCAAATATAACCATAATTCAACATCCACATCCACATGAAGCACAACCGTGCCAAATAGTTATATTCTCTCAACATAGATATACTACATACACCCACATGCATAGAGTATATCTCTAGCACCCCATCCTATCCAGGGCCATCCATGTCACGTCCCGCTCACCGATCGGCACCACCGGTACCCGTACCGGTATCTCCTGTGGAAGGAAGAAAGTAAAGGAGTGAGCTAGAAGCTCAGTAGGGTAAGGAAATAAACATTGTTATAGGTAAAACCAAAAGGAAGTAATGCAACAATATGTACCTACCACATGAACATATACTCAACAAATTCACATCAACATTTATCCGGATAAACCCTTTCGGAGCACAACAACCACCATATCATTGCAACTCAATGCAATATTGCACGGGAGCAAGCTCACCACAACCAACAACTCCTAGGATCATCTGGTTGCATGAACCTATCACGCCCGCACCCCACAAGGCAAGTCACTCTCGACCCCGCCCCTAGTGCGTTAACCCACATGGGGTTCACGTGACTTGGTGATAACAAACTTCACCTTGCCATCCTCCCATGTGGCTTTCAAGTAACCTAAAAGTTCCTGAGTCCATACCCGAGTCCCCCTTGCATCTCTAATGCATTATTTATGACATGTCATGCCGAATAGATAAATATATATATGAATATCCTATATATCTTACATAACTACCATGATGCATGAACAAAAGATCACATCGTGTCCGTAAATGACGGAACACTAAATCGGGTTATGCAACATTCAACTTCAACAATAATCCACACAAGGCTCGTTTCCCCTTAGAAGCAATTAAGGCGGAAACACAAACAACGGCGACTAATGAAGAATCAAAACGTTATTTAAGCAACAATAACGAATGATAGATAGAAAGGTTGGAAATCCCCTACCTCAATCGAGCACAATCACCTCAAATATAAAATTAGGGTTTCGAACCCTCGTTTCTCCGAAACCTATCGATTCACATAATCGAACTCACAATATCAACCAAAACATACCACATTATCCCTACTAATAACAATCAATCAACAAAAATCGAAATACTTACCTTCTCTCACTAGAATTCTCTTTCAAAAGCTTGTTCCAAAGCCCAATCCAAATCTTACTCCAAAATCCCAACTAAACCTACACATAGGTCCACAAAAAAGTCTATATCAACATATTTAAACCCTAGATATCAATTCCAAACGGAACTAACCAAATCTAAAGAAAACTCCAATGAGAATCTCTAGGAAAACTTACCTCAAACCTTGAAATCTTCCTTGAATCTTCTCCAAGTCTCCAATCCAAGCTTAGACTCTCAAAGAATCACCTCAAATGATCTTCTCTCTCTAGAATCGTCGCTCTCTCTCTCTTTAGGATGAACCAAAACCAGAATTCTGTCTAAAACTCTCGCTGGCGTCTGTTTTGAAAGCTCGGGCTGCGCCTAGGCGCTACTCTGGGCGCCTAGGCGCTCTGGCCTAAATGGTTTATGAAAACACACTGTCCTTAGCTTCGATTTGATATATTATGGGCCCAAAATGAACATCTGTGCTAAAAGTTATGACCCATTTAAAGAACCTAGCTCAAAAATGACCTTTCCATGATTCGTACCTCACGGATCATCCGTAATTAACTCAAACCTAAATTTTTTTTATTTTTTTTTGGGTCGGGGTTTCACATTTACCACCTAAACTTTTTGTTATGCTAGAACCAAACAAATCAATATGCAATAGTTGAAGTGGCCTAGAAGTAGAAACGACATTTTTAGATTTAAAAAGACTTCTTAGTTTGCTTGCCCATAATGCAATGTTCACATACAATTTAATTACCAAACTTCAACTTAGGTAAGCCTCTAATCTATTCTTTTGAGCTAAGCTTTCTCAAAGTGGAAAAACCTACATGACCTATTCGCCTATGCCAATGCAACAGAGCATCATTAAAGGCAATCAAGTAAGTCATAGAATCACATTTCATGTTACTATCTTAAGCATACATATGACCTACTCTATAAAAAAAATGTTACCATATTTTCATACTTACCAACAATGCACACTTATCATTTTTAAAATTAGAATCAAAATCTTTATCCGTTGAATGACTAATGCTATGCAAATTGAATGCCAAATTTTCAACACGAAAACAATTATTTATGGTTTGAAAACCCTTACCAACCAATCTTATAGGATCTTTCCTTTGGCATTGTCTCCAAATGTGACATAGACACCATTCTTCTTCTCCTTGTATAGTATGAACAAAGATCGATCATCAGTCATATGCCTTGAACAACCACTATCCAAGAACCATTTGATTGGATTGGAAGAAGTCTTTAAGCACATCTGATCAACCGAGTTCAAGACACTTTAGGTATCCAAATTTTGGATTCTTGAGGGTTAGCTACAATAGCATAAACATTTATTTTAAGCATAACCTTTGCATAATCAAGTTTGTTATCATATTTCACACATTTAGGCACCACCAAAATTTCTTGTTCCTTACTTTCCTCACTCTAGGATGTGATGCCCTAGATGATGATGCTCTACCTGAGGGGTATGAATCATTGGCCTTGACTTTTAAAGCCTTAGCCGAGTCTCCAATGACCTTTGATGTCTCGGTTGAACCATCAATAGGTTTCATCAACTTGAATAAATTTTCATTTTCATATTTAGTTCCATCAAGAGATAAAGTCATAGCCAAGCCCATTTCTATCAAGATAATACCTTTGAGAGGCCAACATTTCATCAAGTTTTAGTAAACTCATGACTAACTTAGACAATTGCATTTCTAATACCCTGTTCTTTTTTTTCATCGAATAAAGTTCATACTCCAAATGATATAGTTTTAGAAAGCATTATGCATTCATGATCGTCCTAACAAGCCAATTCTTCTTCTAGTTCAAGCACCCTAGCTTTAAGTTGATCATGATCATGCATATTAAGAATGGAAGTTTTGGCTATACATACATTCTCATCTAAGATTACATTTTTTCCATTCAAGAATTTGTTCTCATTAATCAAATCATCATGCTCATTAGTCATATTATCAAACTTGGCATAAAGAGCATCATACTTAGAATTAACCACTTAAAGCTCATTAGCATTCATTTCATCAAGTTTCATAAGTTTAGCATTTTATTTTTTAATATGCTAACACTTTCTAAGCAACATACTGTGAGAATCAAATAATTCATCATAACTGGCATACAATTCATCATTAGTTAAATAATAAGCATCTCATCTTGAGGAGATGAGTCAATTTTCTCCCATTTTACCACAAGACAAAAGTGTGCCTTATGCTCAACCTCATCCTCTGTTGAAGAGCTTCATGATGAATTCTTGGTTGCTTTGGGGCAATCGACAATGAAGTGTCATACCTGGCCTTAATTGAAGCAAGTAGGCTTCTCTTTCTTTTTTTCCTTGCTCTTGAACTTTCTATTTTTGAATCCACCTCTTTTGTTCTTAAAAATATTCTTAAAGTTCTTAACCATTATGGCTATCTCATCATCACTATCTTTCACTCTTGCTTCTTGAGGAAACCTCATCTTCCTTGGAATGAGCAATAGCCTCCTAGGATTTGGACATGGAACTCACGAACAAAACAATGTTTCTCTTCTTTGGAGCCTTCTCATCAACCTTATTGATCACTTCCAATTCATGGGTCATTAGGCTTCCAATGAGCTCCTCCATATTCAAGTTCCTCAAATAGTTTGCTTCCTTGAATGCGGTGACCTTTTCACTCCATGATCTTGGAGGCTTCTTAGGATATTTTGAATCTTATCTAAATTAACATAAGACTTTCCAAGAGAATTCAATTCATTGCATATCTTTGTCAATCTAACAAATATATCACTAATGCACTCACCATCAAGCATTTTGAACAAGTAAATTTGTGCACAAGCATGTCAATTGTAGAATCTTTAACTTGATTAGTTCTTTCATGCTTCAAATCTAGCATGCACCAAATCTAGCATACAACCTACTTGGGTCTATTATACTCATCTAATCCCAAGTCTCAGTTGGTTGGATATGCAGATGCTGGTTATCTATTTGATCATCACAATGCAAAGTGTCAGATTGACTACGTATTTCTTATTGGAAATACTGCTATTTCTTGGAATTTAGTAAAAAAACACTTACATAAGCTTTCTCTAGTCATTCCGTGAAAAGGAAATTACAAAGCCAGTCGGGGATGCATGTGGCTGAGATGAATGATTTCTCATATTCAAGGAAAGTGTATATTACAATATGTTAAGAGTATTCCAACCATATTATATGAAGAAAATGCTTCATGTATAACTCAGCTCTGAGGATAATACATAAAAGGAGACAAACATGAATTCTTGGCCAAAACACATAGGAAGACTTATTGAAGCTTGACAAAGAATTATCTAGCAATAAGAACCACATCACACGACTAAAAGAGATTTTTGCTCATAGGAAGTCAAACTTTTCTGAAATAGAGTTGACCATGCTCAAACATATAGTGAACAAATTTTCACAATAATGTCAAATTTATAATGCTCTAAATAAACTCATGATTTACTCAATTTATTTCCCCTACAAATAAATAGGTGAAAATACACCTCATTGTTCCTTATAAGCTCAAAGAACTTCAATACTTGCACATAGGTCAATGATATGACATAATCTCAATAAAAATGAATAAGCACATGATAAATCATTTCATATATATTTGAATGTGCAAAAAAATTTCATAGCCATTGAGTTCAATTGGTCACTCAATTTTATCAAATAAACTCAAATAGCGTTATATCATGTATGCACAACTACACTAAATTTGATAGATAAATCGAATAGATTTCACTCAAAATTAATTCATACTATCTCATGAAAAATGTTCTTCTATGTCTTAATAATTTTTTAGAACAAGAATTAAGTCATTGGGAGATTGTGTGAATAAGTTGTGACTATTCAATCAACGTGTATATGGTATTATGTTCGAACAATTTTTGTAATCCGAAAATGAACAAGTTGAAATTCATCCATTTAATATCAAACATGATTCCATATATATAATGAAACTCAAATCAATTATCATGATCATTTCATACTTTATCCAAATTCATTCAAATATGAGCACAATCAAATAGTACATTATGTATTTTTTGCATCAAAACACAAATGTATAACATTTGGTCCAACAATTCAAATCACGGTGGTTAGTATGAACGGTAAATTCAGCCTTAAACAAATAAACCTTCCAACGCCTTAAAGTACACACTACATCATAAAACTATAGATCATAAGTGCTCCGCTTTAACACGATGCATCATTTTCAAAGGCATGGGATAGATTCAATAGTTTTCTGACTCAGTGTCCTCATTATTCTTTACCTATTTTAGTGTTGATGCGTATATTTTCTAAAACACTGACAGTTTCTAGCAAGACTATATTCAATAATTATGCAAGAGGGCTGCACAGTTCAGACGAAAAAGATATTGAAGATCTTGTGAGGAATGCAAAGTGCTAAAAAATTACGTGATAATTAAAATTCTGAGTAGCTTCGCTGTCAAGTCTTGTCGCTCTAACTCCAAATCCTTATGTTATATTTACTTAATTATATGCACTGAGTACATTCCATGTTTTAAGTGTGGGGGATGATTATTCAATTAAAAAAATAAAAAACTTTTTGAATGTTTGTGGGTAGCATTTTGGTAAACCCTCACGAGACTAGAACTCGTTCTACTTGGAGCATCTACTAGTTTAAAGGCTTGTAGTACACACTAAGTACTATCGTGTATTCCTCCAAAAGTGGATTTTTAATAGAGTAGTTAGATTTAAATTTATGTGTTTGGTTCCATGTTCGTCCACCATGATGAAATTAATTTTGTTCTACTTAATTGCTCCTATGGATATGATGCTTTATTATGTGAGTAGGGAGACAGAATTTACATGAATCATCACTTGACATATGAAATTGATAAGTTTCATGATATTCCTCATCACATAGGTACTTGTGGACACTTAACCATGCGAGACTTGAGCCTATTATTTTGAGGGATGTGTTTCTTACTTCATATAATCTTTTATGCCTCAATTCTTCTGTCTCATCTTATTATTATTTCAATCACAAGCTAAGAATATGCCTTTTTGAATTGATGTCTTGATGAATTTTTGTTATGATAACTTGGTCAAGTCTAAGAGATGAAAGTAGACATTCTTTTGCTTCGTTTGAGATTTTCTTGCATTCCCTTTTATATTTTTACCACTAGAAACCCTTTTGACCCTAAACACAAACTCTTCTAAATATACTCAACTGAATTCTTTTGCTTAATTTCCAAATTTCTTGACTTATTGGAATTTGTGTGTGTGAGAGAACCATATTTTTGAAGGAAAGTGGTTTAGCTTGGATATATGTGTGTATTGTTAATCATGTTAAAGTTTATTATTTTGGGATGTCAAAAGACAAAAAGTGTGGGGGTATGGCTAGAAGAAAAAAAAGAGGAAATGTGAACAACTGTGAAAAAGAAAAGAAAATTTGAAAGGCTTGAAAATGAAAGGGAGAAGTATCAGGATAGCTCTTTAAGTTTCACTTTTTTCAACTTTTTTTGGGGCCAAATTAATCCTTCAACTTACTAATATGGGTCACGTTTTCCCTTAGAGGCATTTTTCATCAAAATAAGTTGGTGTGGCTGTTATAGTGCTAACATGAAAATTATATACACAGTTCAAAATATGAAAAAGCTGTAAATTACACAAGTTAAAAATACAAATTAAAAAAAGAAAAAAGAAATTTGGATCATATTCAGATGATGCTCTCTCTCTCTCTCTACAATTGTCTCTCTCTATCTAGGAGTGTAGAGGGCGAGAGGAGAAATATATGAAATCGTAACTTGTAGACCTACCACCAATAGTAGCACCCACAAATCTATCCATACCCATAGTTGGTGAAGCATATCCATACCCACAATCGATGAAGTATATCTCTCTCCCAGTCAGTGAATCAGATCCATACCCATAGTCAATGAAGCATGTTTTGGTGACACTAGTGATTATGGTGGATATTGAAGAAGAGGAAGAGAGAAGGAGAGAGAGAGATACGATAGAAAGAGGAGGAAGAATAGGAGAGATTCCATGACAGTGTCGTCAATTTGGAAGACCCACATTAGGAACCCTAATTTGAAGAGAGAAGAGGCTGCTGGAGTGAAATATGTTAAGGCAAAGTGAAAACGTCTCAAGGGTATATTACACTTACTCATCTAGTTCTCTAACAATTTAGTCTTCAATGTTAAATTATGTGCCTCATTTACAGTCTAAACAACCTGCAACTATCTTCTCCCTTGAGGATGATCGTAAACCATTAAGATACTGGGCTACCTTTTGCACATCAATCTCAACTAAATTGTTGTAAGCAAATAAACAATTAAACTCGGATGTGTAATAAAAAAGAGATCGATTACATTGTAAACAATTATAATATAGTTGGAACAAATACTACTCATAATCATATGGAAGAAATCTTACCATTAGCAGTTGTTTCATCTTCCTCCAACCTTGAGCAAGTTCCTTCCCTTGATGTCTACGATTAATCTGCAATTGATCCCACCACATAGCAACACTTCCTTTCATCCAAAAACCCACTAGTTTCACCATCCTTTCCTTCAAAACCTCCTTTATGTCAAATAATTGTAAAAAACCTAGGCAAACACAAGAGGAGGGGGTGAATTGTGTTCCCAAATTGCAAAGGCAATCCCCTTTTTATAATTTAACAATTAATTATAAAATATTATGTAACATGGAAGTTTTGCCTCTTATGATTGTCCTAAGCAAATTTAAGTCAAGTGAAATATGTGATATAACATATAATGAATATCTAGCTATCAAATGCACAAAAATCATAATGCAATGTCAATAAACACAAATCTACACACCAAATTGATAAAAAGCAATTTAACATAGTAATTCTAGTTGGAATGTAATGAAATCTAATATGAAATATTAAAACACCTTAGTGAATACTATATCAAAAATTCATATCAAAATCCAAATTCATTCAAATAAGAGTACAATCAAATAGCACATTAAGTATTTTTGAATCAAAACACAAATGTAAGACCTATGGTCCAACAATCTCTCCCTTTTTTCATGATTACAAAACTACTTCATGTGAAAAAGGATTATTTGATGTGAAAACGGATTATTTGATTTGAAAAAGAATTTGGATACCGAATGTCATGCATAAGGTAAACAAAATTGTATCTCCATTTTAAAAACAAATGAAATTTGAGATACTTTGTAATATTTTTCCCTTCACTTTAATCTTTTTACTCCCCCTTAATATGGCATACTCACTCCCCCTTAATTTGTGCAACTAATATGCATTTTTAATTAAATAAGTGCACTTTTTCATCAACTATCTCTCCCTCTTTTTGTAAGTAGACAAAAATGTGAGGATATAGGGGGTACATGCAACTTCAAAACAATGTAGGGTTGAAAACCATTAAGTGCATCAACTATCTCAACTAGCTCTCCCTAAGCACATGAACTATCTCTCCCATGAGAAATCTTTGAATGTAAATTTTGGAAAATAGATGAGAATATCACTTGAAGAATCAAGAAATCACATTCAAGCATAGTAACATGTTCAAAGCACATACCAAGTTAAGGACCCCCCCTACAAACATGCATCTCTTTCACACTATTTCATGTACCACATGATTATACCAATTCAAGCATAGATATCAAATTGAAATATGTCAAGGCAAAGTGAATACCAATTGAAGTAAATACTATCAAAGAGCATGCATTCAAGAAAATATTTAATCAACGAGCATCAATCAATCCCAATGCATCTCTTAACTTAATAAACCTATCCTTAGCTAGGGGTTTAGTAAGAATATTTGCAATACTATTTTCTTCATCTACATGTTCAAGCAAAATATTCCCTTTAGCTACATGATCCCTAATGAAATGATGTTTAATCTCAATATACTTAACCTTTCCATGATGAACCGGATTCTTACTTAAAGGAATAGCACTTATGTTATCACAATGAATAGGAGTGTCGTCAAATTTCACATAAAATCAAGCAATTGTTGTTTAATCCATAAAATTTGTGCAACACAACTATCAATTGCCATATATTCGGATTTGGTTGTACTTAGAGCAACACATGTTTGTTTCTTTGAAAACCAAGATATGAGCATATTCCCAAGATATTGACATGTATCACTTGTACTCTTCCTATCAATTCTACAACTTCCATAATCGACATCTCTAAAAGCATGTAAGTCAAATGAAGATTTTCTATCATATCATAACCCTAGAGTTAGTGTATCTTTCAAATATCTTAATATCCTCTTAACCGCTATGACGTGTGATTCTCTAGGATTAGATTGATATCTAGCACACATACACACACTAAACATGATATTCGACCTAGAAGCGGTCAAATAAAATAAGCTACCAATCATAGACCTATACATCTTTTGATCCACCTCCTTGCCCTTAAGGTCGGCTTCTAATTTGGATGTTACCCCCATTGGTGTAGAACATCCTTTAGACAAGTCCATACCAAACCTTTTAAGTAAGTCATACGTGTATTTAGTTTGACTTATATGAATATCATGTGAGGTTTGTCTAATTTGCAATCCTAAGAAATATGTCAACTCATCCATCATAAACATTTCAAATTCAGTTTTCATGCACATAGCAAACTCATCACACATTGATTCCAAAGTAGCATCAAATATAATGTCATCAACATAGATTTTTGCACAATCAACATGTCATCACCTTTACACTTAATAAACAAAGTATTGTCAATACTACCATAAGAAAATTCATTTTCTAGTAAGAATTTACTAAGTCTTTCATACCAAGTCCTAGGTGTTTGTTTCAAGCCATACAATGATTTGCCTAATTTGTAGACGTGATTAGGAAATTCTTTAGATTCAAAACCGCATGGTTGTTTAACATACACTTCCTCATTTATCACACCATTTAAGAAAGCACTCTTAACATCCATTTGAAAAAGTTTAAAACCCTTATAGCATGGAAAAGCTAATAAAAGTCTAATAGCCTCCAACCTCGCAACCGGTGTAAATGTTTTATCATAATCTATGCCTTCTTCTTAGCAACACCCTTGAGCCACTAATATAGCCTTGTTTCTAGTCAATTCACCATTCTCATTCACCTTATTTCTAAACACCTATTTTGTTCCTATAATGGTGTGGTCTTTAGGTTTTGGAACAAGAATCTAAACCTTGCTTCTTTCAAATTGTTCAAGTTCTTCTTGCATAGCAAAAATTCAATCTTCATCTAACAATGCATCCTAACACATTTAGGTTCTATCATAGAAATCATAGCATATAAGCTTAAGGGATTAGAATTGACCGTTGAATTCAAATTTGATCTTGTTTGAATGCCCTTGTTTGGATCTCCAATGATAAGCTCCTTAGGATATTTGTGCTTGACCTTCACTTGAATCCTATTGCCTTGAAATTGAGTGGTACTCGATTGCTCCATATTATTATTTTGAGCAATTTGATCAACAATAATAGTCATGGGTTGCTCCTCATATTGCAGATTTGGTATAGAATCATTAGTAATTTTCATCTCCTTAAGGTATTCCACCAATGGTGCTTTATCCATATCAATATCTAGCTGACGGCTAGCATTAGGATCATTATCCTTTGAAACATCAAGGCCCTCAATACCTGAAATTTCATTACCTACATACACTTTTGGATCAAGTGAGAACATATCATTGAATTTTACATGCACACTTTCTTCAACACAGTTAGATTTCACATTATAAACTCTATATGATCTAGAGTGTGAAGAATACCCAAGAAAAATTTCAATATCACTTTTGGTATCAAACTTATCAAGATTATCTTTAGTGTTCAAGATATAACATTTACAACCAAACACTCTAAAATAATCAACTCTAGGTTTTCTATCATACAAAAGCTCATATGGTGTCTTTTTCAATATCTTTCTAATAGACAACCTATTTGAAACATAACAAACATTATTTATGGCTTCGGCCCAAAAGTGTTTAGGTAAAACATATTCAAGCATCATAGTTCTACCTAACTCTTGTAAAGTCCTATTCTTCCTCTTTACAACTCCATTTTGTTGAGGTGTCCTAGGAGCACTAAAGTTATGAGAACTGCCATAAGAATCACACAATGCATCAAAACCATAATTCTCAAACTCACCACTATGATAACTTCTAATCTTAGAAACATGCAATTCATGCTCATTTTGTACTTTTTTAATGGAAGACTTAAACTCATGTAATGCATCACTTTTATGTGCAGAAAATAAACACCAAGTGAATCTTGAATAATCATCAACAATAACAAATGCATAATATTTTCTACCTAAAATCTTAGTCCTACAAGGCCCAAACAAGTCAATATACAATAATTGTAAGGGTCTAGAAGTGAAAATGACATTTTTAGATTTAAATGACTCTTTAGATTGCTTACCCCTAATGCAATGTTCACATACAATTGAATCACCAAACTTCAACTTAAGTAAGCCTCTAAATAACTCTTTTGAACTAAGCTTCCTTAAAGTAGATGCACCTACATGACCTAGCCTTTTATGCCAATGCAACATAACATCATTTGCAGCAATCAATTAAGTCATGGAATCACATTTCATGTTAATAACCAAAGTATACATATGACCTACTCTAGAACCAAAATAACCACATTTTCATGTTTATCAACAATGCAACACTTATCATTTTTGAAATGAGAATCATAACCTTTATCCACTAGATGACTAATGCAAATCAAATTAAATGCTAAATTTTCAATAAGAAAACAATCATTTATGGTTAATAAAACCCTACCAACCGATCCTATGCCAAGGATCTTTCCTTTGGAATTGTCTCCAAAAGTGACATAGCTGCCATCCTTCTTCTCCTTATAAGATGTGAACAAGGATCGATCACCGGTCATATGCCTTGAACAACCACTATCCAAGAACCATTGGTATGGCTTGGAAGAAGACTTTAAACACACCTAACCAATGTTGTTCAAGATAATTTAGGTATCCAAACATTGGATCCTTGAGAGGTGATGCCTTAGATGATGATGCTCCACCCGAGGGGTGTGCATCATTGGCCTTAGCTTATGAAGCCTTAGTCGAGTTTCCTATGATCATACATGTCTTGGTTGAACCATTGATAGGTTTCACCAACTTAATTGAGTTTTCACTCTCAAGTTTAATTCTATAAAGAGACAAAGAATCATAACCAAGCTCACTTCTATCAAGATAATGCCTTTGAAAAGAAAACATTTCATCAAGTCTTAGTGAACTTATGAAAAACTTAGACAATTACATTTCCAACATCCTATTATTTTCTTTCATCAAATCAAGTTCATGCTCCAAGGATTTAGTGTTAGAAAGCATAATGCACTCATGATCATCCCATGATTTCAATTCTTCTTCTAGCTCAAGCATCCTAGCTTTAAGATGATCATAGTCATGCATATTCAATATAGTGCATTCAGTCATACAAGCATTTTCATCAGTGATAAACATTTTTTCCTTTTAAGCATTTATTTTAATCAATCAAAACATCATGCTCAATAGTCATTTTATCAAACTTAACACAAAGAGCATCATACTTAGCATTAACCACTTCAAGTTCATTAGCATGCATTTCATCAAGTTTCATAAGTCTAGCATTTTCCTTTTTGAGATGCTTGGACTTTCTAAGCAACATACCATGAGAATCACATAAGTCATCATAATTAGCATATAATTCATCATAGGTTAAAATAGAAGAGTCTTTTATCATCTCATCTTGAAAAGATGAGTCAACTTTCTTCCCTTTTACCATGACGGAAAAGTGTGCTTTATGCTCAATCTCATCCTCACTTGAAGAGCTTGATGATGAATCATCCCATGTTGCTTTTAATGCATTTTTCTTCTCCTTGCCTTTCCCTTTGTGATGTTTCTTGGATGCTTTAGGGAAATCGGCAATGAAGTGTCCTACTTTGCCACAATTGAAGCAAGTAGGCTTCTCTTTCTCCTTTTCCTTACTCTTGAACTTTCTATTTTTGAAACTATCTCTTTTGTTCTTCACAAACTTTTTGAAGTTCTTGATCATCATAGTCATCTCATCATCACTATCTTCACTCTCACTACTTGAGGAAACCTCCTCTTCCTTGGAATGAACTATGGACTCCTTGGATTTGGACTTGGAAGTCATGGCCAATGCAATATTTTTATTCTTGGGAGCATCTTCATCAAATCTATTGATCACTTCCAATTCATGAGTCATTAGGCTTCCAATGAGCTCCTTCATCTTCAAGGTTCTCAAATCCTTTGCTTCCTTGATTGCGACCTTTTCACTCCATGATCTTGGAAGGCTTCTTAGGATATTTTGCACCTTATCTACATTAGCGTAAGGCTTTCCAAGACAATTCAATTCATTGCATATTTTTTTCAAATTAATGATGTAATGCGAATGGAAAATGTTATGTCATTGAGATTTTTCCTCCTATTTAAGAGAGAAAAGAGCCCACTGTACCACACAACTAACTCGCTCCCCTTCTTCCTCTGCAGACTCTGCACCTTCATACTCCTCATAACTTGTACAATTCTACTCGTCCTCATCATCCTTATAATCATCCATATTCACTTGCCTCTTTATGGACACTGATTTGATTTATGCTTATGTTTGTTACATCTATAATATTTAATTGGTGCTGCTTGGGCATAAGGATTTGGGTTAGGATTGATAGTTTTAGTTATTACTTACGGCCTACTCTATCGCCTGTGTAGGGGTTGTGGACGTCCTATCTCAACAGGGAGAATAAAAAGTCACAAAGGTATTACACTCACTCATCTAATTCTCTAACAATTCAGTCTTCAATGTTAACTTATGTGCCTCGTTTACTGTCTAAAGAACTTGTAACCATATCTTCTCCCTTGAGGATGATCATAAACCATTAAGATACTGGGCTACCTTTTGCACATCAATCTCAACTAAATTATTGCAAGCAAATAAACAATTAAACTCGGATGTGTAATAAAAAAGAGATCTATTACCTTGTAAACAATTATGGTACAGTTGGAACAAATGCTACTCATAATCATATGGAAGAAATCTCCCAATTAGCAGTTGTTTCATCTTCCTCCAACCTTGAACAAGTTCCTTCCCTTGATGTCTACGATTAATCTACAATTGATCCCACCAGACAGTAACACTTCCCTTCATCCAAAAACCCACTAGTTTCACCATCCTTTCCTTGAAAACCTCCTTTATGTCGAAGAATTGTGAAAAACCTAGGCAAACGCAAGAGGGGGGAGGGGGTGAATTGTGTTCCCAAATTGCAAAGACAATCCCCTTTTTAAAATTTAACAATTAATTATCAAATATCATGTAACATGCAAGTTTTATCTCTTTTGATTGTTCTAAGCAAATTTGAGTCAAGTAAAATATGTGATATAACATATAATGAATATCTAGCTATCAAACACACAAAACTCACAACGGACTGTCAATAAACACAAATATGCACACCGAATTGAGAAAAGCAATTTAACCTAGCGATTCTTGTTGCAATGTAATGAAATTTAATAAGAAATATTAAAACACCTTAGTAAATACTATATCAAATATTCAGATCAAAATTCAAGGTCTAGCTATATGAACATTACACGAATAGTTTAGTATTCAAATCAAATATGCACACAAAAAGGATAAAAACTATTTGACCTATCAATTCAAGTGGAAATGTAACGAAATTTGATATGCAATATGAAAAGACCTTAGTGAACTCTGTATCAAAAATTTAGATTAAAATTCAAAGTCTAGCTAAATGAACGATGCACGGAGAGATTGATGTTCGAGAAAATTAAAAAATAAAAGTGTGTCCTAATGGTTTAGAGAAATCTCCTCTAATGCAATTAACAACCTCAAGCAAATGATCAACACACAAAATCAATTAAAGCAAATAAAAATAAAGTGCTCAAGGATATATTGTGGTTCGGAGAGTCCTTCCTCCCACACCCACTACCTAAGCCTGCAAGCTTATGATTTCCAAATCTACTAATGCATGATGGTTTTCCAAGTTCACCAACAACGTAGGATTTTAGGCAAGCTAAATCCAAACTCTTACAACCAAGGTTTCACGATAACCAAGGACTAGGGTTTTCAAGTTGTACCGCAAACTTATCTCACACCCTCACAAGGTTTTGTTCACAAAAGGACTTTACAAGTGTTTAGGCACAAGGTTCTCTCAAGATTAGCTCAAAGCTATTTTGGTTTAGGAACTCTCACAAAGACTAGAAATGATACTCATGAATATGGTTAAAAATAGGCTCAAGATGTGGCAATCACTCTATGATAAATTCACACAAATCTCTCAAGAAGATATATATGAGATTAGGAGAAGCTTTGTTGAAACACCACTCAAGAACACCTAAAGGGATACCCACGTGCGCAATCATCAGATTTTTAGCAAGAGATCTCTAGGAAGAAGCTTTAATCAAGATTTGAAGTTGAGAGGATTTGAAGCACAAAGACTTGACCAATTTTTGCAAAAGTTCTTCCACGCTCCAACACAAGCCACACCCTTCTCTTCTTTCCAAGACAAAATAATCTTGGCCATTGAATGAAAGTAAAGTCTTGATCTTGGCCCTTCCTTCTTCTTTTAATCTTGACCATTCTTTAATTCAAACCAAATAAATGTCCACCATTCATTATAGAGCCGTTGGAAATTATTATGTAAAAACGTCTCATTTGGCTTGGGCTTGTTTGGTTGCCCCAATAATTCCTTCTTGATGATGAAAGTCTTGCACAAACCAAGCCAAACAACTCTTTCTAGATTCTGGAACAAGGAAAAAATTTCCAACCATTTCTCTCTCTTTTGTCTCCAAGAAGTAAATATTGCCTCAATGTTGACCAATCATATTAAACTTGAAATCTCTTTTGAATACTTGTCACAAAGCACATAGGAGAACTTCTAGATGCTCAAATAATGAATTTTCTAGAAAAAAAATATTCATTTCACATGTATGTAACCAAGGCTTGCTCGTGAGAAGTCAAACTTTTTCTCAAATAGAGTTAAGCATGCTCAAACTTGACCAATTAAGCTTCAATAATGAATGTATAAATTTTCTCAATAAACTTAGCTTCATGCTGGCTCCAAATAAGCTCATAATATTTAATTGATTTCACCTACAAAGAAATAGGTGATAAGGCACCTCATTGTTTCTTGTAAGTTCAAAGAGCTTCAATGCTTGGATATAGGTCAATCAATATGATATATGCTCAATAAAATTCAAGTAAGCATATAATAAATCATTTAACATATATTTAAATACGCACACAAAATCTGACAGCCATTGGAGTTCAATTGGTCACTCAATTTCAGCAAGTAATCTCAAATAATGTTATATCATGTCTGCACCGTTATACTAAATTCAACAGAGAAATTGAACATCTTTCACTCAAAATTGATTCATAATATCATAACAATAAATGTTCCAATATGTCTTAATAATATTTTATAATAAGAATCAAGTCATTTTGAGATCGTATGAATAAGTTATGACTATTCAAAAGACATGTACACAATACGATGTTTGAGCAGCTTTTGTAATCCGAAAATGAACAAGTCCAAATTCATCCAATTTATATTAAATATGATGAAACATGATTCCAAATGATATATAATGATACTTAAATCAATTATCACGATCATTTCATGCTTTATCCAAATTTATTCAAATAAGAGTACAATCAAATAACACATTAAGTATTTTTCTATGAAAACGTAAATGTAGGACCTATGGTCCAACAAATTGTTCCACTTCAGAGACCAAATCAGGGAAGTCTTCAATCTGCATATTACCATTTAAAGAAGGTTTTAGGCTGAGTGAGCTAGGCAGAAAGCAGGTCCTATTAATGGGTTCAGGGTGGTCAAAGTATCGGATTCTTAGTTGTGGGTTTTTGTCAGGTTTGAGTTCAAGTATATGCTTAACACCTAGTAAATCCGACTTAATTTAAAGGGGTTTGGAGCTTGTCACATGGTAAATGATTGATTAAATTTGGGTGAGGTAGCTAAAATCATGGAATAAGGGTATCAAGTTTAGGTTTGAATTAACAGTTTGATTTGGAGTTTTGGGTGGAGCATGTTTGCATGTGGTAGAAGTGACATGTTTTTAGTTAGTTTGTTGACAAAATGTAGGCAGGTGTTGGACATTAGTTTTTTTAGAGAATTTTCTTTATAGAAGCGTGACTACAGTAAGTATTTTGATTGAAGTGGCTATGTTCTAGGGTAGTGGTCATGGTTTTAGGTAGCATTATCACTAGGTATAAATAGTATAAAGAATAATGTAATAGGAATATCCTTTTCCACATACATAAAAATAAAACTAAGACATATAAATAAAATCTTTTGTTCTTATGATTTCTTATACGTTTTAGTCATTACTTGTTTAGTGAAGCGCATTCTAGTGGATCCAAAGTTCGAAGAGGTATTTGAGGTCTCTTTATACCTCGCAAAATCATTTGGCTTGAAGTTAGATAAGTTACAATTCATCCACTATACTTCGAGACTGACAGCAAGTTTCTAGCACACCTGACCGCAACAACTAGGTTGTATCTCCCTTAAAGAATCACCAACAGTATTTGGCACACCTGGTGGGACCATGGTGATGGAGACTTAATCACGTTCCAAAACAAATGGCAAAAATGTTGGCATAGGAAGCAAAAATCTGAAAAGAGTTCCTCCATTTGAAGAACTTAATGCAATTACTAACAAAAAAAGGAACCCTTCCTTTCAAGATCATTTTCCTGTAGAAAGCGAGAGTAGGTCAAGAAGTTTCGGACATTCACAAGACAATCTTATCGTAGTTCAGTTGAAAGAAATGGAATCCAGGGTTGTTGGTTTCATTCTAGCCACTGTTCATGAATCTGAAAAGCATATAAAAGGCTGTCTAAAAAGCTACAATCGATCCATGATTGGTAGTACTTATAATCCCACACTCGGCCGACACTACAAGGAATCAAAAGAGTTCATTTCTATTGATGGTATTACTTAGTACGATTCTCGCTATGTTCCACCAAATAAGAGGGATAGTAGCCTACCATAATCACAAGCTGTCAGCATTAACCAGAATGGTATTGGAAGCTCACCTACCATGATCGCACTGCATGTTTATGAAAAAGCCAATGCCTCTAATGCCCCAAAGGCATACAATCATGTGTTTCCTATGGAAGGTACGATCAGAAATCCCAAAGCAGATAAGTCGAAGGTAATGGGGTCACTTTTTATGATAATCCAACTGCAAGCAATCAACTGCTCAATATTGATGCAGTCTGAAGTGTCTTTCAGTAGTTGTACATCCTAGATTGAAGTAGATAGGGCAACCCAAACACCATTAGCCTTATATAGATTACATTGACTAAGAAAATTCATGTTCATTGGGTTTAGGGTTCCAAATTTCACTAGATTGTCCAGAGAAAAAGGCCAATCTACCATTGAGCACATTGGATGATTCACATTCTAATGTAATGAGTCGTCTAATTTTGATAATTTTAGATTGCGCTTGTTTCCAAATTCTTTGATAGAAACTGCGTTCATGTAGTTCTCCAAAATGCCACAAAACTCTGTGGCTTTATGGCGTGACATGGAAAAAGAATTTCATACACATTTTTTTAGAGAAAAATTGAAGTTTTTGTTGTAGAATTGCCTAGGCTGTCTCAGAGGTCTGGTGACAATATAGACGCATTCTTGATCAGGTTTGAAAAGATGAGGAATTAGTGTAAAGTTATAATGCAAGAAAGCAAATATGCCAAGATGACACAACGCTATCTGGACATAAAGCTCCATAAAAAGTTCCAAGGTATGAAATTTCGTGACTTATATGTACTTGTAGCCGAGGTAGCAGAATATGAAGATCTCCTAATGGATGAATCCTAGAAGAAGAAAAGTTATGCCGGGACTTATTTTCAAGATGTTCAACATGAAGTGGAGCTAAAAAAAAAGGTCAAGAATGCACAATTAGTTACATGTCCAGCATTGTCACAACCAATAGACAATGCAAAGAAGTTACCTGGCAATGCTCAACAGCTCACTTTCGACGTTACCAAAATAGAGGAAATTTTTTACTATCTAATCAAGGAGAAGTTTTTAAAACTGCTAGCTGCTCATAAAATCCCTTCTAAGAAAGAGATCAAAGGAAAAGACTGTTGTAAGTACCATAATCTTTAGTCTCACCCAGCTATTTCATGTTAGGGATTGCGTAATGTGATACATGAATGCATTAACAAAGGAAATATCAAATTCCCTGATAAAGAAACCATGTCAATACAGTCACCAATAATTTAAGGACCTTTCTATATGCTAAGAAACACAAGAGGCTATATAGTCAATGATGGAATGGCAAATCAAAACATGTGAAGCTCCAATCGATAGGGAGATCCATGACCAAGAAGTAAAAATTTGAAAGTGTCTCAATTATCCTTTAAATCAACAACATGTCCACACTGGTGGTATTACCTTATTGCTATCAAACGTCTAAACGAAAGAAAAAGATTCATTAAGATGAAGACAGACAAAGCACAGTTATCATTCAGACCATGGATCATGGAAAATTGAAGAGGATGGCTTTTTAGAAGTCGTCTTACCATATCACATAACATATTAAACCTCTCTACGTTCATACTTATATTAATGGCATGCCTAGAAGCAGAGCGTTGGTAGACAATGGTTCCGCAACAAATACTTTGCTTGCCTTTTTACTAAAAAAATCTTGGAGTTTCAAAGGACGACTAGGTTTTGACTAAAGTTGTAATGCCCCGACCAGGGAGGCACTATTATTTGCACTGATCTACATCATCAATGTGATTTATCACCAAATATTCGTAAATTCCATCAATTAATTAAACCTAGTCATCATACAACAAAGTTATTTCCCAATTCAACAAAAAATTATGCAACATCTAACCATATATCGGAGGATACTAGCATGAATAGACACACAACAATCAATATAAACCACAAAATTAACTCAATAAGGCCTTCAACAATCTATTAGCATGTAGTCCACATCCTAGCTAGGGCCTCAGGCCATCTAACATCATGCAATATAAAATAACATAAGTCCATGCAAATATACCGTAAGGTATCCATACATACACAATCTCTAGGACAAACGGTCCTCAATTCTACCCGAGAGTCACGATCACATGGTACACCCTCCCGACCGATCCACATCCCACAACAAATAGGTGTATCAAGCATAAATCACAACAAACATAGAACTACTTAACAAAAGGCGAGTAACCCCTTACTATATTCTCAACCAACTATCTCAGGTGGCCATCCATGTCATCGACGCTCCTACAGATGCACTTCACCGATATTAGCATCAATCTCACCTATGGGGAGGAAAGAAAGTAAAGGGTGAGCAAAAAGCTCAGTAGGATCAATAATAAATGATATATAAATAAGGCCACTGAATATCGAAAAGCAAGTTGCATACAATAATATGTAAACTACAACATGAATGCATCACCAAAAATGATCACAATGTCCAACTATTCTCTGAAAACAATACCAATGTCCAACTATTCCTTAGTCACCACTAGTTAACCCAACCAGCACCAAACAATTAACAATAGTGAGTCCACTCACTTTAAAGCCAATCTTGGAGTAAAGGACCCAATATATGATCGCAATTACCCTATACAAGATCTAAGCTTAGTTCACAATAGGCTTATCGAGATCTCCATATGTTTCCTCACAAGGGAATCACTTGGCATGAGTCAAGTCAGAACTACACCTACCATCGTCCAATGTAACATTCAATCATCCTAAAGAAGTACAAGCTCATACTCGTACTCCCAATGTATCTCTAATGCACAACCACATGTATATGCAATAATATATATAAGCAACCTACATATATATATATATATCACTACATGATGCATGTATCAAGAGTAACCCATGTCTAGTAGATGATCGAACACATTAATCAAGTAAGCAATAACATCCAATTTTTGAACAATTTGAAACACATATAACTAGGTTGTTCTCCCTTAAGCAAAATTAAGGCGAGAAATAATAAAAAAGACCCATGAAGAATCAAACCTCTCTTTAGAGAAATGAAATCAAGTTTGAGCAAGAATCAGATAAGAAATCCCTTACCTTATGTCCAAGCAAAACACAAAATCAGAGATTTTCCAAATTCTAGGGTTTCAGTTCCAAACCTAACATTTGGCAAAAAAAAATTAACCCATATCATATCAATAAATTGTCAACATTACATATGAAAATAAATTAAACCATAAAACCAAGAACTAACCTTTTTCTCTCTAGGAATTTCTTCCCAAAACCTTGAATCTATCACAAATCATACCTTTTCTTTGAATCGACAATCAAACCTAGATATATAAGAACAATCTAGTATAAAATCAACTTCTTTAAGCATTTAAACTGATCAATCAAAGTTTTCTCCAAATCTATTAGAAACCTAATTTTCCAAAACTCAAGAAACTAACCTCAAATCTTCCATGAATCTTGTTAGCCACCCTTAATCCTTCTACATCCAAGCTAAATCCACCAAGAATCAGTCTCTCTCTATATTTTCTCTCTTTCTCACTCTAGAATAAGGTTTTAGAAAATGGCCTCACTTCTCTCTCTATTTCTCAAATTTAAAGATTTGAAATTCATGATTTGTGTCTAGACCCACTTTGGGTGGCCCAAAGTTAACTTCCTTCAAACAACTTTGTCCCGGGCAAAATACAAGGCACACCCAAGATGACGCCTAGGCGCATGCCTCTATTTTCATGTTTTTCAACCTCGAGTATTTTGGTCTTCGACCCTTTTTGTCAGCGAATTGTACACAGCTAGGCACCCCCAAAACTCCTACAACTTTTAAAAGTACTAGTTTTCTTCCTTTAAGTGTCCCAAATGCTAATATTTTTGGACAGGGTGTCAAAGAAGTCACCATGGCTAGATTTATAGGAGAAAACACTAAGGTTGTAGGGGTTATACCTATCAAGATCACTGTGGAGAGTAAAAATTTTATGATTCATAGCTTAAAAGTTTTTATTGAGCAATTTATTTTTATAAATTGGTCTTGACTCTTCCTCAATCCCCAAATTGATCTCTTTTAAGGGATCTTAAACTTTAGCCTACTGATCGTCAAGTTTACGTGGTGCAAATTTAATCTTCTGCCAATAGTCCTCCATTAGTAACCTTTATAGGTCCTTCTTCATAAATTACCTCAACTCCACTATGTCCCCATGTCCAATAATTTGTCACACAATTGAGTGCTGTCCAAACTTCTACTTTTTTACTACAGCCGACAGTGCCTCATTTTCTGTTTTAGTGTACTTCTTCATAGGATTTTTTAAATTATTGGGTGGCTTTTGGCTTATAAGGCACAATTGTTGATGGCATGTGTTTTTTCTTGTCTTCAAGAAATTAAATTTTTCCTTGGCTGCTGAGATAAACTTAGGACATCCTTTCTTGGTATGACCAAAGAATTTAAGTGGTCCCATATCATGATTGTAATAGGCTGCTTCTACATTGTCAAAACCAGTATCGAATGGCTGATCGTTAGCCCACACTGCTTCGACATCATTCCCATCCCAAAATAATAAGAACTGATATAGGGTGGACAACACACACTTGTTGGATGAATCCAATCCATTCCAAGAAAATTTTGATAAACTGCATTGGAATTAATGACAAAGAAAATGGTTGAAGATGTTTTACATGCGTATCGAGACTATTTATCTTGGGATTATAATGACATGCCATTTTTAAGCTATGATAGTCTAACATAGGCTTTCAATATACCTTGATTGCAAGCCAGTGAGATAGTCACTTGCCATTTTTAAGCTATGATATAGTCTAACATAGGCTTTCAATATACCTTGATTGCAAGCCAGTGAGATAGACACCAAGGTGACTATCGATTAAAGTAAAATTGAAAGTTAAAAAAGAAATCTAGCAACTTCTCTGAGCAGGCTTTGTACGACCAATCTGGTATACCATGTGGTTAGAGAACATAGTATCACTAGTCAAGAAAAATGGGAATATCATAATCTGAATAGACTATAGAGACCTGAATGTTCCCACACTAAAAGACGTGTATGTAGTACCCATAGATGATATGTTGATAGATGATGCTGTCCAAAATGAGTTGCTATCTATGATGGATGGTTATTTTAGTATCAATAAATTATGTTAGCAATGGAGGATACCCGCAAGAATGCATTTAGATGTCTCAGGGCTCTTGGGATCTTTGGGTATGTTCTGACGTCTTTTAGTCTGAAGAACGCATAAGCAACGTACCAAAGGGTAATGAATGTGAGATTTCATGACATGATAGGCCACTTTATATAGGTATATTTAGATGAAATCATGGTCAAATCAAAGAAGATAGAAGACCATGTTGAGCAATTGAAGAAAAGTCTTGAAAGGATGAAAGTTCACCAGTTAAAGCTTACTCATCTCAAATGTCCTTTTGGGGTAAAGGCTATGAATTTCCTTAGTTTTATTGTGCACTAAAGAGGGATCAAGGTAGATTAGAACAAGGTCAAGGTTTTCATGGAAGCAAAAGTCCTAATTGAAATCACTAGGCTAACACAAGAGGGGGGGTGAATTGTGTTTTAAAAAACTAAGTATAAACCCCAAGTACAAAACCACAACCTAAAAACTCACAAATGATTAAGGCAATGTCAAGAATGCAAATCTGCGCACTAATCGTGTAAATGAAATTTGACCTAGCAATTCAACTCGGAATGTAACGAAATTTGATATGCAATATTACAACACCTCAATGAACACTATATCAAAAATTCAGCTCAAAATTCAAAGTCTAGCTATATGAACAATTCACGGACAGATTGGTATTCTGGAAAATTAACAATCAAAAGTATACCTAGAATTCACTAATCACAAGTTGTTCAACCACAAGCAATATCCCAACAAGCAATGGCAGCAAGCAACACCCTAATATAAACTTCTAAGGCACACAAATCACCAATAACACCAATAGAATGATAATCAAAAATAAGTCACTACAAGGCAGCAAGTCTAACACACATACAAGCAAGGAAATCAAAATAGTGTGCACAAGGATATATAGTGGTTCGGTGCTCACACCTACATCCACTACCTAAGCCCTCAAGCTTAGGATTTCCCAATCCACTAAAGGATATATGTGGTTTTGTTCACCACAAACTTAGGGTTTCCAAGAACACCCCAAACTTGTACACCAACAAGGTTTGAAGCTAACCTTAAACTTTCACACACCTCTCAAAGGTAATGCCCTCAAAAGGGACTTTTACAAGTATTTGAATTTTGGTTCTCTCAAGATTAGCTCTAGGCTATATATGATTGGAGAACACTCAAATTCACAAGATGTTGCTCAAATGGGTTTGGATTCAAATGTGTAGCAAACACTCTTATAATCTCACACAAAGCTCACACTAGATCAAGAATAGGTTTAGGTGAAGCTTTGTTGAAGAACTCTCAAGAACACACCAAGAGTACCCAAGGGTAGAAAGATTTTGGGGTGGTTCAAGGAGTTTTTGGATCTCTCTTTCAAATAGGAAGATGATGGCTTGAATGTAATCAAAGTGGTAGCAAGAGATCGCAAGGAAGAAGCTTGAATCAAGAAGATGAAGTTGAGAGCAAGTAAGCTTGAACACTTAGTAGAAATTTGCAAATGCTTCTTCCCCACACCTAGACGTTGCTGCCCCCTATTGTTCATTCCAAACAAAACACAATCTTAGCCATTGGATCAACACCACTTCAAATCTTGGCCTTTCATTTTCTATAAAATCTGGACCCTTCTTTAATTCAAATGAAATTGATCTCAGCCATTGAAGATCAAGCCGTTGGCATCATTTTGTCAAGAGTTGTCCTTTTGAGTTGCACCTTGTTTGGATCAATCAAATGAGTCTTCTTCATGAAGCAACTCTCTCTCAAGGAATGCCAAACAAGTCCATCTTAAATTCTGGAAAATATTATAACTTTATGTCATCTTGTCTCTCCCTTGTCTCTTCCTTGTCTCCATAGTGCAAGTGTTAGGCACACTACCAACCAAGTATTTCAAACTTGTATTCCCTCTACTTTGTTGACTCCAAATCAAATAATAAAGCTTCTAGAAGTTCTTGAGTTAATTCTCCAGCAATAATAACACAAGGCACACGGCTGGAACCATTTCTTGCACACAAAATGTCAACCTTGAACCAAGTAGGGTTGACCATGTCCAAACTTGTCTACATGAGCTTCAAATCATGATGCACAAATTTTCTCAATAGAATCAGCTTCATGATACTTCAAATAGGCTGATGATGATCAGTTGATTAAGCCTACAAAAAGAATAGATGACAAAACATCCCATTTTTGCTTGTAAGCTCAAAGAGCTTCAATGCTAGCACTTAGGTTAATCAACATGTTATAAGCTTAATAAAATTCAAGTAAGCACATGATAAATCATTTCATATATAATTGAATGTGCATACAAAATTTCACTTATAACTGAGGTCATTTGGTCATTCAATTTGATCATGCAAATCTCAACTAGCCCAGTTTAATGACTACACAGGTGAATTTATTTCAACAGATAAATTGAACCTGATAAGCATAAAATTGACCTGACACTATTTGACAATGAAAAATTCCGTGTCTTAAATAATTTTCAGAACAAGAATCAAGTCAATCAGAGCTAATATGAATAAGTTATGACTGTTCAATCAACGTGTGCGCAGTGTGATGTTGTGACAGATTTTAGCATCGAAAAATAAGTCAGTCCAGATTCGTCCAATTTATATCATACATGATCAAACATGATTCCAAAGATATATAATGAAGCTTAAATCAGTAGATATAATTCATTTCATGATTTATCCAAATTCATCCAAAGTTAAGCACAATCAAATAGTCCAATATGTATTTTTGCATCAAAACACAAATGTAGGACCTATGGTCCAACACTAATGACTAAGAAGGAGTTGCAAAGATTCATCGGTGAAGTAAACTATTTAACGAGGTTTATCTCTAATATGATAGAAAAACTAAGGAGTTTTCATACTCTTTGAAGTTGAGGTTTGAAGATAATTTCTCATGGAGGGAACAATATCAATAGGCTTTTGATAGGATCAAGAGCTATCCAAGTAATCCACCAATTTTAGTTCCTTCGACCCAAGAAGTTCTCTTGAAACTGTATTTATCAGCATTCCATAATTCATTAGGCTATTTGCTGGCTTAAGATAATCAAACTGATTAGAAGCATGTCATATACTATTTAAGTATAGCCTTATAAGATCCAGAGGTCATGAATTTTTCTTGTAGAAAAGATGTGCTTAGCTTTATATTTTACATGTACAAAGCTGAGAGATTATCTAATAATGTCTAAAGTGTATGTTTATCTAAGATTGATATATTCACATATATGTTATCAAATCCAATATTGACAAGGAGGATATGAAAATGGTCACGTTCTTTAACTGAATTTACATTGGTATGGCGACTATAGAAAGTTGTTAAAGATTAGGCTTTAACTGACTTCTTCGCAGATCACCAGATAGTATAACATCTCAATGTAGAGACCCAGTCTATATGTTTCATGTAAGAAGTTTTATGGGTCCTAAAATTTGGTGGATCAAGTACATATAAGGCCGATGAGAATGGAATTATCATTCATGCTCGATCAAGTATCAAGTTTACACTTTTCTCTAATTTAGACTATGATTGCACCAATAATCTGGTAAAGTTCGATGCTTTGCTAATCAGTTTGCAGATTTTGAGAGAAATTGGTGCTAGAGAAGTCAAAATATGGAGATTCTCAATTAGTGTTGAAACAACAAGCAGGTAAGTATATATATGCAAGTTTTTCATTGGCTCTATATCACACTATCGTTGTTTAGCTCTTATTAGACTTTGAAGATGTTACATTGAATTATCTACCCATAATTGAGAATCGGGAAGCCAACGAACTAGTTCAAATTACATCAAGCATTAGAATGATTGCACTGGTTGCTTAGAAGAAATTGATATTTATGGCCTCGTATTTCAAAAGATTTCATTAAATATTCAAAAAGTTACAAGCAATGTCAAAGGAATAGAAGCATTTAGAGCATTTATATGGTAGAAATCCATCTTATAGGAAAGTATGGCCTTTTTTGGATGGGCTATTGAAGACATTGGCATGATTTATCCTGCATCTTGGAAAGTTCATCATTTCATTTTAGTTGCAACTGATTATTTCTCAAAATAGGTGGAAGCGTGCCTATGAAAAAGTGGAGCAGTCTGATATGATAGATTTTGTCAAAGAACACGTCATATACCATTTTAGAATTCCAAAATCTCAGAGCAAGGCAGTATGTTTACTGGTGATGAGTTCAAAACGTTCGCTGAGGGATATGTGATTAAGTTGATCAATTCTACCCTATACTATCCTTAGACAAATGGTCAGGTGGAAGCAAGTAACAAAATCCTCATAAGTATCCTTGAAAAGATGGTTGTAGATAAACCCAAGATATGGCATAAGTTTCTATTAGAAACTATTAAAGCAAATAGGACAAGTAAATGGTCAGGCATCGACACAAGCCCTTTTGCACTTACCTACGGACATGATGTTGTGCTACTCATGGAAATTGTTATTCCATCATTTAGAGTGATCAAACAAAGCGATTCGATTGCTAAAGAGTACTTAACGATCTTGATAATAAAGTTACAAAAATTAGATGAAGACCTCATGCAATTCAATAGCTTGTTGTTCATGAAGATAGTAAGAACTTATAATAAAAGGGTCAAGAAGAAAACTTTTCATGAAGTTCAATTAGTTGGAAAGGTAATTCTACCACTTGGGGTTAAGGATAGAGAGTATGGAAAATGGTCCTAAAATTGGGAGAGTCTGTAATACCCTGACCCGAAAATGCGAAAAGAAATAATAATACTAATAAAAAAATAATTAAATTGAAAGTTTGGGTTTGAAAATACCAAGTATTTGATTAAAAATTGACTAAATAGATGTTTGAATTGAATAAGTTTTATTATAAATAAAATAATTTAAATATATATATATATATACTAAAATCTAAAGGATATATATATATAATTAGGACCACTTTCGGTGGCCCATGTATGGCCACCAAAAGTGGCCATTTGGTTGTAAAGTGGCCACTTGGCCATTGTGATTAAGTTGATCAATTCTACCCTATATTATCCTTAGACAAATGGTCAGGTGGAAGCAAGTAACAAAATCCTCATAAGTATCCTTGAAAAGATGGTCTTAGATAAACCCAAGATATGGCATAAATTTCTATTAGAAACTATTAAAGCAAATAGGACAAGTAAATGGTCAGGCATCGACACAAGCCCCTTTGCACTTACCTACAGACATGATGTTGTGCTACTCATGGAAATTGTTATTCCATCATTTAGAGTGATCAAACAAAGAGATTCGATTGCTAAAGAGTACTTAACGATCTTGATAATAAAGTTACAAAAATTAGATGAAGACCTCATGCAATTCAATAGCTTGTTGTTCATGAAGATAGTAAGAACTTATAATAAAAGGGTCAAGAAGAAAACTTTTCATGAAGTTCAATTAGAAATAATGGTGTTGGCCAGAAGAAAGAGAGAATGAGAAATGTGATTTTGGGAAGATAAAGCTTGGGTTTAGGAGGATTTATGGTGGTCAACAACTTCTAAGCAAGAGTCCACAAGAAATTTTGGAATTGAGGTGAGTTTTTGCTTGATTTGAGAAATTAAGTTCTGGAGAAAAATTTTATGGAATTTTGAAGAAATGAAATTTATGATTAAATAGGCTTGATTAGGACTTGATTATACTTATGTGTGTGGGTTTTATTATTGATTTGCGAATTTCAAGGTTGGAGGCAAAGATTCAAGGCTTGGAATTTTGAGGATAGAGAGGTAAGGGTTTGGTTGATGTTTTAAATTATTTGTATTGTTAAGTGCTAAAATTAAGTTCGGTATGTTTAGTAAAGTTTAATTATGATGAAAATTACTAGATTCTTGGGTAGATTGGAGTTGTGAACTCGTTTGAGTGTAGTTAAGGATTGAAAATCCTTGTATTGGAAAAAAGGTAAGATTTCTTTAATTTTTCTTTGAGTAATTAATTATTGGTACATTGAATTAAGGTTATGAGAATTATGAAATAAGTGTGGGCTTTGCGAAATTGATAGGTGGAGAAAAGGCCGAAACCATAAGGTTGAGTTATTGATTTTTCTACTTTTGCTTGGATTAGAGATAGGGGATTCTAGCCCAATCTTTCGATTCTTTCTTATTATCTAAAAATGCGTTATTTAATTTTCGTTGTTATTCATATTTGTGTTTTTCCCTATTTGCTCCCTAGGGAAAAATGAACCTACGATTATTCTCGAATTTTCCTAAAATGTTAGTTTGCATTCCCGGTTGATTGCTTGGTCTTATATCAAGCATGTATGGTTCTTATTCATGCATCATGGCTATTGAAATATATAACTAGGATTCGTTTATTGCTATATTAAATTCATTGCATGACATTGTTGCATTAGAGCCACATGGAAGTGCGACTATGGATTCGTGACTTTTGTAGGTTGTGTGAACGTCATATGGGAGGAGGGTTGTGGAACCTCGGCTTGGTTGCAAGTGAATGACTTCCATATGAGGCAACATACTGAGATTCTGAGGAATCGGTTAAAGGAACCCAAGTCAGTATGACAAGGCTGGTGTCTTGTAAGTGGTATGTTTTCTTATTTAGTCGTGTGGTGGCAGTGTTCACCGATAACAATGTGTGGGGATGTATGATGAGGTGTCGTCCCATTGGGACTTACGGTAGGAAACGAGACCACAGTTTGATGAGTGTTTGTTATGGTGGTTCATAGTCTTTGACATGTTGCTGCATTGAGTTACCTTTTAATTCAGCTATTACATTAGGTTATCCTTTTTACCCCTACTGAGCCATTGCTGATCCTTTACTTTCTTTATTTCCACACAGGCGATACTGGTACGGATACCGACACTATGGATCTGTAGGAGGTGGGATGACATGGTGCCACCTGGAGACACTAGGATGGGGTTAGGTTAAAGAATTAACTTTCTTTAATTTGTTTGGTAATATATCTACGGATTAATGACTATGTTTGTTGTTATCTTTGTGAACACCATGACGGTGTGTGGATGGTACGGATAGGAGGGTGCCTTGTGATAGGACTCTTGTACCTGGATGTGAACTTTACGGTTTACATTGCATGTTGATACATGTATGATGGTTATATTTTATTATGTATTGCAGATGCATGCTGTAGATGGCCTAAGGCCCTGCCTAGGATTGTGGTTGTTTGTGATGTGACGGCCGGTGGCCTTATATAATTGTTGAGTATGTGTTGCGTATTTTAGGTGGACATTCTCCGATATACGGGGAGATGCTGCCGAAATTTCGGTAGAAATTATGGATTCCGTTTGACGAAATTAAGATTAAATCTTTTGTGATATTATGGAGGTTTAATATCTTATAAATATTGAATTAGGTTTAAACAGTAGTGCCTCCATGGTCGGGGCGTTACAGGATGTGTTCAAGGCATATAAGGTCTTAAGGGGCAATGCTTATTGGCTACCAGATTTGGACAGTCAAACTCATAAATGTTTCATCAACAGACAGTATCTCAAGGCGTATTATCCTCATATCTAGGAATGTCGTTCCCAGGTAGGTTGCAATGTATAAGTTTGTTTTGATCTTAAAGATTAACCTTGGCTGTCTATAGCCACAATCTTTAAAACAAATTTTAATAAAGATTGCCAAATTTACTAGCTTAACCGTTAAAAAACTTTAGTAGTTATGAGAAAAATCCAAGATAGCAGTAACAAAGTTAATACACTCTTCCCAATGATAGCACTTGGAAAAGTCATAAACCTAAGAGTTTCAAGGCAACCTATTGATTGTTAAAGGTAGAGATCTGGAGCTGGAACTATTGCTTCTTGTGACTCCAATTCTGGGCAGACAGATACCTTACCTTCAGTTTCCTAGGAACTAAATTATCCATCGACCATTTAGGTGGTAAAGGTATCCGCTACATTCTTGGCATCGATGGATTCAGTCTTAAGCCTAGTAATCCAAGCCTACAGTTTCATACTCGCATCTTGTTTCTCAAGCACCCTCTGTCTTAGCTTGGAGTCTCTAGACCACTTGTTATCAATTTTTAGCTTTAACTCCTGAGCCTTAGCAAGAGAGAATTCTTGAGTCCGCTGCTCCAAATGTGTACGCTCAATGAAAAGTTGGTGGGAAGAGTGCAGCGAGGGTAGCTCACGCTCAACTCTGGTCAGTGGTTCTTTAGAAGCTGGACCCAATGTATGGTGACATTATATATTGCAGATGGCAAAAAATGTCTTGTTGATAAGATGAGCAAAAAAGTGAGATAAGCTACAAGATAGATGCTCATTGAGGACTTTTTTGGTAGTTTCTAGTCATCAGCAGTTGGCGACTTGGTTGGAATGGTAGTAGTGGAAGGGAGCGGATAGAAAAGACATGTCCAAATCTTTCAATGGATCGTCAAATTCTTCCAAGTTGATAATAACCAAGAATCTTAAGGGTCTGCTACCATTGGTCACCGAATAGTCAAGGTAACCTGTTAGATATCATAGCCTATAAAATTGTGAAGGTCGAAGTTTGAAGATTTACCAGAGGACTAAGAATGCTAGAGATAACTGACTTGACCTATACTTAAGATAGGTATTTCATGCTCAGCATAAGGTTTCTTTTGGGAGCATAAAAAAGGCTAGAGAATATGGGAACAAAATTCTTACCAATAGCTCTTAATATAGTAGATCTCTTCATTGGACCAATGTGTTCCATGGCCATGGCTTGCTTGTCACTAGGGTTGCTTTAGGTTTTTTTTTTAGCAAGTGAGCTCTATTTATCAATAGAGGAATAAATGAGAGATTACCAGTAATGGTAGCAGTGGCTGTAGAAATGGTAATTTATATGTTAGGCAGTGCAGCTGAAATTCTAAGTTCAGGGGTCAGCGTTGGAAAACGTTTTGGATGCAATCCAAACCACTAGGCATGAAAAGCAGTCGTAGTGTTCATATTGTTTGTAGGAGGCACTATAAAGCTGAAAGTTTCTAACCTTCTTTTATTACTGGCAGGCTATTCTTTTACTATTTCTCTTGATGACAAAACAAAGTGTAGAGCATCACAATCATTGAAGCTGTGACTAAATAGTACAGACATTCCTTGAGTAAAGTCTAACTGCCTAGACTAATGCTGAAGTGTGTACATTTCAAATCCATAGGTGGGATTTCTAAGATGAGAAGGAGTTCCACCAACATGAAGATAACATTCTAGTATGAAATTGGACTAGGTATCTTTGACAGGCCAGGTGTTCATATAAGATTTGGGGGGAATCACACACTAAATAATCAGGACCAAGGGTTTCATTGAATAAGAAGAATGAGGCATGAGGCTAATCAGATGGGAGATTATATAAAGTAATGAAGAATGTCCTAAAAAGAGTAATGGCTAGTGCAGGTTCTAACATAATCATCATAAGAGGAATAACTAGATAGAGGAATCCAATTAGGAGCTCTAAATTTGGGAAAATAGTTAAAATCCCATAATGGAAGCAACCATAAGGACCGACTAACTTTTATAAAAGCTGGTCTTGAATAAGTAAATTGGGCCATGGTTAGGTAAAATCTAGCTAGCATCATAGATCCTTAGGGCAATTATTGTTCGCATACAAGTGTTTGAGCAACCAGTAAATATTTTTTAATAGGTTGATTAGCATGAACACACAAAGCATACCTTGAAACGAGACACTAGAGAAACATGACGTGCTTTGTGAGAGTTGGTACGATCTCGGTGCAAAGTCTTCGGGCTTTCTCATATGAGTTGCAATTAAACATGGCATCTGAGATTTGATGTTGGAGCAAGATCTATGGGGGATTTATAAGGCTGGGTGTGTCAGCACTGATCATAGGGGATTCGATTAGTGTAGCTATATCTCCCAAGGTTATAGACATCATTCTACAAAGGAAGAGAAAAGAGTTGCAGGATCTTGACCAAAAGCACATATAGGCATTCAACAAGTTTTCATCAAAGAGCATTTTAGATATCAGACCTATTAGGCGGTCTATACCCAAGGTGATCCACATATTAGGGAAAAAAGGAGAAAGGCGGTCAATCCTTTCCACCCAACTCTCAGAAGGTTTAGGCTAAGATAGGTGCTTAATGATGAGTCGAATAGCATAATGTTTGAAAGGTTGCTCTGAAATGTTATTGTAGTGAAGGGTGGATTGAGCTCTAGTATTCCCAATAGCCATTGGTAACCTAGGGTTTCTTTTGGGTTAAATTGCTTTTAATTCAAGTTGGAGAGGCGTGCATATTTGACTTGACATTGAATATGTTCCTTTTGAAATTCAAACAATTAAGATAGTCGAAGAGTGCTCAGCTACCTTAACGTGGGGCAATGTTTACACTCTATTCATGGTTGCAAAAAATCCAAACTGTTGGAGTTGACTGCATTGATATCGCCTGAGTGAGCTAGGCTGAAATCAAGTCCTATCAATGGGTTCAGGTTGGTCAAAGTACTAGATTCTTTGTAGGGATGGCAAAAATCTCCAAGGGTTCAGATACCCATGGGGATTTGACTCAAATTTTTGAGTAGGGGACCCTAAAATTTGGGGTTAGGTTCAGGTGGCACCCGAACCCCACTTTCCAGGGACGAGTAGCCGAAACCCCACTATCTGCGGATGAGAATGCCATACCCAACCCAAATTATATATGCAATATTTTATATAAATGTATTTACATATTTAACATATATATATTTATATAAATAAATATATATCATAATATATTTTTTATGAGTGGTCTTATAAACATGTCTACGTACAAGAATTTAGTTTTTCAACATTCAAAACTATTTACTATAGTGCATGTGATTATGCATGGTGGTAGATACTTATGGTAGCTTTTAGTCATTAATGGTGTTGTTATATGCTTGTTTATGGTACAAGTTTGGGGTTTCTAAACCCCAAAAATTGGGGATGGGGTTCGGGGGCGAGGATGCAAAGGTTATACTAGGCCTTGACGCGCCCCCTTGCCATAATTCTAAGTTGTGGATTTTCTTCATGTTTGGCTGCTAGTAGAGGCAATTTTTTTTCTGGAAGCATGACTGTAGCAAGTATTTTGATTGAAGTGGGTATATTCTAGAGTAGTAATTGTGTTTTTAGGTAGAATTACCTGTAGGTATAAATAGTAGAAAAAATAATGTAATAGGACTCTCTTTTTTCACACAAAGAAAAATAACTCCAAGAAGTATAAACAAATTCTCTTGTTCTTAAGATTTCTTATACGTTTTAGTCATTACTTGTTTGGTGAAGCGCATTCTAGTGAATCCAAAGTTCCTAGAGATATTTGAGGTGTCTTATACCTCACACAATTGTTTGATTTGCAATTAGATCAGTTACAATACATCCACTACACTTTGAATCATTTTTCTCTTTGAATCATAATCTGTCAGAAAAGGATATTAATAGACATGGCGTCCTCTTTGTGACCACCTCTAGCACGACCTCCCCTATCTTGACCACCTACATCACGACCTCTTCTACCACGAATTGGCCTTAATTGGCCTTTGGGCATTTCCCTCAAAGGGCAAATCTTCAGCAGAAAATGGATGACCACGATGGACAACAATTAGCCATTTGTGGGCCATAACTTGGTGAGCATGTCACGTAACTCATCCATATGTTGACGTTGATCTTCTATCGCAGTTCAAATAGCTTCAATCTCTTTGGCACCATCTCGTCCTTCAATATTTTCCATCGATTTGAGATCAAATCCTCACCTCTGATACCAAATGATGCAGTCAGAATAACAAGCAAGTCGATTGAACCAATGTTCGAATCAAACTAGATCGGAATCTACCAAAATGGTAGCAAAAGCTCTCAATGTATATTGATAATAATTTTTCCAAACCTATGGACAAAACAAACCCTAATTAGGGTAAAATCCAACATAAAAGACTAAAATGCCCTAGGCATTTTAAATAGAAAATTACAAAAAATTCAGTTTAGTCGTTGGATTACTTAAAATGCCAATTTGAGACCCTAAAGGATCTGAGATAGCCAAAATGCATAGAACATAAGCAGCAAAGCTCCTGAATTCACTCCGCCTTGCCAATCCTTTTTCGACAAGGTATGGCTCACTAAAAAAAAAGGTTATACACAAATACTTAAGTATCAACTATATCTTTTTTAAATGACAACTATGTCCCTTTTACCATTTTATGTCCTACATCATTTTCTATGATGACACAACTATTTCCACGTTGTTTGTGCTGTTCCTTTGCCCAACTAACCTACGGATTTTTACGTGCCTAGCCTGGCCCAATTTTAGGTTTAGGGGAAGTCCAAAGGGCAATCCTGTAAAGTTGTTCTTGATCACTAAAAAAAACATTGAAGATATTAGCATACTGTAAATTCGTGCTTATGTAGCCCTTATATGAAAGCGGATATTCAATAGTAAAGTTTGGTACACCTCATATATTCCTACACTAAAGCATAAAAGAGAAGTCTCATAACTGGAGCTATTTATTTATACCAACCATTGATGGTGCTGACACCAACACTGTGCCAATTTTTTTTTAAGAATATCATATGCAAGGATTGTATTTGTTCTAACTTTCATCTTGGCCTTTATATCCACTCTTTTAAGTGTTTCAACATCTTTTTATCATTCAAATACTAGAAATTTGAGAAGTGCAAAACTCTCTTGAGGTTTTATAAATTTTATCTTGATCTGAGGCATAATAGGTATACATGCTACACAAGTGTTGTTCTTTGATTTATCTTTTATTGTGGTATTCTTCTCATGCTAATAATTCTTTAGAACTGGATCAATGTATTTTTATTGAACCACAGTGCCCACTACTTCTGTCAAGTATCTCACATTAGTTTGGAATGTCCAAATCGTGTGGTTTACACTGAAGTCCCAAGTCCCACCACACATAAGAGGCTTTTCCTTCAACATAAATGATATAGGGTACAAGTTTTAGTATGTCCATGCAAGTCACCCAACATTGATGTGTCATATATTGAGCGGATTGCAGAGGAGTCTATTAGCAAACGGTATACTAGTATACGCAGTGAAACATTATCTTTGAAGCGTGCTTTATCAAAATCACTCGGTTGATCTCCGATTGTACGGAGGTCCTAGTCCATCCATCAGAATAACAAAACCAAAAGCCAAGGAATGCCTTAGAAAGTTTTCTAAAAATAGTAATTTTTCTAAAAATAAGTTATTTTTCCTTAATTGATTGTCTAATCAATTATGGAAGTGGTAATGAATTGTTGTTCTTACATGTGTGTATCTTACACACAATTATATGAAAACATGAAGGGTTGTGTTGGTAACTACTTTCAATAAAGGTAGTGCTAGCAATTATTTTCAATAATTCATTATATTGATTAAATCATGGCCCCATTTTTAATTAATGAATATTGTGCTAGCAATGTCAATTAATCAATTGGATCCAATCCGGTTTACAATAAACCTGTATTTAATTAATAATTCAATTATTTTCATCTCATGTAAATTATCAACTCTTCACAGTTCTCTTTGAAATCACTAGGCTACCAAAAAGATTGGGGGGGGGGGTGAATTGTGTCTCCAAAAACTAAGTATAAACCTCAAATACAAAACCACAAACTAAAAACTCACAAATGAGCAAAACTATGTCTAGAATACAAATCTGTCAACCAACTAAGTAGATAATATTTGACCTAACAATTCAAGTCGGAATACAACCAAATTTGGTATAAAATATCACAACACCTCAATGAATACTATATCAAAAATTCATATCAAAATTCAAAGTCTAGTTATATGAACAGTTCACGGACAGATTGCTATTCCAAAAAATTAACTATCAAAAGTATACCTAAAATCCACTATCACAAATTGTTCAACCATAAGCAATATCCCAACAAGCAATGACAGCAAGTAACACTCTAATATCAATTTCTATGGCACACAAACAAGCAAGGAAATCAAGAATAGAGTGCACAAGGATATATAGTGGTTCGGTGCTCACACCTACATCCAATACCTAAGCCCTCAAGCTTAGGGTTTCCAAATCCACTAAAGGATATAAGTGGTTTTGCAAGTTCACCACAAACTTAGGGTTTCCAAGCACACCCCAAACTTGTACACCACCAAAGTTTGAAGCTAACCTTAAACTTTCACACACCTCTCAAAGGTAATGCCCTTAAAAGGGACTTTTTACAAGTGATTTTATTTTTAGTTCTCTCAAGATTAGCTCTAAGCTATTTAGATGAGGAACACCTAATCTCTCAATGTAAAGCTCACATGTAGGATATAAATTTGGCTAAAATTCGTGGCTTTCACTCTACCAAAGGTTCACACAAAGTCTCACAATGATGGAAATAAGTTTTGGAGAAGCTTTGTGAAAAGTAGCTCAGAAACACTCAAAGAAATACCTTAATGATTTTGACTTAAGAGTGTGTCTTAGCTACCATATATAGAATAAAATTGTTGATTTGAACAAGAAAAGTTAAGTAGCTTAGTTGGTTAGAACACTTAGCTACAAATGAGAGCTTATGAGTTCCCCCAAAAAGCGAAATTTTCAAAATTTTTAAAATGTGTTGAACTGGTTTGAACCTGGCCAGTTCTGACCGGTTCAACCGAAAAATCGGCCAGTTCAATGAAAAAAACCAAATATCAGGAACTTTTAGTTCTTGACACATGATCGGACAGGACAAGTGATCGATAACCGGTCTGGTTTTGACAACGTTGGTTTCGTCCTTCGGTTTCCATGATCATGAACATATCTCTTGAGATCCATATAAAACCAATATAAAACAACACTTGTTCTAAGTCTTTGATTCAAAAACCATATTTTTTTTAATACATCGGGTTTATGACGTTATTGGTCTCAGATGAATTTTTTTGATTTTGATTAATTTCTAAAAACCAGCATAATTTAGATTTCATAAATCATATCAAGTATCATATAACTAAATCAATAACAAAACAATTTTGCTCAAAAATTGGGATTTCTCAAAATCAAAATTTTTAGAGTAATCGAGCCAATACATGCTCTGATACTACTGTTAGCAAACGGTATACTAGTATACGCAATGAAACATTTCCTTAAGAGCATGCTTGATCAAAATCACTTGGTTGATCTTCGATTGTATGAAGGTCCTAGTCCGTCCAATAGAATGACAAAACCAAAAGTCAAGGAAACCCTTCAAAATTTTTGTAAAAATAGAAAATTTGTTAATTCTAATCAACTATGGAAGAGATATTGAATTTTTGTTCTTATATATGTTTACCTTAGACACAATTATATAAAAACATGAAAGGCAGTGTCGGCAACTACTTTCAATAAACGTAGTGCCAACAACTACTTTCAATAATTCATTATATTAATAAAATCATGGCTCCACTTTTAATTAATGACTAATGTGCTAGAAATATCAATTAATCAATTGGACCCAATCCGATTTACATAAACCTGTATTTAATTAATAATTTGATTATTTTCATCTCATGTAAATTATCAAATCCTCACAGTTCTCTTCATAACTTTAGATGAACAATTTATGTAATTCTTTATGTGTAAATTTCTTGGTTCATTATCGATTCGCAATAAGAATAATATCAAACTCTTTAATATTAATTAAAAGAACTTTTAATCATTTCTTATAAATCACGAGTGACTTCTAGCAGTCTATCGTGACTTCTAGCAGTCTATCGTGACTATCCAATCATTGATAAATACTTTCATATGAATCTTTAATTATGATTACCATGTAATTGAATCATTCCACTGTGCAATATCTCAATTGAGCGAGGATTATGAATATTTATCAAATCCACTAACTCAATCATATGTCTAAATCCAATAATTTGTTGACAAATAATAATTAATGAAAACACCCTTTCATTAATCGCTTAACCTCGTCCAACGATTTCCTGTGTCTATTAATATCCATATTAGATAAGATATTCTCCTCGTTTATTTTGAGGTCATCGATCCCTTGTTGATGCACACAAGTCTCCTTATATAACTTATTGATTCCATCGAATGCCAATTTTTATTTCACAAATAAATATTTCCAACATTGACAAAGTTTGATCACTTATATACAAGACTACTATGTCATCTCAGGTCTAAGGATTATTTACGCAATCGTAAATAGATAAGAAATCATTTACAAGGAAATAAACTTTCATGTGATTCATTATTTAGGAAGTCATGTTCGAAGTATTTATTAAGCAATAAATCTTTCATATTGTTTGTTCTAATATCTCATATTAAATTGCATAAGACTCACAACCCTATCTTCATAGGAAACAAACAACATGCTGATCTTCCAAATTATTATTGTTTAATTAATAATTGTATGATCAAGAACTTGATTTAAGATATTTATACTAGAGATCACTTGTCACTCACATTCTCAACTCTCAAGAATGAGGTCTCTAACAAATATCTATGGATGTATTTAACACAACTATTTAAATAGAAATATGAAATATATAATCAACTGTCATTTATTATTTCAACTAATACATTCCTATTATAATATACATTCCAAATATAACCGTATAGATTGGCTATACATGAAATATTTGTAACAGACTCCAAGACATTTAAAGCAACCATTGATTGCTTGACACGTAAAATTTGGGCCTTATTGGGCACCCATAAACCAAGTTTTTTAGCTTAGGAAAACTGATTCTCTGGGTCTACTTATAATTAAGTGAATCCACTTAACAGTAACAAGGTTGAGTGAGACTTTGATTTGTACAGGTAAAATGAGTTAAAGTGTCAATTATCAATCAAACAAATTTTTTAACAAAACAAATTATTATTTATTTTGTAAGGAAAAAATTATATTATATTTTTGGTATTTAACTCAATGAATTGAATGATAACCTAGTTTGGAATAGTAATACTTTTCTGATCATGCGTTGAGTTTTGACCCAACTTGCCCTGTTGTAATTGAGAAACTTTTGTGCACGAGACTAACAACTTGAGTTTAGGCCATATTCAGGTGTTCAATGAATAAGCCTATATAATGTCATTTTTGTCTTACCAAAATGGGTCATTCTTAACATTTTGGTGTCATACTATTTTCATAATACATAATTGAGTGTAGAATGAGTTTGAATTTTGACCTCAAAACTCACTTCATTCCCCCTTAGTATGTCAGCCAAAGGCGTTGAAGATATATTTGGATTGAGAGAAGGAAAGAAAATGCAAGAGACTAGATAAAGAACTGATATTGGGATATGGAAGAGAGTAGAAATTGTACTTATTTGCACCATAATTATGCAAGCCTAGTGGGCTGGATTCGGCCTAGAAAGTTTGGGTGCATGATATGTTAAAGGGCTGAATCACGTCTCATGAGAAGATTAGGTGGTAGGTGGTAAAATAAGTGGGCCAGTTCAAGTTGCAATCAACATGAGCTAGACAAGAAATGAGCCATTAATTTATGTATTAGATGGGCTCAGATTTTATTTGTTATTAAGAGAAATATGACTTGGTCTTAAGGATTACCTAGAATTTAGGATATGGAGCGTATCTTAGCTTTTTTTGTGGGAACACTATTTCTGTTGAACTGATTCACCATGAAGCATGCAAGGTCATTTCCTCAGGATTATGGCAATGGGGGAGCATAGTGGAGCCATCATCACGGCAGTTGGTGAGAATGGAGCATGTTTTAGGAGATATCGGACGATTGCAGTCATGACAGACGTGGCAGTTAAGGGAATAGGCTGCTCAGAGTAGGCCATCAAGTCCAATACCATCCAAGCAGATTGACATGTTGGACACTAGACTAAAGAAATTTCAAACTGAGTTTGTGCTCACACTGCAAACTACGATCCATAATGCAATACATATTGTCATTCATTCCCTGTCAAAAGCAAAAGATGAGTAAGTTCCAAAGGCGGACAAAGGGGAAACCAAAGCCTGTGAACTCGGGAGGGCATGATTTTGGAGCGTAAGGTTTTGTGGAGGGACAAAATGAAACTAAACAAGTCTGGTATACCCTACCTCACAAAAGGCAAGAGAGTATTTCTATCACGACTGGCACTGGATGTTCACTTACCCCAAAAGTCCAATCACAGGTCTTTGCTCACACAAATCAGACTAACTCTCCGGAAGCTTATCACCATACTAGGGTCTTAATGCCAACCTCCAAGGGAGGCACATCACAATTTCTTCAATTTACTAACTATGAGAATCCTGTTGGACATATTCCACCTATAGATATGGATGTTGTGAGGAATGTTGTTCAAAAACTCTATGGACCTGAACTTAGACATGTAGGACAACCTGAATATCACAAGCCATATATGGAGTTCATTGATCGAGAGAATCCTTATCCTTGAGGATTCACAGTCCCAGAATTTTGCCTGTTTTTCAGAGAGAAGATGCAATCTACTTTTGAGCATGTTGCACGTTTTATCATCCAATGTAGTGAGTTGACAAATTATGGTTCTCAACATTACCATGGAATTTTGTGGGCTCTTCGAGAGAAATAGAGAGAATCTTCCACACATAGTTCTTTAGATATGAGCTAGGAATTTGTATTGCTAAACCATCTAGGCTATCACAAAGGTATTGAGAAAGTTCGGACACATTCCTGACCAGGTTCAAGAAGATGCAAAACTGGTGCAAAATATTCCTTCCTGAAACTAAGTTCGTGAAGATGGCTCAGCAATGTCTTGACATTGAGCTTCACAAAAACGTTTCACGCAATGGAGTTCTAAGATTTTTATGAATTGGCAACGAAGGTGGTGGAATATGAAGATCTACTCAAAGAAGAGTCTCGAAGGAGAAAAACCTCGATAAAGACTTATTATCAAGTAGTGCATCACGACATGGAGATTGCAAAGATAGTAAAAAATGTAGGACGAGTTATGTGTCTATCTCTGGGGAAACCTAAAGATGGGACCTAGAAGTTACCCAATAATGGATCAGGCTGCACTTTTGATATTACCAAAACTGAAGAAATCTTTGATTTCTTACTTTCTGAAATGTTATGGTCATTTTCCTTTGGTAAAAAATGTCATCCAAAAAGGAGTTGAAAAATAAAGAATACTGTAAGTATCATGACCTATGGACTCATTGAATTGTGGACTGTTGGGGTTGGCGTAATATGATTAAGGAGAATATCAAGAAGGGAACCATCAGATTTTCTAATGAGGAAACCATGCTAATAGAAGAGGACTCATTCCCTCCAGTGGCTACAATCAATGCAGTCAAGGCTGATCTGAGATGTTTATTGATTAAAAGACGCTGTGAATAGGAGATCCACCAATAAAAAATGTGAGAGTGTGAATAGAGGCTAAAAACCCTGAAAATACATATGGTCTACAAAGACAGAATCACCAACCAAGAGGTATAAGTAGGTCTTAAAAGCCATGGTATATTGTACCTCATATAGTCCACTTTGATATGAAATGGCATCGAATGTAGGCTCGAAAGTTTGCTATACTATTGACACAGACTCAGAAACGTAGGTTGCAAAGATAGAATCTGGCGGCCAAGTACAGGGAGAAAACCAGAAGGGAGGATTAGGTCATAAAATTGTTCTGTCCAGAACCATATTACCTCAAGCCGAGAACAGTCTAACATACAGAATGAGAGAATGATAAAGGGCCACCAAGATATTTAGCCAGGGAAAACTATCAAGCTCCTCCACTTGAATCAATCTAAATGATCCAGTAAGACAGAATCAATGTAGAAATAGTCAGACTAAATAAGTACCCAGTAAGACATGCAACTGAAGATGCTGAATTAATTGGCAGTTCATATTCTGATGTTAGTGCTACTGTTGGTTATTTTATGGTAGGAGCTATCCCTATTACATATCATTGTAATGTCATTATGCTGCCACCCTATACCAAGCATCAAAATGCAATAAGTCGGCCAAGATAGAAACAGAAGGCAAAGAAGAGTCTCAAAGACCAGTCACCATCCATATTGTTGATGAGGACATGACAAATAAGGTAATATTCGAGAAACCATCCTATATCATAACTCAACACATTTGTCAACTATACATTTAAGTTCAAATGAATCGTCGCCCTATCAACAAAGTGCTAGTAGATAATGGATCAATAGTGAATGCAATACTGGTCTCGATGTTGAACATTCTTCGTAAGACATAGACGGCCTGATCCCAACGGAAATTACCATGGCATGATTTACTAGAGAAGTCACCAAGCCGGTAGGAGTACTACCAGTCCAAATGATAGTAGGCAGTAAGACTTCCCTAACTACTTTCTTTGTCATTAATTCTAATGCTAGATAGCATGTTTTACTAGGAAGGGATTGGATACATACCAACTGGTGTGTATTGTCTTCTCTACACCAACTATTGTTGTTTTTGAGGGACAATGATATGAAGATGATATGAGTGGACCAGAGTCCATTTGAGGCCTATTGAAACAATGTGGAAGCTTGATATTATAATGATGACATGGGACCAATCAAATTCTTTGGTCACACCAACGAAGATAATCCAAAATATTTATCTGTATCCAAGGAAGAATTTAATTTCATCCTGAAGAAAGCAAACGAGATTATCCGACCTAAGGTCGTTGTTCCATACAGGCCAACCTCTATTCCAATCATCGAAGAAATCTCATGATGCCATTTTCCCCAGCGGAGAAGGAAGTAGTGTTGGCCGTAGTAAAGAAAGCTCAAATGTAGACTGCACTGGACACGCTGTCAATAGATCAAGAATGGGAACATAATGGAGTAGAGGTGATCTTTGAAGATGAGGAACATGAAGGCGAAGGCGAATAGATTTAGACTGAAGACATAAAGAAAGCATCACCAAAGTTGGACGATCTGAAAGCAAAAGTCAAAGATCCACTGGAAGAGGTCAATTTGGGAACAGAGGAGGACCTAGTTACATTAGCAGGCTCTTATACTACAATACTAAGGTACAATTACTTAAACTATTAAAGGAGTATCGTGATTGTTTTGCCGAGAATTTTGATGAGATGTCAGAGTTAAGCCAAAAGTTAGTACAACACTGATTTCCGATCAAATCTGACTACAAAGGGATTGAACAAGCTCTAAGGAGGATGTCAACAGAAGTATAGTTAAAAGTCAAAGAGGAGATCCAGAAGCTACTCAAAACTTGCTTCATACAACTAGTACGCTATTCAAATTAATTCTCCAGCATTGTACTAGTGGTCAAGAAAAATGGTAAGATCCGAGTTTGTGTTGATTTCAGGGATCTGAATGCAGCCACCCCAAAGGATATTAATGTCATGCCAGTAGTTGATATACTAATCGACAATGCATCACAAAATATGATATTGTCTATGATGGACGCCTATGCTAGCTACAACCAGATATTTCTAGAAGAATAAGATACTTCCAAAACTACATTTAGATGCCTTACAAGTATAGGATTTCTTGAATGGGTTAAAATGTCATTTAGCGTCAAGAATGCAGGAGCCACCTACCAAAGAGCAATGTATGCTATATTCCACAACATGATCGGGCACTTTCTGGAGGTGTCCATAGATGATATTTTTGTCAAGTCCAAGAAGGTTACTGATCACATTGCACATTTGCAAAAGAGTTTTGACAGAATGAGACTACAACAGTTGAAACTAAATCTACCAAAGTGTGCATTTGGGGTGAAGGTAGGAAACTTTCTAGGATTTTTGATCTGTCAGAAAGGCATAGAGGTGGATAAGAACAAAGCTAGAGCAATCATGAATGTAGTCACTCCAAAAAATAAGAAAGAGCTACAACATTTTCTAGGTTAGGTAAATTATTTGAGACGATTCATATATAACTCATAAGGGAAAACAAATGAGTTCTTAGACTTACTGAAACTTAAGAACAACAAGAATGAAGCAAAATTCAGATGGGAACCCATCCATCAAAGCGAGGGGGATGCCACTAGAAGTGCTGATTATGGAGCAAGCTGAAAACTATGAGCTAATCGAAGGCGAATGCTATAGGAAAGGGTATGATGGTCTACTTTTACGTTGTCCCCTTTTTGTACACAATATGGAAATATTGAGGTAGGTTCATAAAGGACTATAGCCCATCAAGTAGAAATCAAGATTCATTGATTGGAAGACATGGATATTTTTGGCCTACGATCTTGAAGGATTGCATCAAATATGCAAAGGGATGTAAACGGTGTAAATTCGGAGGTATCAGAGAATCCATGTTATAGAATTCACTTGATTGTCAAGTCATAGCCGTTCTGGAGTTGGTCTATTGACATAATCGATAAGAACCACCCAGCCACCTTTAAAAACCATAGTTTCCTAGTGCTTGCAACAGATTACTTCACCAAATGAGAGGAGACTATTCCAAAAAAGAAGGTGGAACAAGGCGACATGGTGGAGTTTGTGAAAGAGCATTTGATTTATCATTTTGGAATCCTATAATCAATCGCAACTGACCAAGGCACAATGTTCACTAGAGATGAGTTCACAACATTTGATGAAAATTTTGGGATTAAGTTAATTAATTCAACTCCTTATTATCGAAGAAGGTTGCTGATAACATTGCACATTTGCAAAAGCATTTTGACAGAATAAGACTACAACAGTTGAAACTAAATCCACTCAAGTGTGCATTCGGGGTGAACGTAGGAAACTTTTTAGCATTTATGACCATCAGAAGGACATGGAGATGCATAAGAAAAAAGCTAGAGCAATCATGGATGTAGTCACTCCCAAAAATAAGAAAGAGCTGCAACGCTTTCTAGGTTAGGTAAATTATTTGAGGTGATTCATATCTAACCTAGCAGAGAGAACAAAGGAGTTCTCAAACCCACTTAAACTCAAGAACGAAGCAGAATTCAGATGGAAACAAAGAAATGAGGAGTCCTTTCAGAAGACCAGGAGATATTTATCTAACCTAGCTATGCTAGCACCTCTGGTTCATGGAAGGTCATTGAAGCTCTACCTCTTAGCATCTCATGACTCCTTAGGTTTCTTACTGGCATATAAGACAATGACCAAGGACATGACTAGGTTGGTTATTACTTAAGCTAGGTATTTACTAAGATCGAGGTTAGCTACTTTGGAAAAGAAAAAATGTTTTTAGATTTATACATTACCTATACAAAACTTAGACACTATCTTATTAGAGCAAAGGTACATGTTATCCTACCTATGCTAGTACCTCTGGTTCATGGAAGGTCATTGAAGCTCTACCTCTCAGCATCTTATGACTCCTTAGGTTTCTTGCTGGCACAAGAGAATGACCAAGGACATGAGTAGGCTATTTATTACTTAAGCCGGTTATTGGCTAAGACCGAGGTTAGACACTTTGCAAAAGAAAAAATGTGTTAGCTTTATACATTACTTGTACGAAACTCAGACACTATCTCATTAGAGCAAGGGTACATGTTATTTTAAAATTTCATTTATTGAAATACATATTATCCGAGCCCATTGTGACTGGCATAGTAGGGAAGTGGTCGCTGTCCTTTACAGAGTTTACTCTCATATGGAGCCCACAAAAAGCGGTTAAGGGATAAGCAATGACGGACTTTCTTGAAGACCACCAGTCATATGAGTTCCAGGATAGAGAGGAAGAATGGTCACCTATGTATTATGCATATCAAACTCCTCAGGTGTTGAAATTCAATGGCTCAAACAAAAATAATTTAGCTGGAGCAGGGGTAGTGATTGAATTACCAGGAGGTACCAAATCCACATTATCATTCAATCCGAATTTTGACTGCACTAACTATTAAGCGGAGTATCAGGTTTGTTGAAATTGATCACACACAAGACAAGATCACACAAACCACCTAATCAGTTGTAACATGGAGCAAGTCCAAACAATGATTGAACTTCTCCATAGGTAATGCCTTAGTCAACATATCTGCAGCATTATCCATTGTACCAATCTTCTCCAACAAAATATCACCTAATGAGATGAGCTCTCTAATTTTATGATATCTCACAGCTATGTGCTTTGAGCGAGCATAATACACCTGATTCTTTGTAAAACCTATTGCACTCTGACTACACAATGTATGGTGATAGTATGCCGTTGAAGACCAATCTCTTCAATTAATCCTTTCAACCATAGTGCTTCCTTCGAGGCATCTGTAATTGCCATATATTCTGCTTCTATTGTAGACAAAGCCACAACACTTTGTAATGTAGATCGCCAACTAATAGGACCACCTACCAGTGTGTAAATATAGTCTGTCGTAGACTTTCTATTATCAAGGTCCCCTACATAGTCTGAATCTACATATCCCATGATAGAAATTTCACCACTAGTAGCACCAAAACAAACACCATATTCAGAAGTACCTCTCAAGTATCGTAGAATCCATTTGACTGCTTGCCAATGCGCCTTTCCTGGATCCGCCATAAACTTGCTAACCACACTGATCACATATACTAAGTCTGGCCTTGTGCATACCATAACATACATTAGGCTTCCCACAGCATTAGCATAAGGGACCGTTGACATATACTGCACATCACATAAAGTCTTCACATAAACACAACAATCAAACTCACAATTTTTGTAGCCAATACTCAGCATGAATGTATTGAAGCGCTTGTATCATTGCCTTGGTGACTGCTTCAATCCATAAAGTGATTTCTTGAGCCTGAAAACTAGATGTTCACGTCTAGGCTCCTTAAATCCATCTGGCTACAACATGTAAATCTGCTCATCCAACTCACCATGTAGAAAAGCAGTCTTGACATCTAACTGCTCTAACTCTAGGTCCAGTTGAGCAGTTAATGCCAATAAAACCCTGATTGATGTGTGTCTTACAACTGGAGAAAAGATTTCATTATAGTTTATTCCTTCTCTCTGTGAGTAGCCTTTAGCTACTAGCCTAGCCTTTAACCGAAAACCATCTTTCTCTGTCACCCCTTCCTTTTTCTTGTAGACCCATTTGCACCCAATGGCCTTCTTGTTCTTAGAAAGTTTGACTAACTCCCAAGTTTCATTCTTCTGTAGAGATTCCATCTCTTCCACCATAGCTTCCATCCACTTATCTTTTTTCGGAATAGAAATTGCTTCCTGAAAAGAACATGGTTATCCATCTTTAGTGAATAATACATATGAAATTGAGTCATCCTCAAAACCATATCTGTTTGGGGGTTTGATCTTGCGCTTGGTTCGTCCAAGTGCAATGCTAGGATCTACTTGTTGCCTTCTTGTGTCTTCACTTGAGACATCATCACCTAAATGTAATTTTGATCAATTGGCAACTTCACCTCAATTTGATTATCTTGACAAACACTAGGCGTCTAAAACTATTACACTTTGTTTCCTGCCAACATCGATGCCTAATCGAAAACTATATCTCTGCTCATAATCACCTTCTGTGCGTTTGGATCCCAAATTCTATAATCTTTCACTCCATGTCCATAACCTAAGAAAACTCCTTTTCTGGACTTCAATCAAGCTTGGATCTCTCATCCAAAGGTACATGCACATAAGCAGGACACCCAAAAATTCGTAGGTTTGAATAATCAACTTTTTTACCTGTCCAAACCTCCTCAGCTACCTTACCCTCCAGCTTTGTAGATGGTGATCTATTGACTATGTAAGTAGTTGTTGCAACTGCTTCTGTTCAGAACTTTTTCGGCAAACCAGATTGTATCTGCATAGCTCTAGCCCTCTCCATTGGAGTTCTATTCATCATCTCTGCAACCCCATTCTGTTGTGGTGTCTTAGGCACTGTAAAATGCCTCTTTGTACCTTCCTTTTTGCAGAAATCCTGGAACTCATGAGATGTATACTCACCACCATTGTCAGACCGAAGACAATTGCAATATCTCTCTGTTTCCTTTTCAACATTAGCTTTCCACTCCATGAACTTGCTGAACACTTCTGATTTTTCCTTCATAAAAAATGGCCACACTTTCCGTGAATAATCATCAATGAAAGTCACAAAGTACCTAGATCCACCCTTTGAATGTGTGTTGGCTGGACCCCAAACGTCTGTGTGAATGTAATCTAACGCCTTTGAGCTTCTGTTAGATGAAAATTTAAACTGAACATGTTTCTGCTTTTCCATAACACATAACTCACAAAACTGAACCTGACAATGCTTCACCCCTTCCAGCAATCTCCTCTTATGAAGCTCCTTCAAACCTTGATCATTGATATGCCCCAGACACATATGCCACAAAGTCAATTTTTCCATCTCAGATTTTGAGGAAGATACAGCCGATGCTTCACCCACAACTGTACTACCAAGCAATTTGTACAAGTTGTTCTCAGTTCGCTGCCCTTTCATCACAATCATGACATCCTTAGTTATCTTTAGAACTCCACTGCCTGGACTTACTGAAATACCATGGTGAGTCTTCTCTAAATATCCTAGGGAAATCAGATTTTTCTTTAACTCAGGAACATGCTTAACTTCATGAAGAATTCTGATTTCACCGTCAAACATTCTCACATGCACAGTTCCAATTTCGGCTACTCTACATGGTCAATTATCTCCCAACACAACGCTACCAGCATCACATGACTGGTATTTATGGAACCAGTCCCTATTTGTAGTATAATGTGATGAGCATGCAGAGTCCAAAATCTAAGAATAGTTACCAGTGTTAGGCTCCGAAGTCACTGCAGCTACAACAAACAGATCTTCATCATCTGTGCTTTTTGCCACTACACTCGCTGAATTGGAAGATTCGTCATCATCATTCCTCTCCTTATCCTTGTCCTTCTTGCGCAATGGACAATCACACTTGTAGTGACCCTGCTTATGACACTTGAAGCATTCATCTTTCTTAGCCCGTGACTTGGATCCCCCTCTTGATTTCCCTCTTTGTCCTTTATTCTGTTCTCGATCTCTACCTCTTCCTCATTCTCCACTTGCAACCAGACCCTATTCTTGAGAGTTATCTGCCTCATACCTTTGCTTGATGTTATGAGATCTCAGAACTGTAACAACATCATCTTAAGTTAAAGTATCCTTCCCATACATCAGAGTAGTCAATAGATGCACATACGAATCAGGTAAAGAACACAAGAGCATTATGGCTTTGTCTTCATCCCCGATCTTCACCTCTATCCGCAACAGATCATTAATCTTCTGACTAAACCGATTGATGTGCTCCATCATACCTCCATCTGCAGCCATCCTCGAGGTGTATAAATCGCGCATCAAAAACAGTTTGTTGGTGACATTTTTCGCCATATATAAATCATGCAGTTTCTTCCATAGCCCTCTCGTTGTCTTCTCCTCAATAACATCATACAAAACAGAATCGGGCAGACATGTACGAATCGTGCTAAAAGGCATATGTTCCATATCCTCCCAATCTTTTTCACTCATCTTCGTTGGTTTGTCTCCTTTCAACACCTTGTGAACCATAGACTGAACTAACAGATCTTGTACTCGCATCTACCATAGACTGAAGTTTCCCTTCCCATCGAATTTTTCAAACTTAATATTCATCAATGCACTCATCTTGTTCGTGTACCCTATCTCTGATACCACTTGTTGAAATTGATCACACACAAGACAAGATTACACAAGCACAGAAAACAAAAGCAATAGAAGATTCGACACAAGGATTTACGTGGTTCGGCCAAAATAGCCTACGTCCACGGAGGATCTTCTTCTTTCACTATGAATTGTCGCTTGCCAAATACAAGCGATAATAGGGCTTATATAAGAAACCCTAGTTTCCATCATGTACAAAGAAAAAACTACCCTTAGTGCCCTTCGGGCTCCTCGTCTCCCCACAAAGACTTCAACTTTACCTTTGGACTTTAACATTCAGTTCTTCATTATAATGAGTCACATCATAATTCAACAAGGCTTTCCTAATTGACGTAGAGATTCGGAAAGAACTTGGATCAAGTGACATCAAGGTGCTAGGAGATTCACAACTAGTGGTGAGATAGTTGATCAAGGAGTACAAATGCAACAGTTTGGCTTTAGCACCATACTATGTTGTAGCCATTCAATTGTTAGTTGAGTTTGAGGAAGTCGCACTCAATTATTTACCACAGGAATAAATTGGGAGGTGAACAAGTTAGCTCAGACCACATCCAAATTGCAAATGTCTGTAGATTTGACGCACAAGATCATTCTAGTAGAGAAACACCAACACCCATCTATCAAAGAGAGGGGGATGCCAATAGAAGTGCTAAATGTTTAAAGTCAGGCAGCTAATTGGAGGTGGTTGATTGTAGAGTATCTGAAGAATCCAGACCTCAAAACACCTCGAACGATTAGAATGAAAGATCAAAACTACGAGCTGATCAAAGGTGAATGCTATAGGAAAGGGTATGATGGTCTAGTTTTATGTTGTCCCAATTTTGTAGATAGTATGGAAATATTGAGGCAGGTTCATGAAGGACTGTGTAGAGTCCATCAAACAGGAATCAAGATACATTGGTTGGAAGATATGGATATTTTTGGCCGACGATCTTGAAAGATTGCACCAAATATGCAAAGGGATGTAGACAGTGTCAGAAGTTCAGAGGTATCAGAGAATCCCTACTGCAAAAAATTCACCCAATTGTCAAGTCATGGTCATTTTGGAGTTGGGCTATTGACATAATCGGTAAGATCCACCTAGCCTCCTCTAAAAACCATAGTTTTCTAGTGGTTGCAACAGACTACTTCACCAAATGGGTGGAGGCCGTTCCCAAAAAGAAGGTGGAACAAGGCGACATGATAGAATTTGTCAAAGAGCATTTATTTATTATTTGGGAATCCCATAATCAATCACAACTTACCAAGGGACAAAATTCACTAGAGATGAGTTCATAACTTTTGCTGAAGATTTCTGTATTAAGTTGATTAATTCAACTTCTTATTATCCTCAAGTCAACTGTCAAGCAAAGGCGAGTAATAAAATTCTCATCAATATGCAAGAGAAGATGTTAGAAGGTAATCCTAGAGCTTGGAATAATATCCTTCCAGATATCTTATGGGTATACAAGACAATAAGACGTTCAAGCACTGGTACGAGTCCATTCAATCTAACATATGGACACAATGTCGAGCTACCAATGGAGGTGGCAATTCTATCCTTAAGAGTGGCAAGACAACATGGTCTGACTACGAAAGACAATTTTACAATCAATGGTGATAGATTTAGAGCAATTAGATAAGGACCGTATACAAGCTTTTAGCATAATATTGGTTTAGAAGAAGAAGATTTTCAGGGCCTATGATAAAAGAATAAAAAAGAAGACTTTTCATGAAGAGTTGTTAGTATGGAAAGCCACATTGCCTCTGGGGTCCAAAGATTGTGAATTGGGCAAGTGGACTCTCAATTAGAAGGGACCTTTCAAGATTCACAAACTTTTGAGAGAAAATGCATATTGGAGTTGTTTCTATAGTAGTGGTTGATAGGACATCAAGACCACTGAGAGGATCGTCAAATTCTTCCAAATTCACAGTTTTCAGGATTTTGAAGGGTGCATTACTACTAGAAGCCACCATGATCAGGGGAAAATGTTAGGCTAAACTCAAATGCACGAATTGTCAACAAGGTGGAATGTACCTATGTTGTTGGGCTTGGCTTTGAAGGAAAGGAATAGAGGGGGTCTACTTGGTAGGTTTTTCATGATTGGGATGACTTTTGTTTCGTCACAAGGCACAGTGGAGTAAAAGGGGAGACAAACTCAGTAGCACCAAGAGGCATATCGATTGGATCATATCAATTGGATCATCTCTAGAAATGTGCATGGAGGAATACTGTGACTAGTTTTTGCTACCACATTTGGACTCAGAAGTATCCCTGACATCAATGGCAAGTCCAGAAGATTTGCGAGAGGATACCATAGTAGCTACACGTAGGTGAGCTGATTGTTTAGGATAAATTCCTTTGGAGGTAGGTTGTTTCTTAGTATCCTTAACGGTCTTGGAATTTTTGGTAGGAGGGCTAGGCGGTTCAGGGGAGCCTGCCATAGAGGATAAATTCAAAGTGCATAAATGAACAAAAAGGCCATAAACCAAGTAAGTAAAGTTACCTTCAAGAGATTCTGGGTTCATCATAATTTTATTTTCCTTTTGCATCCACCATTCCTTGAAATCTTTACCTTTGGATGATTTATGGGGTGGAGGAATATTAAAATGGAAGGAGTCAAGTAATTGGTTATACATGGTGTAGTGATCAATTGGAGATTATGGAATGTAACAACCCATATTTCCACCCATGTCACAATTTGTCTGATTTGAGCCCTCCGAAGTACCCGTACAGCTTTGTCTTCTCAAGAGGTCACCCATCTCAATATTGCTCTAATAGAAGCACGCTTACTATAGAGTTCTAAAGAGATGTAGTGCCACAGTTCTTACGAAAACCGGTTGTGACATGTTAGGAAATTTTGCCTACTATATTTTCCACATTGAATCTTCCCCTTGGGTGATGTGAAATTTAAAGAAATGAGCCTCTTCAACACTTGGTATCTTGCCCAATATGACCAAGCTTGTGTTACAAAGGCCTGTTGCACCCGCTCACTCGAGCTGGGTACTACAATCACCCTCCTTAAGGGCTCACGTCCTTGTGAGTCCTACATCCTCAACCATGGAGCCTCACCTCTAATACCAACTTTAATAGCTTGTATTTTCACCCATGTCACAATTTGTTCGCTTTTTCACCTATCCTAATATTGCTCTCGCAGAAGCACGCTTAGCTGGAGAGTTTTAAAGGAATGTGCTACCATAACTCTAGGGAAAATTGGTTATGACATATTAGGAAATTTAACTTACTATATTATGCACATTGGATCTTCGCCTTGGGTGATATGAGATTTAAACCAATGAGCCCCTTCGACACTTGAGAGGTCGCTCAGTATGTCCAAACTTGTATTGTAGAGCTTGTCGCACCCACCCACTTGAGCCGTATACTACATGGAAACTCCAGAATGGTTTGGTGGGTTGAACATGGAGCAAGGTAGTTCAGGTATGCCTTGGGTAAATCCAAACTCACGTGCCCAATATTGGTGTGAGAGGGTCATGCCAAGATGGAGATAGTTTCCCCAAATCTTTCCTAAATCAGGACTGTCCATATTGAGTTCGGTGATAGATAGGTCAAGCTAAAAGGACCAATGTTATTAGTGAAACAATAAAATAGGTGATTGGGACGATCAGGAGATAGGTTCCAGAAGTGAATAGATATATTCAAAAAATCCTTCATAGGTGCAATTGGCTACTAACTCTCCATAGGAATAACAGCTAGCGGGAGGAATGTATGACCTAGAGCGTAGATATGAGAAATAATTTTAAACCTATAAAGGTACGAGCCATAGTGAACCACTATTTGGGGAGTTGAAACCAGGAGTGGGGTGGGCCATGTTAACCTTTACCAGGTAGAATCGAGCTAGAACCATGGGGCAAATGAAGCTCGGTACCACTAGCTAGGCTTGAGCGATTGGTACACAAAGGACAAATCGATATAGAAAAAACCAAAGGAAAGTAGTTTGCTCTTCGGTTTCGGGCATACCAGAAAAATAAGTCCAAACCTTGAAATAAGAATTGCATTTGATGACAGCCTCGGAGAGTTGTATTGAAGGATTTGAGGGGGTAGCGACCAAATGGGCAACATCCAAACCAGTTTTTGGTAGATTGATAAGAGCGGCAACATCGAGCAAAGTAATAGACATGGGTCCACAGCAAAAAATAATTGAATTACACATGTGACGCCCCGATCCAAGAACGCCACGGGTGCCCTCTTGCATCGTCTTAGGCTACTAATGTGATCATCCGGCAAACCAAAAATTCGACGGCATCTCCCTGTATATCGGAGAGTGCCCACCTATATCAGAACACCCAGCACACTTCAACCATTACATCAATAACCTAGCAAGGCCTCAGGCCTCAATCACATGCAATCCTAATCCTAGGGGCCTCAAGCCATCCACTACCAGCATGCACAAACTGATTATAAATATAGACATCATCATAGTTCATAATATCATATAACCATATAATTGATTCTCATCATGTGAAACCCTGACCCAAAAATTTGGTTTTGGGTCAAATTACGGATGATCCGTGAGGTACAGAATCATGGAAAAATAGTTTTTGAACTAGGTTCGGTAAATGGGCCATAACTTTTGGTATACATGTCCGTTTCGGGCCCATAATATATCGAATCGAAGCTTAGACCGAGCCGGAAAATAAATTTGAGAAGAACTGGGTTTTTGAAAAATAGAAACCTTCTAGACACCCTAAACAGTCTTCCGGACGCTTTGTACTGGAACGGAGGCAGAGAAGTTCAAGGGAGGAAAAATGGCGCTGTGAACAGTAATCCATCCGGACAGATAAATGAGCCGTCCGGACGGATATGCCTAGATTGAAGGCAGTGAGTAGGAGAACACTAATCCGTTCGGACGGCTGTCGGGAAATCAGTTTTTAAGAAACAAAGTTAGACATTTCTGCATATCATCTCTTGGAGAAACCCGACTAGAGAGAGAAAGAGAGAGAGAAAGAGAGAGAGAGAAAGAGAGAGAAGGAGCTTTTGGTTAGATTTTGGCTTGGAGATTGTAGATTGGTGATCATTGAAGCTAAGCAAGGAAGATTGAAGCTTGATTTGGGTGATTTGGTAAGTTTTTCTTAGTTTTTGGAAATTCTAGGTTTTTCTAGATTTGCTGGATTCTTGAAGAGTTGAGTTATATGCTTTAGATATGCTGTTTATAGGTTGATTTCGAATATATATGTAGGTTGATTTCGTGGTTTGATGTTGAGTTGAGCTAAGTGAAGTTTTTGGAGGATTTTAGAAGAAATTCTAGAGAGAGAAAGTAAGTTTCTCTTGATTGTTTGTTTAATTCATTATTGATATGATATATTGAGATGTTTGGATGATTAAATGAGTACAACATTGTGTAAATTGCATCATGGTAGTTATGTATATATATATGTAAGATGTTCATATATATATATATATCTTTTCGGCATGTCATGGCATAAATGCATTAGAGTTGCATTGGAGTCCGAGTATGGACTCGGAGATCTTTAGGATTTTTGAAAGCTACTTGGAGGGATGACGAAGTGATGAGAGTTACCACCAAGTCATGTGATCTCTAAGTAGGATAACGCACTAGAGGTATTGTTAATGAGGGACCTTGCCTGGAATGGTGCGGGTGTGATAGGTTCATGCAATCGGGTAATCCAAGAGCGTTTGATGTTGGAGAGCTTGCTCCTATTCAATATTACATGGATAGCGACCATGATATTGATGAGTTGATGTTGTGAGCTTGCTCACGTTCGATATTACATTTAACGAGCCATGGTATCGATGAGGTTTGCTCATTGAGGGGATTGCCCGGATTGATGTTCTATGTGATTGTTGAGTATACGTGCATGTGGTAGATTTCATATTGTTGCATAACCTATTGTTCGGATTCGGCCTTTATACTCTTTATACTCTTAACCCTACTGAGCTTCTTACTCACTCTATACTTTTTGTTCCTTCCCATAGGAGATACTGGTACAGGTACCGATGGAGCAGATAGGTGAGGGCGGGATGTGACATGGATGGCAGGGTAGGATGTCGATGTTAGAGATGTACTCTAGCACGTATTTTGTTTACGATGTATTGATGTTTGTCCATAATATTGTTATAACCGATTAGCACCAGAGGGTGTATGCATGATGAATACTGAGTATTGATTTTTGGTTATATGATATTATGAACTTTGATGTTGTGATTATTACTATCAGTTTGTGCATGCTGGTAGTGGATGGCCTGAGGCCCTAGGGTCAGGATTGCATGTGATTGAGGCCTGAGGCCTAGCTAGGTTGCTAGTGTGATGGATTGAAATTATGCTGCGTGCTTTTGATGCAGGCGGAGACTCTCCGATACACGGGGAGATGCCGTCGGATTTTTGGTCTGTCGGATGATCGTACTAGTGGCCTAGGACGGTGCCGGAGGGCACTCGTGGCGTCCCCAAATCAGGGCGTCGCAATTTGGTATCGGAGGGAGGTTTGATTTATATATAGGATCGGGGTTGGGTCCGAAATATATGGTAGTGTAATCCAGCCATGTCACAACCGCTTCTGATCCGGTATGTTTTCTTGACCCTAGTAAATCCTCGTTTGAGTTGTGTGTTAAATGGTATTGTCTGTTTGCCATGCAAATTAATACCCGTAGAACTACCAGGTCCGAGAGTGGGACTGAGGTACCTCGTGACAGAGGTCGATGGGGAGTTGGTAGGGGCCGAGGTAGAGGCCGAAGTGTTGGGTGGGGCATGTCACTAGAGGCACTCCTAGCACTGAGGATTCGGTTCCGAATGTGGATCCGGAGTTGAGGGAGGAGGAGTTAGTTCACGAAGGACTACCGACTGAGAGTGTTGATCAGCAGGCACTGCCTACAGGACCTGTTGCTCCTGTTACTACCAAGGGGCAACCAGTGATGATGGAGGGGATTGCTAGCTTCATGATGAGTATGCTGCAGACACAAGCACAGACTATAACACAAGCAGTGGCACAGGCAATAGGTGCAACCGGCACTCGTACTGAGGGAGGGATACTCGAGGCTACTACTGAGGTGGCTTCATTACCGAGAGCTGGAAGGGGAATGTATGAGGTAGATCAACTGAGGAGGAATTCTCCTCCAATCTTTTCTGGAGATGGAACGGGTGTGGGGGCAGAGGAGTGGTTCAACCAGTTGAGCATGAGGATGGATATGCTAGAGATACCCGATGAGCGACGGGTGAAGTTTGTGTTCTATTATTTGAATGGAGTGGCCTATGAATGGTGGACGTCCATGGGTCAGAGACGGAATGGGTTGACTTGGACCTCTTTTGAGCAGTTGTTTATGCAGAAGTTTGTGCCGAGACCTCTGCAGAATGAAAAGGCAAAACCATTTTTGGAGTTGTTGCAGACATCAGAGATGACGGTGTCTTAATACACAAAGCAATTTGAGGAGTTGTATCGGTTTGGGAGAGAGTTTGCTCCTACCGATGCAAAGAAGGCGGCAAGGTATCGAGATGGGTTGCTACCCAGTCTTGAGAGGATGGTGATGGCCACTAGGGTGGTATCGTACAAAGACACGGTTGAGATGGAATTGGACTTTGAATTGAGTGAGCGGAATGAGGCTTAGAGGAAGCGTCCAGTGACTGAGGGTGGTGGTGGTAGCCACAAGAAGCAGAAAATTAATTTTCATCAGCAGAAAGGGGACCGAGGCAAGGGTCCAAGGCCTCAAGGGGGCAAGGTGACGTGTTTCAAGTGTGGGAAAAAGGGGCACATGAAGAATGAGTGCAGAGCTTCTGGATTTAAGTGCTATGGTTGTGGCAAGATAGGCCACAAGAAGAGTGAGTCTTTGCAAGGTAACCAGAGGGTACAACATCAGCCTCAGATACCGGGGGTACCACCTCCATCTCTTCCTTCTACGGTGCCATCGAGAGGGGGAGGGCGAGGTGGAAGTAGACAGCCACAGCAGTAGCAGTATGCTCTGACCATAGGACGTGTCTTTGCTATGGGACATCAAGAGCCACAGGAGCATCCCAATTTCATTAGAGGTACATTTTTTATTTTGAATTGTTCGGCCAGAGTCTTGTTTGATTCTAGAGCTACCTCATCATTTATTACTAGTTCGTTAGCGAACGCACTAGCGGTGGAGATTTCGCCGATTAGAAGAATGTTTATGGTGTCCTCACCATTTGGGCACTTTACCACGTTGGGGGGGGGGGGGGGGGTTGTGTTCGGATGTGAGTGTCGATTTGGAGAAATATCTCTACAAACCGATTTGTATGTGTTAGATTTCAAAGACTTCGATGTGATACTCGGGGTTGATTGGTTGACAAAGCACCAAGGAATGCTTGACTTTTGGCAAAGGAGGATCACTCTTAGAGTACCAGAGGGTGGGGTGATTCATTTACAGGGATCGAAGGGGATGCCATGCCCTCATTTCATGGATAACCCTTTGTATCAGGATTGTAGGGTCGCAAGTTTGGTGACTTCGGCTCCTGAGAGAGATGTAACTACTATGATTTGAGTAGTGGAAGAATTTATGGATGTATTTTCGGAAGAGTTGCCGGGATTACCTTCGAAGAGGGAGATTGACTTTGCTATTGAGTTGCATCCGAACGTCAAGCTAATTTCGATTCCGCCGTATCGGATGGCTCCAGTAGAGTTGAAGGAGTTGAGTTCTCAATTAGAGGAGTTGCTAGACTTGGGGTTCATTAGACCGAGTGTGTCCCCGTGGGGAGCACCGGTGTTGTTCCTCAAGAAGAAAGATGGAAGTTTGAGGATGTGTATTGATTATAGGCAGTTGAATAAGGTTATAGTGAGGAATAAATATCCATTGCCTAGGATCAATGATTTGTTTGACCAATTGAGAGGTGTTAGGCATTTCTCTAAGATTGACTTGAGGTCAGGTTATCATCAGTTGAGGATTAAGGATGAGGATATCCAGAAAACAGCGTTTAGAACTCGTTATGGGCATTATTAGTTTCTTGTGATGCCGTTTGGGTTGACAAATGCCCCAGCGGTGTTCATGGACCTAATGCAAAGGGTTCTTAGACCGTTTTTGGATAAGTTTGTGGTGGTGTTTATATATGACATATTGATTTATTCTCCTACGGAGGAAGAGCATGAGGAACACGTGAGGGTAGTGTTACAGACGTTGAGGGAGAATCAACTATATGCTAAATTGAGTAAGTGCGAATTTTGGGCCACGAAAGTGGAGTTTCTAGGCCATGTGATCACTCAAGAAGGCATAGGGGTTGACTACTCCAAGGTTGAGTCGGTTTTAAATTGGGAGAGACCTAAGAATGTGACAGAGATACGGAGTTTTCTAGGATTGGCGGGTTACTACCAGAGATTTATTGAGGATTTTTCGAGAATTGCTTCGCCGATGACGCAGCTTACAAAGAAGGGCACACTGTTTGTGTGAACAAACAAGTGTGATGCCGCATTTGAGGAGTTGAAGAAGAGGTTGAAAACACCTCTAGTGTTGGTGGTTCCGAAAAGGAATATAGGCTACCAAGTGTTTTGCGATGCGTCTGGAGTCGGTTTAGGTTGTGTGTTGATGCAACGGGGCCGAGTGATAGAATATGGTTCAAGGTTGCTCAAGACACATGAGAGGAATTATCCAATGCATGATTTGGAGTTAGCGGTAGTGGTGTTTGCACTTAAAGCAATGGAGGTATTATCTTTACGGAGAGAGATTTGAAGTGTTTTCGGGTCACAAGAGCCTCAAGTATCTATTCACCCAAAGGGAATTGAATTTGCGTCAAAGGAGGTGGATGGAATACTTGGAGGACTTTGACTTCGATTTGCAATACCATCCCGGTAAAGCAAATGTAGTCACAGATGCGTTGAGTAGGAAGAAGAAGATTGCTAGTCTCTTCATGCATAAGTGGGAATTTGTGGAGACAATCAATGAGTTCTGTGACAGCCCGACCCGGATTTATTGACACCACCGGTGGTCACTGATTTTACACAGGCCCATGGGCCACCACCCCCAACCCATCCCCAAATCCACTAATATTTCAAGTGGCTGGAAGGTTGTTGCTGGGAATCGAACACACGACCTCCCAGCTTTTAACATAGGGGCTTTGCCAACCTATGCCACCAACTAAGCCATGGCTTAGTTGGTGGCATAGTTGGGCATGGCCCCTATGTTAAAGGGAGGTCGGGGGTACGAGTCCTCGCTCCAACAACCTACCTGGAGTCAGTGCGGCTGGACAGGTGATGGGTTGGGCTGCCTGGGCCATGGCCCTGAGTGAGTACCCACGGGCCCATGTCTGGGTGGGGAAGCTTATAAAAAGGTAGTTTTTCTGTGACGACCCTACCCAATTCAGAGGCCCAAGGCATGACTGGCGGCCAGACGTCTCACATTCAGGCTCCATGGGCCCCACCCCCAACCCATCACCTCTCACAAGGCAGGTTGTTGCTGGTAGGAGTCGAACTCCTGACCCCCAGCCTTTAACATAGGGCCCAAGGCACCATATGCTACCAACTACATTACATTGATGACCGAAACTTGAAGATTCAAAGGAGATTATTAGTGATCCCTTACTTCATACTATCATTTGAGTTAAAGTCCGATTATCAGTGCACCCACATTACATATTTTAACACTTTGAGGCTGAGTGCAAGCTAAGTCTCTAGCACACCTACAAACAGTCTCGTAATCAAGGAACAAGATTGATTTTTTTGGCGGATGGCAACTAAATAGAGGCAACAATATTGTTTTGGCATTCCTTATAATAATTATAATTGGCATTGATGAGGATATTTATCCTCTCCAATCAGAATAGGACACGTGGCAACAGCTGCCAACAAAAGACACCACCTTCTCGGTACCGAGCAATAGAGATACCCTTCTCAGCTCCGTACCTTCAGTACAGTAACAGGCTCCCAGTAAAACAGTAATTCCTTCATTTGACAAGGTATTATTCAACACCCTCAAATTCTATTAATGGAAACCACCTTCACTATATAAAGAGGTTACCCCACAGGTAAAAGGGATCACTTCATTTATTACAAAACACTCTTTACACATTTCCCTAGAACACCGAGCTGTCTTCTTCGGAGAGCCAATCTCTGCTAGTATCTGACTTAAGCATCGGAGCGCCAACGCTAGAGAACACTCTCTGGCGGGCCTCTAGCTTAGGTTTGTTCATTTCTACAGGTTACCCTCCACCGAGAAGATTGTCTAGACGAAGAGAAAGACCAAGAAGCAGAGGAAGCCCTTGTTCGGACCTATACTGATACGTTTTTGTACTTTACAAGTTTGAGACATTATTAGATTGGCGCTGTCTATGAGAACTCTTTCCATAACAACAAATATGGTTCGAACTAGTACTTTGAGAGGAGAAGGCCAACAAGCCCCAGCTGCCAGTGTTAACGCCGAGCAACAACCCCAACCACTGGTGCAAGACCAGATAGCCCAGTTGTTACAACAGATGAATGTCTTTGCGCACTGTTTGGACATGATTCAGGAGGCGCAGGGGCATCAATCCGTCCAAAATGAGAATATTTCTCACGGGACGAGAAATGAACTTTCTCATTCGGACGAATCAAGAAATCCCGATCTTCCAGGAACCTTGCTGACCACTACTCGGAGGCCTCAACCCACTCATACTAACGAGAGAGACAGCAAGTTCATCGAAGGGGTAGTGGATCGAAAAATAGCTGCTTTGCAAAGATCCCCTTTTTTGGATACAATGGACTGGGGCAGGAACTTAACTCCATTGACAGCTGAGGTGCAACGTGCTCGGGTACCAGCGAGTTTTAAGGTCTCTAGCGTGGAAAAGTACAACGTGACGGGAGATCCCCTTGACCATGTCATCGGTTTCCAAACCATGATGGAGTTCCAGCGAGCATCTCAGGAAGCTTGCTGCAAAATCTTCCCGTTCTCTCTAGTCGGTGTAGCAAGACAATGGTTTAGAGCTCTCCCACAGGTTTCCATCAATAGCTTTGACGACCTCACCAATAGGTTCGTCGCTCATTTTGCAAGCTCAAGACCAGTCAAAAAGACCAATGCGACATTGGTGACCATCCGACAAAAGCCTCATGAGAGTTTAAGAGAATTTTTGACCTGATTCAACAGTGATTGTTTGGAAATACCAGACCTCCAATTGATTATAGCCATTACAGCCGTCACGACGGGAGTTTGTCACACAACATTGAAACACTCCCTATCCAAGAAGCACCCGAAGAGCATTCTTGAGTTGCTCTCGAGAGTAGAAAAGTACATTACGGTGGATAAAATCATGGCAGAACCACACTTGACTGAGCAATCCTCTAACAAGTCCGCTCTGAGAAGAAGAAACGATTCTGGTCGACGAAACGAGAAAACAGCAGAGGGAAAAAGATCATCCTCTCGAAAAGATGAACGGCCGAAGCCAATGCGATATGATTCCTATACTCCTCTCAACACCTCCTTGAAAAGGGTACTGAATGAGATACAGGATCGCGACATCGTCAAATGGCCTCCAAAGATGAAGTCAACTCCTAGGAGGAATGAGAGTGACAAGTATTGCAAATTCCATCGAGGTCCTAGGCACGATACCGATGAATGTCGTCATCTGATGGACGAAATAGAGAATCTAATTCAAATAGGATACCTTAAGAATTTCACTAGCTCGGCAGGGGACAAACGAGAAAGAGAAGGAAGGAGAGACAACAAAAGAGATGACAGAGAGGATGAGGAGACGTCGAGATGAGTCTCCTCGTCATAGAAACCGAGGAACAACAGGCACCATAGGCATGATAGTCGGGGGTTTAGCCTCGGGAGGAGAAAGCTCATCGTGCAGAAGGGCTTACGCTCGAACTGTCTATCAGGTGTCTGAGAGGTCTAAGAAAGCCAGAACGGACGACGAGAAGATAGTATTCTCCGAGAGGGATGGGGATGGTTTACATCAGCCACACGATGATGTCTTAGTCATTGAGGCAGTCATCGCCAATTACACGGTGAAGAAGATCTTGGTCGACAATGGGAGCGCAGCAGATGTTCTTTTCTACCACGCCTTCAAGCAGATGAACCTCCCGAAAGAGAATTTGAAGAAGTTTTCCTCCCCCCTTTACGGTTTCGCGGGAGAGCAGGTCGTCCCTGTCAGGATGATCAATCTACCTATAACCTTAGGGGACTATCCGAGGTCAAATCTATTCATCGTAGAGCTTCTGGTCGTAGATGTGAAGACCCCTTACAATGCATTGATTGGCCGACCACTACTTCACAAAGCCCGAGCGGTTGTCTCCACCTATTATTTAAAGATGAAATTCCTCACTGACCGAGGAATAGGTGAAGTTCAGGGTGACAAGAAGCTCGCCCGTCAGATGTATGTTACAGACCTAAAAGAGAAGAAAAAGCCAGTCTCAGTCCTAGAATTGTTGGATGATCACAACAACCAAACCTTGAAGCCATCCCCCGCCGAACAGCTCATCACAATTCCTGTCGAGCAGGGGACAGTAAAGAGATTGTACTACGGCTCCGAGCTTGATCAAGACTTGAGCGAAAGCTTGACAAGTCATCTCTGAGAAAACGTTAGCACATTCGCATGGAGTGCTGACGAGATGCTGAATATCAGTGCTGATGTTATCACCCACCATCTCAGCATAAAACCTGGCAGCCGACCAATAAAACAAAAGAAGAGAAATTTTGCTCAAGACAGGCAAGAGGCCATCAAAACGGAGGTGGACAAGCTTTTGGATGCCAAATTCGTTAGAGAAGTACAATACCCATAATGGCTCTCTAATGTTGTTATGGTAGCAAAACAGAATTGTAAGTGGCATATGTGTGTCGACTTCACCGACCTCAACAAGGCCTGCCCAAAAGACAATTACCTAGGGATGGCAGTGGGGCAGGGCGGGGACGGAATACCCCTGCCCCGCCCCGCCCTTCGGGGCAACTTTTCTGCCCCGTCCCCGCTCCGCCAAGTCCCCGCCCCGTTCCGCCCCACCCCGACCTAATCAAAGTTTATTAATGTAGTTTATACTATTAATGATAAATGATTCAAATTTTATATGATTCTAATTTATTAATCTATTACATTGTCAAAAGTACTTAATTAGTATTCAATTAATCAAGAATCTAATATAACATATGATTATTTCATTGAGGACTTAGGATTAATATAATTTTATATAGATATATGTGATACATTAATATATATATATATATATTTCTATTATACATTCATACATACACATATATATATATATACACCCTATAAACATATATAAAAATATATATGTGTGTGTATATATACGTATATCTTAAGGGGAGGGGCGGGGCGGGGCTGAAAGTTTCGACTTAAACCTTAGGGTTAAAGAGTTGAAAGTTTAAATTTTAAGCTAATTAGGTTTAGTGTTTGTTTGTAATTTAGATATTAGATTTAGGATTGAAAACTTTAGGGTTTAGACTTTAGATAAATTGAGTTTAGTCATTAGTGTTTAGACTTAAACCTTAGGGTTTAGGAGTTGAGATTTGGGATAAGACTATAGGTGTAACTGAATTATTGGATTAGGATTAATGTTTGCAATTTAATTCATTTATACAAATATGGTACATACATTAATATATATTTATATTACACACATATATATATATATATATATATATATATCTCTTAGCTTAGGGGAACAGACGGGGCGGGGAACGGGGCGGGGATAATTGAAATCCCATCCCCGCCCCGCCCCGCCTTCGGGGCGAATTTTTGTACCCCATCCCCGCCCCGCCATAGATTCGGGGCGGGGAAAACCCGCTCGGGGCGGGGCGGGTAAGGCGGGGTGGGGCGTTAAAAAATTACCACCCCTACAATTACCCACTGCCAAAGATAGACCAATTGGTAGACGCAACTTCGGGGAAGGGTCTCCGCAGTTTCCTTGATGCCTATTCGGGTTATCACCAGATCCAAATGCATCAAGCCGATGAGGAACACACCTCATTTGTTATTCCTGAAGGTACATACTGCTATCAAGTCATGCCTTTTGGGCTGAAGAACGCAGGAGCCACCTACCAACGACTCGTTAACAAAATATTCTCCCCAATGCTCGGCAAGACGGTCGAGGCATACGTGGATGATATAGTTGTTAAAAGCAAGAAACTCGAGGAGCACTTGGGCGACTTGCAGGAAGTATTTAATGTCTTGAACAAGTTTAGCATGAAGCTTAACCCGGAGAAATGTGCGTTTGGCATTTCATCGGGTAAGTTCCTCGGATTCCTCATATCCAAACGAGGAATAGAGGTAAACCCTGAAAAAGTGTTGGCAATAATCAATATGCAAGCCCCGAGGAACAAGAAGGAGGTTCAACAGCTCACTGGGAGAACTGATCACTGCGGCTAGGAAATTGCGGCCTTACTTTCAAGCCCATACAGTTACAGTGTTGTCCGACCAACCTCTTAAGAGCATACTCCAGAAACCGAATACTTCGGGAAGGCTCATTAAGTGGTCAATAGAACTTAGCGAGTTTGATATCCACGATGAGCCGAAGAAAGTCATCAAAGCTCAAGCCCTAGCAGATTTTATCACTGAGTGCCAACATCATCTCGGGGAAGAGGTACCACATGACCTATGGGAGCTCTTCGTCGATGGTTCTTCAAACAAGGACGGGAGTGGAGCATGAATTCTGCTTCTCGGGCCTGATGGCTTGACCATTGAATACGCTCTCCGTTTCCAATTCAAAGCTTCCAACAACGAGGCCGAGTACGAAGCGCTCCTAGCTGGGTTAAAGTTGGCAATTGAGCTAGAGGTGCGCAATCTGGTGATCAACAGCGACTCTCAACTCGTCACCGAACAAGTTCGTGGCGAGTACGAAGCGAGAGACTCCAACATGATCAAGTATTTGGAGAAAGCTAAGGAACTAATGAAGGAAATCCCGAACGTTGAAATACGGAGAGTGCCCCAAGAAGAGAATCAGTAAGCTGACGTGCTAGCTCGCCTCGCATTGACCTCTAAAAAGACAAGGTCTCGTCAGTACGAATAGAGATATTGCCCAAGCCGAGCATCTTCGTTAGGGCTATCATCGAGATTAACGCGGAATCGTCTTGGATGGATCCTATACGAACCTTCTTCACAGATGGAGTGCTACCCGAAGACAAAAACGAGGCTAGGAATCTCCGAGCAAGAGCAGCGAGGTACTCAATCATTCAAGGGACGCTATACAGAAGATCTTTTACGCACTCTTATCTTAAATGCCTTGCTCCACGGGAGTCCAAGTATGCTCTCCGAGAAGTACACGAAGGGATTTGTGGCAGCCATGCAGGGGCAAGGACCTTAGCTAACAAGGTTTTGCGTTGTGGCTATTATTGGCCGAACATGAAGAAAGATGCCAAGGCAACAGCTAACATACCACACCTTCCACCATTTGAGATGACTATTATCGAGAACCCTTGTCCCTTTGCTCAGTGGGGGCTAGACCTGCTGGGACCCTTCCCCCAGGCAACAGCTCAAAGAAAGTTTCTTATAGTGGCAGTAGATTACTTCACAAAGTGGGTTGAAGCTGAGCCTCTCGCAACCATCACCGACCACAAGGTAAAAGAATTCATATGGAAAGCCATCATCTGCAGATATGGTGTTCCTCGGATCCTCATTATCGATAATGGGCGACAATTTGTAAGTGCGAACATTCGAGAATTTTGCGAAGAGCTAGGCATCAACCTCAGAATCATTGCTGTAGCACATCCTCAAGCCAATGGCCAGGTGGAAGTAACCAACCGTATAATTCTCCAGGGACTAAAAACTCGTCTTAACCAAGCCAAAGGGCTTTGGACCGAGTAACTCCACAGTGTCCTCTGGTCCTACAGGACCACAACAAGAACGTCAACGGGAGAAACGCCTTTCTCTCTAGTGTTTGGATCAGAAGCTGTCATTCTAGTAGAGATCGGGGTCCCCACTCCCCGGATTGTTAACTTCAATGAGTCAGAAAACAACGACTTGTTACTTAACAATCTGGATCTCTTGGAAGAAGCTCGGGAGATTGCTCGGATCAGAACTGCCACCTACAAGCAGAGAATGGCCCGTTACCACAACAAGAGAGTTCGAACAAGGAGATTCTCTGAGGGAGATTGGGTACTCAGAAAAGCTGCCGCAGCTGGGAAGCATCCCGGAAAGCTCGGGGAGACTTGGGAAGGCCCTTTTCGGGTTTTCAGGGTCATGCTGGATGGAACGTACAAGTTGGAGAATCCTGAGAAACCAGGAGAGAAACGTCCTTGGAATGCTGAAAACCTCCGAATATACTACATTTAACTTTCTTTTGTCGGCATGTATTTAAGAACCCCTTTTATTTTAACTACTCGTTCCATACACGTGTCCTATGAATTTTCTCATTACAATGAAAGTAGCTCGTTCCTTTATCAAGATTCTCAGTACACTGCTCTGGTACATTACAGCTTCTTTGATCTGACTTGCAATGGCCGAGCACTGTTCCAGGCTTCTCAAATTACAGTGGACGAGGAAAGACTTGGGCATGTTACAACTCAAACCCATTGAGTTACAACAACCGAGTGAAAACAAGCTGGGCATGTTACAACTCAATCCTATTGAGTTACAACATCCAAGTGAAAACAAGTTTGCTACGACCTAGAAATGTCTAGGCCACAACAACTAAGTAGCTATGCTCGGATCTATTACAGTTTAAAATATTTTAAATTACAATATCCGAGCATAAATGAAGAAAGATTCATAAGAGACATAAAAGGCGACAAGAAAAGAAACTCCACTAATAATTGAGTCATTTACATAGAAAGCGAAGAAACATGGAATGATAAAAAAACAAAAGATATAACAACTAGTTTTCTACATCAACTAGCTCTTCGGTTGTCAGGCGCTTCTCGGGCTCCTCTCCCCGAGCAGTTTCAAGGGGAGAAATGTCTTTCGTAGGAGCGAGAGGAACATCGATGTCTATGTACGCCTCGATGTCATCCTCGTCGTCCCCATCCTCTAGAAAAAGGCGAAACTGCTCGTATGCCTCCGCCTTGACAACGTCCTCGTCGTCCTTCCCGGCGAGGCCAGGACACAGCTCGTCCATGATCTCCGAACTCTGACCCCTGCTAGCAAGGAACCTCCGACCTTCCTTGACAGCAGCCTGGAAGCAGAAAAATCCCTCTTGCTTAAGAGTGAACTGGAATTCCGGGGAGTCCCTGAACTCTTGAAGACTGGATTGGCGACCACTCTCGAACATCGGGGCCCCCTCTGCTTCAGCGGCCGACCTTTGCTTCTTCAGCTCCTCCTCGGTCTCCTTCAGCTTGTTGGCCATAAGAGCCTCAAACTCCTGGGCCTTCTCAAGATCCCTCCGAGAAAGCTGCAATGCCGTCTCAGTCCGACCTAGGGCCCCTTTGAGTAGGTGGATTTCCTGAGCAGCAGTATTCTTCTCGGCCGCAGAGCTCCGGACATCAACAGAGAGTTTCCCAAGGAGGGAGGCCAGCTAAAAACAACAATGAAACAAATTATAAAAGAAAACTGAAGAAGAAGATTGGAAAAGCTAGGAAAAGTCAATACCTCCAAAAACTTGACAGTCGAGGCCTCCATTCTTTCCTCGGTAGACATCCCCTCGGCTCACCGTTGATCCGAGAGGAGAGAGAGCTTCTCGAGCATTTCCATGGCCACATGGGAGTTGGCCACCGTGTCGGAAAGGCGAATGTTCCACTGCGGAGCATGAATATCCCTTATTGGATGAGGTGGGGACGAGAAGTGCGCCTCCGAGACACGAGAAGGAGAGCCGATCGGTCGAAAAGCTGGTGTGCCAATAAACACACCACGTCCCCGACCTAGGTCTTTTCCTTGGCCAGGTTTCAAGCGAATTCTCCCAGCTAGAACTTTCTTCTTCTTGCTCGGCTCAACCTCCCCAGATGATCCCCTCTTCTGGCCCAAAGCGGCCGCCTTTTTCTGCATCTTCAAGTACTCTGCAGCTAAAGACATATCTAAAAAATACAGCAACAAGTTAAACAAGCAAGCTAAGAGACAAAGCAACTACATGGAGGGGTATGGAAGGTTTGGTGAAAGGTTGTTTGAGGGTCAGATACCAATCGAGCTCCTCGTGAGAAAGTTGAGGCAAACGTTGAAACTTGCTAAATTTGGGGAGTGTCCACGAGGTCCTAAAAGGAAGAACCTCGTTCTCACCCAAAGGCATCCGAACAAAAAAATAGTTGGATTTCCAATGATGGTTGGAAGAAGAATACTTAGGAGCCACTAGGCCCTTTTTAAACTTCAAGTAACAAGACCCAGGGTTCCTTGGTGCTCGACATAATGAAAAGATGTTCTGAAGAACATTCGAAGAAAGAGGAACACGGAGCTCGTCACAATAATGGAGTATTGTGCCGAGGAACACCCAAGAATTAGGAGCTAAACAGGTAGGGCAGATATCGAACCGAGAAAAGAAGGAACATATTGCCGGAGCCAAAGGAATCCGACAACCATATGAAATAGCGGTTGTGGAAATGGCGAATTCCCCGTGCTGAGGATTGAAAGGAGACACCCCCTCAGGCACAGGCCTGCAAGGGTAAGGAATACCGAACAGTTTGCGTTGGGCTTCCACCTCAGAGGCGGTAAGGCTACAACTTAGGTTTCTAGGCTCCCTAGTACCATCACCTGCTGCTCGAGCTTCCTGTAGGGGAGCCTTGAACCCAGGAGGGCCGAAGAAGGGACGTTCGGCTAGAGGAAGCCTAAGGTTCATCCTAACAGGAGGAGAAGTAAAGGTTGACGGAGAAGAATCTAAGTCGACGTCCTCTAACAAATTACCTATACTATCCGAGAAAGGAGAAGACATTTTCTCGTACCTGAAAGTGGAGACAAAGACTAGGAGACAAATGAAGTTTGCTCGGTATGAGAAGAATCTGTTTGCTCGGTACTCTAAGCTCGGGTCTCTCAAAATTTGGCAGCAAGTGGTGCTGAAAGCGACATCTTCACTATTTATAGTGGAAGACCCCCTAGTCAAAGGACCCGATGAAGAGACCTTCGGCATCCCCTCATCTGGACCGTTCAGCCTCTGCTCATCGAAAGACCACTGGATCACCTCAGATCTCACCATAACCGTTCAAAGTTTCCTCATCAATGCCACCCTCGGGTGAACCAAATGACAGCTAATACAGGCCTATCATTGGTCGTCTACAGCTACCAATCACATACCTGAGGGGGAAATGATGAGGATATTTATCCTCTCCAATCAAAATAGGACACGTGGCAACAGCTATCAACAAAAGACACCACCTTTCTCGCTGGGAGATTCTCGGTACCGAGCAATAGAGATACCCTTCTCGGCTCCGTACCTTCAGTAGAATAACAGGCTCCCAGTAAAACAGTAATTCCTTCATTTGGCAAGGTATTATTCACCACCACTCGAATTCTATTAATGGAAACCACCTTCACTATATAAAGGGGTTACCCTACAGGTAAAAGAGATCACTTCATTTATTACAAAACACTCTTTACACATTACCCTAGAACACCGAGCTGTGTTCTTCGAAGAGCCAATCTCTGCTAGCATCTGACTTAAGCATCGGAGCGCCAACGCCAGAGAACACTCTCTAGCGAGCCTCTAGCTTACGTTTGTTCATTTCTACAGGTTACCCTCCACTGAGAAGACTGTCTAGACGAAGTGAAAGACCAAGAAGCCGAGGAAGCCCTTGTTCGGATCTATACTGATACATTTTTGTACTTTACAAGTTTAAGATGTTATCAGGCATCGATATGAAAACATCCATCAAAAGTCGTGAAAGAAAAATTTGCCTTGAGATTTCATCATATGCCTTCCCATTACTGTCATTTCTTAAGAAAAATCCCCTTGGAGATTCCTTTCACAAATATTAGACTAATCAATAAAAAAATCCTTACAAAACAAACTTGTAATACACAATAGACGTAGTTAAAGATAAATATGATGTACCCAGATTTGATCCCTAAAAAATATGTTCACCTAAAACAAAAAAACTTACACAGCCCTCATGCACAATACTTTCAAAGTGAAAAGGGTCAAGGACAAACATAATATACACGGCACATATGAGCATGTTTTTAAAAATTGAACTAAGATTCCAAGCCTACAACTCTGACACTAGCCTTGTCAATGGTTACCATCAAATATTTTTCCTCCAAGGAATTTTTTTAATAACTTACGTTTCATTTGAAAGAGGAGATAAAACTCTGTATAATATAAAATTATCTTTTAATTATGCTATTAGATATTTGAATTTTTTTAAAAGACTTAGGATAGTATAAAATTAACTTTATGCAAAATCGACTCTCATACTATGTATGTTGTATAATATAAAAACACTGACTTGTTTTTATTTTATACGAAGTGCTTAGTATTAGAGATAGCATATCAAATAACAAAGAAACACCATCTTAAGAAAACAAACTCATGTTATATATTTCACCTTTTCCCTAAGAAAATAAACTTTCCCGCAAATAGGAGGTAAAAATGGAGTTGCGTACACGTAAAACAAAAAGGTAAAAGAATGAACACAAGCTGTAACACCCCTCAAGAACACCTTGATGACAAATTATACAAAAGATGCAAACGCTCAACCAAATGATAGAAGAAACATGTATTTTATATGTTGATACTCATACATTATATACTTTTGATTTCCGAGTAGTACTGACACAATCCACTCAGTCATAATGTCGTTAAAATAGCACAACCAAAGATATTACTATCCCGTTGCCAAGCTTATCAGTATTCTTTTGGACTAAGCTGGGAGTACTACGATTTCAATTAGAAGCACAATGCCAAAGATAAGCAAGAGCAAAAAGGTTTGCACACGAAATGTAAATCGTCAATTGACAACCCAAACAAATTTTACAGGGATTTAACCGTGAAATTACTAGTATTTGTGCAAACACTTAGATCAGTGAAAATTGAATCTGTCAATTGAGCGTTTGGTTGGATGAGAGTATGTCTTATAGAGTATAGGCTATCATAAAATATAAAAGTTGAGAGTGTCTGAGAGTATGAATGACAGAGTATACGCTAGTTATGACTGATGCAAACAGAGGCTGAATGTCAAATATGATGTAAAATTTATTCTTTTTGAATCCAAAATATTTTATCGAGCCAAAACAATATTTCCCTACAAACAATGAGCCCATCTTTGGAGAATCCAGGTATGTCTAATCAATCAAATAACAGAGTTAAAAAGGGGAACAAAAATGGGAGATGAAAAACCAGGCATCCTAGAATGACTCAAATCACAATTATTTGTACATACTACATCAATATCAAGACAACAATACATATATATATAAACTCGCAGGATTTCGTGCAACAACACAGCGAGTTATGACTGTTCATTATCTACCCGGGGCATTGTTTTTGTGCTTGCTATCACAAATCGACATCATTTTGTGATGTGCCCCATAACTCGTTCAACGTCGTTTTGACCATTGCCGCTTTGGTTTTACGCTATTGTTTTCACTCGTGCGTTTATCCGAAAGCTCTCCATATGATGTGGTCATTGCCGTCATGAGTTGCTTTGCGCCATGCCCTTTGTACTTGTGGTAGCTCCACTTGAAGTTCAGAAGGGAGAGAAAAGATGTGCCATGCCCTTCCTAGTTGTGGTAGCTCCACCTGAAGTTGATGAGGGAGAGAAAATAAGCAAAACATAGTCGTGATTTTGATGGAGAGAAATCACTGAGCGAGGGAGTTGATTGAGCAAATCAAAGCTAGGATGATTTCAAGAGTGATCTCAGTCAAAGCAAAGAGACGCAAAGCAAAGTGTTTGTGATATGAATCATTTCTCATTATAGTAGTATGTTAGTCTGTTAACAGATTCAGGAGGTAGTTACAATGCTGACGTGGCCATAGCATGTGGCACTGAGGCTCTATAATAGACATGTACTGGTTGTTAACAAACAGATTTGATAATTGAGAATTTTCTTGGAGAAGCTTTACGAAGCTTCATTCTCTTCTTCTTTTTCTTTGTTCATTATTCTTCTTGATTTCTATTGCTACTAGGAAAGGTTGAAAAGAGCGAATCATTGGTATCAGAGCCAGAGATCCTCACTGTTCCCATCCTGTGTATGCCAAGGCCCATTACTCGCTCTGCAATCATGGATCAACGTGTTTCCTCTGTTGAAATTAATCTGGAGAAACTCACCATATCTCTGGAAAAATTTTGAGATTACGTCCATGAAGGTTTTGCGGCAGTAGCGACAACGGTGGAATCGCAAATTAATTCCAAGTTATTGACTGGATTAGACATAATCTACTCGAAACTAACTGAGGGTTTCGAAACTTTTCGACGAGAAATTCATCGCCATGACCAAGGGTTTCATGAACGGGATGATCGATTTGACTCTGGCCACCATCGTCAGCAACGACGACCAGAAAATCAAGAACAACGTGGTCCTCAGAATCGAAATTGGCAAAAAGTGGATTTTTCAAGATTTATTGAGGGTGATGATCCAGTGTGTTGGATTCACCAAGCAGAGCAATATTTTTCATTTTATGGAACACCAGATAATCAAAGGGTTGTAATTGTGTCTTTCCATTTAGAGAAGGAAATTCTACAATGGTTCAAGTGGAGAAATTGCACTCACACGACTCCGGGTTGGGAGGAATTTACTAAGGCATTTTGTAGGGAGTTTGGCTCATCTGAGTTTGATGATTCTGTCGAATCTTTATTCAAACTACAACAAACTCATACATTGAAGGAATTCATCATAGAATTAAGAAGGTTGGCTACAAGAACTGTAGGAATTAATGATGAACTCCTCAAGAGTTGTTTCCTTGGAGGGCTTAAGCCAGAATTGAAGTACAATGTCAAACTACTCAAACCCAGGGATGTTCATGAAGCAATGGATATTGCAGTCCAGGTAGACTCTAAAATATGCAATACTCGTACTCCTATTGCAAAACTTTTTACGCCCAGATCCATTCCATTACTTGTTACACATTCAATTGCACCAAAGTCTGCTAAAATACAACCTAGAAAATTTAGCAATTCAGAGAGTGTCCATAAGAAAATTTCACCAGAAGAATATCAAGAGAAATGACTTAAGGGTCTATCTTTTTATTGTGATCAAAAGTATGTCAGAGGGCATCAATGTGCTAGGAAACAATTGCTATTATTAGAAGTTGATTTTGGTGATGATTTAGATGAGGTGGGGATGATATAGTAGATGAATTATAAGCTGTTCAGTTTCAAAAGATGGAGTTAAGTGAATCTGCCTTTTACGGAGTGTCTGGGATAGCAAATGTCAAAACTATGAAGGTACAAGGGTTCCTTAAAATCCGACCAGTCATAGTACTTGTAGACTCGGGTAGTACTCACAACTTTGTGAATTCTAAGTTGCTTAAACATTTGGATGCTCATTATCAGAAAACAAACGAGTTTGAGGTTGTCATTGCTGATGGAGGGAAAGTGAAGAGCATGGGGTGTTGCAAATCAACTCCATTGTCTATGGGAGTTTATAGTTGTGAGGTAGACTTGTATGTCTTACTACTTGGAGGTTGTGATTTGGTTCTAGGGGTTCAATGGTTATCCACTGTAAGCCCAATTTTGTGGGATTTCCAGTTATTAACCGTGAAATTTGAAGTCAAAGATAACCTATACCAGCTAGAGAGTGTAAATCAAAGGCAACCTTTAATTCAAGAAGTCACTATTCAGCAAATGGGAAAATTGATGCAGGTACCCAGCTTGGGAATGTTATTATATTCACAAGAAATTGAGCCTCAAGAAACTCCTGATACTAGTTTAATAGGAGCATAGTTATTACAGTTGCAAGAGTTATTAGCTGATTTTGAGGATCTTTTTCAGATTCCCTCCTTATTACCACCTACAAGACCTCATGATCATAAAATTCCTCTTTTTCCTGGAGCCCAACCAACCAGTAAAAGACCTTAACACTATGGTCCTTTACAAAAGGATGAGATTGGGAAAGCAGTGCAGGAACTGTTTCTTTCAGGTTTCATAAGACCTAGCCATAGTCCCTTTTCTTCTTCTGTTTTATTGGTTAAGAAAAAGGAAGGAACTTGGCGAATGTGTATGGATTATAGAGAGTTAAATTAGCTCACAATTAAGGATAAATACCCCATACCGTTGATTGATGATTTATTAGATGAGCTTCATGGTGCCGAATATTTTTCTAAATTATACCTTAGGTATGGATACCATCAAATCAGAATGCATAGTAATGACTTTGAAAAAATAGCATTCAAAACTCATGAGGGACATTATGGGTTCCTTGTGATGCCTTTTGGCCTAACAAATGCCCCTGCAACATTCCAAGCTTTAATGAATGACATCTTCAAAACATTGTTGAGGAAGTGTGTTTTAGTCTTTTTTGATGACATTTTGGTGTTTAGCACTAGTTGGGGCTTGCATTTGCTGACTTGAGGAGAACATTTGAGATTTTGAGACAGCACCACTTGTTTGTTAAGAAACAAAAGTGTGCATTTGGACAGGATAAGGCTGAATATTTAGGCCGTGTGGTTTCTAGAGAGGGTGTAGCTGCAGAACCCTCTAAAATCAGTATTGTGGTAAATTGGCCACAACCTACTAATGTGAAGGAGCTTAGAGGGTTCCTAGGTCTTACTGGATATTATAGAAAATTTGTTCCTGGTTATGGTAGGATCTGCCAACCTTTGTACCAACTTACAAAGAAGAACAATTTTTGTTGGAATGAAAATGCCACAATTGCATTTCAAAAACTTAAGGAATTAATGGCATCACCTCAAGTATTAGCACTACCTGACTTTTCAATTCCTTTTGAAATTGAAAGTGATGCTTCAGAAACTGGAATTGGGGTTGTTTTACAGCAAAAGGGAAGACCAATAGCCTTCACCAGTCATGCCTTAGGTCCACGAAATCAAGCCCTTTCCACTTATGAGAAAGAATTAATAGCTATAGTTTCAGCTATTAAAAAGTGGCAAAATTATCTTCAAAGAAGACATTTTGTGATTAAGAGTGACCACAACAGTCTCAAATACTTCTTGCATCAAAAGGCAAATACACCCTTTCAACAAAAGTGGGTTTCTAAGCTACTGGGGTTTGATTATGAAATACAATACAAAAAAGGTGTACATAATGTAGTAGCTGATGCATCATCTAGAGTTTAGGGTTCTTCTGTGCTTGCTGAACCTCATTTACCTGCACAATTGGACAGTATCTGCCTTGGTATTTCATACCTTTATTTTGGTTGGCTAGATGACTTGAGGAGACATACTGAAATTGATGCTTGGATCATGGACAAACTACAAGAAGTTAAGAGCTTGGGGCTTACTAATGTTGCTTCAAAATACCATCTAGACAATGGCTTTCTGAAATATAAGACAAGAATTGTGATCATTCCTACTTCATCTTGGAAAAATAAGCTATTTGCAGAGTTCCATGCTTCACCTTGTGCTGGACATCCAGGAATACTTAAGACCTATCACAGAATTAAGCGTGGTTTTTATTGGGTTGGGATGAAGAAGGATATAAAGGTTATGGTAGCTGAATGTGCTGTGTGTCAGCAAAATAAATATGAAACAGTTTCACCTCCTGGATTACTGCAGCCTCTCCTAATTCCCTCTCAAATTTGGAGAGATATTAGCATGGATTTTATCACGGCATTAGCAGTTTACAAGGGAAAATCTGTCATCATGGTAGTGGTTGATAGACTCTCTAAATATTAGCATCTCATTCCATTGTCACATTCCTATACAGCTCATATGGTGGCTCACCTTTTCATTGATTATGTGTTTAAATTGCATGGTATGCCTACAACAATTGTAAGTGATAGAGATCCTATTTTTCTCAGTGAATTTTGGAAATAATTTTTTAAAATTCAAGGGTCAAAGCTCTGTCTTAGTTCTGGATACCATCCTCAGTCTGATGGTGAAACATAATTAATGAACCGATGCTTTGAAACTTATTTCAGGTGTTCCACCAGTTTACAACCAAAGAAATGGTTGCAATGGATTCCATGGGCTGAATATAGCTACAATACTTCTTTCCATTCAGCAGCTCAGGCCACACCCTTTGAGTTAGTGTATGGGTACTTGCCACCCCATATTCCTTCTTATGAAGTGGGTTCTACCAAATTGGATTTGATAGAAAAGACTCTATTGAGTAGAGATGAGATGTTGGCAGTATTAAGGAGAAATTTGTTGTTAGCTCAGGGAAGGATGAAAAATCAAGCTGATAAACATCGGACTGAGAGAGAATTTCAAGTTGGAGATTTCATTTATCTCAAACTCATTCCATATCAGTACCCATCTTTAGCTGCACATTCATTCACAAAGCTTCATTCAAAATATTATGGACCCTTTGAGGTGTTGTCCAGGATTGGTAATGTAGCATATAAATTGAAGTTTCCTGCTAGTACTAAAATCCATCCAGTTTTTCATGTCAGCAATCTCAAGAAACATTTGGGACCTCACATTACTCCTACTTTGGCTCTACCTAATGTGATTGATGATGGTTTAGTAGAGCAAGTTCCTTAGTTAGTGTTGGACAAGAGGCTATACAAGAAGGGAGACAGAGCTGGAACTCAGATCTTGGTGCAATGGCAGGATCATAACAAAGATGAAGCTACTTGGGAGGACTTTGAACATTTTACTCAAAAATTTCCTTCATTTGTGTTGTAATTGATTGTTTGTATGTTCCTTAGGAATAAGGAAATTGTTGAGGAAGGGATAGTTGATATGAATCATTTCTCATTATAGTAGTCTGTTAGTCTGTTAACAGATTCAGGAGGTAGTTACAATGCTAACGTGGCCATAGCACGTGGCACTGAGGCTCTATAATAGACATGTACTGGCTGTTAACAAACAGATTTGATAATTGAGAATTTTCTTGGAGAAGCTTGGTGAAGCTTCATCCTCTTCTTCTTTGTTCATTCTTCTTCTTGATTTCTATTGCTACTAGGAAAGGTTGAAAGGAGCGAATCAGTTTGAAGCTATAGAGACCCCGTGTGACTGGATTCTAAGCAAAGGAAAGGTTTGAAACTCTCCCAAATTTTTTTATTCCTTGGTTTGTTGTTGAAACACTGAGCGAGTTGAGTTAAAGGAAATCGAAGCAGGAAATCAAAGTAGAATGGTGATTTGAAGCTATAGAGAGTACTGAGCGACTAGATTCAAAGCAAAGGAAAGCTCTGAAACTCTTCCATTTTTCAATTGAACAGCCACCAAGTGAGTCCTGTATTTATCCTTTTCTCCAACTCGTAGAATTTTTTATTCCTTGGCTCGCTGTTGAGAAAATGCGTTACCGATCCCCTTAAAAGGTGTGGGTATTCAATTCTCGTGCTAGACATGCATGAATTCTGATGACGTCTCAAACTGGTTAAGTACAAAAATGTATCAGTATAGGTTTGAACAAGGGCTTCCTCGGTTCCTCGTCTTCCTCCTCGGCTAGATAGTCTTCTCGGTACAGTTTGTCCTGTAGAAATGAGCAAACGTAAGCTAGAGGCCCGCTAGAGAGTGTTCTCTGACATTGGCGCTCCGATGCTTAAGTCATATGCTTGCACAGAGAATCTCTCTGAAGAACACAGCTCGGTGTTCTAGGGAAATGTGTAAAGAGTATTTTTTTAGTGAAAAAAAGTGATCCCTTTTACCTGTGGGGTAACCCCTTTATATAGTGAAGGTGGTTTCCATTAATAGAATTCGGGTGGTGGTGAATAATACCTTGCCAAATGAAGGAATTACTGTTTTACTGGGAGCTTGTTACTGTCCTGAGGGTACGGAGCCGAGAAGAGCATCTCTATTGCTCGGTACCGAGGATCTCCCAGCGAGAAAGGTGGTGTCTTCTGTTGACAGCTGTTGCCACGTGTCTTGTTATGATTGGAGAGGATAAATATCCTCATCATTTGCCCCTACAGGCCTGTGATTGGTAGCTGTAGACGACCAATGATAGGCCTGTATTAGCTGTCATTTGGTTTTCCTGAGAGTGGCATTGATGAGGAAACATTGAACGGTTACGATGAAATCTGAGGTGATCCAATGGTCTTTCGATGAACAGAAGCTGAACGGTCCGGATGAGGGGATGCCGAAGGTCTCTTCATCGGGTCCGTTGACCAGGGCAGTCTTCCACTATAAATAGCAAAGACGTCGCTTTCAAGAACCACTTGTTGCCAAATCTTGAGAGACCCGAGCTTAGGGAATACCGAGCAAACAAATTCTTCTCCTACCGAGAATACTTTATTCCTCGTCTTCGTTCTGCTTTCAGGTACGAAAAAATGTCTTCCCCTTCCTCGGATCGTGTGAGTAATTTGTTAGAGGATGCCGACTTAGGTTCTTCTCCATCAACCCTACTTCCCCCTGTTAGGATGAGTCTTATGCTTCCCCCAGCCGAACGTCCTTTCTTTGCCCCGCCTGGGTTCGAGGCTCCCCTATAGGAAGCCCGAGTAGCAGGTGATGGTACTAGAGAGCCTAGAAACCTAAGTTGTAGTCTTACGGCCTCCGAGGTGGAAGCCCAACGCAAGTTGTTCGGCATTCCATACCCTTGCAGACCTGTGCCTGAGGGAGTGTCTCCTTTTAATCCGCAACATGGGGAATTCGCCATTTCCACAACCGCTCTCACATATGGTTGTCGGATTCCTATTGCACCAGCCATATGTTCTTTCTTTGCTCGGTTTGACATTTGTCCTACCTGTTTAGCTCCCAACTCTTGGGTTTTTCTAGGTACAATACTCTATTATTGTGACGAGCTTCGTGTTCCTTTCTCTTCCAATGTCCTTCAGCATATTTTCTCCTTATGTAGAGCCCGAGGAACCCTGGGTTATGTTATCTGAAATTTAAGAAGGGTTTGGTGGCCCCAAAATACTTTTCTTCCAATCACCATTGGAAGTCTACTTATATTTTTGTTCGGATGCCCTTGGCCGAGGATGAGGTTCTACCTTTTAGAACCTCGTGGACACTCCCTAAATTCAATAATTCAAACGTTTGCCCCAGCTTTCTCACGAGCAGCTTGACTGGTATCTGAGCCTCAAGCAACCTTTCACCAAACCTTCTATCCCCCTTGTATGCCGAGCTGTAGACTTTATGAGGGCACATAGGTCTGAACGAGCAATGCAAGGTGGGGACTTGCTCTTGCTCGGTCTTATCTATGTACTTTCTTTGTTTTTGATCTGTCTTCTAACTTGTTGTTGTTTTTAGATATGTCTTCGGCTACAGAATATCTAAAGATGCAGAAAAAGGCAGCGGCTCTCGGCCAGAAGAGGAGACCCTCTGGGGAGGCTGAGCCGAGCCAGAGGAAGAAAGTTCCAGCTGGCGGAGTTCGGTTGAAACCTGGCCGAGGAAAAGACCTAGGTCGTGGACGTGGTGTGTTAATTGGCACACCAGCTTTCCGACTGACCGGCTCTCCTTCTCGTGCCTCGGAGGCACGCTCCTCGTTCCCGCCTCATCAAATGGGGGATATCCACACCCCCCAGTGGAGCGTTCGCCTTTCCGACACGGTGGCCAACCCTCAAGTGGCCATAGAAATGCTCGAGAAGCTCTCTCTCCCCTCGGATCAGAGGCGAGCCAAGGAAATGTCTACCGAGGAAAGAATGGAGGCCTCTACTGTCAAGTTTTTGGAGGTATTGGCTGTTCCTAGCTTTGCCAATCTTCTTCTTCAGTTTTCTTTTATAATTTATTCCATTGTTGTTTTTAGCTGACCTATCTTCTCGGGAAACTCTCTGTCGATGTCCGGAGCTCGGCGGCCGAGAAGAATACTGCTGCTCAGGAGATCCACCTGCTCAAAGGGGCCCTAGGTCGGACTGTGACGGCACTACAACTTTCTCGGAGGGATCTCCAGAAGGCCTACGAGTCTGAGGCTCTTTTGACCGCCAAAGTGAAAGAGACCGAGGAGGAGCTTGAGAGGCACAGGTCGGTTACTGAAGCAGAGGGGGCTCGGATGTTCGAGAGTGGCCGCCAATCTAGTCTTCAGGAGTTTAGGGACTCCACTGAATTCCAGTTCACTCTTAAGCAAGAGGGCTTTTTTTGCTTCCAGGCTGCTGTCAAGGAAGCTCGGAGGTTTCTTGCTAGCAAGGGTCAGAGCTCGAAGATCATGGACGAGCTGTGTCCTGGCCTCACCGGGAAGGACGACGTGGACGTTTTCAAGGAGGAGGCTTACAAGCAGTTTCGCCTTCTCCAGGAGGATGGAGATGACGAGGAAAACATCGAGGCCTATATGGACACCGATGCTCCTCTCGCTCCTACGAAAGACAATGCTCCCCTAGAACCTGCTCATGGTAAGGAGACCAAGAAGCGACTGACCACCGAGGAGCCAGTTGATATAGAAAATTAGGTTGTTTTAACTATTTTAGTTGTAGTTTTTGAACACTCTTTGTTTTGTAAATAAGTTTATTATCAATGAAGTTTCTTCTCTTGTTGCCTTCTTCGATCTTGTTAAGTTGCTCGGATATTGTAGTCGTTTAAACTGTAATAGATCCGATCGAACACCCAATTGCTGTGGTCTAGACTCTTCTAGGTCGTAGCAAACTCGTTTCAACTTGGTTACTGTAACCCATTGAGATTGAGTTGTAACATACCCAACTTGTTTTCACTTGGTTGCTGTAACTCAATGGGATTGAATTGTAACATGCCCAAGTCTTTTCTCGTCCATTTTAATTTGACAAGCCTGTGACGATGCTCGGCCATTGTAACTTAGATAAGTTAAGTTGTAATGTACCAGAGCAGTGTTCTGGGAATCTTGGTGAGAGAACGAGCTACTTTCATTGAAATGAAAAAAGTTCTAGACCTCGTGTGAGGAACAAGCAAGAAAATAAAAAGAGGTTCTTAAGAACATGCCGACAAATGAAAGCTAAATGTAGTATCTTCGTAGGTTCTCAGCATTCTAAGGACACATCTCTCCTGGTTTCTCGGGATTCTCCACCTTGTAGGTTCCATCCAGCATGACCCTAACAACCCGGAAAGGGCCTTCCCAAGTCTCCCCGAGCATGCCCGGATGCTTTCCAGCTGCTGTGGCTCCAATCTCCCTCGGAGAATCTCCTTGTTTGGACTTTCTTATTGTAGTAACGAGCCGTCCTTTGCTTGTAAGCTGCAGTCCTGATCCGAGTGGGCTCCCGAGCTTCTTCCAAGAGATTCAGATTGTTAAGCAGCAAGTCGTTGTTTTCTGACTCGTTGAAGTTAACAATCCGGGGAGTGGGGACTTCGATCTCTACTGGAATGACAGCTTCTGATCCAAACACTAGGGAGAAAGGCGTTTATCCCGTTGACGTTCTCGGCGTGGTCCTATAGGACCAGAGGACACTATGGAGTTGCTCGGTCCAAAGCCCTTTGGTTTGGTCAAGACGAGTTTTTAGTCCCTGGAGAATGATACGGTTGGTTACTTCCACCTGGCCATTGGCTTGAGGGTGTGCTACAGTAGTGATTCTGAGGTTGATGCCGAGCTCTTCGCAAAATTCTTGGATGTTCGCGCTTACAAACTGTCGCCCATTGTCGATAATGAGGATCCGAGGGACACCATATCTGCAGATGATGGCCCTCCATATGAATTCTTTTACCTTGTGGTCAGTTATGGTTGCGAGGGGCTCGGCTTCGACCCACTTTGTGAAGTAATCTACTGCAACTATAAGAAATTTTCTCTGAGCTGTTGCCTGGGGGAAGGGTCCCAGCAGGTCTAGCCCCCATTGAGCAAATGGACAGGAGTTCTCGATAATCGTCATCTCGGATGGTGGAAGGTGTGGTATGTTAGCATATCTCTGGCACTTGTCGCACTTTCGTAACAGATCCTCGGCATCTTTCTTCATGTTCGGCCAATAATAGCCACAGCGCAAGACCTTGTTGGCTAAGGTCCTTGCCCCCGCATGGCTGCCACAAATCCCTTCGTGTACTTCTCGGAGAGCATACTCGGACTCCCGTGGAGCAAAGCATTTAAGGTAAGGGAGCGTAAAAGATCTTCTGTATAGCGTCCCTTGAATGATTGAGTACCTCGCTGCTCTTGCTCGGAGATTCCTAGAATCGTTTTTGTCTTCAGGTAACACTCCATCTGTGAGGAAGGTTCGTATTGGATCCATCCAAGATGGTTCCTTGTTAATCTCGATGATAGCCCTGACGAAGATGCTCGGCTTAGGCAATATCTCTATTCGTACTGACGAGGCCTTGTCTTTTTTAGAGGTCGATGCTTGGCGAGCTAGCACGTCGGCTTGCTGATTCTCTTCTCGGGGCACTCTTCGTATTTCAACGTTTGGGATTTCCTTCATTAGTTCTTTAGCTTTCTCCAAGTATTTGATCATGTTGGAGCCTCTCACCTCGTACTCTCCACGAACTTGTTCAGTGACGAGCTAAGAGTCGCTGTTGATCACCAGATTGCGCACCTCTAGCTCAATTGCCAACTTTAACCCAGCTAGTAGCGCTTCGTACTCGGCCTCATTGTTGGAAGCTTTGAATTGGAAACAGAGAGCATATTCAGTGGTCAAGCCGTCAGGCCCGAAAAGCAAAATTCCTGCTCCACTCCCGTCCTTGTTTGAAGATCCATCTACGAAAAGCTCCCATAGGTCATGTGGTACCTCTTCCCCGAGAGGATGTTGGCACTCAGTGATAAAATCTGCTAGGGCTTGAGCTTTGATGGCTTTCTTCGGTTCATAGTGGATATCAAACTCGCTAAGTTTGATTGACCACTTAATGAGCCCTCCCGACGTATCCGGTTTTTGGAGTATGCTCTTAAGAGGTTGGTCGGTCAACACTGTAACTGTATGGGCTTGAAAGTAAGGCCGCAACTTTCTAGCCACAGTTACCAGTGCCAAGGCCAACTTCTCTGCTCTAGTGTATCTCTTCTCGATCTGAGTGAGCACTTTACTGGTGTAGTATATTGGTTTCTGAATTTTCTCCTCGTCCTCCCTTATGAGCACTGCACTCACTGCGTGCTCAGTAGTGGCAAGATAAAAAGAATAACGGTTCTCCCACTGCTGGGGAAGTGAGTAGGGGAGGTTGGCTAAGGTAAGACTTTAATTCCTCAAAAGCTGCTTGACACTCTTCGGTCCACTGAAAATTGGTCATTTGCTTGAGCGCGTTAAAGAAATGCTTGCACCGATCTCCTGATCTGGCGAGGAAACGACTTAAAGCTGCAGTTCTCCCAGTGAACTGTTGAACCTCCTTCTTGTTTCTCGGTGCTTGCATATTGATTATTGCCAACACTTTTTCAGGGTTTACCTCTATTCCTCGTTTGGAGATGAGGAATCCGAGGAACTTTCCCGATGAAATGCCAAACGCACATTTCTTCGGGTTAAGCTTCATCCTAAATTTGTTTAAGACATTAAATACTTCCTGCAAGTCGCCCAAGTGATCCTCGGGTTTCTTGCTTTTAACAACTATATCATCCACGTACGCCTCGACCGTCTTGCCGAGCATTAAGGAGAATATTTTGTTAATGAGTTGTTGGTAGGTGGCTCCTGCGTTCTTCAACCCAAAAGGCATGACTTGGTAGTTGTACGTACCCTCAAGAGTAACAAATGAGGTGTGTTCCTCATCAGCTTGATGCATTTGGATCTGGTGATAACCCGAATAGGCATCAAGGAAGCTGAGGAGACCCTTTCCCGAAGTTGCGTCTACCAATTGGTCTATCTTTGGCAGTGGATAGCTGTCCTTCGGGCAAGCCTTGTTGAGGTCGGTGAAGTCGATACACATACGCCACTTACCATCTGTTTCGCTACCATAACAACATTAGAGAGCCATTCTGGTTATTGTACTTCGCGAACGAATTCGGCATCCAAAAGCTTGCTAACCTCCATTTTGATGGCCTCTTGCCTGTCTTGTGCAAAATTCTTCTTCTTCTGTTTTACTGGTCGGCTGCCAGGTTTTATGCTGAGATGGAGGGTGATAACATCAGCGCTGATACCCGGCATCTCATCTACACTCCATGCGAATGTGCTGATGTTTTCTCGGAGGAGACTCGTCAAGCTTTCGCTTAAGTCTTGACCAAGCTCGGAGCCGTAGTACAATCTCTTTTCTGTCTCCTGCTCGACAGGAATTGTGATGAGCTGTTCGGCAGGGGAGGGCTTCAAGGTCTGGTTGTTGTGATCATCCAACAATTCTAGGACTGAAACTGGCTTTTTCTTCTCTTCTGGTCACCCTGAACTTCACCTATTCCTCGGTCAGTGGGGAATTTCATCTTTAAATAATAAGTGGAGACAACCGCTCAGGCTTTGTGAAGTAGTGGTCGGCCAATCAATGCATTGTAAGGGGTCTTCCCATCTACGACTAGAAGCTCTATCATGAATAGTTTTGAGCTCGGATAGTCCCCTAAGGTTATGGGTTGATTGATCATCCCGACAGGGACGACCTGCTCTCCCGTGAAACCGTAAAGGGGGGAGGAAAACTTCTTCAGGCTCTCTTTCAGGAGGTTCATCTGCTTGAAAGCATGGTAGAAAAGAACATCTGCTGCGCTCCCGTTGTCGACCAAGATCTTCTTCACCGTGTAGTTGGCGATGACTGCCTCAATGACTAAGGCATCATCGTGTGGCTGATGTAAACCATCCCCATCCCTCTCAGAGAATACTATCTTCTCGTCATCCGTTCTGGCTTTCTTAGACCTCTCAGACACCTGATGCACAGTCCGGGCATATGCTCTTCTGCCCGAGGAGCTTTCCCCTCCTGAGGCTAAGCCCCCGACTATCATGCCTATAGTGCCTGCTGTTCCTCTGTTTTTGTGATGAGGAGACTCATCTCGACGTCTCCTCTGTCGCCTATCATCCTCTCTTTCATCTCTTCTGTTGTCTCTTCTTCCTTCTCTTTCTCGTTTGTCTCCTGCCGAGCTGGTGAAATTTTTGAGGTATCCTCTTTGAATTAGATTCTCTATTTCGTCCTTCAGATGACGGCATTTATCAGTGTCGTGTCCGGGACACCGAAGGAATTTGCAATACTTATCACTTTCTTTCCTTCCAGGAGTTGACCTCGTCTTTGGAGGCCATTTGACGATGTCGCGATCCTGTATCTCATTCAGTACTCTTTTCAAAGAGGTGTTGAGAGGAGTATAGGAATCATATCGCATTGGCTTCGTCCGTTCATCTCTTCTAGAGGATGATCTTTTTTCCCTCCGCTGTCTTCTCGTTTGGCCGACCAGAATCATTTCTTCTTCTCGGAGGGGACTTGTCAAGGGATTGCTCGGTCATGTGTGGTTCTGCCATGATTTCATCTGCTGTAATGTACTTTTCAACCCTCGAGAGCAACTCAGGAATGCTCTTCGGGTGCTTCTTGGATAGGGAGTGTTTCAATGTTGTGTGACGAACTCCCGTCGTGAAGGCTGTAATGGCTATGATCGGTTGGAGGTCTGGTATCTCCAAACAATCACAGTTGAATCGGGTCACAAATTCTCTTAAACTCTCATGAGGCTTTTGTCGGATAGTCACCAATGTAGCATTGGTCTTTTTGACTAGTCTTGAGCTTGCGAAATGAGCAATGAACCTGTTGTTGAGATCATCAAAGCTACTGATGGAACCTTGTGGAAGAGCTCTAAACCATCGTCTTGCTACACCGACAAGAGAGACTGGGAAGATCTTGCAGCAAGCTTCCTGAGATGCTCGTTGGAACTCCATCATGGTTTGGAAACTGATGACATGGTCAAGGGGATCTCCAGTCCCGTTGTACTTTTCCACGCTGGAGACCTTAAAACTTGCTGGTACCCGAGCACGCTGCACCTCAGCCGTCAATGGAGTTAAGTTCCCGTCCCAGTCCATTGTATCCAAAAAAGGGCGTCCTTGCAAAGCAGCTATTTTTCGGTCCACTACTCCCTCGATGAACTTGCTATCTCCCTCGTGAGTATGAGTGGGTTGAGGCCTCTGAGTAATGGTCAGCGAGGCTCCCGGAAGATCGGGATTTCTTTATTCGTCCGAATGAGAATGTTCATTTCTCGTCCCGTGAGAAATGTTCTCATTTTGGACGGGTTGATGCCCCTGCGCCTCCTGAATCATGTCCAAACGGTGTGCGAAGACATTCATCTGTTGTAACAACTAGGCTATCTGGTCTTACATAGGTGGTTGGGGTTGTTGCTCGACATTAACACTGGCCTTTCGGGCTTGCTGGCCTTCTCCTCTCAAAGTCCTAGTTCGAACCATATTTGTTGTTATGGAAAATCTTTTCCCACAGACGGCGCCAATCTGATGACGTCTCAAACTGGTTAAGTACAAAAACGTATTAGTATAGGTCCGAACAAGGGCTTCCTCGGTTCCTCGTCTTCCTCCTCGGCTAGATAGTCTTCTCGGTACAGTTTGTCCTGTAGAAATGAGCAAACGTAAGCTAGAGGCCCGCCAGAGAGTGTTCTCTGGCGTTGGCGCTCCGATACTTAAGTCAGATGCTTGCACAAAGAATCTCTCCGAAGAACACAGCTCGGTGTTCTAGGGAAATGTGTAAAGAGTGTTTTTTAGTGAAAAAGTGATCCCTTTTACCTGTGGGGTAACCCCTTTATATAGTGAAGTGGTTTTCATTAATAGAATTCGGGTGGTGGTGAATAATACCTTGTCAAATGAAGGAATTACTGTTTTACTGGGAGCTTGTTACTGTCCTGAGGGTACGGAGCCGAGAAGTGCCACGTGTCTTGTTCTGATCGGAGAGGATAAATATCCTCATCAAATTTCTTTTCTTCTTTAGACCCTTGATTATTACAATTGAATTGGAAGAACCTTGAGTTCGTCATTTTTTTTTGGTTTTCTTCTAATCTATTTTCATCCCCACGAGCACAGATGAATGAGCTTTCAATTGAACTGGAAGAACCTTGAATTCGCCTTTTCTTTTTTGGGTTTTCTGATGAATGAGCCTTCAAAATTGATAGCTTCTTCAGGTGTAATGTTTGTGCACAAACTGCAGTATTTATTGTACTTTTTGTCTTTGGTTTTGGAATTTATGGGACTATTCCATTTATGTCTAAACGTATTGGGATTTATTAGTTTTGATAAAGAAACAAAGAGGATTTTAGCAATTGGGAGGACAAATTACTGATTGAAGAGATCCGTTTGTCTAGCATTTTTCCCTTCCGATAATTTATTTATTTATTTGTTTTGTTGCTCAATTAAGTTTTCGTTTTTGACAATTATTTTAATTTTTTCTTTGCTACAGTTAAATATTTCCTCATTTTCTTTGAATTTTAAATGATTTTTTTCTTAATTATGTACGTTTTGTTGTTGAATTATGTTGTGCATGTTAATTATGAATGTGTATACTTTCTTTGGTACAGTTAGTTATTTCTCCGTTTCTTTTGAATAATCTTTGTTATTGAATGGCGATTATATTTTGTATTTTTGGTTGTTTCTCTAACTTTCATTAATTTGTAATTGATTTAATTTTTTTAATGATTGTTATTGCCGTTATAAGCCAACATCTTTTGCTTACGATTTATTTTTATTTTTTTAATTTCTGGATTTACTTATGAGCATCGTTTATTTCCTATTTGATTTTGTTTGATGTCATTTATTTGATTTTTGTCTGCAGTTTGTTCTCTTTCGGGGTTTATCTGGTTTTAAATAAAACGGGAGGGACATGGCACCTAGAACGAAGAAAATATTTATGTAAGTTTCGTACTTCCATCTCGTAGAGGTTCAAGTATTTCTTGCCAGCTATATTTCCTGAAAACATGGAGTTTTTGGATTTTTAGGATTTTGTCTCCTATTGAAAAGAGTCAATAAGCAGGTCTGGTTCCTGGCGTTTTGACAAAGAAAGAAAGAAGATTGTAGCATTCGGGAGGACGAATTACTGATTGAAGAGGTCTGTTTGCCCCCTTCTTCTTTTTTTACTTCTGATAATTTATTTATTTGTCTGTTTTGTTGCTGAATTATGTTTTTGTTTTTGACAATTATTGTTATTTTTTCCTTTGCTATAGTGAGGTATTTCCCCATTTTTTTTGGAATTTGGAATTATTTTTGTTATTGGATTGCGATCGTATTTTTTTTTGGGCTGTATTATCTAACTTTTGTTAATGTGATTTTTTTTTATCGATCTTGCCGTGTACATGTTTGTTTGTTTTGCTTTGTATTTCCGTAATTTCTTTATTCCTTAAATTTTTTTTTGTGTGATCGTTCTTGCCGTTATAAGCTAGTATGTTTTAGTTATGATTTTGTTTTTTTTATTTATGTGTTTACTTATGTGCATTATTTTGCTGGGTTTGTAGCATCTCCTTTGGTATTGAAAAGTCGAATAACCAAGTGTGTTCCTGGGTCTTTGACAGAGAAAAAAGGAGGATTGTATCAATTGGGAGGATGAATTACTGATTGAAGAGGTACGTTTGTCCACCTTTTTTGTCCTTTCGATAATTTATTTATTTATCTATTTTGTTACTGAATTATGTTTTCGTTTTTGACAATTATTGGAATTTTTACTTTATTTGCTGGGTTTTGACAATTATTGTAATTGTTATTGAATTATGTTTTCATTTTTGACAATTATTTGTTTTGTTACTGAATTATGTTTTCGTTTTTGCAGTGTACATCTTTATTTGTTTCGGTTTGTAATCCCGCGATCGCTTAATTTTTGTTAGTCATAGTTTATTCCATATTTGTTTATATGCATGACTTCTTTACCATATGGTCTCCATTTTTGCCATAATTTATTTATTTATCTATTTTGTTGCTGAATTATGTTTTCGTCTTTTACAATTATTGTAATTTTTTCCTTTGCTACAGTGAGATATTTCCGTATTTTTTTTGAATTATTTTTGTTATTGGATTTCGATCGTATTTTGTTTTTTGTCTGTAGTATCTAACTCTCATTAATGTGATTTTTTTTTCAATCGTTCTTACCGTGTACATATTTATTTGTTTTGCTTTGTAATCCCGCGATCGCTTCATTTTTGTTAGTCGTGGTTTATTCAATATTTGTTTATGTGCATGACTTCTTTGCCATATGCTCTCTCCATTTTAAGAGCTCCTTTCTTTTTGAATTATATTTCTGTAAATATATATTTAGTACTTTACTCTAATAATTTATGGGTTTAGCATATGATGTGGAAACACATTCGTTTGTGGTTTGATAGTAATACAAAGAATAAAAAATAAAAAAACTATCTTGATTCAATCCACGATATTATATTTTGCGTTTTTGCTTTTTATCTAACTCTTATTGAATTTTAATTGATTATATTTTATTCAATTCTTCTTGATTTAATTCTTTTCACGATCGATGTTTCCGTTATACGCTATCATTTTTTTTTCTGATTTAGTCCTTTCATTTCACAGTTCATTTATGTGCATTTTTTTATTTCCTGTTTGACTTTTTTTAATGTCATTGAATTTTTTTTCTATGCATTTTCTTAAAAAAATTTATCTCTGGGTATTCAATTTCGTCTACATGTTTATATTCCTCTTTTATCATAGTTATGGTATTTGAGTTTTTTGTTTGGTTGAATTCAGAAAAATATTTTATCCGCTTCGTGTTTCTTATTAGTGTGACTGAAGTGATGCATTTGTCAAAAATGTAATGTGTTGATAGGTGTTTTTTTTATCTTAATTTCTTAAATATTTGTTTATACGTATGATTTCTTTCCATTTCTACGCATGGTTTCTTTTGGTGTTTGGTACTGTTAACTTTTTGTGTGACTCGGGCGTTACTTTTATTGTTAACGTGCTATTTGTGTTTTTATTTTGTTAGCTTTTGATTTTGCAGTCGTATGAATGTGATTAGGAACGTAGTTTGTAACATGTGTTGTATATGTATATTTTATACCTCTGTGCATATGTAGTTTTACACGTCTGTTGATGCTTTTCTTTCGATTGATATTCTTTAGTTTAATACATTTGTATTCCAAAAACAGGAAATAAACATATGGGTTTTTCAGTTGCTCTTCATTTTTATTTGTGTTTTTATACCTATATATTTTTTGTCATGTTGTAATTGATTGAAATGATTTATATGTTTTAATCCTTTGTATTGCAATTATGAATTTTCTAGTTTTATTTATTAGATTAAACTGTATTGTGATTAACTATTTTGTTTAGTTGAATTCAAAAATATTGACTGTTTTGTTTAGTTGAATTCAAAAATATATGTTATGTGGTTGTGTTTTTATTCTTTAATGTTATATTGTATATTTGTTGATAAAAGTTATATGAGCTGGATATGTAGGATGGATAAAAAGGAATTGTGTAGAAGAAATAGACTACTGCGGAAACATTCTAGGAAAAATCGAGTGAATATTTGTGATATGGCATCATCTGGTTCCTCTGTTAATCCTCCAAGAATTAAACGTAACAGACATTGTGAAGGTCCTTCTACTTCAGCTGATACTATTCAAGGGAATTTTATTTCGCTTCATTGTTGTAAACACTGTGGTGCTTTTTTTTTGTTTGAAGAACATGTTAAATCATTTGGCAGTCAATCCCCATGTTTTTCCCTATGTTGTAAGCATGGAAGAATTTCTATTCCAACTGTTCAAGAACCTCCTTCTTATTTAACAACAATATTTGATTATAATAGTGGAAGGAGATCAAGACAATTTCGTGATAATATAAGGCTTTATAATTCAATGTTTTCCTTTACTTCTATCGGAGGAAAAATAGATTGAGAGATCAACAAGGGTCAAGGTCCTTATGTTTTCATGCTAAATGGTCAAAATCATCATCTTATTGGATCATTGCTTCCAATGGAAGGTGTCAAGCCTCAATTTGCTTAGTTATATATATATATATATATATATATATAAATGGTACAGAGAATGAGGCTTCCAACAGAATTGCAACAGTTTGTGGAACTAATGTGAATGATAAAATAGATGAGGGGATTGTCTCAGAATTGATTGAAATGTTTGATTGCGTAAATAAACTGGTGAAAGTTTTAGAATGGCGAGAGATCGTTTTGCTGCTGGTAAGAGGCGCCAAGTTTGTTTAAGTTTGTCAGCAAGGAGAGCTGGAGATGGTTTACAATATAGTGCTCCAGTATTTCGTGAGATGGCTGCTTTGATTATGGGTGATATGGTGATACAGATTACGGACGGGACATAGTAGTTCATGATAAGAACAATGGGTTAACAAGGATAAATGATCTTCTTCCTTCATTTATGTCAATGCAGTACCCATTGTTGTTTCCTTATGGAGAAGATGGTTATACACTTAATATGCCTTACTGCACAACAGTGCATGCTGGCTCCATAAAAAGGGGGCACATCACTAGACTTGAGTATTATTCCTACATGTTGAAAGAAAGGGATCATAGTGGATGGTTGATAATTTGCAGTGGAAAACTCTTTTAGCAGTATATTGTAGATGCGTTTACATCTATAGAAGACGAGAGACTTCGTTATATAAGATATAAACACCAGCAAGAGCATTATAGATCTGAGATTTACTGTGGCATACAAGATGCTTTCCTTAGGGGTGACAAAGTTGCTAACCTGGTTGTTCAATGCATTATTTTGCCATCAAGTTTTATTGGTAGTCCCCGATTTATGATTCAAAACTATTATGATGAAATGGCAATCTATCGTGCACGTGGAAATCCAGATTTATTTATCACATTTACTTGCAATGTCCAATGGAAAGAGATACTAAGTGCATTGTCTATTATTCCAGGTCAGAAGATTGAAGATAGACCTGACATTGTCTCTCAGGTTTTCCATATGAAGTTGTTACAATTTATTGATGATATCAAAAAGGAAAACTATTTTGGTACTGTTACAAGCGTAATATACATAGTAGAATTTTAAAAAAGAGGATTACCACATGTTCACATTATTGTATGGCTTCATCAGAAAGATAAATTCCCGAGGCCCACTGAAATTGACAAGATCATTTGTGTTGAAATTCCAGATAAAGATGTTGATCCATTGCTGTATTCTATTGTTACAAAATTTATGATTCATGGACCTTGCGGAAATTCAAATCCTAGAGCACCATGCATGAGAAACGGAAGATGTACAAAGCATTTTCCTAAGAAATATTATGCTGAGACATTGATTGGAGAGGATGGATTTGTTGTTTATCATAGACGTGATGATCAAAGAATGATTGCTAAATCTGGGATCGAACTGGATAATCGTTTTTTTCTATACAATAGAGGGCTCTTAGTAAAATATGAGGCACACATTAATGTTGAATGGTGTAATCATTCAAGAGTTATCAAATATTTGTTAAAGTATGTGAACAAAGGTCCTGATAGAACTAGAGTTTTGCTTCAAGATACTTCAAGCACTAGTGCTTCAAATTCAGAAGAAATTGTCATAGACGAAATAAAAATGTATGTTGATTGCAGGTATGATTCCTTTTTTATTTTATTATACTTATCAAGTTATGTCTGTATTTATTCTATTTTTTAAATTTCCAATTTTTATAGTTTTCCTGGAACATTTTACATTGTGATTAGCTATATATTTTAATTGTAGATATGTTTCACCTTACGAGTCAACTTGGAGGATATTTGAATTCGACATACATTTTAAATTTCCAAATGTTGAGACTTTGTTGATTCATCTTCCATTGTTGAATAATGTCATTTTTAGAGGTGATGAGATTATCAATAATGTCTTGCATAAGCCTGGTATAGAAAAACAATGTTGACAGAGTGGTTGTTCATGAATAATAATTCAGCAGAAGCACGACAACTTTTGTAGTCTAAATTTTCATCTTTTTGGAGATGGGATGGTACAAATAAATATTGGTTCAAAAGGTAGAGAGGTGATTGTATTGGACAAATTTCTTATGTTCACCCTTCGGCGGGAAATCTTTATTTTCTTAGAGTTCTACTCTCCCATGTTAGAGGTCCGAGAAATTTTATTGATATAAAGACTGTTAATGGAGTTGTGTATCAAAGTTTCAAGGCTGCTTGCAATGCTATGGGTTTAATAGGTAATGATCAAGAATGGCAAAAGGCTATGGAAGAGGCATCATTCTGTGCAACTTCTTCACAACTTCGGACATTATTTGCTCCGTTGATAATGTTCTGTGAGGTTGTCAATCCATCAAAATTATTTGATGAAAATTTAGAAAATATGCAAGAAGACATTGTGTTTGGTTTACAACGGTTGTTGGAAATTCTGCATGAAAAACTTTCTGAAATCACAATAAGTAATAAAGTATTGAATGATATTGATAAACTATTGAAGAAGACTGGATCATGTCTTAGTGAGCATTCATTGCCATAACCCACATGTGAAGGGGAAGATGATATTGAGAACACAGTTTTGAGAGAGAAAATTGCGTTTTGCTCTGCAGATTTGATTGAAAATAACATGAAATTTTTGAATCAGATGAACATGGAGCAAAAAATGATATTCAACACTGTTTTAAATGTTGTTTATAGTGGTAGTGGTGGTTTTTACTTCCTCTAGAGTCATGGCGGAACTGGTAAAACTTTTGTTTATAAAGCGTTAGTAAATCAACTTCGTTCAGGGAAAATTGTGATAGTTGTTGCATGATCTGGTATAGCCTTACTTTTGTTACCAGGTGGGAGAACTGCACACTCAAGTTTTAAAATTCCAATACATATACATGAGTCAACTTGAAGTATAAAAAAGGAACAAATCTTGCCGAACTATTAAAGCTTGCAAGCCTAATTATTTGGGATGAAGCATCTATGGCTCACAGGTATTGTTTTGAGGCTCTGGATAGGACTCTCAGTGACATACTTTTATCAGATCAGCAGAATAAATCTCATATTCCATTTGGAGGAAAACCTATTTTGTTGGGTGGAGACTTTAGGCAAATTCTACCTGTGGTAGTGAGAGGTCCACGACATGATACAGTGAAAGCCCGAATAACTCAGTCATATCTTTGGAAAAAATGTAAAGTATTCCGTCTTACTCAAAACATGAGGCTTTCTACTGTTAGTTTAAAAAGGGTTGAGATTGATAGATTGGCTAATTTTGGTCAATGGTTGCTAGAAATTGGTGAAGGAAGGATCAATGAGCAAAAGTTAAATAAGGATGAGGAATATGCTACTTCGATAAAAATACCTGGCCAGCTGCTGGTACATCCTTTACATACTGTTTGGCAAGGGAGGCAAAAGAGTGGAATGTAAAAGTAGGAGGTAAAAAGGATGAAATATAAAAATTGAAGGTGTTTGGGAGGTGGGGAGAAAATTTGAGAATGAATTTTTGGATGCAAAATGTGTATGGGCCCCACATAAAAATTTCACCCCCAAAACTAGGAGGAAAATGTGTGCTGCGCAGGCGCCAATGCCAGAAATGACTATATTACCCCTCTTTTTACCAAAATTAAAATCGTGGCTTTACCAAAACCCTAGCCTCCAGTCTTGCGCCTCCACTTTGTCCCCTTCTCTGCGTGGTTCTCTCTTTTCCGTTCATCTCAATTTCTCTTTGGACACAAAGCGGATCGTCGAGAGTTTCTTGCATACTGGGGCCTTTCTCTGTGTCTCCTTCTCTACATCGCTTCTCTGCGTGTCACTTCCTTCAGGTCAGTACCGAACAAAACTTAACCCTATCACAAACTCATGTGCATTTTCATTTGCTTTTGAGTGTTATAAATTTTTGGTTGCTAACTAACTCAAACCGTGATAAGGTTTATATGACATTAATTTTGATACTTTTTTGTCAAAATTGTGTTGAGCTTAATTCATTTTTGCATATACTATTATTGCCATCCAATTTGTTCCTTGTGTCTGCCGTGGAATTTTTTTTGTTCATTTACAAAATGTGCAATCTTATTAGGGAGTCTAGGCTTTCAATGTATGGTACTGATGCAAGTTTCTTTTTTTGACTTTATTTCTTAAAATTTTGCTTGATTTTGTTATTAAAATTAAAAGCTTTGTTCCTTATTCTTTTCATGTCACATAATCAGTATTCAGGATGGATCCAAAAACCCAAGAATTAGTAGACTTTGTATGTGTTCGGATGAGAGATCATTATCGAGTGGTTGAAAGGTGGGAGCATAGGCGTCGTACTGCAGTAGCGCAATTTGTATGTAATATTCTGCATTTGTTAGTGATAAGACAGTTTTGTATGCAAATTAGGGATATGCCTAGTGCAACTGATATGATAGTTAGAGATGATTTTCGAAGAAAAGTCATGTCGTATTTAATGGAACATGAGAGAATTTGTCGAGATGTTTTAAGGATGAACCCTATTGCGTTTGAGACACTATGCACTAAACTACGTGCAACGGGTCTATTAAAAGATTACTCTAGATCAACCATAGAGGAGCAGGTGGCTAAGTTTCTCCATGTTTTGGGACAAAATTGGAAATATCGTGCAGTCGGGTGCTACTTTCGTCGATCTAAAGAGACATTAAGTCGTCACTTTCACAATGTTTTAAGAGCTATTATATCTTTGGAGAATCAATTTCTCAAACAATCCGATGGAGTTGATGTCGCCCCTCAAATTCAACTGAGTTCTAGATTTCATCCATATTTTAAGGTATGTTAACAAATCATATTAAGTAGTACTAACTCAAACCCTTTCATAATGCTGACTTGCCTAATGATTTTCTTAAAATTTAATAGGATTGTATTGGAGCAATAGATGGAACTCATTTCCGTGTCAAAGTTTCACGAGCAGATGCTCCTAGGTTTCGCGGTAGAAAGGATTGGCCAACTCAAAATGTATTGGCAGCTTGTTCATTTGACATGAGGTTCACTTATGTCTTGCCCGGTTGGGAAGGGACTGCATCGGACTCTCGAATAATGAGAAATGCACTTGTTAGGGAAGATAGGCTTTTAATACCAGAAGGTTAGTTGTACATACATTAGTTCAAGTAAAATGTTGATAGTGTACTATTTGACTTCCTAAAAATTATTATCAGGTAAATATTTTTTGGTGGATGCGGGGTTCATGCTGAAAAGTGTCTTGATCATGCCATATCGAGGTGTCCGATACCATTTGAAGGAATATTCCGCACATCCACCAAAAAATGAGAAAGAGTTATTCAATTTGAGGCATGCATCACTACGCAATGTCATTGAAAGAGCATTTGGTGTCTTGAAGAAGAGATTCTCTATCATATCAAGCGGGACCGAGCCACATTTTTCAGTAGACACTACGTCAAATATTATATTAGCATGCTGCATATTGCATAATTTTTTGATGGGCGTAGATCCAGATGAACAGCTGATCCATGAAGTTGATCGTGAATTGCAAAATGAACCAATAGTTAACACTAGAGATGGACCAACAATCCTTGATGAAGATTCTAGAGTAGGGGCATCTTTGAGAGATAACATTGCAGCCCACATGTGGGCTGACTACAATTAAATGTGTATTGACAGATCTTTGAGTGTTTTTTATTCTAAGACATGTTATATTGTAAGGCAATTATTAATATTGGTAGTCTTCAAAGTGAGCTATATTTGTCTTAAATAACTCTGCAGTGTGTCAATGTGTATTGGATTATGCTATGAATGTCAATAAATTGTGCTTTTTTATTTTGTTCGTGTATTATTGTGCATCATGTCTTTGTAGTTCTGGATTTGTTATTGTGACTCATATTAAGCAACTCCTACATATGCAGTGTGTCAATGTCTCGAAATAAAGGGAAAGACAGTGGCAACAACTTCACATGGAATGACATGTCTGATGACTTACTGGTGGATGCACTGCTGGAAGAGAAGACAAAAGGTAATAGACATGATGGTACGTTCACAACACAAGCATACACAAATATAATGCTTGCATTATCTCCTGTGTTGGAAACAAGGTTAGAGAAATCACATATTAAAAATCGTGTTAAGACGTTGAGGAAAAAATTTGCTGAGTGTATGGATCTATTTCATGGGTTGAGTGGCTTCGCTTGGAACCCTGAAAGTTGCATGTTCGAAGCGACAAATGAGGTGTGGATGGATCTTATTTAGGTATGAAATTATTATTATGGTCATTATCGGATATACTCTAAATTATATCCATGATGTTATTCATTTACTTATTCTAGGCGAAACCATCTGCTAGTAAATGGATGACCAAACCTGTGAGAAATTATGGAAAATTGTATGAAATTTATGGGGAGGATCGAGCAACTGGTGAAGGGGCTCAGTCTGCTAGAGAGAAAGTAATGAGATGGCAAAGAGAAGGGCATCTTGATTTGAATGATGAGAGCTTAGGTGTGGACAATGATTTTAGTTGGGCAAACATTGGGAATACAAAAACTAATTATATGAGTCCAATTTCAAGTCGTTATTCTCCAACACCTATGTCTGAAGGTCTATCTTCGAGGGGGAAAAAACGTAAGGCTTCAATGGTAGAGGCGATGTAGAAACAATTCGAGTATGTAACTGAGAGCATGAATAAGGTTGCTAATGTTCTACAAGAAGGAAACGAAATACTTAAAGATAGTAACCTAATAGCAGAGAGGGTTGTTAATGTAGTTGAACAAGGGAGGCCACGATTTTATAGTGAGGCAGAAGTCTATGCAGCAGTCGAGGAGTTGGGGTTGCATCGTAATATGCAATTCGATGCATATTTGTTTCTTAATAACAATAATACTGCTGCTCGATCATTCTTTGGCACTCCACCCTCTATGCGGGCTGAGTTGTTGATGAAAATGATGAATTTACTATAGCATAGCAGGTAATGTCATATATGTGTTAAAATTATTTAGTAATACTTTTGTGTTATTGATTGCTTACGGAATGTGCATTTATATGGATCTGTTTTTGCTTGCTGTTTTGGCTAGTTGAAGGCAGTAGGTGGTGGAAGATGTTTGTGGGAAAATAGTGCTTCTTTTGGACATACATGTTGCAGGTGGTGCAGCTATTTTGTGCAGCAAATTTAGAAGATTTGTGGACAGGATTATGTGGTTATGTATATGGAATTAATATGCTAACTGTTAACTTGTATTGTTTTTCTTTCTATATCAGACAATGATGATATGACTGAATGATGGTGGCTAACATTGTGTTTGTTGTTTTGTTATGGACCTGGATTCATAAGTATGTATGTGTATTTTGGAAGTTGGAGGTTAATGGGGACAATGTAGAAACCCATTTTATCAAGTGTCAACTTTTTTATCATTTTGGAAGTTGAAGGTTAATGAGGATTTGATTATAGAACACATTTGAATTATCTTACAACCATGTACATTAAAAAGGCCGAACATACAGGTTACATATGCATGGCACGAAAATGCAATAATTTTATGCATTTCATAATTAGTGTAATATAATCTCAATCCATGTCAATGAAATGAGATTTACATCATCTATAATTGAGTCATTGTGTACCATAAACACTATTTAATTTTGAAAATATTATCTTTTTATAGTAAAGGGTAAATTGGTAAAATCATATAAATATTACAAATTATAAAAACACACTTTTTAACTTTTTTTCCCCTTCTTTTTTGCTATCCAAACAAGCGGAGGTAAAATTATCCTCCCTTCCCCTTCCCTCCCCTTCATTTTCCATTCCTCTTAAATTTTTCATCCCATCCCCTCCCACCCTCCCAAACACTACGTTATGCTCCCCTGTTGAAGATATTACAAATAAAATTTACAGTAATTTTGATACAATGTATTCCAATCCAATGTACCTGAAAGAAAGAACGATAATTACAGTAACCAATGACACTGTTGATCTCCTTAATAGTCATGTGTTGTCTTTGGTTCCCTCTGAAGAAAGGATTACGATAGTTTTGACTCTATTTATAAAATGTCTGGCGCTTTGGACAATGATGAGGTGTTATATCCCACTGAATTTTTGAATACCCTGACATTTGGTGGTATTTCGAATCATGAATTACGTTTAAAAGTTAATACACCTATTATGCTTCTGAGAAACATTAATCAAAGTGGTGGACTATGTTATGGTACAAGACTTTTGGTTAATCGATTGGGTGACAAGGTTGTGGAAGCTACAATAATTAGTGGAAGAAACATAGGTGAGAAGACTTTTGTACCAAGAATTATTATGTCTGCAATAGAGAGCAAATGGTTGTTTCCTTTAAGGCGAAGGAAGTTTCCATTGAGATTATGCTATGCAATGACTATAAATAGAGTCAGGGACAAACACTTGAAAAGGCTAGGTTATATCTCCCCAGACCTGTGTTTTGCCATGGTCAATTATATGTAGCTGCTTCTAGGGTAACTAGTGAACAACATCTGAAAGTGTTTGTTGGTGGGGAGACTGATTAGGAAAGAAAGTTCACTAAGAATATTGTCTACCACGAAGTTTTTGAAGGAATAGTAACAGGTTGACTGAACTTTTTTTGCTTTTTTCTGGTCTTAAAATTGCTACAATATTTTCTGATTGTTAATACAATCATTCAGGTTGACAAAAATGGGATAAAGGAAAATTCATTGCAATTTCTACAGGCAAGGGATGGAGACACTTTCATCGAACATATGACAATTTTTACTGTAGTTATGTATCATATTTATGCATATTTTCATTGCGTATATTTGGTTTTAATTTTTACGGAGCTCTGACCTAACCTCTTTCCTTTTTTATGTTATTAAATGATTAACTCGGTTGGAAATTGCTGGAATCAAAACTGCATTCATCTCAACACAAACTAAAGCAAATTGAAGCTGAACTGCAACCATCAAAGCACTCTTTTAAACGTATGAAGTATTTCCTACTGATTATTTTGTTGTTGTTGTGTTGATTATATTGTAGCTGTTAGAATAGAGGTTTCTTAATTAGAGTATAAAGTTTATGTTGTTGATTGTGTATTTAACTGACCCAAAAAATTAGTGCAAGAGCCTGAAGTGCAATATGCGGAAGCATCTTGGATCAATTGAATGAATCAATACAGTTACATGATTCACTATTGTTCATCATAATGATTTTATGCCTTTCCTGTACATCATTCTCATTAGTGCCCTATTAGAAAAATTCAGTACCATTTTGATGACATTGTGTATCACAGATAGTTTAAGTTGTCTTCAATATTGAGCTAGACATGCATGAGTTTCTTTTCGTCTTTAAACCATTGATTATTTGAATCGAAGTGGGAAAACCTTTAATTTCCGTGTTCTTTGAGTTATTTTTAATATATTTTCACCTGTTTGTCCATGCCTTTATTCACATGTATTATCAAACTACAAAATTAATGATTTATATCTTTATAGTTGGAAGTAATATCCTTATTATTTTGACATTTTTTCTTGAATTTTACGCAGGCAATGAAGACTTAAAAGTCTCAAGAAACTGGAATTTTTTAAGTTTTCCGGATTGTTTTCAAGTCAAGTAATTGAGATTACAGTATAATCTGGATTTTAGTTGTGAAGCTGTTTCCTTTTTTAGAATGATTGTGAGCCTGGTTTACTGCTGTACTGTTTACATTTTTGATTCACGTTATGATATAGTTTCTATGAAGTAAACACATCTTAAACAATTGTTCAGCTAAATTTCAGCTTTCTATATTTTGACAATTACCATTTTAAATTTTTTTATTTGTACTCTTAATTTTTTTTTGTATGTCATAAAGTTGGGTGTCAAAAGTGAGATTTAGAGAAAATTTTCGAATGTGTCAAATGAAGTTGGTCTTATAGCAAGTGCACTTCCACTTACGGTTGTTAACGGAATGGGTTAACACAAGTATCCTCACCCATTCCCTTACCCGTCAAATTTTTTTTTACTCATACAACTAAAAATATTTGTTAGTGTTGTAATTTTTATCTTATCTCCATATCCGTTGGGAATGAAATACCTCTCTATTTACCCACCCATCAAGTAAAAAAATAAATATAAATTTTAAAAATCAATTCATTAACAAATTATAAATGTCTATAATATTTCTTTTAACAAACAAGTAAAAATCAATGTTTGTGCCTATAATACGGTTCTCATTCTATATTTGTTTTTACTGACAAAGTAAATTATTTCGACTCAAAATGAATTTCCCGTAATTCAATTGGATTTCTAGAAACAAATTTAGATAATAACGTTAATTAGTTGTTTTTTTAAGGGTCGGAATTTTTCGTTACTAAACCTGAATTATCAGTTCCTAAACTAATTAAGTATGAAATTTTCATCTCTAAAAATGACTTTTCTTGAAATGACTACCTCTTGCACCGGGAGGAGCTTGCACTACATGGAAATTATGTGGTTCATCATCTTAAATCGAGCCACTAAATTGTTGCTTCTCTTTGACCAATAGCATATCATGTTGGCGGTCCTCATGGTTCTTTCTTCTCTGTGAACCTTTAAAAGTAGACTAATCTCAATAAAATCCTTCTCTGTGTTATTGCTCTGTCCTCTTCGTCAACGTAAGTACATGCATCTGCTTCAGATTTACTTTATAGATTTTTACCTTCTTTTAGGATTTTTGCACACATGCTGACCCGTTGATACCCCTTCTCCCGCAATCCCTGCCTCAATTTAGCTTCATGCGGGTGATTGGATATTTTTGGGGTTTGTTCTACCGCTTTTGGGCACCGACTGTAAGGAAATCATTCTCTATTGCAGGATAATAACCGTATGTGGCAAGATGGTGCATGAATTAGATATGTGATGATAGAAAATTGAGAGTTCAGTGTTTCTCATCAAGATCGTTAGTCAATAAAATATGGAAACAAAATGTGGAAAATAAATGAAAATCAAACACCAAGAATTTTACGAGGAAACCCCAACCTGGGAAAAACTTCGACTCTGTGAGCGACTAACCTTGAGGAACAATCCACTAAAACGAATCACGAGTTACAACCCTATCTTTGAACTAAAGACATCGCACATCCCTCCCATTTAGTGTATTGCTTCAAGCTCACTCAACCTAAACAAGATAGAGTCCACTCTTGAATCCCTCAAGAATCTTCACACACAAGTAACTCACAAAGGATAATTTTCAATACAAAAACCCTCACTACAAATCACTCATTAACCACTCAAATTCACACATGAAACAATGAAGTGATTTGTTCGTATGAAGTTACAAAAATCAAAGCTTCAATCTCTCTCAAAAATAGTAACTTCGGTAGTCTTCAAAATAACCATGGTGATGTTTTTATACTCCATGTGAGAGTCATGAAGATCAAGACTTCTTCTCCCATAAGAAACTCATATCCTTATCACCTAAAAAGATACAACACATATCCATATTTGTGTGATAATACATGCATGATAAATGATAAGAATATCTCCACGTGCCGTGAAACCAATATGTATTAATTACTAACTTTGAAGTCCACTTACACGCCACTAACTTTAATGTACAATTACACATCATTCATAACACTTTAATTCCAAATAGGACACCTATCACTTTTGAATAAAATATTCCACTAAACACAAACACATGCAACACTTCATTAAATCCCACTAGGACATTAACTCAAACACATGAAACACTTTATTAAATCCCACTAGGACATTAACTCAAACACATGCAACACTTCATTAAATCCCATTAGGATTTGAATACTTAGACACAACCATATCTTTGTAAAGACCCACACCACACTTCACATTAAAGCCCAATATTAAAGCCAATGATTTAAATAAAAAGTTATAATCCACGCAGGCTACTGAAGTAGGCTACTGCATCACTGCAGTAAGTTACTTCACTGCACATAATCACCCAATTGTCGAAATTCAATTGGTTAAATATATCTCACAATTGTCAATTAAGTTTTTTCCTTAAATTAAAAACCAACAATGTCTCCCTTGACAATTGTGGGATCAAAATACCTGCACAACAAAACAATCATATTTGTAAACAACACATATGCTTCTTCAATGTAAACAATCAATATCTTGCACATGTAAACACACCCATAAACCGAGCATAATATCCTAAACAACTCCCCCTCATTATGTTATCTCCCCCTTAATAAGTTATCTCCCCCTTTTTGACCCACAAATTGTCAAAAATGGGCTCTCAAAATTTCAAAATTTCTTGGGGAATGAAGTGATATTGTAGCTTACTTCTCACTTGGCCAACATACTTGAACATATTTTCTCCTAGAACATAACTAGGTCATCCCAAAGAATTAAAACACATAACAATGAATCCAAATAAAATAGGAAATCAAGAGAAATTGGTTTCAAGGATGAAACTTTTAGATTTCGATACTCAATCAAAAGAATTAAAACAATGATAAGGAAGAGTTATCAAAAGATGTATTCAAGAAATGGACTTACTACTCCCTCATCATATCCTTGAAATTTGATGCATGTTATTCGTTCTTGTGCATCTATGTGTGAATCTCAAAAACTTGTTAGATCAAATATAACATAATACAAGAAATTGACTTTCCATAGGTTGTCAAATCTAGATCCTTTGGTACTTTTATGTAAATGCAAGCAACACATAAGATTACCCCCTTTATTTCAAGAGGTGAAACCTTTGAATTCATGACGGCTTTCACTGTCAAACTTAGGTAACTCCCTTTATTTCAAGAGATAGTTGCCCTTTAAGCTTAGGTAGCTCCCTTTATTTCAAGAGATACATACCTTTTAATCTTAGGTAACTCCCTTTATTTATTTTTAAATGCCTTTGACGTAGCCCTTTCCATCTGTATCGCTTGCATCAAGTTTCCCAAAGAATTGTTCAATAGACCTATCAAGACAAATCTCAAGCATTATGTCAATCAGACTTCACAATACACACATTCAGAGGAAACATAAAACAATCAATGCTTCAATCATAGATTAAGAATTGAATCACATATCTCACACACATGTTACCTCAAGCTACTTGAAAATCTATTCTATTGTAATCACCCATAATGCTTTTCTTAGGAACAAAAGTCTTTGTTTGTCTAAGGGTTTTGTAAAAAAAACGTCAGCCAATTGATTTTCAGAAGCAATATATCCAAACGATACATATTCATTTTACCAAATTCATGGATGAAATGATGATGAAACTCTATATGATTGGTTCTAGAATTGAAAATATAACCGCACATATATTATCAAAAATAAATATGAGCATATTTTCCTGATTCAATCCATAGTTCTGAAGAATCTGTTTCATCTAAAGCCGCTGAGTGCAGCAACTTCCAACAACCATGTATTCAACTCCAACTCATTTTGGATTTATGCATGTGTTTACATGGAGGCAGTTACTACTCCAATGATTAAATCTTGGCAATCATTCATTTTGACTTGTTGAGATGGTTCCAGAATATCTGAAGTAGGCTCGTTGTAAGTTACCTCGCATGTATCTGGTTGCCTCTGCTTTGGTAAAGTAGGCTTGCTGCAGGTGTAATATCCCGAAACCAATATAAATATATATATATATATATAATAATTTTTCAAATTTGATATTTTTAATAAATACTACATATTTTTAGAAAAATATTGACGCAAGAATCAGCTGAATCGGAGTTGAATCAGAATTTTTATGAATTTTGGAAGTTTAAGTGATTATTATGTAAATGAGGGGCAAAAATGTAATTTCACTTAAAAAATCTCGATTAAACCAGATTTCTTCTTCTCTTTGCCAGTTCACGCGAGAGAGAGAAAATGGAGAATTGAAATTGGAATTTTTGCGTTTGTTGTCCGATTGAGGCATGTGAGGTGTCGAAACGAAGCTTATAGAGAGGGGAACAAAACCCAACTGGAATCGTTGTCATCGGAGCACCACAGGCGGCGAAATCAGGCTGCGAAAGTTCGGTATTCCGGCGACTTTGAGACGCGATCCCGGGCGATTCTGGTGGAGTTTTAGAATGAGACAAGTATCATTAGATTGCATTTTCTGAGACTTTCAATTTGATGTATGATTCACCGGAAAACGTCGCTGGAATCACCGGCTCCGGGGACGACAGTGGTGGTACCACTGTTGATCGGGTTGACCCGGTTTGACCCGAGTTGATCGGGTTTGACCTTTTACTCGAGTTGACCGGGTTTGACTCGAGTTGAATTTTTGACCGGTTTGACTTTTGGATGACTTTTTCTTATTTTAATGGTATCGGGTATACGTATCCGTATTTTGATGCAAGAGACTGATTAGGGGATTTTGAGGTTCTGATTTCGGTGAGTCGAGGACGTACAACGAATTAGCATAGTCGACATTTCAGGTAGGGATTCTGCCCTATTTCTTATTTGGGGTTTCGGGGGTTCCGTATTCAACGGACTCCTACTTGTCTATTTGTATGAAATTCCCAGATGTTGGGAATTTCTCCGTTTGCACTCTTATTCGATTTATTTCCGCAATTGTTACTGTATTATTATTTTATGTTATTATGGATTGTTCATGCGACTGGCTGTATCCTTATGCGCCATGTCTCCTGTGGGGCCCACACGTAGAGGTGGGGCCGACTTCTGGTTTGTATGGTCTTTTTGAGAGTCCGGATAGGATTGTACTCTGGTGATTTTCGATGATGATGTTACGAGATTATTGATGGATGATTTGTAGTGTGTGAGACCCACATCAGGCGACCCAGCCTACTGGATGATTCGTTGATTTGTTGATGGTTCTGATCGGGTAGGTACCTAGGGACCGAATTAAGGTGGTGTACATCCTAGGGGACGCTCTTCGATGTAGGCGATGCTATTGAGTACCTATATAGGCTTGATCCTCATCCAATCTGGGGTGTACCTGGATTGGGAGACACCTTGTGGGGATCAGGGTGGGTCCAGGGGAGGATTTACTGATGTTATATGGATTTGAGTTGGATTATGATTGTGCACTGATTTGAGAGTTATACTTGAGGATGGTAGTGGTGGAGCCTACTCGGTGTCTACCCTACAGATTGACTGATCTGTTGATATTTATGATGGGTTCGGAGATTCTATATCCTACCAGGGTATCACTTTATGGTTTCCTTTATGTATTTTTATATCTTTCAGGTTTTCTTACTTTATCTCTGATTTACTGGAGTTCAGTGGTACTGGAGTGTATCATTATTTGAGTTCCTATTCATTTCACTTATACATCTTGCGTTTTACTTTCCATTTATTATGATGATTGATATTTCTCCGTATCCCTACTGAGCTTTGTGGCTCATCCCTTTCATTCTCATTTTTTTTTCTGGTGAGATAGCCGGAGTGGATGATCAGCATAGGGATACGTGAGACGTGATGGGTAGCTGTTATGGGGATGTTTGTGTCTGTCTTTAGTATCTGTTTTTTGTATATATGATGATTTGGCTTTTCTACTGTAGACTCTGGTTTGCATGTTACATTTTATTGGCAGTATTTGGGATTTTATTCGAGACTTATATACATGTGAGACTACTTCTGTAGTTATCTTGATAATTCATAGTAGCTTAGGTTTAAATCCGGTTTGGAGAACGGATGGGTTCCCTGCCGGTCACGCCTCTGGGATTCATGGGTGCTCATTCGCACCTATATGGGAGAGAGGCGTGACAGCGGATTACCTCAATTGTATCTGCTTGCTGCTGCCTCAATGAGGTAGGTTGCTTGTAGGGTACCTTACTGTGATATGCACTTGCAGATTTTTCTTTTACAGCACTTAAAGCTCTCAAATCAGATTTCTTGACCCAAACTTTCTTTGTTTGAGATGATTTTGGACGTTGTCTCATATCATGTGATTTCTCACGAGCATCACATTGTTTTACAACAAGATTTTGAAACCTATTTTGAAGAAACTTTTCTGCACATTTTCAAAGTTAGTCTTCCTGGAAAAATATGATTTAGACATTCCATATAACTGATGACAATAAGGTCTTATATGGCCGCTAATTCCACAATTATGACAGATGGGAACAAACTTACCTTTACTATACCTTTGAGTATTTTTCCTTCCAACAAATGGTTACTTGAAAAATGGTTGAGCAGTCCTACCAAATTTATAAAAAGTTTCATGCTTTTGATATGAAGAAGAAGATCTATTACCTTGTATATTTACCTTGTTTGGAATGGTAGATCTCTTCTCTTCTTGTTCCAAAGTTTTGGATGAAGAAGGCACAAACTGCACAAAACTTTTAGGAAGACATGTATATGAACTAGATTTTGAACACTCATCTTTTTCATATCCCAAGCCACATGTTTCCTTGATCAACCTTTGTTTATCAAGAATATCCTACAATTTGTTACATCCTGACTTACTTGTCAATATCTGAGCATACCTTCTTTGGCATGTGTTCTCTTTTCTTTTCTGCCTCAGCGAGGTAGGTTATATTAGAAGTTACCTCAACTACGCAGAATGCTTCAAGATCTAGGATTTTCTCTTGTAATTCCTTGATTTTTGCTTTCGCTTCATTCAAATCTTGAGTAAGAATTTCTTTTTCTTCGACAAGCTTCAGTTTTTCTTTCTTGCTCTTGACATATTCCTCAAAAAGATTATTGTAGGCTACTAGAAGCTCACACATATCAAATTCAAAATCACTATCATATGTTGAGCTTGCCCTTGACTTTTGGTCACCAAAGATTATCGAAAGGGCTACTGGAGTTTCCTTCTCTTTATCTTCAGATTCAACATCAGATTCTTCTTCTTTATCATTGTATGCTTTTGGCTTCTTTTTCCAATTTTCACACTCTTGAGCAAAGTGTCCAAATCCTTTGCATTTGAAACATTGAGTGGACTTAGACTCTTTGCTTTTCTTCTTGGGTTTGTAAGATGAACACTCCTCTTCCATGAGTTCCTTTAAATTCCTGTTTTTCATGAATTTCTTAAAAAATTTCATTAGAAACAATAATTCATCAATAGCATAGTTAGTTTCATCACTAGAATAAAGAGCAACACCTTTAGATTTTTTAGGTTTAAGAAAATTTACCTCAAAAGTTTGTAAAGAGCCGACTAATTCTTCTACCTTAATTTTAGCAATGTCCTTGCTCTCCTCTATTGCTGCAACTTTTATCATGAACCTCTCTGATAAAGATCTAAGAATTTTTCTTACCACCTTGCTCGACTCAAATGGTTCCCCAAGAGTAAATGAGGTATTGACTATGTCACTCAACTTCGCATAGAAGTCATCAAACATCTCATTCTCCTCAATCTTCAAAGTTTCCAACCTAGAAGTAAGTTGTTGCAGTTTTGAACGTTTGACTAGATTTGTGCCCTCATGTGTCACTTCTAGTATATCCCATGCTATTTTTGCCTTATCACAATGTGAGATCCTGCAAAACTCAGAAATATTTAAAGCAGAAAATAAAGCATTCATTATCTTACTGTTCCAACCTACATTTTCAAGGTCACCTTTAGTCCATTTTTCAAGAGGTTTAAGAGTTTCATTACCCTCTTTATCAATGGACTCGGGTTCAGTATACCCTTTTACTATCGACATCCAAACTCGTTCATCAATAGATTTCAAACAAGCTTTCATGCGTGCCTTCCAGTACGAATAATTTGATCCATCAAATTGTGGTATTTGATTCATTGATATAGATTCCATCATTGACACCAGCTCCGATACCACTTGAGAGTTCGACGTTTCTAACTAAGATCGTTAGTCAACAAAATATGGAAAAAAAATGTGGAAAATAAATAAAAATCAAACACCAAGAATTTTACGAGGAAACCCCAACCTGGGAAAAACCTCCAGTCTATGAGCGACTAACCTTGAGGAACAATCCACTAAAATGAATTAAGAGTTACAACCCTATCTTTGAACTAAAGACATCGCTCATCCCTCACATTCATTGTATTGCTTCAACCTCACTCTACCTTGTTACCTCACTCAACCTAAACAAGGTAGAGTCCACTCTTGAATCCCTCAAGAATCTTCACACACAAGTAACTCACAAAGGATAATTTTCAATGCAAAAACCCTTACTACAAATCACTCATTAACCACTCAAATTCACACATGAAACAATGAAGTGATTTATTCTTATGAAGTTACAAAAATCAAAGCTTCAATCTCTCTCAAAAATAGTAACTTCGGTGAGAGTCATGAAAATCAAGACTTCTTCTCCCATAAGAAACTCATCTCCTTATCACCTAAAAAGATACAACACATATCCATATTTGTGTATCGTACATGCATGATAAATGATAAGAATATCTCCACGTGCCGTGAAACCAATATGTATTAATTACTTAATTTGAAGTCCACTTACACGCCACTAACTTTGAAGTCAACTTACACGCCATCCACAACACTTTAATTCCAAATAGGACACCTATCACTTTTGAATAAGATATTCCACTAAACACAAACACATGCAACACTTCATTAAATCCCACTAGGACTTGAATACTTAGACACAACCATATCTTTGTAAAGACCCACATAGCACTTCACATTAAAGCCCAATATTAAAGCCCATGATTTAAATAAAAAGTTATAATCCACGCAGGTTACTGCATCACTGCAGTAAGTTACTTTACTGCACATAATCACCTAATTGTCAAAATTCAATTGGTTAAATATATCTCACAATTGTCAATTAAGTTTTTTTCTTAAATTAAAAACCAACAAAAATAGAACAACATGTGTATACATCTTTAATATGTAATAGAGTTGATTTTTTTTACAAGTGTTGTTGCCGTTATAAGCAACCATTTTTTATTTATGATTTCATTTGTTTATTTCTCGATTTACATATGTGTTCTTTCTACCTGAATTGCGTAATTGCAAAGCAAAACATATAAAGATGTACAAAGGAAAGGAATTCCAAAATAAATATAAATATGCTAAACAATTAGATATGTGAAGATGATACATGGAACAACATGTGTACACATCTTTAATATGAAATTGAATTAATCTTTTTCACAATTGTTGTTGCCGTTGTAAGCTACCATTTCTTCCTTTTGATTTACATTTTATATTTCTTGGTTTACTTATGTTGCGCGTGTACCAGCTGTTCATTCTACATATATGCATTGTTGTTCGGACGCCTCCCACAAAACGATATCGTTTTGTCGCGTGTTTCATAATTCTTGTAGCGTCATTTTGAACATTGATGACTGTGTTTTGCGCTATTAGTCCTCACTCGCACGTTTATTTTGCGGTCCAAAATCTGGGTATATATAATTGCTTTGAGGCATGCCCTGCACAATAATGCTAAACACATAATTTATCAATTACATCTTGACGAGTATTTCAGATGTGTTTCAAGTGGTCTAGATCCTTTGTTGTGTATCTCTTATTTTCAGCTGTTGATGTCTAGGGTGGAAGTGTTTTTGTGGTGGTTGTTACCGACTTACCATTATAAACGATCATTTTTTGCTTAAGATTTAATTTTACTATTCAATAAATTCCTTTTTGTGTGAAGGTTTTTTTCTTTTGACGTTCATCTGGTTTTACAATAAAAAAAAACCAATTATAAATATGTTTATGTCGTTGTTTTGCACGTTCAACCATAAGTTGGAGAACTGGTACTTTATCTAACTTATATTAATGTGAATTTGAATTAATTTTTTACATAATCGTTCTTAATGTGAATTTGTGTATATATGTTTCCTCAATTTTTAACCTTTGTATGTATGTTATTCGTTTGAGTAATACGAAGAAAAACAAATTTTAAAAAAATGATTCTAAAGCAATCTGTGCTAGAATTATTAGTATTATTTTTTTTTATCTAGCTCTCATTGATGTTTAATTGATTATTTTTTATTAATGATAAAAACATTCCAAACCATTAGAACTAATTTAAAAGATCACCAACAAGTTCAATATATCATGAACCATTACTGAAACGTTTGCCAAACAGAGGATAACCATTTTGACAAATCAATAAAACAAATCAAATAAACTTTTAAAGTATGATCTATCCAAAGATACGACATACTCAACAAAAAATATATAAACAAATATTGAAGAAAATACGAAAAAAAAAGGAATTGCGGAATTACAAACTAAAACAAATAAAGATGTACATGGGAAGAGAATACTGACCATGTTAAACAATCAGATATGTGAAGATAGAACGTAGAACAACATGTGTATACATCTTTAATATGAAATTGAGTTAATTTTTTTTCACAATTGTTGTTTACCGTTATAAGCAATCATTTTTTTGTTTATGATTTAATTTGTTTATTTCTCATTTAATTTTTTTCATATGTTTTAGATTATTAGCGAGTTTTTTTATATGCAGCTTTTATTCTTTTGATGTTCATATTGTAAAACCCCGACCCAAAAATATTAAGTTTTGACTAAATTTCTGGGAATATATTATTGAGAATGGTTTCGGAGAGGTTACGGATCACCCGAGTTGCTTAGGATCACAAAGTAATGTTTTTGAACAAGGTTTACAAAATAGGTCATAACTTTTAGCACACACATCCGTTTTGGGTCCATAATATATCAAATTGAAGTTTAGACCGAGTCAAATATGAAAATTCTGGAAAAAACTGGAAAGAAAAAAAAAAAAGAGGTGTCCGGAAGCCCTTGGAAGCCATCCGAACACTTAATGAAGAAACTGGGCCAACAAGGTTTTCCAGGTATGATCCGTCCGGATGGGCACTTAGGGTGTCCGGACGGCTGTTGCGATTTCAGTTTTTGAAGTCCAGAAATGGTCATTTTTGACAGAAAACTTGAGGTTTTTGCTTGGTTTTCCATGGATTCATGAAGCATATCAAGAATCAAGGTTTAATCAAGAAAGATTTGAAGGTTTGAGGTGAGTTCCATAGTTTTGAAATTCTAGGGTTTTCCTTGATTTGTTTGGTTCCTTAATAGTTGAATTGTAAGAGTCAAATATGTTGATTCTAGGATTATTTATGGTTCTTTTACTAGGTTTGATTGTTGTTAGAGGTTGGAGTACGAAATTTGTGGGATTGGAGGATTTTGAGGAAAATCCTAGAGAGAGAAGGTAAGTTTCTCTTGATTTTTGATCTTGTATAATAATATTATGAATATTTGGTGTTATGAAGATGTTAGAATGAGTTTGAATTATTGGAATCGATAGGTTTGGAAAAAAAAACGGGTTGAAAACCCTAACATGGGAATTGGAATTTTGTTAGCTTGCTTGGAACGAGGTAGGGATTCTTACCCTCTTTTACTATCGTGTTTATTTGAATTTCCCTAAAGACCTTTGTGTCTTTGCCTTGATTGATTACAAGGGAAGACGAGCCCAAATTGTGTTTCCTTATTTTAATTGCTAAATTGCATACCTTGGAATATAATCGGTCAACTATCGAATATACAATGATTCCTAACACACACCATGTAGTTACGTATATATGTAGGTTTCGCTATATATATCTTTTTCTTGATCTCATGTTGGACATGCATATGGTAGATACATTGAGGGATATGGATATGGATCCATAGTTCCTTTAGGTATTTGTGTTGTGATTGGGTGGATACCGAGATGCTTTAGGACATCGTCGAAATTTTCACAGTTGTGGTGCACCTTACCCTTGTTTGGGCAAATGTGTAAGGTTGCCGATGATATTCCGATTTTCCGTTGACTGGTTCCATGATACGGTAAGGCGCGGCCTGTGGATTGCATATTATGTGTACATTTTAGATACCATTTTGATGCATTATGCTTATTTTATAAATTCGGCCATTATGTTCCGTTTACTCTTTTTATTCCCTACCGAGTCATCTGCTCGCCCTATTACTTTTCTTATCTTCTCAGGTGAGCCTGGTTACTCGTGACCAGACTGCGAATCAATAGGAGGCGGCGTGACATGGATGGCCACCTTAGAGCCTAGGCTTTATTTCTATTCAGGGTTGAACTTTGTTATTTGTATTCAGTACATTTAGTGCTTGAATTGTTTTGATAGGATGTTGGTATTATACCTCATCAGTATGTTGGATGAATGGTTAGGGGTTGCTGCCTTGTGATTTGGCCTCCCATACCGGGATGATGGACCATGGGTCCGGATTATTGACTTTGATAGACAAAGATGATGATGATGCTATGTGATTAACTTATGCATTCTATTTGCATGTGGTAAGGCGGCCTGAGACCCTGGCTAGTGTGTGATTATGGTTGGATGGCCAGAGGCCTTGCTAGGTTGCGAAATTGTATGAATGGTTATTTATGATTTAAGCTGCGCGTTTTCCAGGTTGGCATCCTCCGATATACGGGGAGGTGTTGTCGGATTTTCTATAGAATTCATGTTAGGATGACGTGTGAGAATGTCACTAGTGACGCTCCAAATTCGGGGTGTAGTTTCCGGTCAGGACGTTACACATATGGCTCTACAAATAAAAATATACCGGATTGTAAAAAAATACATAAAATTTAAAAACTCAAGTCATTAAGAAATTATAAATGTGGCTATGTCGTTGTTTTGCGGTTAAAAGTGAGTTGAAAAACCGATACTTTATCTAACTTACAATAATGTGTAATTGATTTTTTTTTATTCAATTGTCTTTGGCGTGAGCATAGCATCACATCTACTAATACAAGTATTAAAGACATTTATAATTTGTTAATAACTTTAGTTTTAAAATTTTATGTATTTTTCTAGAATTAACTTCTTTTTTGTAAAATCAAATGAACGTGAAAAGAAAACAAATTACACACAACAATAAAAAATTAAGAAAATACAACTAACAAAAAAAAGAGAAATTGCGGAATTGCAAAGCAAAACATATAAAGATATACAAAGGAAAGGAATTTGCAAAAATAAATATAGACATGCTAAACAATTAGATATTTGAAAATAATACAAAGAACAAAATGTGTATACATTTTTAATATGAAATTCAATTAATTTTTTTCACAATTGTTGTTTCCGTTATAAGCTACCATTTCTTCCTTTTGATTTAGTTTTTATATTTCTCGGTTTAGTTATGTGCATGTTATATATATAAAGCGCTAAGATTTCGTGCATCCACAAGCTGAGTAACAATTACTCATTTCCATTTACGCGTATACCAAATGATCATTCTACATCTACGTATTGTTATTTCGCAACCTCTCACAAAACGACACCCTCCCCGTATATCGGAGGGTGCCAACCTGGAGTCACATCTCACTTAGCACATGAAAGATAATCAATAACAATCAGAGAAGTCCGCAGCCTAACAAGGCCTCTGACCATCTATCCACATTCACACACTAGGCAGGGCCTCAGGTCTCCTAATCACATGCAATCAATAAGCAAAACATATTCATATCAATAATATCATCAAAGACTATCAAAGTCTTTCAATCCGGACCCAAGGTCCACTATCCAGGTACGGGAGTCCCGATCACACGGCATACCTCCCGACCATCCATCCAACAAACCGAAAAGGTATTTAAGCAACATAATAGTCAACCAATAAAAGTACTATATGTACTTAATTCATAACTAAGGTTCTCAAACAACCAAATACATATCCTAGTGCTCCTAGGGTGGCCTTCCATGTCACGCCGCCTCCTACTGATCCGCAGCCTGGTTCTCAGCACCAGTCTCACCTGAAGGATACAGAAAATGAATAGGGTGAGCAGGAGGCTCAGTAGGGAAAATAAGATGAATCATAAAGAATGTAAAGGCTGAATATTGAAACAAGCTCAATGCAGCAACATGACATCCTAAAATGTCACAACAATGCATAACCTCGGGCTACACCCTACAGCGCCTGGCACCAGGCAACGAGTATTCCGGAAAATCATCGGAACCCTTGCACTTTGCCCCGGAATGACTATAGGTGCACCTACATAATGGAAATCCCGATTCCGGCAACAATGTGCCCATTCGGTATCCACATCATCACAAAAATATAACCTAAGGATACTACGCGTCCATATTCGTAGACCCAATGCATCTATAATTCATGTCCAATAATGTCATGCAAAAGAAGCTCGTATATATAATAATCCTATATATATACATAACTACATGATGCATGAACGAGGTTTATCATGCCCAATAGATGATTAAGCATTCAAAGGGTATGCAAATTCATCAATAATCAACAAGAAGGTTCGTTCTTCCTAAGGAACAATTTAGGCAAGAACACAAATAATAAAGACCAATGAAGAATTTCAACCGCGCTTTAGAGAAGAACAATACGATAGAAAATGGGGTAAGAATCCCTACCTCAATTTCAAGCTATCACAAGCTACAAGTTTTTCCCAAATAATACGGTTTGAGTTTCCGAACCTACCATATAGCAAATTCATCACCCAATCCCACAAATTAATCCCCCATAACCATAATCAACATAAATCAAACCAACAACTCAAGAGAAAATTACCTTTCTCTCTCTAGAACCCAAATATGCTAAGTTCAAGCCTTCAAGCCTTCAATCAACCAAATCTTCAAACAAACTAGTATATATCAACATATATAGACTTAAATCAACCTCTATAGTAATTCTAAAACATCCCATTCAAAGTTCCATTCGAAATTACAAAAACCCGAGGTTTTATGGAAAACTAGAAACTTACCTCAAATCCCTCCAACTTTGTCAAACTCTTCTTTAATCTTCTTCTATCCTTCCATCCAAGCTTCAATCCTTGAAATCTCTCAAGAATCTCTCTTTATCTCTCTATTTCTCTCTCTTTCTCTCTAAAAGTCGGAACTTTCACAAAGGATTAAGTTCTGGTCGCGTAACAACCTCTTTAAGCCTCGGGTTGCGCCTAGGAGCCCAAGTCAGGAATTCCTCCATAAGCCCGCTGCTCTGGGCGCTATCCTGGGCGTGCACAGAAGGTGCGCCTAGGCGCCCATGCACCATTTCCATCTTTGTTGCCACTGGACTGGGCGGTTTTGTACACGCCTAGGCGCACCTCCTAGGCGGACCGGCTAGGCGTGTAGCCTTGTTTTTCAGTTCCGTCTCGGTCTTAGCTTCGATTTGATATATTATGGACCCCAAACGGACATCTGTGCTAAAAGTTATGACCGATTTACTGAACCTAGTTCAAAAACTATCCTTTAGGATCTTATACACTTCCAATAGTCCGTTATCTCTTCGAACCCATTTTTTCAATAACTTATCACTTAAAATTTAAGCAAACATAATATTTTTGGGTCGGGATTTCACATCCCTTCCCCCTTAAACAAATTTCGTCCCGAAATTTAGCTATGTACCTGGGTTTTTGAACAAAGCTGGGTACTTGTCCATCATACGAGACTCCAACTCCCAAGTTGCTTCTTCCGTGCCATGGTACATCCACATCACCTTCACCAAAGGAATTATACTCGTTCTCGTGACCTTATTTTGACGGTCCAAGATTCTAACCGGTTGAAGAGTATAGCTCCCATCTTCTTCAACCTCCAAAGTGGTCCAATCCAATACATGTGTAGGGTCCGGCTCATACTTCCGGAGCATAGAGACATGAAATACATTATGAACCCTTTCTAGCTTAGGTGGCAGAGCCAACCGATATGCTACCGGTCCCACCATTTCTAGAATCTCAAACGGTCCCACAAACCTTGGTGCCAACTTTCCCTGTTTACTATACCGTTGAACACCACGTCTCGGACTAACTTTGAGAAATACCTTGTCTCCCACCCAAACTCCAACGGTCTTCTTCTATTATCAGCATAAGACTTTTGACGACTCTGTGCGGTGACAAGCCGTCTCTTAATCTCCTCGACTCGCTCTTGAGCCTCTTTGACCAATTCCGGTCCCAAAATCACTTTTTCCCCGACCTCAACCCAACATAATGGTGATCTACAAGGTCTCCCATAAAGTGCCTCAAACGGAGCCATACCGATACTACTTTGGAATGAGTTGTTGTACACAAACTCCGCCAAATATATGTATCGATCCCAGCTCTTTCCGAAGTCCACCACACATGCTCTAAGCATGTCCTCCAGAATCTGGATAGTTCTCTCACTCTGCCCATCACTCTGAGGATGGTATGCCGTACTAAAATCTAACTTCGTACCCAAAGCTTCTTGCAAACTGCTCCAGAATCTACCAGTGAACCGTGGATCCCGGTCTGACACAATAGATAATGGCACTCCATGCAACGTCACAATCTCTCTCACATAATAGCTACTCAAGGATTCCAATGAATCTGTCTTATTCATTGGTAGAAAGTGTGCCGACTTGGTCAATCGATCCACTATCACCCACACCGTGTCATATTTCTTCTGAGTCATTGGAAACCCCGTCACAAAGTCCATAGTGATCATCTCCCATTTCCATTGCGCTACCGGTAGTGGTTGTAACAACCCCGCCGGCTTATGATGTTCGCCTTTCACCTGTTGGCAAGTCAGACACCTCGCCACATACCTGGCCACATCGGCCTTCATCCCCTTCCACCAAAAGTTCCTTTTTAAATCTTGATACATTTTTGTAACCCCAGGATGCATGGCAAACCATGAATGGTGTGCCTCCTTCAAGATCTCTAGCAGTAGTTCCTCATCATCGGGAACTATCAACCACCCAACATATCTCACTCCACCGTCAATCCCACGAACCCATCCTGAACTCTCATCAATCACATCAAAAGAGGGATCGCCGTTCTGCGCATCCATAACCTTCTGAACCATCTGTGGTCTCGAAGTTATACAACCCAAGTATACTTTTTCTTCCTCGCTCCTCAATTCCAACCCAAATTGGTTGATTGTCTCAACAATCTCCCATTCGTGCAACGCCAAACTAGCCAACCCAAGTTTCCGGCTCAACACATCTGCCACTACATTTGCTTTACCAGGATGGTATTGCAAATTAAAGTCGAAGTCCTCCAAGTATTCCATCCACCGCCTTTGTCGCAAGTTCAACTCCTTTTGAGTGACTAAGTACTTGAGGCTTTTATGATCTGAAAAGACCTCAAATCTCTCTCCGTAGAGATAATACCGCCATTGTTTCAAAGTAAATACTACTGCTGCAAGTTCTAAGTCATGAACTGGATAATTCCTCTCATGTGTCTTCAGCAATCTAGAGCCATACTCCACAACTCTCCCACATTGCATCAACACACATCCCAATCCCACTCCAGATGCATCACAATACACCTGGTAGCCTATATCTCTCTCCGGCACTACTAACATAGGAGGTGTTGTCAACCTTTTCTTCAACTCTTCAAATGCCGCCTCACACTCGTCTGTCCAAACAAACGGTGTACCTTTCTTAGTCAATTGTGTCATGGGTGCAGCCACTCTCGAAAAGTCCTTAATGAACCTTCGGTAGTAGCCTGCCAACCCTAGGAAACTTCTTATCTCTGTCACATTCTTCGGTCTCACCCAATTCAAAACTGATTCAACCTTAGAATAATCAACTGCTATGCCCTCCTGTGTAATAACATGACCCAGAAATTTCACTTCCGTGGCCCAAAACTCACATTTACTCAGTTTAGCATACAACTGATTCTCTCTCAGCGTTGACAGAACCACTCTTAAGTGTTCACTATGCTCTTCCTCCGTTGTAGAGTAAATCAAGATATCATCTATGAATACCACTACAAACTTATCCAAAAACGGTTTAAGAACCCGTTGCATCAAATCCATGAATACCGCTGGGGCATTAGTCAACCCAAATGGCATTACCAAGAACTCATAATGCCCATATCGAGTCCTAAACGCTGTCTTCTGAATATCTTCATCCCTTATCCGCAATTGATGATATCCTGACCTCAAGTCAATCTTGGAGAAATGCTTGGCACCTCTCAACTGATCAAATAAATCATTGATCCGTGGTAACGGATATTTATTCTTCACTGTAGCTCTATTCAGCTGTCGATAGTCGATACACATTCTCAACGACCCATCTTTCTTCTTTACAAATAATACCGGTGCACCCCATGGAGATACACTTGGCCTAATAAACCCCAAATCTTGCAACTCTTCTAGTTGCATCATCAATTCTTTCAACTCCGCCGGAGCCATCCGATAAGGAGAAATCGAAATTGGTTTCACGTTCGGATGCAACTCGATGGCAAAATCTATTTCTCTCTTTGGAGGCAATCTCGGTAACTCTTCCGGTAACACATCCATAAACTCTTCTACTACCCGAATCGGTCTTGTGAAATCACCCCTAGGTGTTGATGTCACCAAACTCGCCATCCTACAATCCTGGTATAGAGGATTTTCTAAGAAATGTGGATAAGGAATCCTCTTCGATCCATTCAACCGTATCACCCCACCCTCAGGTATTCTAAGAGTAATTTTCCTCTCCCAAAAATCTAGCAACCCATGGTGCTTTGTCAACCAATCTGCTCCAAGGATTACATCGAAATCCTTGAAGTCCATCGCATAAAAATCGGCCTTCAAGACCACTTCTCCAAATCGACACTCACACCCAAATGCTATCCCCTCTAAAGGAGTAAAATACCCAAATGGTGAAGACACTGTAAACATACGCCTTATTGGCAAAATTTCCAACCCTAAGGAATGAGCTAAGGCACCAGTAATGAATGAAGTTGTAGCTCCCGAATCAAACAACACCCTAGCCCAACAGTTTAAAATAAGGAAAGTACCTCCAATGAAGTGGGGATGTTCAGGAGCCTCCTGATGTCCCAATGCAAATGCCCGGGTCTGCGTCTGGGTCGACTGTAGCTGCGGAGTCTGCCTAGGTCCGCCTCGTCCTCTTCCCCCTCATGGAACAGTGGAGGGAAGAGCTGGAGCAATTGCAGAAGATGGTACTCTGGGTGTATGATATTGATCTGAAGTTTTTCCACTCTGAGGATATTCATTCCTCTTATGGCCAGCCGCACCACACCCAAAGCACACAATCCCCTTCACCGGACACTGATCTTTCTTGTGCCCTTCCTTTCCACACTTGAAACATGCAAATCTGCCACCCCGTGGCCTCTGTCCCTGGTCCCTACCACCTCTCTGGCCTCCCTGAGTCTGAGGTTCTATCTTCTGCCTCTTCTGACTACTACTGCTTCCTCCACTAGAAGCTGGGGTCTTTCGACCCTTCTGAATATCCCAGTACTGAAGGGAGTTGTGCTCTCCCCGCTCTATCTTTAGAGCCATGTCCACTGCCTTGTCATATTACATCACCCCTGAAGGTATCATCAACTTCCCAATAGTAGGAATCAACCCATCTCGGTATCTCTCTGTCTTGCTCCAATCATCTGGAGCAAACTTCTTTCCAAACCTATAGAGTTCCTCATACCTCTTGGTATATTGCGTCACCGTCATATCAGGAGTTTGCACCAACTCCATGTACTGCCTGGCCTTGTCAGATTGGAAGCTCTCTGGCACAAATCGTTGCATGAACAACATTTCAAATGATGTCCAAGTCAAATAATTCTTTCTCTGATCCAGCGAATCCCACAAGTCATGTGCTGCTCCTTTAAGATAATAAAAGATCAGCTTCATCCTCTGGTCATCGGGTAAAACTGGAGATTCAAATCTCTTGCTCATTTGCCTTAGCCATTCACCGGCTTCATACCTTTCTCCCTCGCCATCAAACACTGGAGGACTAGTCCTCCTCAACTGATCAACCTTATAAATCTCCCGTCCCGGTCTGGCACCATCTCCAGTACTAGCCTCGGAACCCTGTCCCTCACTTCGGACTTCTGGTGCTCTCACCACTTGCGCCTAAGTTTGCGCTTGTATAACCTGAACTAAGTTCATCACAATTCCTGTCAAAGCCTCTAAGGTCACAGGCTGTCCCACAGTACTAGTCGGAGCAATTTGTACCTCCGAAAATACTGGCTCTGAAGTCCTCCCCAGATCTTCCAACTCAACTCTTTCCTCCACTCTTTCGTTGGTATCATTCACCGGCACCGAATTCTGAGTGCTAGGAGTGCGTCTAGTAGCACGCGTCACTCCTCTACCTTGGCCCCTACCACGGCCCCTAGGTCGTCCTCGCCTGCCCCCATCTCCTGGGTTGCCGCAGCGCGAGTAGATTGGGTCTCTCTACGAGTATCCATCTGCTCCACAACAGATAAGATACTTAACATGATTTAATTAATCGAGGATTTAAGGGATAAGAAAACGTACCGGATCAGCAGAGGTCGTGACATGGCCTGCAGACTTACTAACTTACATCGAGGACCCAACCCCAGATCCTACGTAGAGCTAACCTCCCTCTGATACCAAACTGTGACGCCCTGACCCGGAATTCACGCACTGAGCCGGGAGCGCCACTTTAGGCGTGTGCCCCGTCACTAAGGACCTCACCACACGCCAACCTAACCCCGGATTCTAACAGAAATACGACAGCACCTCCCCGTATATCAGAGGGTGCCAACCTGGAGTCATATCTCACTTAGCACATGAAAAATAATCAATAACAATCAGAGAAGTTTCGCAGCCTAACAGGGCCTCTGGCCATCTATCCACATTCACACACTGGGCAGGGCCTCAGGCCTCCTAATCACATGCAATCAATAAGCAAAACATATTCATATCAATAATATCATCAAAGACTATCAAAGTGTATCAATCCCGACCCAAGGTCCACTATCTAGGTACTGGAGTCCCGATCACACGGCATACCTCCCGACCATCCATCCAACATACCGAAAAGGTATTTAAGCAACATAATAGTCAACCAATAAAAGTACTATATGTACTTAATTCATAACCAAGGTTCTCAAACAACCAAATACATATCCTAGTGCTCCTAGGGTGGCCTTCCATGTCACGCCGCCTCCTACTGATCCGCAGCCTGGTTCTCAGCACCAGTCTCACCTGAAGGATACAGAAAACGAATTGGTTGAGCAGGAGGCTCAGTAGGAAAAATAAGATGAATCATAAAGAATGTAAAGGCTGAATATTGAAACAAGCTCAATGCAGCAACATGACATCCTAAAATGTCACAACAATGCATAACCTTGGGCTACACCCTACAGCGCCTGGCACCAGGCAACGAATATTCCGGAAAATCATCGGAACCCTTGCACTTTGCCCCGGAATGACTATAGGTGCACCTACATAATGAAAATCCCGATTCCGGCAACAATGTGCCCATTCGTTATCCACATCATCACAAAAATATAACCTAAGGATACTACGCGTCCATACTCGTAGACCCAATGCATCTATAATTCATGTTCAATAATTTCATGCAAAAGAAGCTCGTATATACACTACAAGAAAAATAGGAATAGATGATAGAGCATTTATGATAGAAATCAGTTGTATCATAAAACAATGATAGATTTGTGATAGAAAAATGATCTGTCAGACAATTAATGATAGATGTGTAATGGAGTTTTTGTCTATCATGAGTAGATGATAGTTATGTGATAGATTTGTGATAGAACTTTTGTCCATCGTAAATAGTTGATAGTCTAGTGATATATTTGTGACAGAAGTTTTATCTATCAACAAAATATGATATATTTGTGATAAAAATAATATCCATCACATATTTTTCTGATATACTTTTATTATTAATATCCAAATTTTAATTAAAAGTTTATTAAATAAAATGGACAAAAACGTACCGTTTTACCTTTTTTTTTTAAAATGGAGACTGATCTACAAAAGGGTGCGTTCTCATGTATATATATAAGTGTGTTAGAGTTTGTGACCCGAATTTAGTTTTATTTGACTCGAAAAGTTCGCGGTGCGACAAATTTTTGGTGAAATTTTTTTGGGAATTTTTTGGGAGCGGAGGGACCGGGCCGATAGGCCCCCGCGGTATGGACCTTTTATGATTAGGGTTATTTATATTTTAGCGTTAATAAAATATTTACAATACCGCCTAACTATTTCGTAATGTTTGTTCTTTTAATTAAAAAACCCTAGCTATTTCCGTCACTTTCCTTCAGACTTCATTCCGCCCAGCCATTTCCATCGATCTTCATTCCGCCTAGCTATTTGCCTCGCTCTGTCTACACTGTGTTCCATCGACTAGATCAAGCCATCCTTCTCGACCGTGCATACTCTATACGCTCGATTTGGGGAAGAACGCTTCACATTGTCTGTCTTTCTTCTTCTTACTCCAGTAGATTCTCGAACTCGACAGAAAGGCTTTGGTACATCTTCTTGCCCTCTTTCGTCAACTAGTACCTATTCTTCTCTTGCCTATTCATTTCAAATAGACACGTGATACCAATTTCTTTTGCCTCGTCCAAACAGGCTCTCTAGGCTTGGGTTTGCACAACTGAAATCGGGTTGCTCTGACAACACTTATTGCTCGTCAATGTAAGGTATGCTGTGTATGTTCATAGGCGTTAGGGTTTTGTACTGGTGAAGACAGGTTTGTTGAGAGCATATAGATGTTAATTTCTGTTTGTTTTGGTGTTGTTTATAGCTTGCTGAGCCGTTGCAATTACATATCTGAAGCTCAAAATTGATTTCGTTTCTCAGTCAGTTAGACACTTCTTCAGGTATTCTTTATTTTTTCTGATTTTTAGGATAATTATGTTACTCTGTAATTTGTGAAACTTATGTGTTTCTTTGTGAAACTTATGTGTTTCTTTGTGAAACTTATATATTTCTTTGATGCTAAGTAGCATATGCCTCTGAAATTCTTGTAATTTTTTGGCTAATTTTGATTGTATGTCATATGCCCAGTAGAGGTGATCCCTACCAAAGAATTGAAGATGATGCCTATAACAATGTTGTTGAACACCCTCCATTTTGTGCTGATTTACCAAGTAATACTTTTCTACATTCTGCAAATGGCGAGCAAGAAATTTTTACACGAAATACAAAAGAGGGAATTTGGATTGAACGTTGAAATACCATTATATACAACCCTATTGAAAGTGAGTAATCCTTACATTCTTAAATATTTTATTGTTTACTTGTGTGTTTCATGTATATGTTTGTATGTGATGAGTTTTTTCTTTCAATTCTGTTTCTTGGCTTAAGTTCTTACATTATTTATGTCTTACAATTTTCAGGTGTGATTAAATGGATAAAAGAAAGGGTTCTTTTGACAGCGAGGATGAGTTTGAGGTTGCATATCATGATAACTTGCTTGACCATGAAGCCGAAGACAATGAAGATGAAGATGCTGATGTTCAAGGGGACTATATTCTAGGTGCTGATGTTGAAGGGGAAAATGTTCTAGGTGCTGATTTTCCAAGTGCTGATGTTCCAGAGAGTAGTAACCCAAAAAGAGGTGTCAATAGGGGTGCTAGGCAGAATAAGAAATTAAGAACGGCGAAGGGGAGGATAGTGGTACAATATAATACAATGGGAGTTCCTGCAGGTGATGAGGCCACTGAGATGTCTACTTATCTTGGAGTCTTGGCTCGTACTTCAATTTCAATCCTCGAAAAAGATTGGCGTAAAGTGTCACTTGAGAAAAAGGATCGCTTATGGGAGTCTGTTCAGGTAAAGTATGGTATTATATACATTAGTCAATTATTAGTAAACTTCAGTTACTAACTCTCACTTGTATTTTGTTTTCATTGATATTAGGAACGTTTTGTTGTGCATCCTAATAGTAAGAAAACACTGTTACAGTCAATTGGGCATGCATTTCGTAACTTCAAGTACGTTCTGACAAGAAAGTATATCATGCCATTCGTTGAGGATAAGAAGTTGCTATATACGCCCCCGGTTGAATATCCTCAAATTAAGAAAGTTGTTTGGAGAGAATTTGTCAATATGCGTTTATCTGATGACTTTCAGGTGTACATCTTCCACCTAGGATTAATTCATCACTAGTTCATATTTGTTTTACATATAAGAAGAAATAACTAATCTGTATGTTTTACTACAGAGAGTTAGTTCAACTAACAAGGGGAAAAGGGCCTTATATAAATTGAATCATCGACTCAGCAGAAGGGGATACGTTGGTTTGATGAAAGATCTGGTAAGTTGCCTCCATGTTACACTAAATTAATTAATGTAAGAGATTGTTTTACTGCATGAAAAATAATGTCACATATTTATCCACCAGTGCTCAGAAACCGGTGTTTCTGAAGATTTAGTTGATAGAAATGAACTTTGGAAGAGAGCTCGGATAATGAAAAGTGGAGGATACGACCCCGAAACTGCAGACATTGTTAACAAAATTGTGAGTAGTTTAAGCATACTAAAACATTATCATTTATATTAATGTTGTGAAATCTGACTACTTTATTTGTTATGCGACAGGAGAATTTGAAAAAAGAGGCCGAAGAAGGGTCGATGAAGTCGGATGGAAGAAATGACATACTTGCACAATCACTAGGCAAACTTCCACAACCTGGCCACATTCAAGGTGTTGGAAAATTTGTTAACCTTGCAAAGTATTTTCATAGTGTGAATGTAAGTCGTACCTCAATGGAAAACCAGCATATTGAGCTTTCTGCCTGGAAGAAATCAATTGAAAAACAGCTGCAAGAAATCACCTCCATATTAAAGAACAAACCTCCATATTCAGATGTAGGAAGTTCTACCTTCCCACCATCTCCTTTATTTCATGATGATTGTTACATAGAAAAGGATAAGGACAAGGTGGTTTGAGTTGATGAACAAAAGGTAAGTATATCTATTTTTTGTTCGGTTTCACTTTGGTTACTTTATAACTTCTCATTATTACTATTTGAGTATACTTCTACTATTTCAATATGTAAAAATGTAGAAGCCTGGTAATCTGGATGATAACTTGGACAACTCAACTGTGAAGAAGAGGGACATTTCACCTCTTACAGAAGTGGAAAATAGAGAAAGACCTACTGCCAACCCAAGAAAAAGCCCAAGACTCAACCCAAACTTGCGAATGGATGTTGCAGATGAGAAGGAAAAAATCAGAATTGGAAGTTCTAAAAAGCAACTATTTAAGGAGAAATTTTCAGTACCTAATATTGAGGATCCAAGGATTGGGGCTGAAAATGTGAAAAAGCTGGAAAGTAAGAAAGTGATAGTGCAGCATGTACGAAACACTAGGCAAGCAGCGGCATGGCACCAAAATAGTCATCCAATGTTACAATTGTTTGGCAAGATGTGTGACACACACTTGCCTAAAGACGGTTGGATTCCATATCTTGTGCCAGAGGGTGTATTTGAGGCAAAAGGGATCAAAGCTCATGTTGGGATGATGGAGTGCAAAGCATTGCTGGCGATGCAACCATTAGGAGTAAACGTTATTGAGCTATACATTGCGTAAGAATTTTTCATTTTCCATTACACTTAATTGTTTTATATTTGATGTTGGGATACCCGTCTACATATGCTTTTTGTGTCAACTATTTCAGGTTCTTGTACGACTCTCTCATCCCAAAGAGGAACGGGATGACACAATTTGGATTCATATGTCCAAACATGGTGTCACCACCTGGTGGCGTTCCAGAAGCCACTCGTACTCGCAGAATAGAGCGTTTGTGTTGGCGTTTAAAAAAGGCCAGTAAAGGGCAGTTCCTCTTTATGCCATACAATCCCGGGTTTGAATTCAGTGTTCTTATTTCAATTTTCATTAAATTTGGCATTTATTTCATAACTTTTGATTTTACAACATCATTGTTAGTTTCTCTATTACTTACTTTTTTCTTTTTTTCATCCATTTTAGTTTCCATTGGATTTTAGTTATATTTGATGTGGTGAAAAAAGAAGTGTTTTATCTGAATCCTATGACTACAGAGAATCTTGATCATGATTTGGAGCAACTAATTAAAGCGTATGTACTTTTTTATTGATTGCATTCTTATTTTTGGTTAGTTTCATTATATTTTAGATACTTAACTAAATGTACTTTCATGTGCATATAGCTCCATGACAATGTACACAGCCGAGGTTAGCAAGGAAAGATGGAATTACAATACTAAGATGAGATTTGTGAAGGTAAAGTAGATTACGTAAAGTAAATATTGTGTGCCTATAACTTAAAGCTATAGCAGGGTATATTTATAACCATAATTTTCTTGTTTAACTGTGATTAGAAACCCACACAACCAGGAAATGTGGAATGTGGTTATTATGTGATGCGATACATGAAGGGCATAATATCAGACATTAGTTTGCTAATGAATGATGTAAGTTGTTGATGAATTAATGATGAAAAGATTGTATGTTGGTTTGGTTTATACCATGCAAATAACATTGTTTTATAACTTTGATGGTTTATATGTTGTGTCCATCAGTTCAATGGAAAGACGGTGTACACTCAAGCTGAACTTGACGAGGTTCGTTTGGAGTGGGCTAATCATTGTTCTAAAATCATCACCGCATCACCAAAACGGTTAGTATAAATTGGTCATATCTTATTGGTTTGAACTGAATGTGTTTTTTATCACTCCAAAGAGTTCTGGCTAAGGCTTTAGGGTGGTTTTACTTCATTAGTAGAATGTCATTAGATGAAGTGGAACCATACCATATATCCTTTAATTGCTTGTTTCACATCTATGTTGAACTGAACCATTCTGAGATTGGGTTTCAATTTGGATTATTTTGTTGAAGATGCAAGGCATATTTTGGTAGAGTTAGGCACAAAGATTTATGGTTCTGGATTGTTATGGTATATTTTATGCTTTGAACTGTACACTGGATGCAACTTTTATGTGAAAGGGTGTAGTTAATTTTACTTTCTCTAGTCTTTTTAGCTCATGTAGCACCTTGCATGGGAGGTGGTGAAATAAGAAGACACTGGATGTAGGTTTGATGTGAAAGGGTATAGTTAATTCTATTTTCTCTGGTCTTCTTATCTCATGTAGCACCTTGGGAAGTGCTGAAAGAAAAAGCCAGTTTTGTCATCTTTTCATGGGATTGTCTTTTGATGCATATGTTTTTCTAACAAGCACAATCAATGAATCATTTTTACGAATGCAAAAAAATATGTGTCCTTGATGAATGCCATGATCTGATCAATGTTGTAAGTGTTTCAGTTTGAGAAACTTTTACTGTGAATTTCTTTCCTATGTGCAGTGTTTGAGGAGATTTATGGGAAATAGAGGAGCTGCTGCATTTCCTTGGAAATGAATTGTTTTCTTCTTGTTTTGTTTCTGAAAACTTTTATTGTTTGATATATGTTGTTGTGAGTAGACTCTTGTTTAGCATGTGCATGGAATGATTTTGTGACTTAAGATGGGAATATGTGGATAAGAATGGACTATTTTCTTTTTATCACAATGTTATGTAATATATATTATGCTTTTGGATTCAATTTTATGTTGAATTTTAATTTTGATTTCCTATTGCAAATCTGAAAATCAATTTCAAAAACAGGGCTAAATATAAAAAATTAAATTATTGTATATGAATTACAATAATTTGAAATCATGTGTCAGACAAAAACTGTCACAAAATTCTGTCACAAAAGAAGTGAATTTGAAATCCTGTGACAGAAAAAACAGTCACAAAATTCTGTCACGAAACTACTGAATTTGAAACCGCATGACAGAAGAAAAAAATGTCACAAAACTACTGAATTTCGGCGCCAAAGATTCGATACCCGCCAAAAAAGTTTTGATAGACAAAAACTGTCACAAAAATCTGTCACAAAATTACAAAATTTCAAATTTTGGCGCCTAAAAAGTCAATACCTGCCAAAAAAAGTCAACACCCGCCAAAATATTATCCAAATTAATTAAAAAATGAATTTCATTGTGTGATAGATGTATGATTATTAATATCTATCATTAATTCATGACAGATGCTTTTTCTGTCATAAAAAGATGATTGTGACATAGATGATAGAATTGAAAACTGTCATGCACCCCCCTTTATGACAGTTTTTATCTATCATCTATGGCTCTTTTTGGTGTAGTGATATAATAATCCTATATATATACATAACTACATGATGCATGAACGAGGTTTATCATGCCCAATAGATGATTAAGCATTCAAAGGGTATGCAAATTCATCAATAATCAACAAGAAGGTTCGTTCTTCCTAAGGAACAATTTAGGCAAGAACACAAATAATAAAGACCAATGAAGAATTTCAACCGCTCTTTAGAGAAGAACAATACGATAGAAAATGGGGTAAGAATCCCTACCTCAATTTCAAGCTATCACAAGCTACAAGTTTTTCCCAAATAATACGGTTTGAGTTTCCAAACCTACCATATAGAAAATTCATCACCCAATCCCACAAATTAATCCCCCATAACCATAATCAACATAAATCAAACCAACAACTCAAGAGAAAATTACCTTTCTCTCTCTAGAACCCAAATATGCTAAGTTCAAGCCTTCAAGCCTTCAATCAACCAAATCTTCAAACAAACTAGTATATATCAACATATATAGACTTAAATCAACCTCTATAGTCATTCTAAAACACCCATTCGAAGTTCCATTCGAAATTACAAAAACCCGAGGTTTTATGGAAAACTAGAAACTTACCTCAAATCCCTCCAACTTTGTCAAACTCTTCTTTAATCTTCTTCTATCCTTCCATCCAAGCTTCAATCCTTGAAATCTCTCAAGAATCTCTCTTTATCTCTCTATTTCTCTCTCTCTCTCTCTAAAAGTCGAAACTTTCACAAAGGATTGAGTTCTGGTCGCGTAACACCCTCTTTAAGCCTCGGGTTGCGCCTAGGCGCCCTAAAGTGCGCCTAGGCGCCCAAGTCAGGAATTCCTCCATAAGCCCGCTGCTCTGGGCGCTATCCTGGGTGTGCACAGAAAGTGCGCCTAGGCGGGGCGCCTAAGCGCCCATGCACCATTTCCATCTTTGTTGCCATTGGACTGGGCGTTTCTGTACACGCCTAGGCGTGTGGACTTATTTTTCAATTTCGTCTCGGTCTTAGCTTCGATTTGATATATTATGGACCCCAAACGGACATCTGTGCTAAAAGTTATGACCGATTTACTGAACCTAGTTCAAAAACTATCCTTTAGGATCTTATACACTTCCAATAGTCCGTTATCTCTTCGAACTCATTTTTTCAATAACTTATCACTTAAAATTTAATCAAATATAATATTTTTGGGTCGGGATTTCACATCTCTCATTACCAGCCATTAATATCTAGGGTGGAGGTGTTTTTGTGATAATTGTTACCGTTATAAACTACCATTTTTTACGTATGTTTTTAATTTATTATTCTATTAATTCCTTTCTCTATATTGTTTTTCCTCTTTTGACCTTCATCTGGTTTTACAATAAAATAAATACCCAATTGTAAAAATACAAAAAAAAATATAAAACTCAAGTTATTAAAAAATTATAAATGTGTTTAATACTTTCAATAAGAGAATAGATGTTATACAAAAATCAAGCCCCAAGAGATTTTCACTCAAACAAAAATTGAATCAAAACAAAGCAAGTACCCATCAAAAATTCTATTTTATACGTATTCTATACCTATGTAATTAAATTAATTTTTTTACGATCATTGTCGAAGTTATAAACTGGAGAAATTTTTAAATTTTTGGAATTGTTCATTAGTCAACTAATTCATAAATAATATGGAGTGTTTTTAACACAAAATGTTTAGTTTTTTATGATATAAATACTGATAAACATATTATGAACCATTACAACTAATTAGAAAAATCGAAGACAAGTTGAATTTTATTATGAATATAATAAACAAAATTGCATTTGTCAAACAGAGGATAATCATTTTGACAAATCAATACAGCAGATCAAATCAACTTTCAAAGTATGACCCACCCAAAGATATGACATACACACCAAATTTCATATTTCCAGAGAAATTAAAAAAAAATATTCAAATTTAACTATTACTGGAAATGACATCACAACTGAGAATTCACTATAAAAACTAATCTGTCACACATGAAGTGAACAAAAGTTTTTGCGGTGAAAATTCTAACAAAAAACTTCCTCATCAAACTCCTTTCAATGGTAGAATCACCAACAAATCCTGAAAAACATCAACAAAAGGTACGTCTACCATATCTAACACTTCACATTGTTATAAACTTTCAATAAAAAACCGTTTTCTATACACACTTCTCAATAAAGTCCAAAATTTTCATTGAAGGATTGCAAACATGATCTTCAAAGCTACTATTATGGAGAAGTTCAACATGCAAGAAATGTCGAGGAAAAATCATGATGAAGCTATTACAGATCTACGGTGGCTAATCTTTCAAATATATGATACTGCAACAGAGAACGAATCTCTCACTGATAATGAGATGAATTTACTCATAAATGTTGCAGAAGACTTGCTCCAAACAAAGAAACAGCTCGAAGAGGCTTTTACTTCCCAATATCCCAGCTTCAAACTACTTGAAGAAGAAGAAAATGAACAATTAGCAAAAGAGCAACTTGATATAAACAAGCTGATGAGAGCTATAATGCAAAAGAACACCTCAAAGAAATGTTGGAGAAGATCAAATTCCGTGGTGAAATAACTATACAAATCTATGCAGACATCCACCAAAAGCTCAACCACAAAATTGACAAAGAAAGCATTACACGCAAAACGCAAAACACTCTCCGGACAGTAGACTGGTGCAAGATGGAGCTAGAGAAGATAAGGAGTGATACAACAACTGAAGTTCAAGTGATAACAGAAGAATTGGACAAAGAACATGATGAAAAAGACAACAATGAAGAAGTGGAAATCATCATTCTCACATGCGGTATATCTGATAATTATACACAAATTAACATCATGGGAGAAGCGTTGAAACATGAATATATTTCATTGGAGCTTCCAAAAGAAGAATTCATTGTTCAAGAAAATGTTAAACAAGACATATGAACAAAATAGTAGACATGACAGCAGTAGGTACCTATCACTTATTTTGGGCTGAGTTGGTGTAATATAGGATATTATCCATGCTTTTGGGGATCTTTTGTGTCAAGAAAATGACTACTATGACTCAAGGTGTTTGAAGGAATGATTAAATAGAAGGAAAGCCTCCTAATATAGGAAGCTGTGTAAATTTTGAAAAGTTAAGTTTGACTAAGTTTCCAACTCTATACTCCTGTATTTTGCTAAATGTTTTCAAAATCATCGAATACAAAAGTTTTCTTTCTCTACAATTGTTCAAACTAAAAATATAAACAACAAAACTTAATTACAAAACTTAAAACAAAACATTGTTAAAATAATACAACAAAAAAAGTACATTAAAAAAACACGGGGGCAAAGCGCAGGTTTTACGGCGAAAACCAATGTTACGTTTAATGGCGAAAATACACGAAATGCACAAAATTTCACTAATGTTTTTTTCGTAGGGTTTTGATTTAATACTTATTATATACCAGATTAAGCAATCGAGAGATCTTTTTTCTTAAATTGAGTAACTTTTGTTTTTTAGGTTGATGTATTTTAGTTTCTTTTATTTGGGTTTATAATATTGGCAGGTGTATTTTTCACTCATTTTGTTTGTTCATGAGAACTTTATTTTTTATATTTGTCGTATAAATCACATACTTTTTTATATTTGTTGTTGATTTGAAGATAAATTGGTTTGCTCTGTCTTTAACATTGATCACTCCAGGTTAATTTTCTATAACTTCTTCACTTTATTTTGAATGGCCATGGTTTTAATTATATAATATTTTGATCATTTAATAAATCTTTGTTTGGTACATTGTCATGGTTTCATATGCTATCTTCATCTGTACTTTATTTTCCACGGGATGAACTGCTTATAACAATATCTGTATTTATCTTCAATGATTTTTTTTTTTGTTTATTTGTAGTGAAGATGTGAAGGAAACTAAATACTAAATTGTAGAAACCTGAAGTGCAGCTACTCATATAAAAACTAAATATTGCAAATGAAACATCCCAGTGATACCCACCAAACAAAGCTATTCAATGCATTTCCCTTGCAAAACAACAGCAATTGTTGGTAAAAACACAAACAAATTATCAACATGATAATTCTACAAACAAAAAATAAAACATGTGATCTCCCTGACATCATATTGGTCCATCCAAAATATGAACATTAAACATTAATCCCATCCCTTACAACAACAAATTTTCATAGACCAACAAAAACAAAGTTCTTAAATCTTAAACATCTTCTATAATACTCTTTGATGCTGTTGCGGACAGTGCTAAAACAATGCTAATTGGAATATCGCTTATAGATACAGCATCATAACGAACATGAAAAGCAAATCATGATCCACCAAGACCAACAACCTGTTTAACATAATAGTGATAAGTGCAACACATATAACATAACATATAAAAAACACATCCTCAAAAACAAAATCCTAATATACCTTAAAATTTTCGTAACTCGCATTTTTTGCAGCAATCCTAGAAGAAAATCTACGACCAAAAGAAGATGAAGATGCTTCAAAACAATTTCCTAGCTCCTATAGACAAAAAATAACAAGGGAAAAAATGAGTCAAAAATCTATCAAAAAGTAGCCTCATATTAAAATATAAAACTAACAATTACCTTCTTAAACCTTAATTTGGATTTCTGTATTCTTTTCCCCTTAACAACTCCACAACTACCATTCATAGGAGTTTTTATCTCAGTAATGCCCAACTTTAAAAAGCAAAAAATAAAAACACTTAAAAAATACCCACATATGAAAAACAACAAAAAATGAGAACCACAAAAAACCTCAAAATCACAAGAATCACCAACCTTAACCAAACCAGATATATAAATGTTAACATTTCCATCCATCAAACCAAACCTTGCAATATCCACATAATCAAGGTAATTTTCAATGCGAACAAACCCACGAAACATAGGATGAACCCTTGCACAATAATAACATATAGAACCAGATTAAAGATCCAGTTCGGAACGCACAAATTTGACAAAGTAATCTTTACACCAATAATCAATATTAGGAACATCCCATTGAATAACTTTACCACCAATATAATCATCCACAACAGTAGATAAGAATCCACCATAATAGATAGATACTGTCAAATTGTCAAGGTCATCTGTTGGAAAACCACAAAAACACTATAGTTTATAAATTTTAAAAAATAAACCGAAACAAACACACATAGGAATAGAAAAACAAAGTCAAGAAAAAACAAGAGTACCAAACACACGGCCAAAACCAACATCCATAGCACCATTTCCGCTCTTAACGAAATTTGAGCAAGATTCCTACACATAAATTTCACAAAATTAACACACACTAACATCGGAAATATAAAAATGAAAACAACAAAAGAAAACAATTGAAAAATACCTCAGAAGTTGAGGACTATCTCGATGGGCTGATGACACACATAGATGTGTATGAAACCATCTAAAAGACCATGAATCAACAAATCCATAAAATGAAGAGTATAAAAGAGCTCCACTTTTCCAGAACAAAGGCAAAAAGACCTTCCAACGTAGCTAATTGATGAAGAGTCTTCATTGATGTTTAGCCTCCTATTAAGATACTCCCAAAAAAAGTTTTTACACCGTGAATCTAACTCAACAACAAACCAAGAACTTATTCATCCTCCAACATATTCACACCTCTCATCAACCAAAACACCACCATGGTGTATATAAACAGTAAAAGATCTAGACCCATCCATGAGAAACACACTAAACACTTAACTCTCACCGTCGAATAAGCAATATATCTAACCAAGATCCACTAACTTTTACTGATTACATTCTCCAATGCCACAAATGTGTACCTCAATCCGCTCAAGAATACCACATACGATACTTGGAAAACAAATACAAAACAACTATATGAAAACGCAACTAAATATTTGAAATTGGAAGTAAATATCAGAAACTGGGAAAAAAACAAAAAGAATTGAAATATGAACATAACTTGCTGGACTTTCCAAAAAAGAAAACTTCACGAAAGAAAAATTTGAAGCAGACAAATCAACTACACAGTAGATATGAAAGGAGTAAGTATCTATCACTCATTTTAGTCTCTGTAAGTATAATATAGGATTTCTTTATCCCAGATATTGTGCCCAAGCATGCTTCTACGCGTGAATGACAAAATTTTGTGGTGGTTGTGCCCCTGCCTTTTGACAAGCTGTCTCTGCTATGGTTCAAGTAAGAATTTTACTACTCCCTAGACTCTTTAAAACATGTACTTCACTTTTTTAGGAGGCGTTCAACAGTCTTATCCAATCAATGGAGAAGGCATCATATGCGCAATGACCTCATACATTAGTTAACAAAGCAACACAAAAATTTTAAGATAATATGTAAAATTTATAATTAGATATATCAGTATGATAAACAAATTTAAAAAAGTATACCCAATCTGCAAGAAATAAAATGCTCATCTCTCACTAAAAAACATTTGCGTGTAACAATGTGTTAAAATTGATAAAGTATGAGTTTTCGAGTTAATTAAAATGTTTTATAAAATTTTTATAATATATATTGTTTCCAACTAAGAAATAAATATTACAAATTTCATAAACTTAAAAATTAGAAACTGCAAATTTTATTGAAAAAATGTAAACAAACTAAAAAATAACGACATCCTCGACTAAAGAACTAAACGAAAACAAAACTAATATCTAGCAAATAAAAATTATCCACTTATTTAATTTGCATACTACTTGAGCTTAACTAAAGCATTTATACAATCATAAACACCGACAAACAAATTGCATTGACTTTTCACAAAATATAACTTGCAAAAATTAACCTCCAATATTTTCTTCATTATTATAACTAAAAAAATCAATGATGAGATTGGAACTTAAACTACATAAAATCAATCCTATAAATAAAAAAATTAATACTCAATCAATATGTAAAAAATAAAATATAATCCAATTTTAAAGGAATAGCTCTAACAACATCGTAAACTGTCGTTCATTTGACAAGCGGTACTTTACATATCCAAACTTAAATTTATAAATATAACACTAACAAAAACACCTGAACCTGCTCATTAGTCTATTTTCTTTTTTGTCTTAAAATAGATCAACCTAAACCGGTTCAAAATGAATTCAATAAGCTAATTATTTATCATACAATTTATTTAATTTGACAATTTTTGCAAGTATTAAAATTAGTTAAGTAACTAAACACATGACAATTCTCAACATGACAAACAAATACCAACTTTGAGATAATATTTTAAAATACTATGAAAATAGTATGTGCGATGATCAACTTTTGTTGTTAATAATTAATAAAAATCATTGATAGTCACGAAAACAAATATCAATTATAAATAAAATGTGTATAAAACATATAAATCTTAATAAACTACATCATTTCAATAAACCAACATTCTAATAACATTATTAAATATTAAATATAACATTTAAGTTCTACAAACAGAACAACACATATCATTCATTGAACTTCATTTAGAGATGTTTGCTAAAGGTGATATATTACGTAAATCAATCTGCTCTTACATGTCTGCATAACAAATGACCACTCCATTTTATCTACACTATACACCACGAAATGAAAATCATATCCAGAACTCACACTCCACCGAGATATTGCATTCAATCAATCTTCGATCTTCCATTCATTTATAAACGGATATCTTCATCTCAAATCAATGCACTCTCTTGCATATAATTACTCTCTCTTTCAAACTCGGTTAGTCTCTCTTTTCCTTTCCTACGTTATGATTACTCAAATACATTCATATTTTCAAATTGTAATTACGAAATTCCTCAACTTCAAAATCCCAGATATTAAATTCCCTGATTTTCAATTTCAAACACAGGTATAACGCAAAACAATGGAAGATACTCCACTTTCCGGACTAACAACAGGACAAAAAGGATCAAAAGTGAAGTGCAGAGTTGTTAGGATGTGGAATTCTACAAACTCATAGTTTCAGGATGAGCTGATAAGTCTTGATTTGTTATTGCTGGATGAAAAATTTAATTCATATTCTCCATTAGTTTTTCAATTCTATATATCTGTGATTAAGGCAATGGAAAGTCTGGTTACTCATATAGAGTAAACCCATGTTCAATCATTGACAATATAATTTATGCATTATAAATTAATATTTTTTATACTTTTTAAATTATTTTAATTCTACTATTTATATAGGGTACAACAATACAAGCATCTATTAGGAAAGAGGACGCGCCAAGAATGAGGGAATTTTTTATCAAAGGTAAAGTTTATAAGCAAATTTTTTTGTCGAAGCTGCACGGAAAACTTTCAGAGTATGTGACCTGACAGCATGATCCATTTGGGATCTTGGTCTATCATCAAGGAATGTCAAGAGTCAAACAACGAAATTCCGATAAACAATTTCAACATGATTGGCATTGATGCTATTGAGAAAAGATTATATAATGATGTCTTCCTAACAGGTAATCAATCTTCAACATAATTTTACTTCTTATTACCCATCTAATACAATATAATAACATGTTTTCATTGTGAGATAAGATGTTGTGGGCAGAATTTTATTCATTGGACCACTAAAGAAGACATACTCAAATGGTAGAGAACTAAAAAGAAAAGAGGTGATAATACGCCTTATGAGGTAAAAAATTATTTGTTCATAAAAAGTTTTCTCTGTAAAACTTATGTCCATAATACATGATAGTTTGGATGATATCTCTATTACATTATGGGGAGCTATAGCTGAAAACTACAACACAGTCGATTGCGAAAACATAATTGAACAGAAACCTGTGATAGCAATTTTCGCTGCTATGACAATAAGATCTTTCAAAGGTAATATTTCATTTATACATCCGAATTTAAAAAAATTCTTCTCCACGAAACTAATTTTTTTGTAGGTAATGTTGAATTTTAGAATATATGAACACCATCAATGTACAAGTTTATTGAAGAAGAAATGAAGAAAGAACTGCAGAGAATTCTTATTCAATTTTTGTTAAGTTTACAAGAAGGTCATTCTCATCATATATAGGAAAAGAGACCCTTAACTAATTTGCTAATAATAGAACTTGCTAATAATAGTAAAACTACTACTGTAAGTTGATAGATAACAATAACTGCATGTCTAGTATGGGTAGTCTAACATAGATTTATATGTTGTAATACTCCCCCTCAAGTGAATGAATATCAAGAACATTCATCATGGAAAGTAAATTTTGAAATTGAATGGCACCAAGTTGCTTTGTATTCTATAGTCTGATGTTGAGAAGCAACATGCAAGGGTTTGAGAATATCAGCTTGTAATTTGTCACGTACAACGTGGCAATCTATTTCTATATGTTTGGTACGCTCATGAAAGACCGGATTATCGGTTATGTGTAGGGCGGCTTTACTGTCACAAAAGAGTAAAGCAGGTTGTGGATGTGGCAAATGTAAGTCTCATAGAAGATAAATCAACCAAGTAAGCTCACATGTAGTTGTTGCCAATGCTCGATATTCTGCTTCTGCAGAAGAATGGGATATTGTTGATTGCTTTTTGGATTTCCAAGAGATCAGTGATTGATCCAAGAAAACACAAAAACCAGTTATAGAACGCCTAGTATCTACATAACCACCCCATTCAGAATCGCTGAAACCCTTCAATTGCAGCTTAGAAGATGCTGAATAGAAAAGACCTTGAGAAAGATTTTGCTTGACGTAACGAAGAACTCGATATGCTGCATTCATATGAATTTTTGCTGGCCTATCCAGAAATTGGCTAAGTTGCTGGACTGAAAAAGATAGCTCAAGTTGAGTGTTTGTAAGATACAACAAGCGTCCAACAAGTCATCTATAGAAAGATGAATCAGGTAACAAATCTTATGTCATGTGACACAATTTTAGATTAGTTTCCATAGGGAAGGAAACCGGTTTACAACCTAAGTAACCTACATCCTCCAAAATCTCCAAAGCATACTTTCATTGGCAAATGGATATCCCTTTGGAACTTCTAGCAACTTCCATGCCAAGAAAATATTTAAGTAGCCCGAGATCTTTGATTTTGAACTGAGCATCCAATGAAGCCTTTAAAGAATCAATACTAGGAAGATAGTCACTTGCCACGATGATATCATCCACATAGACCAATAGAGCTATAAAGTGAGATCCTTGATGTTTGACAAAGAGTGAATAATCTGATTTTGACTGGCTGAAACCTTGGCTCAGCAGAAAAGTAGTAAGCTTATGAAACTATTGCCTTGAGGCTTGTTTAAGGTCATACAAGGATTTATTCAATTTGCAAACCATTGGTGATTTGTGTGATGATAACTGAGTAGCAGAAGACTCCCCCTTTCCAGCATAACCAGAAGGAACAGTCATATAGACCTCTTCATGGAGATCTCCATGGAGAAATGCATTATTAACATCAAGTTGATGCAAGTTCGAACCCTTTACTACTGCAACAGCTAAAAACAATCTAATGGTGGACATTTTGGCCACTGAAGAAAATGTATTAGGATAGTCTACACCAAATTGTTGAGTGTAGCCTTTGGCTACTAGACGTGCTTTGTATCTTTCAATTTTTCCATTGGAGTGATATTTGATGCGGTATACCCATTTACATCCAATTGGATGTTTTGATACAGGAAGAGGTACAACAGTCCATGTATTGTTGGCCGCTAAGGCCTGCAATTCACTAGCCATGGCAGAACACCATTTTTCATCTTGAGATCCTCATGATATGTTCTTGGTGCTGAATTGGAAGAGATTGATAAACATAAATGTTTATGGGTGGTGGATAAAGAGTGATATGAAAGAATGTTGGATATAGGATAAAGGGTTGGACAAGTAGTAGTAGTTGGTGTGGCAATGATAAGATGACAATGATAATTTTGGAGATATGATGGGGCTTTGTGTTGTCTGGTTGTTTTTCTGATGGGAGCAGGAGATATTTGGGAAGGAATAGGTGTCTGGTCATGAAAAGAGGATGATAGAGATTGTTCATGTGAAGGATTTGAGGAAGATGATGTTGGAGTAGGGGTGTGTGTTGGAATAGGTGATGTAGACACTGCAGAGGCAAGTACTGAATCAGGTTCCAAGAGAGGTGGTTGTGGAGTGGGAGTGAAATCTACCAGAGTAGGCTGAGGAGTAGTGGGAAGAATCGAGTTCATAATTGAGGAATTTTGAAATGGAAATATTGATTCATGAAAAACCACATCTCTGGAAATTGTAACAGAATGAGTGTTAAGGTTGTAAAGCTTGTAACCTTTTACCCCATAAGGATATCCAATAAAAATACAAGGAAAAGCTCGTGCATCCAATTTTGTCATATTTCTATGAAGAGTGGATGCATAACAAAGGCAACCAAACACTCTAAGGTGAGTATATAAGGCTGGTTTGGAATGTAAACGTTTGTAAGGGGTTTGATTGGACAAAGAAGGAGAGGGTATTCGATTAATAAGATAGGCTGCAATCAAAACATAGTCACTCCAAAATTTTAATGGTAATTGGCTTGAAATCGTAAAGACCTAGCCACATTAAGTAAGTGCTGATGTTTTCTCTCAACTATGCTATTTTGTTGCGGAGTCTCAACACAAGAGGTTTGATGAATGATTCCTAAGGAAGAATAGAAATCAGGTATGTTAAACTTTGCCCCATTTTCACTTCTCAATATCTTGAGTTTAAATGTAAATTGTGTGGAGATAAGCTGCACAAAAGCTTTAAGAATGGTAGATACTTGTGATTTGTATTTCATGAGATATACCATGTACACTTGGTGTAATCATCAACAATACTAAGAAAATAATGATGACCACCCAAAGAAGGTTTGGAACAAGGTCCCTAGATGTCACAATGTATTTATTGAAAAAGAGAGGTTGAAGTAGTCTGACTAAATAGGAAACGTAACATTTTTTGCTTGGCCATTGGAAAAACTGAACAAAGCAGATTTGGATTACTGAAAATTTGTGGTACATGAGAATTTAGAATCCTTAAAGGTTGATTGGAAAAATGACCCAACCTGAAATGCCACAAATCAAAAAATTTATTGGAAGTAGTAACTGAGTTACTAACTTGTTCGTTACAGGAACTTGAAGAAAAAACAGAACAATTATTTAAATGATGAGGAGAAGACAAAGGCTGCAACAGATGGTAGAGGCCGTTGGATAATCTACCCAACCCAATCTTCATTCATGAATGTAGGTCCTGAATGAAACAATGATGAGAAGTAAAGATCAGTGCATGTAAACCTTGTTCGGTAAGTTTACTGGTAGATAGCAAATTAGTAGAGAAACTTGGTACACAAAAGACTCCAGGAAGGGTCAGATAAGAATTTATTTTGACAACACCAATATGGGTGACCTTGGCAGTGTCGCCATTAGGTTAGTGAACCATACGATTGGTAATGGAAGGAGTTGATGAAAAAAATGAGGGGTCAAAAATCATGTGATCAGTAGCTCCTGTATCTACAATTCATGAAAGTTTTGAGCTAGAGATTTGAGAGCATAAAGAAGCGGAACTGCTAAGTGAGGGATATGATATACGTGCAGTGGAGTTAATGACTTGATTGGCTAAAGAAGATACATTTTGTCTATGAGGTATTAAAGCCAATAACTGTTGATATTGCTCCCTTGTAAAAGGCACTAGTGAAGATAGTGGAGCAGATGTTGACTACATTGAAGAGAGATTGAGATCTCCAAGTTGTTGGACACTATGAGCCTGTGTATTGCGACCTTTGGTGAATTTGAAACCAGTAGGAAAACCATGCAGTCGATAACACTTCTCCTGCGTATTTCCAGTTTTTCCACAATGTGTATAAAGAGCAATTTTCTTATTGAAATTTCTTCCTACACTAGTTTTTGCAAGTAATGCTGAGGATTCAATGGGAGATGAATTGATACTTCCAAAATCTCTTTGTATTTCAGCTTGGATGACAGTGGAGAAAACTTTGTTGATTGAAGGAAGTGGATCAGTAAGCAATATACGATCCTTGATTGGATCATAAAAATCATTGAGTCCATTGAGAAATTACACTATGTAATCCTCATGTTGGTACAAAGCTATTTTTGATAGAGCATCACAGGCGTAAGAAGGAGTACACTGACATGCAGGAATAGGCCGAAAAAACCATTAACTCATCCCATAGAGATTTCAGCTTATGAAAATAACAAGTGACATTGTTTGATCCTTGAATGAGATTATCAATTTGTCTTTGTAATTGTGAAATACGAGCACAGTTACCTTGTGAGAAACGTTCTTCCAAATCTAGCCAAAGATCTTTGCAGAATTAACATTAGCAACAGTTGATGCAATCTCCTTAATGACAGAATTCCCTAGCCAAGATTGGACCATGCTGTTGTTTGCTAACCACATTGTATATGCTGGATTTGTTGTTGCCGATTTTGGAAGAGTTTCATCAACAAACCCTAGCTTTCTCTTTGCTTGAAGGGACATGAGAACAGCACATCTCCATGGACCGTAATTCTCATAATTGAGTAATTCGATGGTGAGGACATGACTTGGATTATCACTATTGTGCAAGTGATATGGACTCTGTGGATCTTCCATAGGAGATGACTTTGACTGATTGAGTAACGAATTAGTTGAAGGCAAGGATGCCATAATTGAAGATGAATGAAGAACTTGAATTAACAAAGAAAAAGATGCGGACTATAGAAAGAGAGGAATTTGGCCTCTGATACCATGTTGAATTTTAGAATATATGAACACCATCAACATACAAGTTTATTGAAGAAGAAATGAAGAAGAACTACAGAGAATTCTTATTCGATTTTTGTTAAGTTTACAAGGTCATTCTCACCTTATATAGGAAAAGAGACTCTTAACTAATTTCCTAATAATAGAACTTGCGAATAATAGTAAAACTACTACTGCAAGTTGATAGATAACAATAACTACATCTCTAGTATGGGTCACGTCTGGTGTGCTGAGTAGTATTGGTAAAACTATAACTGCATGTCTAGTATGGGTAGTCTAACATATATTTATATGTAGTAATAGGTAAAATGATTCTATCAAGTACATCAGCCACAAAGATCTACATCGACTTGGAAATCAAAGAAATTGAAACAATGTGCAATAGGTGATAATATTGAATAATTTCAATTTCAAAATCTAGAAAAAATATAACATATTGAAAAACAAGTCAGATGAAAGACAATGTTTAAAAACTCCACATGAGATAACTTTAGAAAAACAAGATGGAGAGGATATTACGGAGAGAACAATAGAGGAGCTTCTAGCTCAAGATGCTTTCATTACTGAGGTAAGAAAACACACTATTAGAAATCTCATACACAATTATGAATACTAATAAACAACTATATGACAATACTAGAAAACAAAAAGCATTTGCCAAGCAAATGCCATGCCCAAAATGTTGATGGATCAAAAGGTTGGCGGTACAATGCATGCCCAAAATGCAAATCAAGACTTGGAAACCAGGTGGAAAACATAACTGCAATAACTGTGGCCCATCCGATAATATGCCAATGCCATGGTAAACAATAAACTTTTAAATTATTTACTTACTATACAAACAAAAACATACACTAACTCATGTTAATTATATCAACATTATTTACAGGTACAAGCTTTGCTTAGAGGTTGAAGACAAAACAGGAACTGCAAAGTTTCTTATCTTTGGAAAACATGTTGAGAGATTGATCAAAGTTCCGGCAAGTACTCTCTATTCTATGATAGGCTCAAATAGAAATTTGATTCCGGCAGTGATGAAGAATATTGTTGGACAGAAATATAAATTTACAGTCACAGTTGAAAACTAAGGAGAAGATTTCACAAAAAAAAAATTCAAAGTCACACAAGTCATTGAAAACAATGCATAGACAATTATGAAGAAGGACCAACACTGTGGGAAAAACAAAATTGCAGAAGCTTTGTTGTTATCACAGAAATCTGTCACTGAATTAACAAGCAAAAACAATGTGGAACCACAACAACTTTCTTCTGTTGATGAAACACCGTTGTCAATTGTGAACAAAAGACTACTGAGGTTAATTTTTCAAATTTTATTATCATTAAAAAATTTCTTACAATAGAAGAACTCAAATACATTATCATTTTTATATAATAAAGATCAAACTTTGTATTAAAAGGATATTAATGTTGAAACAGCAATTCAGAGACAGCTGGTACCAATATGGTGAAGAAGAGAAAAAAAAGGGAAGAAAAAATGAATCAGTGATATAGGTAAGTAATAACATGCAATACAACGTGCATTTTGTTCAAGACTCAAAGACTCAACAATGAGTAATTTTTGTCCAAGAAGAAGACATCTTGTTGACAGTTGGTTAATTAAATTGAATTCAATGTCACCTGTGAAATCCAATCTTTTGCTTATTAATATTATATCATGTTATGATACTTAATATGTTTTATATTTGTCGAACATTAATATTAAATACATAAGTATCTGTGTTCGAATGGTCTGTACATTTCAAATTAGATTACCAGTAATTAAAGTTGGAAATAATATTAAATGCTTTTAACACTAAAATTCTAATTTTCTATATTGTTATTGATGCATTGAAAACCAATTAAATCAAATTTATAAAAGTTAATATAATGAAATGTAAAAAGAAATAATTGAACTACTTTTATAGAGATACAAAATACAAAGTGATTAGTGATAATAAATTTCAATGCTTACAAAGCAAATATCACAATAGAAAACTCTCTCCAATAGCGATGAAGCATCAACAAGAAGATATGCAATCAAGCTCAGCAAATCATGTAAGTTTAAACTTCTTAACTACTATTCAACATTAACAGATCAAACTTATTTTATTCTCTCTATATTCTTGAACCACAAGAACAAAAAATTTACAAAATTATATGTTCTTGAAGTGCATTACCAATTTTTAAAAAAGTGCTTATAAATACAATTTCTGACATGTATGTCAACTAAAATTTAACCTTTTTTTCCCTACACATACAACCAAAGATGTTCCAAGCAATAATATCAGAAAAATTGGAGATGAAGAGGTTGACTAAAAAAGAACACTGGGACATAATTCCTGACATTGAATGGATGTTAATCCATGTGGAAGATGCTGCGACACACACACCAAACTTAACAGATGACATATTTGACTGCTTCATTAAAGCTTCAGAAGAACTGTTGGAACAAAAAGACAAGCTAAAATCTACCTATGAATGGAAATATGGTCTCTGGTCACTTACAACAAATATCAGCAAGAATGAGCAGAGGAATGACATGCAGAAATCAGAAAATCAGAAGAAAACAGAAGGTTAATGGTTCAGATTTTACTGATTCATGCTGAAGTTCTACAATCATCAAATACTTCCAGAGCATACATAAAATTTTTAGCAAATATCAAAAAAATCTATGAAAAAGCTCAGCAACCATACCTATCTCTCAAGCAGGCAACAAAAGATAAATCAGCTGCAGAAAATATGGGTGATACAACAACTTAAGAAAAAAACTCACAACTCGAAGATAGGATGTACAACATTGCATCTACTGTTAACAAGCTCGACTAGTGCAAAGTACAATTGAAAGACCTCATATTCAGCATATTGAACAAGTTCTAGAAAAATCAAGATATAACAAAAACAATGGAAGATAAAAACACTGCAAAGACTCTCATCAAAACAATGAAAGAAGAAACCTCTCCATATGGTGTTATGCTTGAAGAAATTTCAGAAGCAATGTTTACATTAGAAACAATGTCAGACGATCTAAAAAAATAATCAATGTGCTGAAGAACAAAACTCTGGAAACAAAAACTCAACAGAAGAATTCGGGAATCAAACTGAAGAGGAAACGCGATTGATGCACTCTTGCTAATATATGATGCTTATATATACTACATGGTATATGCTTAGAAGGACAAAATGGATAATTTTGGAGTTTCACTTCACTAGAAAGAAATGTGCTGGATAATCTCTTTTGTTAGAACAACATCAAATCTGCATTATATTTTGTAATCAATATTATAACCAGATATGTAAATCATCCATGTTGGAATACTATGAATGAAATGATAAATAGTTCATTTATCTAATTATATTTAAACTAATGATACAAATAAAATTTCTAAAAAATCTTCATCAATTGAGAATAAACTAAAACAAAAGAGTGGCTCACATGTAAAAATAAACAACAGCACCTATATAGAAGGAAAAAATAAAAAAGCTACAACAAAAGAGAACGATATTCTAGAAGATAAAAAATTAGTTGATAGAATTACAAAATACAATTGCTATTTTGAGGTTCAAATCATAATTAAAGTACCAACAATATAAATCATTTTTAGATGTGTATACTATAGTGAAAAACATTTGTAAATTTGTGATGGTAAACTATGATCACAACAAAAATATCGCAATTCGGATAACATGCACGTATAAAATCAACCTATAATAATACTTAATATACTTTTGATACATACTTTATATTTATTTTGATTATTATTTGCATCCTTTTTACATGTATTTAAGAGATTGAAATTGTGTGTGCAAATTCATTGATTATAATATTTAAACAGGATTGCTAAGGGTGTTATGCAATTATACTTCACCTATTTTTATTTTATAAATTTAACAAAACAAGCGTTACTAATTAAAATAATGTAAAAAATAAATCCTTAACAAAATATTATAATAATAATATAAGCACAACAAATACAAGACTTATTTTTTGCTAAAAAAAATTTGTTTGTGAAAATAGATTAAAAGTTAATGATGTCCGCATCTTCGAGTTGATTGACATATCCGAAATCAAATTTTAACCTTATATTCTAACCGAGTGAGACAAGAACATAACAATTGCAATCAACTCGGTAAATACAAACTATCCATTTGATTACATAAATATTGATCAACTCGAAAATGTAGACTTCATAAACTCTAAAACTATACTCACACACAAATCAATTCTACCAAAACATGAGTACAAAAATTATTTAATTTCTAGAATCCATATAATTCACTCAGAAACTTCTACAATTAAAAAAATAGAGGAACCCATAAAATTACTCAATCCCGTAACTTGAAGTAGTTCAAAAAAACCCATCCTACAAAAAAAAAATGTTAATCCACAAGCAATAACTAAGCAACCAAAATTAATTCATTTATATTTCATTTCTTTAAGAAAGTATAACCCCAAAAAAAGAAATATGCAAAATAACTGTGTAATGAAGAGATGTGAAAGCCCATATTTTAACAAACACTTACGCCCATGACTTAAAAACTAAAAAATTACAAGAACTACGAAAGATTCTTCGACAAAATAAAAATCTCCATTAAGTCGAAGAATCCTACGAAAGATTCTTCGACAACATTATCAACAATACCAATACCCACCAAGGAAGATTTGAAAAAATTTACCTTTAACCCGGAGATAAGCTCAAAGCATCGAAGAACACGTTTAAGGTTGAGGAGACTGCCATAACTATCACTACTGAAGAGGATTGTATCATCAGCATACTGAAGATGAGTAATTTCTTTACCCTCTCGATTCAATCTGACCCCTTCAATTAATCCCAAATTTTTTGCATTTGTCAATAGTTGGTGAAGGCCCTCTGCTGCCATGTTGAAAAGAAAAGGAGACATAGGATCCCCTTGACGTAATCCCCGCTGCAAAACAATCTCATCACAAGGCGACCCATTCACCAAGACTGCTGCTCTAGCAGAGCGAATACACTCATTAACCCATTTTCTCCATTTAGAACCATAGCCCATATTAACAGCCACCTGGTCAAGGTAATCCCATTGAACTGAGTCGAAAGCCTTTTCAAAATCGATCTTCATTAAAAATCCTCTTTGTCTTCCCTTTTTGAGCGAGTCAACCACCTCATTCGCAATGAGAATAGAGTCCATAATCTGACGGTCACCCATGAAACCAGACTGCTCTTCGCTAATTACAGAACTCAAACTTATTCTCATATGGTTCGCAAGAGTCTTAGCAATTATTTTGTATAGACTAGAAAGCAAACTGATCGGTCTAAACTGCTTCAACTCATTAGCACCTGCAACCTTAGGAATTAGAGTGATAAAAGAAGAACTGATCCCTCTTGGAAGAACGCTGGTTCTGTGAAATCTGTTCATCATTCTAACAATATCCCCAGAAACAAGATCCCAAGCTTTTTTAAAAAAACCAAAGTTAAAACCGTCGGGACCCGGAGCTTTGGAACTCTCACAACTCCATACAGTATGCTTGATTTCTTCATAAGTAAAAGGAACTTCCAAAGCATGATTTTGATCAAGAATCTTTCGTCGAAGAATCTTTGGGAGCCAGTTGTTTCGAAAGTTGAATCTAGGATTGCTAAATGGAAGGTTCGTCAGTTATCCTTTGGAGGTAGAATTGCTTTGATAAAATCTGTCCTCTCTAGTTTGCCTGTGTATTTTTTGTCAGTTTTCAGAATCCCTAAAAAAGTTGCGGCTAGAATTGAAAAACTTCAGCGAAGCTTTCTTTGGGGTGATACGAGTTCTCAGAGAAAAATTCATTGTGTAAGTTGGGAGCAAGTGATAAAATCTAAAAGAAAAGGTGGGGTTGGCATTGGGTCTATTTTGGATAAAAATAAGGCTCTTTTGTTCAAGTGGATTTGGCGCTACAATAAATCCCAAGAAGGAGAGCCAGTGTTGTGGAAATCTTTGATTCAGGGAAAATACATGCTCCCTAACATCATTACTTCAAATCCAAATTCAAACTCTATGTCCCCCTTATGGAAGAATGTTCAGATGCTCCTTGAGCCCACTCAAGGTAAAATTGAAGAGGCAATTAAAAGTGGCTTGGCCTTCAGTTGTGGAGATGGGAAAAGTATTCGCTTCTGGGAGGATTTGTGGGTTGGGGATGCTCCGCTCTGTAGTAAGTTTCAGCGCTTATATAATTTCTCTAAATTTCATCATCTTTCAATCCACAACTTTGGTTTTTGGAATGGTATGAATTGGGTTTGTAACATTTCTTGGAGAAGACATCTATTTCAATGGGAGGAAGAACAAGAGGACCAGCTGCTTGAAGTTATTGGGAAGTCAGTTTTATGTTCACAAAATGCGGATAAAGTCATTTGGAGACACTCGGTTGATGGGAACTTCTCGGTTAAATCTCTGATTTTAGCCTCTGATTCTTATGAAACCTCTCTTATGGAGTTGGTGTCAAGTAAAGCTTGGAAGGGTTGGGCTCCTCCTAAAGTCGAATTTTTTATTTGGCTCGCCATTAGAGGCAGATTAAACACTCGGGATAGACTCTGTCATATGGGAATAATTGATCAAAGCAACTCACTATGTCCTTTCTGCCTTCAATTTGTTGAGACTGTTGATCATCTTCTTTTGCTTTGCAAATATTCCATGAAAGTTTGGTATTCCATCATGCATTGGTGGGGTGTTGCTTGGGTCTGCCCTTCTTCAATAAGATCTCTTCTTGAGCAATGGAACTTTTTTGCAAAGGGGACATCTCAGGACAAAATTTGGTTCATGCTTTTTTCTTCAATAGTGTGGTCTTTGTGGACTGAAAGGAACCAGCTAATCTTTGAAAATAAACAAGTTGAGTGGAATAATTTATTTTACTTGATTTTCATCAGATTTGGATCTTGGTTGAAAGCTGTTAATATTGGTCTCCAATGCAGTGGTGCTGAGCTTATTAATTCCTCAGAGGGGCTTAGAATGATCTCTAAAATTCCTAGACATTCTCGGCCAAAAACATTCTGGTTTGCTCCTCCTATGGGCTATTTGAAATGGAATACAGATGGTTCAGTGCAAGGTAGGAAAGCTGGAGTTGGTGGTGTTCTAAGGGATTCTCATGGGAATTTTCTTTGCATTTTTTCTGGTCCAGTTGATCCAGCTGACCCAAGTACTATCGAGGTAAGGGCGATCCGAATTGCTCTGGAAATCTTAGTCCCAAATATTGCTGGTAATGATGTTCAGCTGATTATTGAATCCGATTCCAGCAATGCTATAAGTTGGCTTGCTAGAAAATGCTCCAACCCTTGGAATCTTGACTCTGATATTAATGCCATCCGCAATTGTTCTCGGCCCATTTCTTCCACTATTTTTAACCATATTTGGAGAGAATCTAATACGATTGCGGATGCTCTTGCGAAACAAGGGTGTGATAGAACTACTATGTTTGTTGCTTGGATTGATGATTTGGGCTCTTAACTTCTTTTGATTCCTGTTGTTTTGATGGTTCTTCTGCAGCTTGGTTATTGTTGTCATGAGTTTTAGTTCAGCTTTTTGGGTTTTTTTCTCTGCTTGTTCTCTGAGTTATATGGCTCTGAGTTGGCGTTGGTGGAGTGTATCTATTGGGTGGCTTTTTGTCCTTTCTTTCTTGCAGCTGGTTTCTGTTGATATCTAGGCTATCTCGCTGTCTTTGGCTTCGTTGCTATAAGGTGGCAGGTGTTTTGTTTTGGAGTAGGTTTAAGGTTGTAGCTGTGCTTGGTTTTCTTCAAGTCTGGATTGAGTTTTGGCTTGGAGCTGATATTGGTGTTCTAGGCTTTTTTGCATGCTGTTTGTGGTCCAAGAAATTACCTTTATTTTGGTTGCACGGCATCCTACTGGTCCTTGTGGGCTGGCCGCTCATGTCTAGTGTAAGGCTTCTTTCTATTCTTCTTTTCTTGTATTTCTTGGAGAGACTTTTAGCTTGGAGAGCTTTTGGTCTTCGGTTTTTGGTGTGTTCTGTTTCCTCTTAGTTTTGTGGGTCCTGTTTCCAAATAGAGGAGGCATGACTTCTTTTTGTGTAAGCTGTGAAGCTTTGGCTAGGCGTGTGCAGGTTTCCTGGTTGTGTTTTGTTGCTTTGTGCAGTTTTTATGGGGTGTTTTTTAAGGGATGTTGTAGTTGCGGTTGAGCGGTGGTTTTTTATTTTTTTTGGTTGGTTGTCTTTTAGGTTCTATTTGTAGTTGTTGTTCCTTTGGTTTTTCTCTTCTTAATGTAACCACGGTATTCCTCCGCCATAAGTGAGGCAATTAATAAAATTCAGAGGTACTGTCCTCTTTATCAAAAAAAAAATGACATAATATATTTTAAAAACAAAACAACATCATTTCAAAACATATTCTAAGATTATTTGACAAACTTATGCATTTACAAAGCTAAAACTTATACATAGGACAAAACACACAGACCTAAACAACAGTAATAAAAACACAGATAAAAAATCACACTGTAAATATTTTGTATACCTGTTTTACATTGAAATCAAATGCCATAATCTTATAAACATACAAGACAAATCCTCTGCAAAACCACCTCCCTTCTCCCATCTGTGTCCATAGACAAATTGGAGAAAAAAAAACCATGTCATTTATCATGATAAACAATTTCAAAACAAAATTGCACAACCATTATTGTTAATTCGTTGAAAACAAAGTTCTACCTCCGTTAAATACTTATAAACTAAAATATCACAAGTACTATGAAAGGTTTTTCAAGAAATACAAATCACCATTAAGTACCACATAAAACCACATATTCTAAGTTTATTTTACTAACACATGCGTTTACCAAGTTAAAACTTACAGATAGATTAGTGGAAGCATGTTGGATTAATTGAATGAATCCATACAGATACACACCTTATTATTTTTCATCACACTGGTTTTGTGCCTTTCATGTACTTCATTCTCATTAGTACCCTATTAGAAAAATTCAATGCCATTTTGATAACATTCCCCATCACATGTAGTCTTAGTTGCATTCAATATTGAGCTATACACGCATGAGTTTCTTCTCAAATTTAGCACATTGATTATAAAAATCTTTAATTTCCGTGTTGTTTGAGTTCTTTTTAATATACTTTTACCTTCATGAGCATAGATGAATTACCTGCCAAAACTCTTATCTTTATCTGGTCTTTCGTTTCTACAGAAGATAATTCCTTTTGACATTCATAAATTATCACACACACTTGAACAATAACAAAAAAAACATAGATAAAAAACTAACACTCTAAATTTTTTGTATACTTGTTTGACATTGTGTTGGACTTGGGCTGGGTCACTCATGTGGGCTAGACTCAGCCCAGCCCATTTACCTTGGGAGTTGAGGCAGTTGTCTTGGAGACAACTGCTCTCAACTGCCAATACACGTTAAACGTATATTGGCAAGAAGAAACACAGGGTTCTTCTGTACTACTTCTCCAGTTCCTGAAACGAAAAACAAGAAATCAAAAGTGTGTTTGAGACTGTGGATTTAATTCCGGTTCTAGTAATTGGAGTTACGAGTTGAAGCATTGGAACCTACTACGATCCTGTCAAGTTTGTCGTACCGATCAAGAAACTAGTAAGTGTTTCTTCTTCCTATAGTATCTACAATGGTATCCGAGCGGTTTGTAGTATGTTTCATGCTCGATTGCGTGTTTTTGTATGGTTAAATCAAATTAGAATACGTTATATACCATGATTTTTAATATGAAAACCGAAACTTTGTTCTGCATTTTGAACACTTTCATTTCATATTTTGGTTTTGTATATGGTATGGTTGGAAAGCTCTCTGAAAAAGCTTTTCAACGAGTATTTATGCACATTTTTCTGATTAGTGTGTGATTTGTTATGATTTTTCGAAGTTGAATGATCGAAACTGCCTCAATTTGATTTTCTGGGCACAATTTTCTGGGAAAATTGTGTTCTTGAACAGTTACAGTCGCGGATAGACTATGTGATCATCAAACATCATATCATAATTAAAAACTCAAAAAATTTCGGAAAAATGAGGAGAAATAAGATCTGGATATTTTTTGGGCCAAGTTCGAAAAAAATTTGACCGGAAAACATAAATGGAAGGCGGCGCGTGAGGCTCACGCGCCAGGCGGAGCACTCACGCGCCCAGCCCACGTCAACCGGGTCAAGGACCCGGGTTTGACCCGGTACGGGACCGCAGGTCGGGTCAGACCCGCGGTCGATTATTAAAAAAAAAGAGAAAAAAAAAGAAAAGAAAGGTGAGACGCGTTAACCAGCGTCTTGACCGCGCGTGTACTACACCGCGGGCTCTGATTGGCTGCCTGTTTTTTGGTGCGTGTGGGAGCGTGCAACCTTAGAAAATTATAGTTTGTTTTTCAGATGAATTAACTTTTTATTTTCTAATTTTTTATGATTTTTCTGGAATTTTTTTTTAATTTCTGAAAAATTTTGTGCATATTATAATTAACTAATTAATAAGTTAATTATTGTTTAATTGATTATTTGTGTATGTAGTGGCTACACGAGCACAAATAATTCATTTATTGGCATATAAGAAGAGTGCATCGCATACGATTGCTGAGCATATAGATTATATGTATTATTATTGGATTAAGAATCTGTGGCATCGTGAGGTTCATGAGTTCTTCATCGAGCAACAAATCGAGATTGTGCTTGATGCTCTGCCAGACGAATGGGCTTCAGTTCGTCGAGCCTTGAAGCAAAGATTGAGTTCTTTAGACGTTGATTCTCTCGCTGATGCTATACTGCTTGAGAGAGAAAGTCAGCTACTTGCTATAGGTATTCGTCGGATTGGGCGAAGCGCAAGGTGTTTAGAACCTGCTGCTCGATTTGTTCTGTGGTATGAGGAGTATGAGCTTGGTGGACACGATGATGATGTTTTAGATGACCTTAGTGTTGATCCTGATTATGTACTTGGCATGTGATCTATATTTTTCTGTATCACATTGTATATATTTCCAGTACATTTTGTTTATATATATACATATTTATGTTCTTGAAAACATATTGTATGCTTTTCATTAATGAAAATTTATTTTCTGTAATTCTTTGAATTCATTACATTGAATGAGCATGAATGGAAATATGTTTAATAGTGGCAGTTTTTTTTTCTAGTTGGTAGATTTATGAAGTATATCTCACCTAATAACCAAAATGTTGCGCATGTTTATATTAAATAATAATAATTGGACTATGCTAACGGAAATTGATTGAATGTGTAACATTACTTTCGTTGTTGTTGCATGTGTTAAATTATTATTAATTAATTTAGGACATTGTAGCGAAACATTGTTGTCAAATGATCCTAATTTAAGTAATTGCCTCTATATAGTTACAATGGCCGCAACAAAGAGTATTGTCGCTAATTTGAACCATGGAGACAAGCTGAATGAAAAGAATTATGATGTTTGGCATCGTAAGATTCAGTATCTCCTGGAGGAGCAAGACATGTTGGAAACCATTACACAACCAATGGTTGAACCTGAGCAAGGTAACACTGCTCAGCATAGGCGAGACTTGGAAGCCCTTTCAAGCCTATAAGCGCAAGGATCGTGTTGCTCGCATTACGATGTTGAGCAGCATGAAAAATGATTTAATGCTGTGATTTGAAAGGCACCGTTCAGCCCAAGCAGTTTGGGATGCTGTTAAGGTTCAATATGGTGGAACCTCAACAACGAGACTTCGTCAGTTAACCCTCAAATTCGATGGCTATAAGAAGAGCCAGAATGAAACCATGAGGCAGCATCTTACGAACTTGTCTAACATGATCAGTGAATTGAGGTCTGCAGGGCATGACATGACTGATGAACAGCAAGTCCAATATGTTATTCACTCTTTGTCGAGCAATTGGGAACACATGTGTGTTAACCTTACCCATAATGAGAACATCAAAACTTTTGAAGATGTTGCTCGTCATGTTGAGCTTGAGGAAGATCGTCTTCTCTCAGAGAAGCCTGCTAATGAAGCTTTCATGACTGAGTCCAAATCGCGAGGAGCAAGAGGCTCTGGACGCAAAAATTGGAAGGGTAAGGGTTTCAAAAAGGGCAAAAGAGCAGATGAAGCAAGTTCTAGTGGACAAAAGCGCAAGCGTGGGAAACGCGGCGGCATGAAAAGCAGAAACAAGAATTGTTTTAATTGTGGTAAACCTGGTCACTTTGCTCGTGATTGCACTGAGTCAAATGTATTGTTTACACAAATTCTTCCCTCTAACTTATATGTTAGTAGTTGCTTAATGCTTGCTGAGACTGTTCCTTTCTGGACTGTAGACTCAGCAGCAACCGACCACATAGCAAGGGACCACACAACATATGTGGAATTTCGTCGAAACATGGGGAATAATGCTTCCGCTGACGTGCTTGGGATCGGTACCTGCAAACTAGAGTTGCGGGGTGGTCGCACGCTTTATCTTCAAGATGTGCTTTATGCTCCTGAAGTTCGACGAAATCTTGTTTCTGTTCTTGTTCTACTAGAACTAGGTTTTGACCTTAAGTTTGCTAAAGGTTGTGTCAAAGTATTTTTGGACAACATTTATTATGGTTCTGGCTATGTATTGGATCGTTTTATGGTGTTAGACACCACTAACATTGTAGTTAATGACTATCCATCTATCTATGTTGTTGATAATTTCAGTTCTATTCCTAATACTGAAAGTATTTTATGGCATGCTAGATTAGGACACATTGGGTAAGACCGATTAAATAGATTGGCTCGAACAGGTCTCTTGGGATCACTCGCCAAAGTAGAATTGCCCACATGTGAGCATTGCCTAGCTGGAAAAGCAACTAGATTACCATTTGCCAAAGCCAAGAGAGCCATTAGTCCATTACAGCTTATTCATTGAAACATTTGTGGACCACTGAATGTGAGGCCTAGGCATGGTGCCAACTATTTCATCACTTTTATAGATGATTTCACACGTTTTGGTCACATTTATTTGATTTCTCATAAGTCTGACGCATTGGATTGCTTCAAACGATATACCAATTTGGTAAAGAATCAATTAACCATGAAGATCAAAACTTTAAGGACCGATCGAGGTCGTGAATATCTATCTGATCAATTTAAAAGTTTTTGTGATGAAAAGGGTATAGCTCGACAGCTAACTATTCCTTATACTCCGCAACAAAATGGTGTTGCAGAAAGAAGGAATAGGACCCTCTTAGACATGGTTAGGTCGATGATGGCGCAAGCAAATTTACCTATTTTCTTCTGGGGAGATGCGTTATTAACTGCTGCCTACATACTAAATCGTGTACCCTTCAAATCTGTCTCATCCACCCCATATGAATTATGGACTGGCAATAAACCTAACTTGGGAAAATTGCATCCTTGGGGTGTGTAGCTTACATTCACAATAATTCTCACCAATATGGGAAACTTGGTCCTAGGGGGAAGAGGTGTATTTTTATTAGATACACTGAAACCTCCAAAAGATTTGTTTTCATTGGTGAAAAAGCTGATGGGAGCGTGACAGAACTTGAGTCCCATGATGTCGTTTTCTTAGAAGAGGACTTTCCTGTGAGAGGTGAGGTTAATAAAGATTTTCAATTTTATGAAAATCAAGAAAATGGCGCCCCAACCGCAGTCGAGGGATTAGAGGACACTCTTAATCCTCCTGTGGAACGTGGGAGCGACATAGTGCTTGATCTGACTCCTATGGAGCAAGATCATGAGCAATCTCAACCTCGTCGAAGCATCCGTGAACATATCCCACGTCGTCAATTTGAGATTGAGGGGGAAGCATTCATGATTGCCCCACAGGATGATGAAGAGCCACAATCGATTAAAGAGGCTCTATCCGGTTCTAAGGCTAAGGAATGGAGTAAAGCTATGGAAGAAGAAATGGAGTCAATGAACGCTAATCAAGTCTGGGACTTGGTTGATCTACAGCCAGGGCAAAAATCCATTGGAAATAAATGGATTCTCAAAATTAAACGTAAGGCGGATGGGTCCATATAAAGATATAAGGCTCGACTAGTAGCAAAAGTCTACACACAAGAAGAGGGAATTGACTATGAAGATACATTCTCACCTGTTTTGAGAATTACTTCTATACGCCTCGTTCTGGCTATAGTTGCATATATGGACTTAGAATTATACCAAATGGACGTGAAAACTGCTTTTCTCAATGGAGAACTAGATGAAGAAATCTATATGGATCAACCTTTGGGTTTTGAATCTAAAGAACAAGAGCGAAAAGTTTGCGAGCTCAAAAGATCTATATATGGTCTCAAGCAAGCATCTAGGCAATGGAACATCAAGTTTCATCAAGCAATCAAAAAGGACGGATTTACGATGATGGAAGAGGACCATTGTGTGTATTTAAAACGTTCGAGTGATGGTTTTGTAATTTTGTCCTTATATGTCGATGACATTCTAATAGCTGGAAACAACAAAGAGATGATTGATACCACTAAAAAGTTGTTATCGTCAAACTTTGAAATGAAAGACATGTGTGAGGCTAGCTACATGTTTGGTGTGAAGATCATAAGAGATCGCACTAAAAGGCTTTTGGGCTTATCTCAAGAGACTTATATCAAAAAGATGTTGGAGCGCTATCACATACAAGATAGCAAGCCGATGGATACCCCTGTTTGAAAGAGTTTGAGCCTAAGTCTTGATATGTGTCCCAAGACTCCAGAAGAGAAAGAAAAGATGTCCAGAGTACCTTATGCCAGTGCTGTCGGGAGTATGATGTATGCAATGATGTGCACACGTCCTGACATATGTTATGATGTTGGTTTGGTCAGCTGATATCAATAAAATCCTGGTCAAAAGCACTGGATGGCAGTCAAGAGGATTTTGCGATATCTGAAAGGAACTTCAGACTATATGCTATGTTATCAAGGGAAGAAGGATTTGCGCTTGATAGGTTACTCTGATGCTGATTGGGCAGGAGATGTTGATCAGTGCAAATCAACTTCAGGGTTTACTTTCTTGCTAAATGATAGTGCTATACTATGGAGTAGCGAAAAAGCAATCTTATGTAGCCTTATCCACTATGGAGGCTGAATACGTAGCTTGTTCCGCAACAACTCAAGATGCTGTTTGGTTAAAGAGTTTCCTGCAGCACTTAGAAATTGTCAAATCAGCATTAGAACATGTGACAATTTTCTGTGATAACACTGCTGCATTGGCTGTTGCCAAGGATCCTAAATATCATGGAAAGACCAAACACATCAAGAAAATATATCACTATATTAGAGATGCAATTAATGACAAGGACGTGGTCCTAAAATACATTTCTACCAATGACATGGTGGCAGACCCACTCACCAAGCCAATAGCTAGGGATGTTTTTGTTAAACATGTAAAATCCCTAGGCTTGAGTAGAATGTAATCTGTGGTTAGGATGCTTACAGTTTGTTGAATATTTGAATTTGATTTACATATTATTCAACGCTTTGGAATATACTGTGAGAGTTATGTTGTACAATTTAATAAAGTATGTCGATAGACTAAGATTGGCTCACTCACACGAGCAATCGCCTCTAGCGCTTGTAAGGCGAGTAGAGATGAGACTATTTGAGTTATAGCGCTCAATAAGCGACTTTGGCGCAGTGGGAGCGAATTTAATTCAAAGCAATTAATTTGGAGTCGCCTTGATTAGGATCAAGATGAGGTTCTAAAATAAGAGAACCAACATGAATGTATCCCACCATTCATGTGTCTATATGATGAAAGCCGAGTGTGAAATTAATCATCTGGCACAATAAATAGTGAGTAGATGAGAATTTCAAGTTTAGCGCCTGTGATTTGGTGACAAGACTAAGACTCGTATGGTATATTACCTCTAATGAGGAGAGCAATTACATACATTCTTTGTCTTAAGAAAAGAAAAGAGAAGCTCTGCCATAACATGCATTTCATACTGCATGTGCTAGTCGACCTATCTGGAAGTGAAAGAATGGATCCCTACTTCTTCACTGTGTGAGTCCTAGAGAGATCTAGACATAGATATCAAAACTTACCCTTTGCAACTTTTGACTATATCATGATGTGATGTATTAATGTTTGCTACCTTAAGGGTGTATCCTATGGTCATGGAATGATTCGACATAAAGGTGCACTCCTAGGAAAGCGAGTTAATTCAGATCTAATTGATATGAGGGTGAAAGAAAGAACATTTTTTGGCTTTACACCTATTGCTTGTATTCACCGGCCGGGATCATCTCACTCAAAGGGGTTTGATATGATTTAGAATACTTGTAATTGTTGTGATGGATTGAGTATAGAATTTTTGAGGGATTGAATAATACTCAATTATGTGTGATTCAAAATGTTTGGGGTATATAAGTACACTTTCGGAAATACTTATATTTTTGAGGTTGATGTCTCCAATATGGCCTCTATGAGGTTTCTATATTAGAGCTCCCAATATCTGTGTGCTTCAGGTCACACAGTCCGTTCACCTGTATGAATGATTTCTTATGCAAGTATAGAGTCCAGCCCATCATGGGCAAGTGGGAGATGTTGGACTTGGGCTGGGTCACTCATGTGGGCTAGACTCAGCCCAGCCCAGCCCATTTACCTTGGGAGTTGAGGCAGTTGTCTTGGAGACAACTGCTCTCAACTGCCAATATACGTTAAACGTATATTGGCAAGAAGAAACACAGGGTTCTTCTCTACTCCTTCTCCAGTTCCTGAAATGAAAAACAAGAAATCAGAAGTGTGTTCAAGACTGTGGATTTAATTCCGGTTCTAGTAATTGGAGTTACGAGTTGAAGCATTGGAACCTACTACGATCCTGTCAAGTTTGTCGTATCGATCAAGAAACTAGTAAGTGTTTCTTCTTCCAATAGTATCTACACATTGAAACCAAATCCTAGAATTTTAAAGACATAGAGAATCAGACCTATGCAAAACCCCCTCCCTTCTCCCATCTCTATATTTGGAAAATTTATATCAATGTTTATTACCTCATAACTTGGAGTTGTTCCATCATCTATAACAAAGTTATCATCCCCAGTACAGGATAGAATGTTCTCTCCTATCACAATTCATTCATGAAGTCCACTGTCAAAATAAACCTAAAAAATTCACTTAAGAAGATATCTAAATCAGGTTTCAAACATCATATAATTAAAAAATTAATCGATGGAGTATGCGAGAATAAACAAAAGCAAAACTGAAAAACGATAACAACCAATGCTGACCCAAGCAAAGAGGGATAACAACTTACCGAAAAACACATATCCAAACCCGAAAACAACTGGAGAAGCCAAAAGCAAGAAAAGCCGCAGCAGAAAAGAAAAAAATAACCAGGACCACAAGCAAAAATAATACCAAGAGAGACGGGTTCCAAAACAACACAGGGAGAAAAGACAGAGGAAGACTGAACAAGATTCGGCAGCAGAAATAAGTCACCAAGGGAAGAAGACTAACGACCACTCACCCAAAGCACGAAATACAGGCCTGGAGGAGTACCAGGCAACCAGACCAGGAAATAATGCAGAAATTCGATAAAAGATCAGAGAATCGGAAGATCGGTACGGGGAGTAAATCTAGATGGTACAAAGCAGCCGATTCGATTAAATATAAAAATTTACTTTTAATTAAGCTTATTTTAAATTCTAATATATACTATGGATAAGTGTTATGTTACTTTTAATACTTTTTATTACCTCTAAAAATAACTTCAGAAATTGGAAATTACGTTAAGGACAAATTAAAAATTAAACACACAAATATATATATATATATATATATATATATATATATATATATATATATTATGGATATGTGTTATAATGACATTTTAACTTTTGATCATCTTTAAAAAAAAAAATTTAAAAACATGAAATTATTACTGGACAAATGAAAAATATTATACACAAATAAATGAAATTATGTGTTAAACCATTGTTATAATGCACACATTTAACCAACAAAACAAAAAGACTCTCAAAATTCAACATTTAATTCAACCAAATAAGTAATTGATAACATCAACATATATATAAATTGTCAATGCAATGCACGGCATACGTCTTTTCCAATAATATTTTTACACTTTACATAACATTCTCCCAATAAACCTACTTATTTTCTTCTAAATATTTTTGTGTTAAGAAAAAAAATAAACAAAAGCACTTCTAAATAATCACCCAAGTTACTACCATAAGAGCTATTATGAAGCATCCGATTAATCCAAATTTTAAATCAAAAACACTTAACAAATAAGGATACCAGGGCTTTAGCAAGAGTCAAACCCAATTTCTTCTGGCCCCAATGATAATACATGCAAAAATGGAGGAATAAAAAGCGCATGCCAAAATATCATATAACATATACTATTCTTTTGGTGTAAGGTCAGTGTGTACATCATTCATGTCCCCGATCCTGCCTTGTTGCAGTTTTTGAACAATTAATTTAAATTTTTATAAGGATTGAGCGAATCAAAACTCTAGCCCCAAATTAATCCCAAAAGTCAAGAACTCTAGACAGAAATTTCCAATTCCTAGGTCTGAAATTAGAACAAAATTTTTGACCTCTGAATTGCAACAACAAAAACACCCTGAATCTCTCAGGTCGGGTAGGATAAACACATCATCCCTTCTCAGCCTCTCATCATGCGTGTGTCAATCTCTCACTGAATTTATAAGAATCTACCCTCAAAAACCTTCTCATAAAAACTCTCAATTATTATTCATTCACGACCTACATCCATATATATAGACTCCTATTAATTCTGATAACATATTAAGTTTATTTCAAAAAGAACTAGGATTCCTAAAACAAACGTACAAGACTCCAATTCTAACGATGAGTTGACCTAACAAAATAACCTAATAAAAGACTATTAAAGAAAACTAATAAAAAACTTGAAAATTCAACAGACCTGAAAATTACGACAATGCCCTTACTATGAAGCTAAAAGAAACGTAGTATAATAAAATAAATAGCCTCAGTAATAAACTAAATCATAATAACATAAATTAATGGTTTTTGTAGCATCATGCCCACAGCAGGCGACTTGTGCACGGGAGTTATTTACCTTTTTTACACGCGAACATGTGGGCCAATGACAGAGTTGCATGAGGACAACTAAGATCACAAGTTCAATTCCTGGAAACACTCTCTATATATTATGTTGAGCTAAAGCCAGCGTACATTATTCCTGTCCCCGCCCCACTTTGGGAGCCTCATTCAAGGAGTTATTTACCCTTTTTTCAATTCTTTTGGCGTAAACATGGAGCAATTATTTTCAGGGAGAACAACAGATAAGTAATTCAGTTCTAATGGTATGTTGGAAGCTACCTAAAAAGAATAAAACCACTATGACCCTTTCACAAAAATTACTAACTTTATAACATGCCAAGGCAAATTTTCATTTGAATCATTCAAGATCTCTTGTATTGAACAAAAGGGCCATAAAATGCCAATAACTACTTAACAACCATTCAATTATTATTTATCCAAAAAAAACATTCAATTATCAAAGGTTTCAAGAAGGCACAAAAAGAATTGACAAGAGCCGCTGAAGATTCCAAGGAAGAAAGTTTCAACACCTTCCGCATTCAAAAGCGCTTATTATTTGAGGTTAAAAATATAGAAGCAGTGCAAAATAACAGAACATAAATTTCAATTAGTATTGCCAATAACAAAACTACTAAAAAGGGCAAACTGAACCATTTTGAGAATTACTAACAAGTACTAATAAAGCTTCTGGTTTGAATATTAATAAAATGTACGAGCTTAGAAGAATAATAAAACAGTTCTACGTGAATGCAGCATGCAAAATAAAATTTGTAAAATTTTAAATATCCTGTTATATTTCTGCAAATTAATGTAAAGAACACTGATTCATGAGAATGGCAACAACTACTAGCGTTTACATATAACTGAAAATCACCTCACAAGAAGGGCACGCTGCTCTTGACTCTTATCCCAACTTATGTCTTCCTGACTTGCTGTGTAGTGTGTATTGCATGGACAAACATATTAGATTGGCGAAACATGCAACACTGAAAACACAGCTAACGTCATCAAACAAAAAGAAACTTGTGCTTCAGACCCCTTCGATATATACCTGGAAGGAAGAACAGCCTGAGGAGTAAAACGAGTATGAGTTGTTGTTGGTCTATATTTGATACAGGTATGACAATTGGGTGATGTAAGTTACTCCGGTATGTGGAGTAACTTACTCCGCAGGTGTGTCAATTGGAAGATGCAGCGCAGTGAAGTAAGTTACTCCGGTGTGTGGCGTAAGTTACTTCATCTGCACGGGCTTAGAGATTTTATCGCGTGGGCTTTTTATTTTAATGACGTGCAGTGTTTTATTGTTAATGGAATGTCTTATATAGATAAGATAGAAAGTCTATTCATGTATGGATAACCATATAAGAGTTATATTGTGAGTTAAACATGTAACTACGATGAATTATCTTTGATTATTTTCTATATTATCAATTCCAGTATTGGATGTGTGATTTATCTCTTCAGGGGATAGGATGCTCAGAGTTCTGGTGGGAGAAGGAGTCTTCGTTGTCAAGACAAGCTGGACATATATGTATTCCATACACGTTAAGTTGCTGGTTACCAAAAATTATCTTGAAGAGAAACTTGAGCGTGTGTTAGGTTTTGGAGAAGCAAATCACTCCTTTTTCATGTGTGTTCTTGAGTGTTTATTTGAGTGATTTGTAGTGAGGACATTTGTGTTGGAGGTTAATATTTGAGAGTTACTTGTGTGTTACTCTTGAGGGATTCGAGAGTAGACTCTACCTTGGTTAGGTTGAGAAGAGGTTGAAGCAATTTGCTGAATGGGAGCTATGAGCAAGGTCTTTAGTTCAAAGATAAGGTTGTAACTCTTGATTTGTTTTAGTGAATTGTTCCTCAAGGTTAGTCGCTTATAGACTCGAGGTTTTTCCCAAGTTGGGTTTTCCTCGTTAAAATCTTGGTGTCGTTTTTTTATTTATTTTCCGCAAATTTTTGTTTCCATTATTCGTTGACTAACGGTCTTGGTGAGTGCAACGACTTTCAGTTGTTTCTCTCTCTGTCGCAAGCCATTGAGCCTTCTGAAAGTCTTTAAAAACTGCTTGAAAGTCTTTTGCAAGTTTAGCATTTGCAATTTTTTTGCTTTGCTGCAATTATAAGGCAGAAGAAGCTACCGATTAAGAAAGTACTATGGGCTTAAAAATAAGAGAAATTGGAAGCAAGACAACACCATTGTATTCAACCAATATACTGAAAAAGCTTCAAGAGGCCACTAGGAATTCAAACAAATCTCAAAACTCTTTAAGGAGTTATAAAGTTGAAGCTGGGGAGTGTGGACCATTGCACACCTATGATCCTTTCCCATTTGAGAAATTAAAGCACATTTTAGTTTTAACTAGAGAGAACTATCATAGATATTTTAGAAATGTTTCAACCTCCATAAACTTTTGGAACATCTCAAAATCAACCAGTCATCTTCACATTATTAGGTTATCTCCTGAAGGCACAAATATATTTAGAAACTCAAGTGTTAACAGATAATGACTTCATCTTAAATCCACAAAGATCTTCACAACCTCCTTACAATTCACCTTAAATGAAAGCCAAGAGCGTTTCAAACAAGTGAAAGCAATAAACAATCTTTCATGAACATGAGTTTGTAAAAGCTTCTAAAAGAGAAAGAGAGAGACAAATTGAACTGTCTTTCATATATAAACAGTGATTTATGGGAATACACTTACACTAACATCAGCATGATGATCTGTTCACTAGCTTGTTTGAGTTTAGTGGAAGTATCCTTCACCAATTGTCCTATATGTAGCCTTGTCTTGTGCCTGCCATATCAAAAAATCAGTACAAAGACCTTATGTAAACTTTCAGATTTTCAGTCCACAGCACCAATTCACACATTGGCTATATATTAATAATAAAGGGGAAAGTATCACCAGAATATAGTAAATGATGATCCCTAGTTTGATTTGGCACTAGCCACTAGTCCTTCATCAGCCAATTTTGAATGCTCACCCTGATTAAATGACTATTTTAGGGGAAAATTTGAAATACAATAGCGTGATTAATGGTCATTCCTCGAAATTTTGGAAAGCAACTGTTTGTTTTATCCTTAAAAACTTGAACAGTGTATAATAACTCCTCGAGTCGAATCATCTTAAAAAATCCAGTTAAGGAAATCATACCACATAAATAACATAAGTTAATAGTGATTCAGTTCGTCAGTTGATCTCCACCAGAAAATTTTGTGTGTCTGACGCATATATTAAAAAAGAAGAAGACCAAAGAGCATGTCAATATAAAAAATGAGAGGCAACGATAATTTTATCATGGGTAGGGATACTCTTGTTGACATAATAAACTCTCCACAAGCTACCACACAGCGGCCACAGTTCTACTCAGTTTATTGCAAAAGGCTATAGCCTATTGAAAGTAACACCGCTATTCAAGGCTCTTAAGAAGGAAGACAATCAATACATTAAAACTATCCTTCAAACAAAAGTACTAAAAGACCCCCCGAAAGTTTGATTGTGTCAGGAACCAAAATACCCAGGAGAGGAAACCAAGGTATCAAGTTCACTAACCAAGAGAAACTGTTGAAACAATGGTAATCTCAAGCAGTCAAGGAGCAAGAAAGCTGATGGGTTTTGTATTGAGTTGTGGGATTTGTTTTTTTTGCTTTTTATTTCTTTGTTTGGTGGGCTTTTGTCTAGGTGTTTTTGTTGTCCTTTATGTGTGTGTGTTCTTTAGGGTTTTGTAATGAACGATTAGTCTTTCATGTGTGTAGCCGTTTCAATGAAGCTTTCTGCATTTCTCCTCTATTTAATTTTCATATTCATTCTTGCTGTGCAATGTGTGAATGTCATCATGGTATCGGAGCTGGTTTGATCTGTTGAAGGGCGTGTTCGAAAACAACAGTTCTTAGTGAAAGTCATGGCCGATTTGGTGAAGACAAAAGTGTAACCCGTTCCTGTGTTTGATGGCCAAAACTATGATTCTTGGGCTATCAAACTCAAAACCTATCTTGAGTCTATCGAAGTGTGGGAAGTCATAGAAAAGAATGGAGTCAGTGAAGCTATCTTCTCGTCGACTTCTGAAGATCAAAATGAGCATCCAGAGTATGGTGTCTTAGCCAAGAAAAAGAAGAAGAATTAATGTTGTGGGTGCTCGGTTAAAGACCGAGTCTCAAATCAAAAGAAGATTAAAGAGGTGGAAGAAGTGGGATCGTATGGCTTTGCATATCCTTCAATCCTCTGTGACAAAAGGTATTTTTCTAGAATAATTGGTTCTTTAACTGCCAAACAAGCCTGGGAAACTCTTAGAGATGGGTTTCAAGGCAATCCCAAAGTGAGAAATGTTAGGCTCCAGAAACTTAGCTGAATTCTCGAAAATATGAAGATAAAAGAGTCTGATAAAATTTTGCAATACTATACTAGGTTGTCTGAAATTATAAACAAGATGAGGACATATGGTGAAAAAATTCTGAGAAACGTGTTGTTGAGAAAATTCTTATTAGTATTCCTCAGAAATTTAATTCCATCATTGCAATTGAAGATAGAAAGAATCTGGAGGAACTGACAGTGAGTGAGGTTTTGGGTTCTTTAGAAGCCCATGAGTCAAGGTATGAAGATGACGGAGAAGTTAGTGAGAGTGCTTTTAGAACTAAGCTTAGTGTTGACAGCTCCAGTAGTCATGGGAAAGGGAAACAAGTTGTTGAGTGTAAAATTTGCAATAGACCTGGGCATGTTGATCAAGATTGTTGGTAAAAAGGAAAACCAAAATGTCACAACTGTGGTGGGTTTGGGCATATCCATAAGAATTGCAAAACTAGTCAAAAGACTAATTTTGCTTAGCAACACTCAAGTGAGAAAGATAAGGAGGAGGAGGAGGAAAATATTATCTTTTACACTTGTCTTGCTAGTGTTGAAGTGGATGAAAAAGTATGGTGTCTTGAAAGTTGGTGCAGCAATCATGTGACTGGAAAGAAGGAATTATTCTTGAAAATTGATTTTATTAGGAAGACTAAAGTCAGGCTAGAGGATGGAGACTTAGTTTTTGTTGAAGGAATAGGTACGGTATCAATCAAAAGTAAGGGGAAGTTTTTTCAAATCACTGATGTGATATATGTTCCCAAACTTGACTCCAATCTTCTCAGTGTTGGGCAAATGATGGAGAGGGGATATGTTCTGCATTTTGAAGGTTAGGAGTGTAAAATTTTGAAGGATCAAAAGTTAGTTGGAAGAGTTATGATGAAAGTTAAAAGGAGTTTTCCTATTAATCTGGACAAGGGCAATATTGCCTTTAGTGCAGAGGTTGTGGACTCAGACCTTTGGCATAAGAGGCTTGGTCATCTGAGCACCTCATCCATAAATTTGATGAACCATAAGAAGTTTGTAAATGATCTGCCTTATGTCAACAGTGGAGATAGTCTATGAAATGGTTGTTTGATGGGAAAATTCACTCGTCTTCCTTTTGAGAAGAAGCCACTTACTAGAGCTGATGAACCTCTTGATCTCATTCAAATTGACCTTTGTGGTCCTATGCAAACTACTTCTGTGCAAGGAAATAGGTATTTTCTTACCTTTACTGATGATTACAACAGGTTTACTTGGGTATATTTCTTGAAGAACAAATAAGATGTTTTAACTCTGTTTAGGAGATTCAAATCTTTTGTTGAAAATTTCAAGAACAAGAAATTTAAAGCCATCAGAAGTGATCAGGGTATGGAGTTCATGACCAAATATTTTTCTAAATTATGTGAAGTTGAGGGTATTGATCATCAGTTGTCTGTAGTTTACACTCCGGAGCATAATGGCTTGGCCGAAAGAAATAATAGGACGATTCTTGAGAAAGCTAGAGCTATGCTTTTTGATAAAGGTGTTCGAAAGAAATATTGGGTTGAAGCTATTTTTACAGCTGTGCATATGATGAATATCAGTCCAACTAAATTCTTATCTGATAGCACTCCTTTTGAGCAGTGGTATGGAAGAAAGCCCATAGTTAAACATCTCAAGGTGTTTGGCTGTGTGTGTTACTATTTTATTCCCGAAATCAAGAGACAGAAATTTGATGAAAAGGCTGAAAAGGGAGTGTTTCTTGGCTATAGTTTTGATAGCAAAGGGTACAGAGTTTTGAATATCAACACTAAAAAGCTGGTTGTTACCAGAGATGTAAAATATGATGAAGAAGCTAGTTGGAGCTAGGATCAAGACACTGATGAGTTTTCCTCTCAGACCTTCTTGAATGCATGTGGTGATAGTTCCAATAATTCAATTCAGACTACTGATCATCTGAATAGTCATAGTAGTTTGGATCAATCTACTATGGACTCTACTGCTCTTCATGAGGAGTAGTTGTTTCCTATTCTAGAGTCTCCTGAGACTCCTCCTAGAAAATTTATGCTTATGTTTGATATTTATGAGAGGTGTCAGATGACTTATGTGGAACCTTCTTGCTTTGATGATGCTAAAGAAGAAGAAGTTTGGAGAAATGCCATGAAAGATGAAATTCAAATGATTGAGAAAAATGAGACCTGGAATCTTGTTGATCTTCCAGCAAATAAGTCTATTGTAGGAGTGAAGTGGATTTTTAAATTTAGAAGAATACGGATGGCACCATCTAGAAGCACAAGGCTAGACTTTTTGCCATAGGGTTCACGCAAAGGAAAGGGACTGATTATCAGGAGACATTCGCTCCCGTGGCCAGGCTTGATGTTAAATTTGCATTTCTAAATGGTTATTTGGAGGAAGAGCTGTATATAGAACAACCACCAGGATTTATCAAGCTTGGAGAGGAGCAAAAGGTTCTGAAGCTTAATAAAGCTTTGTATGGGTTCAAACAGGCTACGAGAGCCTGGTATAGTAGACTAGATTCTTATCTCAACATGCAAGGTTTTAAGATATTTGTGCATGAGCATACTCTTTATGTGGAGAATGAAAAAGGCAAAGGAAGAGTTATAGTTGCTATTTACATGGATGATATTATTTTTACTGGAGATTCTAAGGAATCCTTAATGAAATTCAGATTTGATATGAAGCAAGAATTCGAAATGAATGACCTGGCGCTTCTACACTATTTTCTAGGAATGGAAATAATTCAAGAAGAAAGAAAAATTTATGTTAGGCGTAAGGGTTATGTGGACTCAATATTGAAGAGGTTCGAGATGAGTGATTTTAAGTCTGTTCGAACTCCTCTTGAAGTCAAAGAAAATTTTGGTAAAGCTGAGTCTTCTTCTTATATAGATATGGGTGAATACAGGTCTCCAATTGGTTCTCCTCTATATCTTTAAGCCGCTAGACCTGACATCACGTATGTAGTCAGCTTGTTGTCTAGGTTTATGCATCATCCTAAAGAAGTTCGCAAAGGTGGAGCTAAAAGAATTCTCAGATATTTACAAGGAACCAAGGAGTATGGTCTTGTGTATGAGTCTTCAGATGAATCTAACTTGGTGGGGCATACAGACAGCGAGTGGGGTGGCTCGATTGTGGATTCAAAGAACACATCTGGTTATGTTTTCTCTCTTGGCTTGGGGGCTATCTCTTGGCTATCAAAGAAACAATCTTCTGTTGCTGAATCCTTTGCTGAAGCAAAGTATATTTCTGCTACTTTGGCTGCTAGCCATGCTCTCTGGTTGAAGTTTATTGTGCAAGAAATAGGTAATGTGTGTAAAACTCCTATTCTCATTAACTATGATAACATGGCTGCAATTGCTTGAGCAAAAATTTGGTGTTTCATAGCAGAAGTAAACATATTTCTGTGAAATATCATTTTCTGAGAGAAATGGTTTCCCAAAATCAAATTCACTTGAAACATTTCCCCACAGAAGATCAAGTTGTAGACATCTTCAAGAAAGCTCTTTCTAAAGATAAGTTTTATCACTTTAGAGCTAATATGGGAATGCATGATCTAAGCTCTTCAACTCATTAAGGAGGAGTGTTGGGTTTTGTAATGAGTTGTGGGCTTTGTTTTTGTTTTTGTTTTTTTTTTGCCTTTTATTTCGTTGTTTGGTGGGCTTTTGTATACGTGTTTTTGTTGTCCTTTATGTGTGTGTGTTCTTTAGGGTTTTGTAATGAACGATTAGCCTTCCATGTGTGTGACCGTTTCAATGAAGCTTTTTGCATTTCTCCTTTGTTTAACTTTCATATTCATTCTTGTTGTGTAATGCGTGAATGTCATGAGAAGCCCTCTTGTTCTTGAATTAACCGTAAACAATTACTGAGAGGAACGAAAGAAGATATCCCATTTCAAAATACCATTTTTCATTGATTTTGCATGCCCTCAACAATGCCAATAGCCCTTCCTTTATAGAGTAGGGACGCGTACAAGAATAGAGCCTACAAAAGATTCCATTCTAGAATGTTTACATGCAACTAATCCTATTCATTAAACTTAATAATGAAGATGATGGCCAATTAGTCTAGTTAACAAACAGCACTCCACTCCTAAAATCCCACTATTAAAGCCCAATTTCCAATCAAGACTTGTTGCACAAAACAATCCTACACATTGAAAGAAATTCCAAAAAGTGATCATAACAGATTGATGCTACTCAAAATAATTTAATGATCCTCATTAGCTCTAAATCAACACTGAATAGTGAAAACCACCCCAATTACCAAACTCCATAGTAAAAAAATGTTCCCATAAGCATTTGGATTGAATTTTCCTGAATTCCTCATAAAACCCCTAAATTTGGATCAGATTTAGCATGCATGTGAACAAATTCATATATTCTCGTAATCAATCAGCAGAAACCTCAAATTCTCTTTCATTCAACATATAGTTATCATACAAATGCAAGCAATTCGATCAAAACGACAGAGACTGAAGAGGCCAAAAATAGCGAGAAGATATCCATGACTCCATATCTTCTCTTGGAGCTCGGGGGTTTCCTTTGGAGTGCCTAGGGTATTAACGAGGCGCTGACAGGTAGAGATGGCAGTGTTGATCTGGAAGACACCGGAGGCCACGACTTGAGTGGCTTTTTTTTGCCGTTTCTCAGCCCCCGCCTTGACGAAACCAATGGCCTTCTGGCCCCCAGATCTTGGAAGCTTATTCTTCGTTCTCCCTTTTTTCCTTTTGCAATTCCTTTTATGCCCCTGCTTTCTCAAGGAAATTGAAATTGAAAGAAAATCAAGACTCCTAGAAAATACCGAAAAGTCACAGGGTTTGGATATGACGAATGAAAATTAAACTTGTGATGATGAATTAGGGATCACGAAATATAGGAAACAGACCGAATGATGGGCGGCGGGAGCCCATGCTCTAATAAGATTTTAAAAGAAACGGTTAAATATATGGTTATTTTTGTTAGATAGAATATTATGTTAAATGTATGATAATCATTATGATATTTGTTGGTTTGTAAAAACCCTAAATGACAATCGTGTGATGTTACATGTGTTTGTGTTTGTCATTGCGTAATTAATCGTGCATGGTTTACGTACGCGACTTTGCATTAGTTTCTTCACTATCTCTTATGTGTAATAATGCAAAATAAGCTTGTGGATATGATGGTAACTATCCTTATTTGTTGGCCCTTTGTTCTTAATTGTGGGTCTTGGTAGCTTTTATTTAATTCATGGTTTACTTAATGAGTCATGGGTTTTTGTTAGTAGGCCCTAACAAAAGAATTTCAAGACATGCAGGACTTTAACATTTGTTTCCATGTAGTACATAAATTGCATTTAGAGTTATATTGATGTACAGGTCTTTAGTTACTGGATTATCGTTATTTTTTACTTCTTGATAGGCCATGTCTCTAATAGCCCCATGTTACTAGGTGTTTGTTAGGATACATATCCTAAGCTTAGTGATACTTGTGTAATAGGACTAGCTGTAACTACATAACTACATGTAAGTCTGTGAACAAATTGGATGTAACTGCATGTAATTTTACCATGTAGGCTCTAGGTTACTTGATCTAACAGTCTTTGAGTGGGGATAGAACTCTAAGTATACAAGGACTTTGGTATATGTTTTTTAGAGGTTTCTTTGTGTGGTTTTATATCCTAATTAACATATACCTCTCAAGTGATTGTAATAAAATGAAATTTCATATCTAGATATCACTTGAGTAGTTGAGATTAGAATGGACTCTATGGGACAGCTACTGGATAAAGGTTTGTTTCCTACTATTTTGACTGATTATATTTGGACTGTTTTTATTAAGATAAACGTCTTTTTTGTTTGTTTTAATCCAAGTTGTTTATCATCTGATGGAGATAATAATGATCGAGTTTTTATCTTGATCTCAAAAGAAGCTGGTTGCCTATATAAGGAGTCATCCTGTAAAGAAAAACCGACGAAGCTTTTGAGAGTTTATGTTTGAGAGAGATCTTGTTTTTGTGAGTTTTGAGTTTTTTATTATTTCATTCTCTTAGAGTGATATGTGAGTATGTCATGTCTGTATTAATCAAGAGAGAATGAGTGATTAGTGATTGGGTGCTATTCATTCATCCTTCTCAAGTTGATCTAGCTGAGGAAGAAGAAAAATTCTATTCTGAACATCTGGCGTAACTTGCTGCTCTGGTTACCTGAAGGTTACTTGGATCTTACATCCACTGCAAAGTCTCTTGAAGGAGTCAAGAGCATTTCAAATCATCATTGGAGAGTTGATTTGGGTTGAAGTATACCCTGAGTCAAGTTGTACAATCGAGTTGTAGGTAATGATAGGTTGTAAGCTCTTTCTCATATAGTGGATTGCTTTCAAGGCTGGTCGCTTATAGACTCAAGTTTTTTCTTGTTGGGGTTTCCTCGTTAAAATTGTGGTTTTCATTTGTTTTTTGTTTTTCTATATTGCTTTGTTAAATGTGTCGGCAAAGGTCTTTCATATTCTCAATTGGTATCGGAGGGAGTGCCAACAATCGAGACTAGATCAAATCAAATACCACAATTTGATGATCAAACTATTCATATTGGAAAGTACGAATGAGAGTCTATTTAAAGTCCATTGACGAACATGAGTGGGTATTCCGCACTTGAATCTATTGATGATAAAGGTAATAAAATTCCTAAACCTTCTGAATTATGGACTAATTTGTTCTCGAAAGTGCAAGATGGAATAATAAAGCTATGAATGCTTTGTTTTCTACTTTGCGTATTTCTGAGTTTCCCAGGATATCAAATTGTAATAAAGTGAAAGATGCTTGAGATTTACTAGAAGTAACACATGAAGGGACAAATCTTGTCAAACGGTAAAATCTTCAACAACTAACTTCTAGCTTTGAAAGTCTGAGGATATGGAAGAAAATGAAGTATTTGACGATTTCTATGCAAAGTTGAGTGATATTGTTAATACTTCATTCACTCTTGATGAAACAATCGAATCTAGCCAGGTGATATGCAATATTCTTCGATCTTCAACATAAAGATTCATGGTAAAAGTTTCAGCAATTGAGAAGAGCAAAGATATTGACCAAATCAAGGTAGAGTAACTTGTTGAATCTTTACAAACTTTTGACGTAAACTTCCTTAAATTAAAGAAATCTAAAGGTGTTGCTCTTTATTCTAATGATGAGACTAACAATGTTGCTGATGAGTTGTTGCTTTTAACTAAAAATTTTAAGAAGTTCACAAAGAACAGGAATCACAAGGATCCTAAGAAAGAGGAGTCTTCTTCTTACAAGAGTGAGAAAAAAAACAAAGATTCAGAATCTACTCCAAGTTTTGAATGCAAGGGTTTTGGTCACTTTGCTCAAGAATGTGCAAATCAAAAAAAGAAGTCTAAAGCTTATCAGACTACATGAAGTGATGATACTAAAGAGGATTCAGATATTGAATCTGAAGATGACAAAAAGAATACTCCGGTAGCCTTTCCAGTGGCTTTTAACCAAAAAACATATATAAGCTCTGACGATGATGATTCAATTGTTGATATGAATGAGCTACGTATTGCATATGATAACTGTCATGCCCCTCTCCCAGATAGGTGCGAATGAGCACCTCAATCCGGTCTCCAAGTACGTACCCGATCAGAACCATAAACAAATCATCCAGTAGGCTGGGTCGCCTGACGTGGGTCCCACACACTACAAATCATCCATCAATAATCTCGTAACATCATCACCGAAAATTACCAGAGTACAGTCCTAACCGAACTCTCAAAAAGACCAGACAAACAAGAAGTGGGCCCCACCTCTGAGTGTGGGCCCCACAGGAGACATGGCGCACAAGGATGCAGCCAGTCGTAAAAATAGTTCATAATAACGTAAAATAATAATACGGTTCCAAATAACCTATGGGAATCACGAGCTCATGCTCGATCTTACCATGCGGCTCTAATGCATATCAAAGTGGCATGCCATGAATAATATACATATATACGAATCCTACGTATATATTAACTACTTGTGATGCATGAACAAGATCAACTCATGCTCGATATATTGATCAAACAATCAATTCAGTTATGCATCTAACAATTTAGAGATTCCAAGAAATATCCCTAGGTTCGTTCTTCCTTAGAGAGCAATTAAGGAGAGAACACAAATATGAAAGTCCAATAAAGAAAATAACTGCATTTTAGATATTGAAATCTAAAACAAAATAGATTGGGCTACAAATCCCCTGCCTCAAATCCAAGCTATCACGAGCTACAAATTTTCATATGTTAGGGTTTGAGTTTCCAAACCTACCATATATAAAATTCATCACTCATTTGTTGGGATGATGTCCTAAAACATACTGTCGCAACCGGTTTTGCGAAAGGATATTTAAAATTAGAAGAGTCGCCACCAATTGTAATAGGTGCAATTGGTCACCGAAAAATAATTTGGTCTGCGAAAATCCAGAAAAATGGGTAAGTGAGTTTGTTACGTATGGAGAAATTGTGAGGCACCCCACAACGTCTGTTTTAAAACAGTTGCCAATTTAACTTTTATTATCGCATTATATGATTTTAAAAACATTGATTTGTGACAAGAATACATGCATGGGGGAAAATAATTATATACAAAATTATATTAAAATATGATAAAATAAGTTTTAGAAAATATATGAAAAAACTATTTTGAAATTGAATGAATTAATTTTAGAAAATGTCAACACTATATCGAAATAAGATGAAATAACTTTAGAAAACATAAAAAACTATATTGAAAGTCTAATCTTGAGGTTCACGGAATTTTTCCATCCAATGGTCAAAATTTCTAGAAACACTCTCACCTCAAGAATCTTTTTGAGGGTGCATCCAATATATTCCCCAAATTAGTTCCATCATAGGTAAAGACTTTCGATATAATTTTTATACACCACGAAAATATGCAATATAAATATTAGAAAAGCATAAAATATAAAAATAAAAATACAAATAAAAATACAAATAAAACGAAAATTAAATAAAAATAAAATTGAAATAGAAATAGAATAAAACGAAAATAAAAATAGAACATAAAATAAAATAAAAATGAAATAAAAATAAAATATAAATAAAAATGATAATAAAATTAAAATAAAAATGATAATAAAAATAAAACGAAAATGAAATAAAAATAAAATTGAAATAAACATAAAATAAAAATAAAAGATAAAATAAAAATGATAATAAAAATAAAATAAAAACAAAATTGAAATAAAAATAAAACGAAAATAAAATTAAAAGATAAAATAAAAATAAAATAAAATGAAATTAAAATGTTGGGAACCGAGTTTTTGTGGACTATGCGATATTGAATTATCGCAAATCCCAATTCAAATATATTAATACTTTAAATCATACAATTTAAACACATAATCACATAACATGGAAAAACACATCTTTAAATAAAACACATCATCAACATATAGTAAAAAATAAGCACACATAAGAGGGACTCGGTTCCCGTTTTTATTTAGGCAATTTATCATTTCAACCATACTATTAAATTAGTATGATTAAAAATAATGATTTATTACCGAAAGTCGGTTATCGTATTGAAGGCTCAGCGCTTCATTAAATCCTTTTCCATCCAATGGTAGGGATTCCGTAAAATCATTTCCTCAAGAATCTTTTCGGGATAGCATCCAATGCTTTCCTGTTTTGGTTCCGTCATCGGATCAATTAATCAATCATTTATCTCACAATAAATTATAAATCACACAGTACACTCTAAGCCCCTAAGAAATCAAAGCCCAAGTATTGCATATAATCCCTTGGCCCAAAACATTAAACATCTATCTCATGATAACCCATATAAATAATTCAAAAGCCAAACATATAAGTCATACATATAAAGCCCACATCTTATGCAATTCAACATATATGGCCCAACAATTACCAAAATACAAATAAGCCCACAGAAATAAACCCAATACATTGTACCAAACAATTAAATCATATTTACATATAAAGTCCACATGCTTCCCCTAATCCATTTATGGAGCCCAATTATCATCAAATGAATATTCATGTTTAAGCCCAAATATAACACCTAAAGCCTCACCACTTAACTCATATCCACCAAGCAATCACAAACATCAACATGTCCGACCATTCAAACCAAATAGAAAGAGCTGATAAAAAAAAAATCAAATAGAAAGAGACCAGAATAAAAGAAACAAACCAGAAGCAACCAAACACAAACGAAACAAAGCTAACATCCTAAAGACAACTCTAATCATCCGAACGGCAAACCATGCATAATCAAGATTCTCAAAATCAAAACCGAAACATGCATATTGGCAATCCTATAACAGTAATAGCAAAATCAGATTCTCAAAATCAATCATATACCTTCTAAATCAAGCACCCGAGCACCAAAATTTCATAGAACAAATGATGCAAAGAACAAAAGCAGAACACCAAAGTAAAACCAGGATTCCGAAAAAAAAGAACAAAAAAATGACAACTGCAGACAGAAACTCAAAACATCCCATGAATCACAAAAACCAGAAGAGAACCCCCCTCTTAAAGAAAAATCGAAACCACTGAACCCCTCCAGAAGATTTAAAACCTAACCCAATTGAAACTCCTCTCTGAAACCCTATCTTCAGCAAAATCAGAAAGCCTAGGGAGACCTCCCTCTCAGGAAAAATCGAAGTAAAAAAAAAGAAAGCTCGAAGACCCCAAAAAGCCCTCCAGGAATTTCAGAGATGAGAAAAACCTCGATCTCCCCCTCTCACTGAAAACCGAAACCACCGAACCCCTCCAGAAGATTCAAAACAAGAACCCAATCGAAACTCCTCTCTGAAACCCTATCTTCAGCAAAACCAAAAAAACCCAGGGAAACCTCCCAAAAAAGAACCCGCTCTCGCCCTCTCTGTCTTCGATCTCCTCACCTCCTCTTATACTGCCAACGCCGAACCAAAATCAACAACCTACACTTCAATTTTGTCAACCCGAATCCCCTTTTACCCATTTTTCCGGATCGACCATTGAATTGTAGCCCTCTCTCTCCCCGTTTTTCAAACCTTCGGCGCGTCTCCCTTCTTTCTTCCCGTTGGCGTCCGTTCCCTCTGTTTCTTTCGTTTCTCCATTTTTCTTCTTCTCCTGTCTTTGGCCACCCTTCCTAGGGTTATGCTTTTGGGCTGGGCCAGCCATGTTTTAAAGTCTTGGGCCTAGATTGGGTTATATCTGACAAACGGGCCTGCTTACTTGGGTAAACCTTTGAGCTTGTGTAACGGGCTAGGAAATTTAAATATTTAGGCACATGAGTCTTTAAATTGGTTTATTGAATTTCATTTTAATTTTGGACCCAATTTTAACTCTAATTCAACCTATATTTCGGGCTTTATTATTTCTTCCTGGACTAAGGTTTTAAATGAGCTCATCTTGGACTCGTAAATGATGTAAATTGTAAATTTTTAAGTTTGAAAATTTGTGGGCTTTTAGACTTCGACAAAAATTGGGGTACAACACATACCATGTAAAGACAATTCTGAAATTCAAGAATAAACATTTTTATGATTGCATTTGTGTTTTAAATGTTTTATTTTAAATATTTCATTTATATGTGAATGTTCTATCAAGGTCTAAGAATGTTAGATATGTGAATCTTGGATACTCAGATACACTTGAAGTGTGAGTATAGATTGACACAAGATTCATTATTACAGTCTAAATCATTAGTCACAACCAGATTAACAAAGTTAGGCACTTTGTTGATATAGGTTGTAGTGCATGGACATCTCCAATTAGGGGAATGGTTTGTCTTGACCGTTTGAGAGGATTCTCGGATTGGTGCACTAGTGTATATGTGGACATATACATTGATGGACTTACATAGGAATGAACAACCAGAAATGTGCTATCAAAGAGTTGTTCATCCTATAGCTGTGGGAGTACGGTATATCTCAAGATTGAGTAGGCCAATACGTTTATACTTATAGCGTGTGCATTTTGATTCATTAATAAGTGAGACACGCACTATTGTCAAAATCTTGATGACTTGGATGTATGCCACTAGGGTATAAGCGCATACCTACAAAATAGTCATTCATGTACTTTCGGTTACGGAAGTGTAAGCACCCATCTGAGAGGTTCAAATTGATCTATCTAGAAACTATGCATAGTGATTCTAACGAATCAAGCGTTGTGAATTAAATTGATCGACGGGTCAATTTAATACGCTTAGAGGATAGATATAAAGGAATCTAGAGCTCAGAGAAAATATGGATTTTGGAGTGTTCGATAGTACGAATAAATTCACTCCATCTTACCGGGTGTTGCATGGAGGATATGCAAGTACATTTCCCATAGGTCAGGGACAGGTTTCTAATTATGGAAAAGCCTCGATGTAAGAATCGTACATATTGGGGAGTGCATCCAAAGTTCAGGTAGTGTCAGACGAACATTGGATTGATATATTATTCCTAGTCATAGGGCTTGACGGTAAAGAATAATATTTCAGGAGCCACAATATGTATGTCCTGCAGAGTCCCCATGGTAGCCCTAATAATCTCTTATCCTATTTATGGAAGATCGACAAAATTCACCATATCACAATGGTTATTTGGAAAGTTACAAGAATAATATTTGTGTAACGAATAGATATAATTTTATTGGGTTTTGGTTTTCCAATGATAACCCTAAGATAAAATTATTTTTGTTGAGATATACAAAATTCTAGTAAGAGTATTTATGAAAATTAATAAGTCTCAAAATTTTGATTTAGATTGTAAAATAAATATTTTACATAATCAAAATTAAAATCAAGAATGGACCAAGGAACAAATAATATTTGAGCCTTGAATTCTTGAAGTATTGGGCCGAAGGAAAACCTAGAGGTCTAAAGAGATTGGATCGGATTCTATGGATTTTTCTTTGGGCCAAACTAGGCCCAAATCATGCTTTGCAAAAGCAAGGCACGGCTGGCCCAATAATAAGGATGGCCACCGTTTGGTATTTTCCTAGTTCCTTATGGATTAGAAAAACAAAACCAAAATGGAGACTTGTTAACTTTGGATATAAATACATCACTTATCTCTCTCATATAGGAGTCTTTTTAACACTAAAAAGAGGGAGCTGCCGTGTGTGTTATTTGTGGTTCACTACCAATTGTTGATTTGCTTTGCTTGTTCGCAAGGAGATTAAAGGGAATTCCTAGGAAACGACGCAAGCCGTTCTTGGTGATCCGTTCGTTACTCTATCAATCGGTGGTTCGTGATCAAGACGGATAGCATGTTGGACCTCGATAGTAAAGAGGTTGGTATTCTTCTTCTAACCTTCTTCATGCCATGATTGTATGTTTAGATCTAAAAATTATTTTGTATGAAATTAATACTAGAAGCATGCTGGATTAATTACAAAAATAATTGATCTAGGATAACACTCTTGATAGGCGTGTAGCATGTTAGGGATGTATGGCTTCCGATTATAATTTTGATTTATACCTATGCTAAGAACGATCCGTTAAACGCTTCCGCAAGTTCTAAAATTTATTTTAGCAACCAACATCATTCCCATAAATCAATCCCCAATAATCAAAACCAACATAAACCAAATCATAAAATCCATAAAAATTTCCTTTCTCTCTCTATAATTTCCAACTATATTCAAATCAAGCCTTGAAGCTTCCAATCCACCAAATCAATAATCAACCTAGTACATAAAATCATGAATAGACTCAAATCAACCTATATATTCATTCTAAAACACTTATTCGAAGTTCAAATCGAAACACAAAAACCCTAGCTCTTATGGAAATCACAAAAACCCTAGCTCTTATGGAAATCAAGAAACTTACCTCAAATCTTCCAAAACTTGAGGAAACCTTGATGAATCCCTATTCTAATCTCCAATCCAAGCTTAACCTACCTTGAATATCCTTTCTCTCTCTCTCTCTCTCTCTCTCTCTCTATATATATATATATATATATATATTTCCAAAATAGCCAACGTTTGAACAAAATTGGATCACGCAAGCTCTTAAAAAGCTCGGGGTGCGCCTAGGCACCCTGGCCTTATTTCTCATATGTAACAATCTGCCCAGGGCGGTCCTGCGTGCACTTTTTGGGCATGCCTATGCATGAAGAAAAGCGTGCCTAGGCGCCTTCTAGAACTTACTTCTCCATTTTCTGTGTTCGCTATTGTCCTAGGCACAACTCTGATGCGCCCAGGACAATTTCAACCACTTCTAGGCTTGTCTAATGCGCCTAGGAGCCCCTGCATTTTTCCAACTGCTCAAAAACACAACTTTTACACTACCAATCATTCTACATTCAATTGGGGTCGATCATCACATCCTTCCCTTTATAAATAAATTTCGTCCCTGAAATTTTAAATTAACGTAGTTGAAGTCATGAATAACTCTGGATACTTCTCTCTCATTTTGGATTCAAGTTCTCAAGTTCCTTCCTCCACGCTGTGGTACATCCACATCATCTTTTCTAGTGGTATTACGCTTGATATTGTAACTTTATCTTGTCAGTCTAGAATTTTCACCGGTTGAAAAGTGTAACTCCTATCTTCCTCAACCTCCAATGCAGTTCAATCCAACACATGTGTGGAGTCTGGCTCATACTTTCGGAGCATGAAAACATGAAACACAACGTGTACCTTTGAAAACATCGGTGGAAGTGACAAATGATACGCCATCGGTCCAACAAGTTCAAGAATTTCAAATGGCCCCACAAACTTCGGTGCCAACTTCCCTTGCTTGATGTATCGTTGAAGGCCTCTCCTTGGAAGTGACAAAAGATACATCACCAGTCCAAAGAGTTTAAGAATTTCAAATGGCCCTACAAACCTCAGTGCCAACTTCCTTTGCTTGTCGTACCGTTGAATGTCTTGTCTTAGACTAACTCTTAGAAATACCTTATCACCAACTACGAACTGCAATGACCTTATTCTCTTGATAGCATATGACTTATGTCGACTTTGGGCTGTGAGTAAGCACTTTTTTTTCTCCTCTACTGGTTCACATGCCTCTTTGACCATATTTGGTCCTGAAACAACATTTTATGTAACTTCTGCCCAACACAACGGTGACCTGCAAGGCCTCCCATATAGCATATCAAAAGGTACCATACCAATACTACTTTAAAACGAGTAAGTATATAGAAAATCTGCCAAATATATGTATCGATCTAAACCATTCCTTAAATCCATCAGACATGCCCGAAGCATGTCCTCCATAATCTGAATAGTTCTCTCACTTTGTCCATCGCTTTAAGGATGATACGTCGTATTAAAATACAACTTCGTACACAAAGCTTCCTGTAACTTCTCCAGAATCTACCTGAAAATTGTGGATCCTGGTCTGACACGGTAGATAATGGAACTCCGTGCAACTTGACAATCTTTCTCACATATAAGTCACTCAAGCACTCAAAAGAATCTGTCTTGCTCATTGGTAGAAAATGCGCCAACTTGGTTAATCTATCAACAATCACCCACAAAGTGTCGTGTCTCTTTGAGTCATTGGCAAAGCGGTTACGAACTCCATCATAATTATTTCTCATTTCCATTGTGCCACCGGTAGTGGTTGTGGTAACTCCATTGGCTTTTGATGGTCTCCATTTACCTGTTAGCAAGTCAAACACTTCATCACGTACTTGGCAACATCGGCCTTCATTACCTTCCACTAGAAGTTTCTCTTCAAATCTTGGTACATCTTTGTACCCCTTGGATGCATGGCAAACCATGAATGGTGTGCTTCTTTGAAGATTTTTTGCCTCAACTCTCCATCATCTAGAATCACTAACCTTCCCACATATCTCAATCCACCATCATTCCCTCGAACCCAACCGGAAACTTTCTCAATCAAATTGAATGTTGGATAACCATTTTGTGCATCTATCACTTTCTGTACCATCATCGATCTTGAAGTCAAACTACTCAATTATACTATTTAATCACCTCGTAACTCTAACCCGAATTGGTTAATTGCCTCTACCATGCCCCATTCATGCATGAATCACATTGTGTTTCATACTCAATGCATCCGCGATAGCATTTTCTTTACCGAGATGGTATTGCAAATAGAAATCGAAATCCTCCAAAGTATTCCATCCACTACTTCTTCTGGGTGAATAGATACTTGAGGCTCTTGTGATCCAAAAATTCCTCAAACCTCTCTCCATAAAGATTGCACCCCACATTGCTTCAAAGAAAACACCACTGCTGCAAGTTCCAAATCATGAATCGGATAGTTCTTCTCATAGGTGGTCTTCAATAGCCTTGAGCCATACTCCACAACTCTTTCTTGTTGCATCAACACACACCCTAACTCAACTCCAGATGCATTGCAATACATTTTATAGTCCACATCTATCTTCGGAACCACTAGCACTAGAGGTGTTTCCAACCTTTTATTCAACTCTTAAAAAGCTGCCTCACACTCGTCTATCCATACAAATGGTGTACCCTTCTTTGTCAGTTGTGTCATAGGTGCAGCCACTCACAAAAAGTCCTGAATGAACCTTCAGTAATAGCCTACTAACCCTAGGAAACTTCTTATATCTGTCACGTTCTTTGGTCTTGCCTAATTCAAAACCGATTCAACCTTAGAGTAGTCAACCGCTATGCCTTCCTGAGTGATGACATGACCTAGAAAGTTCACTTTTGTGGCCAAGAACTCACACTTTCTCAGTTTGGCATACAATTGATGCTCTCTTAATGTCTATAGAATCACCCTTAAGTGTTCCTCATGCTCCCTTTCTGTAGTAGAGTATATTAAAATATTGCCTATAAACACCACCACAAACAACATTACCATGAACTCATAATGCCCGTATCGAGTACTAAATGTTCTGTTATAAATGTCATCATCCTTAATCCTCAACTGATGATACCCTGACCTCAAGTCAATCTTGGAGAAATGCCTAGCATCTCTCAACTGCTCAAATAAATCTTTAATTCTAGGCAACAAATATTTGTTCTTCACTGTCGTCTTGTTCATTTGCCTTTAATCAATACACATTCTCAACGAGCCATCCTTCTTCTTTACGAATAATACTGGTGCTCCCCATGGGACACACTTGGTCTAATGAATCCCAAATTTGTCAACTCCTCCAACAACATCATCAATTCTTTTAACTCTGCTAGACCCATTTGATAAGGTGGAATCGAGATCGGTTTCACATTCAAATATAGCTCAATAGCAAATTCAATCTCCCTCCTTGGAGGTCATACAAGCAATTTCTTTGAAAACGCATCCATAAATTCCTCCACTACCCGGATCGGAGTAATCAAATTACCCTTAGGTGCTAAAGTCATCAAACTTGTGATTCCACAGTCTTAGTACGAAAGGTTATCCAAGAAATGTGGACAAGTAATCCCCTTCGATCCCTTCAATTGTATCAACTCTCCCTCGGGTACTTTAAGTGTAATCTTTCTCTCACAGAAGTCCAACAACCCATGGTGCTTTGTCAACTAATCCGCTCCAAGGATCACATCGAAATCCTTGAAGTTCATCAAATAAAAGTCAGCCTTGAAGACTACCTCCCCAAACCTACACTCACATCAGTAAGCTACCTCCTCTAAGGAAGTGAAATACCCCAACAACAATGACATTGTGAACATATGCCTTATGGGAGAAATTTTCAACTCAAGTGAATGTGCCAAAGATCTAATAATGAATGAAGATGTAGCTCCCGAGTCAAACAATACACTCGCCCAACAATTGGAAATTAAGAAATGCACCTCCAATAAAATTAGGATGCCCTGGAGCGTCTTGGTGTCCTAAGGCGAACACCTGTGTCTAACTTAGTGTAGGCTACTACTACTATTTGCCACCTTGCTCTCTTCCCCCTACTGGAGCCGTAGGAGGAGAGCTGGAACAGGTATCGAAGGTGGTAATTACCAAATCAAACGAAATCTAGAAAAGCCATAGATTTTACAAAACTAGAAAACTAACTTGAATCTTGGAAATCTCCTCCAAATCTTGTTTAAATCTTCAATCCAAGCTACAAATCTTCAATAATCTTTCAAAACCTCACTTTCTCTCTGTAATTTTCTCTCTTTCTCACACTAGAATCACGCTTCACCAAGAAAAATGCATTTTCTGGTCGCGTAGGGGCACTTAACTGCTCGGGGAGCGCCTAGGCGCATTTGGCTTAACTTCAATGTTGATCTCGCTATTCTGGGCGCTATCCTGGGCGTGCACAGAAAGTGCGCCTAGGCGGAGTGTGCCTAGGCGGGGCGCCTAGGCGCCCATGCACCAATTCCATCTCTGTTGTCCACTAGACTGGGCGGTCTTTTTGTACACGACTATGCGTGTGGCCTTATATTTTCAGCTCCGTCTTTTCCTTAGCTTCGATTTGATATATTATGGACCCCAAACGGACGTCTGTGCTAAAAGTTATGACCCCTTTTGTGAACCTAGTTCAAAAATGATTCTTTACGGTTTTATACCACTCAAGTGGTCCGTAACTTCTTCGAATCCATTTCCAAAAACTTATAACCCAAAATTTAGCCATATTTAATATTTTTGGGTCGGGGTTTCACATAGCATGACATTCACTTCCTCAACCAAGGTAGGCTCACCAGTATGCATGAATAAGACAGGTGGTTCAAGCCCATATAATTATTGGAAGGGGGTCATACCAATGGAGCTTTGAGAGGTAGTATTGTACCAAAGTTCGGCCTATGAAATCCAATTAACCCACTATGTAGGATGATTGTAAGCAAAACAATGGAGGTACTCGCTCAAACAGCGATTCACCACTTCAAACTACCCATTGGTTTGCGGGTGATATGCGGTGGACATTACTAACTTGGTACAAGACTGTTTGAACAATTTGCCCCAAAAATGATTGATAAAAACCCTGTCTCTAAAACGATAGTCTTTGGGAACCAATGAAAATGCATGATCTCAGTAATAAAAAGAAGGGCTACGTCTTTAGCATAATATGGGTGCCCAAGAGCAAGAAGTGGGCATATTTTGTCAACCCTTCCACCACTACAAATACTGAATCAAAACCCTTAATTTCGGGAAATCCCCCAATGAAATCCTTAGAAATATCATCACACGAGGCTGTTAGAATAGGCAAGGGTTGAAGGAGCCCTTGCAGTTTCAAAGTGGAGTACTTATCGTGTTGACAAACCTCACATTCAACAACAAATTTCTTCACCATAGCACGCATACCACGCCAATAGACTACCTGAGAGAGGCGCTTAAATGTGTGAAAAAATTCAGAGTGACCCCCTTGTGGAGTGGAATGAAACTCACTCAAAATGGTGGAAAGCTTTGGAGATTGACGAGGAATAACCAAACAAAACAAGTGTAATACATTAGACACCCCCCCCCCCCCACACACAAGCAATAAGGGAATTGGCTGGCAGGATCAGTTAATAGAGCTTGAACCACTTCCTTAAGCTCACTGTCAAGTAAGATTTCATCTTGTAACCATTGCAACAGGGTGCTACTTGCCACAGAGAGTCTAGTTAAGTGCACCAGCTGACTTGAAGAATCAGTGCATGGAAAAGAATTTGGGGAAGTGATAGTCTCTGCTCCATCACACCGAGATAAGGCGTCTGCAACCTTATTTTCAAGACCAGGGCAATATTAGATATCAAAGCTAAAACCAAGAAGCTTTGTAAACCATTTTTAGTGACCATCATGTATGACCCATTGATCCAATAAATGCTTGAGATTGCTCTGATTGGTTCTCACAATGAATCTCCTCCCAAACAAATAATGACGCCATTTGTGGGTGGCAAAAACAACAGCCATGAGCTCACATTCATAGAAAAACTTGGCCTGGGCACGAGGAGACAGGTTTTGGCTTAAAAAAGCTATAGGATGACCACCATGCATTAAAATAACCCCTAAGCCAAAGCCTGAAGCATCAACTTCGTGAATAAATTCTTGTAAAAAATCCGGCAAGGAGAGAACTAGCACATTCACCATGGCAGTCTTGAGAACTTCAAAGGCAGCTTGTGTACCTACTGTCCACACAAAAGAATGTTTTTCAAGTAACTCAGTAAAAGGAGAGGCTTGTTGCCCATAATTTTTGACGCTTCGATAATAATTGGTCATGCCTAAAAAGCCACGCAAGGACTTAAGTGAGGTTGGGACAGGCCAAGTGATCATGCTATGAAGGAAGGCAGGATCAGCCGTGACACCTTTTGCCGTGATAATGTGGCTCAGATATTCTATGTCAGACTGTGCAAAGGAGCACTTATGTTGGTATACCACAAATTCATGGGTCTAAAGAACTTGAAGAGCTAATCACAAGTGAAAAAGATGAGCAGTCTAGTCCTTACTAAATATTATAATGCCACAAAAAAAAATAGAACAAACTTACGAAGATAAGGCTTAAATATCTCGTTTATCACTGATTGAAATGTAGATGGAGCATTCGTCAAGTCGAAAGACATAACAAGAAATTCATATTGGCCCTCATGCATACAAAATGCAGTCTTCTCCGTATCCTCATCGCACACTCAGACTTGATGATAGCCTGATTTTAAATGCAGTTTGGAGAAGATGACAGCGCCATTGAGCTCATCTAATAATACATCGATTATCGAGATTGGGAATTTCCCTAGAATAATGATCTTATTCAAGGCGCGATAATCCACACACATTCACCACCCTCTACCCTTCTTCTTGACCAAAATAACAGTGCTAGAGTAGGGACTACGACCAGGTTTAATATAGCCAGCAACCAGAAGTTCTTTGACGAGGCGCTCAATCTCATTTTTTTGGTAGTATGGATACCAGTAACGATAGGCACTTAGAAGGGAGGCATCATCAACAAGCCTAATAGAGTGATCATGAACACGGGGCCTGGGTAAGCTCATAGACGATCGGAACACAGTTGGAAATTCAGATAAAACCACCTATAATTTGACAGAGAGGTCCGCATCAGCTCGGTTTGGTCAACTTAACAGTGGTTGGGCGAGCTCAAAATCACAAACTTCTCACTTCTAAAATTCCACTAAAAAACCCAGATCACCTTTTTTGTACAAGCTTCAACATAGACTTCAGAGATACCACAAATTTGGACAAAACAGGATCTCCCTTCCACTCTACCTAGTGGCCTTGCCGTACAAAACGCATAGTAAGGGACTGATAATTGGTGGAAATATCTCCTAAGCATTGCAACCACGCAATTCCCAAAATGACATCGGCACTACCCAAGTCAATAGCATAAAAGTTGGCATGAATGTGAACTCCCTGTATCCCCAATGGTACCCCACTACATATGCTAGCACCATGTACACATAACCCAATGCCCACCTGCACAGTAAATCGGCGACTATGATCCAGAGGTAAATTCAACAATGATACTACCTCTTGGGAAATAAAATTATGCAAAGCTCCACTATCTGTGAGGACTATGATATCACGACCATGTAAGGTCCCCTAAAGCTTAAGTGTGCTATGACCAGCAATCAATGCCATGATGGAATTCATTGACAGATCAAAAGGACAGTCATCTAACCCAGACTCGCTAACATCACTAATGGGCTCAGAATGACCCCTCAAGTCCTCTACTGGTGGGTTGAGGTCATCTTCCTTGGAAACAAGCAAAACTTGGAGAGATTTGTTCTTACAACAATGCACTGGTTTATACTTTTCATCGTAATGAAAGTAGAGACCTTTCTCAAGCCAAAGTTGTACTTCAACCTCGGAGAGTCGACGAAATGATTCCCGTTTCACCAAATCTGGGGTTGGGGATTTACGTAGGTCAGACTTTGGTGGTGGGAGTGATCGCGAACTATCAAGAGGTTAACCACTGATAAAAGATGGGTTGTACGCTTGCTTGGAGCTCATAAATGATGGGCCAGAAGGTAAGGGAGTCCGAGCCTAGAACAAAGCAATGTTTTGGTCCTCAATATATTAGGCTTGCTCTATAAGCCTAGTTAGGGTTTTGGGTGTGTTGATGTGCTACTCAGCCCTCACCTCCAATTTCAAGTCGTTGAGGAATGCGCCGACAAGCATCTCCTCATTAACATCGTGTAAGGGCGCCGACAGCTGTTCAAACAACTCATGTTAATCAGTGACTATGCCTAACTACCTCATAATTGGAAACGAGCTACAAGCTGCAAAAATTAGGGAGAGTGCATAAAGGAATAGATTGAACTGGTGGTTGTGAAGATTCACCCCCTACTGTGGATTTGCCTTTATCCCACAGCGGCTGGTTGTGGAGCATATCCCGCATGGCAAAAACATAAGTTTTGTGTTCCTCTAGGGTCCCTTTTAACCCATGAACCTCAGTTTCCAAGATTTTAGCGCGTTCTTCCATATACGATTCAGACATCAGACTAGCTCTGATACTAATGGTAGGTTATAGTAACCGTCACTATAACAATGATTTGAGAAGAAATAATAAAAACTAGAAGAAGAGCTATTTGTATTCTTGTAATGTGATAAAAATGAGATTTACCATAAGAGGAAATGAAAGCAAACACCCTAGTACTTTTGGTCATCAAAAGATGAGGCATTTTTCAACTTGATCACTGAAAGCCACATTGAACAATCAATCAAATTACAATTCTGCAGCCTAGTGGAGCCTCTAGCCGTCTACCACAATCACACACTAAGTATGGCCTCATGCCTTCTATCCACATGCGAGAACATATAAATAATAAACCATCATACATATCATCATCAATAGACTTATATAGTCTAATATCCGGAGTCATGGTCCATCATCTTGGTACGGGAGTCCCGATCATATTGTTCACACTCCCGATTGTCCATCATCCATACCATATAGGTACATATACAACATAATGTTCAATAAATCTAAGAACTAAATGTATTAGTAATAAAGCAACAACAACCAACCAAATATCTAAATAGTTCTAGTGCTCCCAAGGTGGCCATCCATGTCACGCCAATTCCTACCGATCCTTAGACTGGCTATGGTGCCAATCTCACCAGAAGAACATATAAAAGGACATAAATTGAGTTTTGATATTGGACAAATTTGGGAGAAAATTCCTAGAGAGAGAATGTAAGTTATCTTGATTGGTGATGGAATATCAAGTTATTGTGGTTAATTAGTAGTATTGATACGATAATATGGCTTCAGAATGTCAGAAATCGATAGGTTGGCCAAAGGGGTCGAAACCCTAGTTTGAGAATTTTCAATTGTAAGTTGTGTTTAATCGAGGTAGGGGATTCTTAAACTATTTCTCATTCTATATCTTTCCTTGTATCTTAAAAAGTGGTTTGTATCTTTATCGGTCGTCTATATTTGTGTTCTTGCTTTATTGTTTCTAAGGAAGAATGAGCCTAGGGTTAATTCACGATTTCTCTTAAATGTGGATTGTGTTGCCCTATTGTTTATGTTCAATCATTCATTGAGCATGTTTTGAATCTCATCATACATCATTGATAGTTATACATATGTAGGATGATTATATGTAAACATTGACATGGTATGATTCATGACTGCATTAGAGATGCATGAGATGTCGAGTATGGACTCGAGATACTGTAGGATTATTGGATAGTCACATGGAAGGATGGTTGAGTGTCAGAGCATGGATACAGACCATATGATTGCATGTGAGACAACACATTAAGGGTGTGGGTGTGATGGACATCACGCGACCGAGTAAATGTGGGTGTATTGTGGATGATGAGCCTGCTCACATTCAATGATGGTTTATTGGACCATGACATTCATTCGAGGGTTTGTTGGATCATAGTGATCACTACCTGGTTTGTTGAACAATTCCGAACAATCGTAAATGATTGGTGTACATTTTATATCGTCATTTTATGTCTAAATTTATTTGTATAGGCTTTGTAGATTTTTTATTTTATTTCTAGAAGATCTCTCATACAAAATTAGACAAAACAATTAAAATTTTCTTCATGAAGAGAGTTGAGCAATTTTGAACCATCAAAATTGATAGTTGAACACTTTTATTCTTATTTTATGTATAAATTTAGTAGCACAGGGGACGTAGATTTTTTTCACTTCGAAAATACCATCTTTCATTCAAAATTGAACAAAATTATTAAAAGTTTCTTTATAGAGAGTTGAGCAATTGCGAACTATCAAAGTTGACCGATTTACAATTTTTATTGTTATTTTATGTCTAAATTTACTAGTATTGACTTCTTAGATTGTTTCGTTGCCAAAATTTCATTTTTCATTCCAAATTGGAAAAACACCTTTAAAAGTTCCTCCACAAAAAGAGTTGAACAATTCCAAATGATCAAAAGTGAATAGTGTTCACTTTTTTATTGTTTTTTATATCTAAATTTACTAGTTTTGGCTATGTATATTGTTCTATTGCAAAAAGACCATCTTTCATTATAAACTAGACAAAACCTTTAAAAATTCCTCTATCGAGAGAGTTGAACGATTATGAACAATCAAAAGTGATCGATATACGCTGTTCAATGTTATTTTATGTACAAATTTATAAGTATAGGCTCCGTAGATTGTTTCATTACAAAAGACTATCTTTCGTTCCAAATTAGACAAAACCAGTAAAAGTTCTTCCATAAAGAGAATTTGCAATTTCGAACCTTCACAAGTGATCGATGCAGGCTTTTTATTGTTATTTTACGTCAAAAATTACTGATATAGGCTTCGTAGATTGCTTTCTTGCTAAAAGACCATATTTTGTTCTAAATTGGACAAAACCTTCAAAAGTTCTTTCTTCGAGGGAGTTAAGCAATCTCAAACCATCAATAGCGATCGGTGTACATTTTTTTATTGTTATTCTATGTCGAAGTTTTCTTGTATAGGCTCATTAGATTGTTTCGTTGCCAAAATATCATCTTTCATTCCAAATTGGACAAAACCAATAAAATTTCCTACATGGAGAGAAATGAGTGATTCTGAATGATAAAAGGTGATTGGTGTACATTTTTTATTATTATTTTATGTCTAAATTTTCTTATATAAGCTCCTTAAATTGTTTCGTTCCCAAACAACCATCTTTCATTCCAAATTGGAGAAAACCATTAAAAGTTCCTCTATGGATAGTGTTGAGCGATTTCTAATGATAAAAAGTGATCGGTATACACTTTTTATTGTTATTTTACGTCTTCATTTTATGATATAGGCTCCATAGATTGTTTTGTTGAGAAAAGACTATCTTTCATTCTAAATTGGACAAATCCGTTAAAAGTTTCTTCATGGAGAGAGTTGAGTAATTACCAACTATCAAGGTTGGTTTGTGTACAATTTTTATTGTTATTTTATGTCTAAATTTATTAGTACAGGCTTCTTAGATTGTTTCGTTGCCAAAGCATCATCTATCATTCCAAATTAGACAAAACCTTTAAAAGTTCCTCCACAGAAAGAGTTGAAAAATTCCAAATGATCAAAAGTGAATAGTGTTCACTTTTTATTATTTTTTATGTCTAAATCTACTAGTATTGACTCTCTATATATTGTTCTATTTGCAAGAGACCATATTTCGTTAAAAACTAGACAAAACATTTAAAAGTTCCTCTATTTAGAGAGTTGAGCGATTACAAACATTCAAAAGTGATAAATGTACACTTTTTAATGTTATTTATGTATAAATTTATAAGTATAGATTCCATAAATTGTTGTTTTTCCCAAAGAGCATATTTCGTTCCAAACTGGAAAAAACTAGTAAAAGTTCTTCCATAATTAGAATTGGCAATTCCGAACTATCAGAAGTGATCGATGCAAACTTTTTATTGTTATTTTATGTCAAAATTTACTTGTATAGGCTTCGTAGATTGTTTTGTTGCTAAAACACCATATTTCGTTCTAAATTAGACAAAACCTTTCAAAGTTATTTCTTCAAGAGAGTTAAGCAATTTCAAACCATCAGAAGTAATCGGTGTACATTTTGTATTGTTGTTTTATGTCTAAATTTTCTTGTATAGGCTCATTAAATTGTTTCCCTGCCAAAAGACAATCTTTCATTCAAAATTAGACAAAACCAATAAAAGTTCCTTTATAGAGAGAGTTGAGCGATTCTGAACGATAAAAAGTGATCGGTGTACATTTTTTTATTGTTATTTTACATCTAAATTTTCTTGTATAGCCTCCGTAGGTTGTTTCTTTCCAAAAGACCATCTTTCGTTCCAAATTGGATAAATTTTTTAAAAATTCCTCCATAAAGAGAGTTGAGCGATTTCAAACCATCTAAATTGGCCGTTATACACTCTTTATTTTTATTTTATTTCTAAATTTACTAGTTGATACTCTGTGGATTGTTTCATTGCCAAAAGACCATATTTCGTTCCAAATTGGACAAAAACTTTTAAAGTTCCTCCATGGTGATAGTTGATCGATTGGAAACGATCAAAAGTGATCAAAGTGCACTTTTTATTGTTATTTTAAGTCTAGATTTACTAGTGTAGGCTCTATAGGTTGTTTTGTTGCGAAAAGATCACCTTTCATTCAAAGTTAGATAAAACATTTAAAATTTTCTCCATAAAAAGAGTTGAGTAATTTTGACCATCAAAAGTGATTGATGTATACTTTTTATTGTTGTTTTATGTATAAATTTAATAGTATAAGAATTATAGGCTGTTTCATTGTCAAAATATTATCTTTCATTCCAAATTGGACAAAACCTTCAATCACATAAGTCATCATAATTAGCATACAATTCATCATAGGTTAAAAGAAGAGTTTTTTACCATCTCATCTTGAGAAGATGAGTCAATTTTCTCCCCTTTTTCCAAGAGGCAAAAGGGTGCCTTATGCTCAATCTCATCCTCACTTGAAGAGCTTGATGATGAATCATCCCATGTTGCTTTTAATGCTTTCTTCTTATCTTTGCCTTTCCCTTTGTGATGTTTCTTGGAAACTTTAGGGAAATCATCAATGAAGTGTCCTACCTTCCCACAAATGAAGCAAGTATGATTTTCCTTCTCCTTCTTCTTGCTCTTAAACTTTCTATTTTTAATCCACCTCTTTTGTTCTTTACAAAGTTCTTGAAGTTCTTGACCATCATAGCCATCTCATAATCACTATCTTTACTCTCACTACATGAGGAAACCTTATCTTCTTTGGAATCAGCCATGGAATCCTTGGATTTGGACTTGGAAGTCACGACCAATGCAATATTTCTCTTCTTTGGAGCTTCTTCATTGACTATATTGATCACTTCCAATTCATGAGTCATTAGGCTTCCATCGAGCTCTTCCATCTTCAAGGTCCTCAAATCCTTTGCTTCCTTGATTGCAGTGACCTTTTTCCTCCATGATCTTGGAAGGCTTCTTCAGATATTTTGCACTTTATCTACATTAGCGTAAGGCTTTCCAAGAGAATTCAATTCATTACATATTTATGTCAATCTAGCAAACATGTCACTAATGCATTCACGATTAAGCATTATAAATAATTCAAATTGATGCACAAGCATGTCAATTTTAGAATCTTTAACTTGACTAGTTCCTTCATGCTTCAATTCTAACAGGTTCCAAATTTCTTGTGCACTAGTACATGCCCAAATATGATCATATTCATTTCTATCTAATGCAATATGTAAAAAGTTAATGCTCTCTCATTTAAGCTCACTTTCTTATCATCACTTTCACTATATTCACTCTCTAACATACAAACTTCCTTATCTCCTTCCTTTTTCATTGGAATGAATGGGTCATTCTTAATTACCCTCCACAAATCAATATCTATACTTCTAAGAAAAATTCTCATTCTATTCTTCAAAAATCTATAGTCCTTCCCATCAAAGAAAGGTAGCTTATTAGAGCATAGACCCTCTCTATCATGATAAATACTTGTGGATGCCATAAAGATCTAGAAAGAATGTTAATTCTTAGTTTTGCTAACCTCCCTCAGATACCAATTGAAAAACCTAGGCAAACACAAGAGGGGTGAATTGTGTTCCCAAATTGCAAAGGCAATCTCCTTTTTAAAATTTTAACAATTAATTATCAAATATCAAGGAACACACAAATTTGAGCTATAACGATTATCCTAAAACCATTTCAATGAAGTGCAATATGTAACACACTATTTAGTGAAGAGCAAGTTAACAAACACACAACAATCAAAACACAATTTTGCAAACCAATTTCATAAAAACTATATGACCTAGCAATTCATGTCAGAATAGAACAAAATTTGGTACGAAATGTAAAGCCACCAAAATTTCAGAACAAAATTCAAATTCTAAGAATATGAACAGTACATGAACATATTAGTTTTTAAATATGCACACCAATCAGATAAAAGCTATTTGATCTAGCAGTTCAAGGCGGAATGTAACAAAATTTGGTATGCAATAGAAAAACACCTCAATGAACACTATATCAAAAATTATGATAAAAATTCAAAGTCCGATTATATGAAATATGCACGAACAGATTAGTGCCCCTAAAAATTAAAAATCAAAAGTGCTTGTCTTAATGATTTAGAGATATATCCATTAATGCAATTAACAACCTCATGCAAATGACAAACATAAAAAATCAAGTACGAAAATAAAAATATAGTGTTCGAGGATATATAGTGGTTCGGAGAGTCCTTTCTCCTACGTTTACTACCTAAGTCCGCAAGCTTAGGATTTTCAAAAGCATTAATGAATGATGGTTTTCCAAGTTCGTAAACAACTTAGGGTTTTAGGCAAGATAACCCCAAACTGTTACAACCAAGGTTTCAAGATAACCAAGAACTAGGGTTTGCAAGTTGTACCCCAAACTTATCTCACAACCTAACAAGGTTTTTTTCCAACAAAGGCACTCTACAAGTGCTTAGGCACAAGGTTCTCTCAAGATTAGATCAAGACTATTTCGTTGAAGAACACTCAAGAACTAGAGATAATGCTCACGGGTATGGTTAATAATGATCTCAAGATGTGGAAATCACTCTATCACAGATCTTAAGAATATATATAGATGAGATTAGGAGAAGTTTTGTTGAAACACCACTCAAGAACACCCAAATATGATACCCAATGGGTAGGATGAAGAATGATGAGTTCTTGATGGATTTTTGGATCCCTCTTTGATCTAGGAAGATAATAGCTTGATAATAATCAGATTTTTTGCAAGAGATCTCAAAGAAGCTTGAATCATGTTTTGATGTTGACAGAAATTGAAGCTCAAAGACTTTGACAATTTTTGCAAATGTTCTTTCACCTACCAACACAAGCCAAACCATTCTCTTCTTTCCGGAACAAAATAATATTGGCCATTGGATGAAAAGTAAATCTTGATCTTGGCCCTTCTTTCTTCTTTTAATGTTGACCCTTGAAAATATGAGTCAATTCAATCTCCACCATCCATCATAGAGCTGTAGGAAATTTTTGTGTAATAATATCTCCTTTGGCTTAGGATTGTTTGGTTGCACCAATCATTCCTTCTTGATGATGACAGTCTTACTAAAACCAAGCCAAACAAACCTTTTTAGATTCTGGCACAAGAACAACTGTTCAACTATTTCTGAAATAGAATTAACCATTCTCCAACTTGACCAATTAAGCTTCAAAAAATAAATGCACGAATTTTCTCTGCAATATTTACCTCAAATATACTCATGACACTTAATTTGCATGACAAAAGATGTCTCCATGTAGAAACATTAGAATGTTTTGTCCAATTTGAAATGAAAGATAGTCTTTTGGCATCGAAACAATCTATAGAGCATATACTAGTAAATTTAGACATAAAATAGCAATAAAAAGTTTAAACTGATCACTTTTGATAGTTTTAAATTGCTCAACTCTTCATGGAGAAACTTTTAAAGATTTTTTTCTAATATGGAATGAAAGAAGGAATTTTGGTAACAAAACAGTCTACAGAGCCTATACCTGTAAATTTGGAAAAAAATAACAATAAAAAGTGTACACCGACCAAATTTGATGGTTCAAAATTGCTTAACTCACTCTAAGAAATAACTTTTAAAGGTTTTGTCCAATTTGGAACCAAAGATGGTGTTTTGCAATGAAACAATCTACGGAGCCTATACTAGTAAATTTAGAAAAAAAATAACAAGAAAAATTGTACACCAGTCAACTTTTATGTTTAGTAATTGCTCAACGTTCTCTGTGAAGGCACTTTTAACGATTTTGTCTAATTTGGAACGAATGGTAGTTTTTTGAAAATGAAACAATCTACAAAGCTTATACTACTAAATTTATACATAAAATAACAATAAAACGTGTCCAAACACCAATTTTGGTAGTTTGGAAACACTCAACTCTCTCCATGGAGAAACTTATAACGGTTTTGTTAAATTTAGAACGACAGATGATCTTTTGGCAACAAAATAATCCACGGAGCCTATACAAGTAAATTTTGACATAAAATATTAATAAAATATGTACACCGAACATTGTTGTTGGTTCGAAATCTCTCGACTCTGTGCATGGAGATCTATCCAATTTAGAATGAAAGATGGTATTTTGGCAATGAAATAATATACATAATCTATACTAGTAAATTTTTATATAAAATAATAATAAAACGTGTACAACAATCATTATTGATGGTTCCCACTTGTACAACTCTCTTAATGTAAAAAATTTAAATAATTTTGTCCAATTTGGATTGAAATATGGTCTTTTAGCAACAATAAAAAATAATAAAAAGATATAAAAGAATAATAAAAAGTGTACATTGACCAACTTTGATCGTTTGGAAATGCTCAACTCTCTCCTTGGAGGAACTTTTAATGGTTTTGTCCAATTTGGAACGAAAGATAATCGTTTGGCAAAAAGAACAATCTATAGAGCCTATAATAGTAAATTTAGACATAAAATAACAATAAAAATGTACAATGATCACTTTTGACGATTCAAAATTGATCAACTCTCTCCATGGAGAAACTTTTCAAATTTTTGTCTAATTTAGAACGAAAGATGGTCTTTTGGAAACGAAAGAACCATGGAGGCTATCCTAGTAAATTTGGTTATAAAATAACAATAAAAAATGTATGCCGACCAACTTTGATAGTTTAAAAATGCTCAACTCTCTCCATGGAGGATCTTTTAATGACAATACAAATTGTACACCTATCACTTTTGATGGTTCGAAATTGCTCAACTCTCTCAATGGAGGAATTTTTAGACGTTGAGTTCAATTGGGAACAAAAGATGGTATTTTGGTAATAAAACAATCCACGGAGCCTATACTATTAAATTTAGACATAAAATAACAATAAAAGTGTACACCGATCACTTTTGATGGTTCTCAATTGTGCAATTCTCTCTGTGGAGAAACTTTAAATGGTTTTGTGCAATTTACATCAAAAGATAGTCTTTTATCGACAAAACTATCTAAGGAGCCTATACTTGTAAATTTAGACATAAAAAAATAAAATAAAAAAGTGTACATCGACCAACTTTGATGGTTCAGAAATGCTCAACTCTATTTTCGGTGGAACTTTTAGTTGTTTTGTTCAATTTAGAATGAAAAATGGTCTTTTGGCAACAAAATAATATATGGAGATTATAATAGAAAATTTAGACATAAACTAATAATAAAAGTGTACACCGATCACTGTTGATGTTTCGAAATCGCTCAACTCTCTCCATGGAGAAACTTTTTAAGGTTTTCTCCAATTTGGAACAAAAGATGATCTTTTGGCAAAAACAAAATCCACATAGTATATACTAGTACATTTAGAAACATAAAATAACAATGAAACATGTACTTGATCACTTTTGATGGTTCGGAATTGTTCAACTCTCTCCATTGAAGAACCTTTCAAGGTTTTGTCTAATGCGGAATGAAAGATAGTTTTTTGGCAATGAAAGAATCTATGTAGGATATACTAGTAAATTTAGATATAAAATAACAATAAAAAACATATACCGACCAACTTTGATAGTTTGAAAATGCTAAAACTCTCTCCATAGAGGAACGTTAAATGAATTCGTCCAATTTGGAATGAAAGATAGTCTGTTGGCAACGAAACAATCTACGAAGCCTATACTAGTAAATTTAGAAATAAAATGATAATAAAAAATTTACACTGATCACTTTTGTAGGTTTGGAATTACTCAACTCTCCCCATGGAGGAACTTTTACAGTGTTGTTTAATGTTGGACGAAAGATGGTTTTTTTGGAACAAAAAAATATACAGAGCCTAGACTTATAAATTTATGAATTAAATAACAGTAAAAGTTCTAAACCGACCAACTTTGATGATTTAAAATGCTCAACTCTCTCTTTGGAGGAACATTTAATGGTTTTGTTCAATTTAGAACGAAAGATGGTCTTTTAGGAGCAAAATAATCTACAGAGATTATAATAATAAATTTAGACATAAAATAATAATAAAAGTGTAGACCGATCACTGTTGATGTTTTGAAATATCTCAATTCTCTCCACAGAGAAAGTTTTAATGGTTTTGTCCAATTTGGAACGAAAAATAGTCTTTTGGCAACGAAACAATCTACTAGCATCTACTAGTAAATTTAGACATAAAATAACAGTAAAAATTGTACATCGATCACTTTTGATGGTTCAGAATTGCTACTCTCTCCATGGAAAACTTTTAATGGTTTTGTTCTATTTGGAACGAAAGATGGTATTTTGACAGCAAACCAATCCACTGAGCCTATACTATTAAATTGAGACATAAAATAACAATAAAAAATGTTCAATGATCAATTTTGATCGTTTGGAATTGCTTAACTTTCTCCATGAAGGAGTTTTTAAAGGTTTTGTCCAATTTGGAACGCAAGATGGTATTTTAGAAAGAAAACAATCTACAGAGCCTATACTGGTAAATGTAAACATAAAATAAACAATAAAAAGTTTACACTGATCAACTTTGATCGTTCAGAATTACTCAACTCTCTTCATGGAGGAACATTTAAAGGTTTTGTCCAATTTAAAATCAAAGATGGTCTTTTGGGAACAAAAATATCTATGGATCCTATAATAACAAATTTAGACAAAAAATTAATAGTAAAAAGCGTAGACCAATCACTTTTTTTGGTTTCGAATAGCTCAATGCTCTCCATGGAGGAAGTTTAATAGGTTTTGTCCAATTTGAAATGAAATACGGTCTTTTGACAACGAAATAATCTCTGGAGTCTATACTAATAAATTTAAAAATAAAATAAGAATAAAAAGTGTACACCTACCAATTTTGATGGTTCGAAAATGTTCAACTCTATCAATGCAAGAACTTGTAATCGTTTTGTCCAATTTGAAACAAAAAACGGTCTTCTAGCAATTAAGTAATCTATGGAGTTACTAATAAATTTAGACATGAAATAACAGTAAAAAGTTTACACCGATAACTTTAGGATGCCGAAATTGCTCAACTCTCTTCATGAAGGAACTTTTAAAGGTTTTATCTAATTTGCAAAGAAAGATGGTAAAAAAAAATATTGTACCAAGCTTATACTAATAAATTTGGACATAAAATAACAATAAAAAGTGCACACCGATAAACTTTGACTTTTCGAAATTGCTCAACTCTATCCATAGATGAACATCCAAAGGTTTTGTCCAATTTGAATGAAAAATACTCTTTTGACAACGAAACAATCTACACAGCCGACACTAGTAAATTTAGACCTAAAATAACAATAAAAGTGTACACTAATCAATTTTTGATGGTTTGGAATTACTCAACTCCTTCCATGAAGGAACTTTTAAAGCTTTTGTCTGTGACATCTTGATCCGAAAACGTTACATGGTGCTTACCGCACCTTACTAGGTCACCAATGTGATCTCCAATTAAAGGATTCAACACTAGTTCATATAACTATGTCAATCCTTTCAATCGAAATTTCGGCAATATCTCCCTTTATATTGGGGAATACCCACCTGAAACAAACATAACAATAATCTCACAATCATATCATAACCCAGCAAGGGCCTCTGACCTCTATCAGCATTTAAATCACAACCTAGCAGGGCCTTAGGCCATCTAGCAGTATTCACAAACTGTTTCGACAATTCAAACATAATAAATAATCCATAACATCATACAAACAAGACTAAAACGTCCACCCTGGTTTAAAAGATCCAATTATAAGGATTACCTTATAATCGTCCATAATTCGCACCTTATGGTGCCAAACAGTCGATATGACATGAGTAAATAGGATTATACAAGCATGATAAACAACAGTTTAAGTATCTCCACCCAAACTCGAATCATTCTCCAAATGTCATCCATACCATAGCTATGTCTCTACTGACCCGCATCACTGGCGCTCATACCAATGTCACCTGTGGGGATGAATGAAGATAAATGAGTGAGCTAGAAGCTCAATAGGGTAAATAGAGCAACTAATAACAAAGGTCGAATCCAAAAGATGGGCTATTCAACAATATGCAATCAGATATATGCTCATGTCATACAGCACAACAAATAATCCGGGTATCCCCTCCGAGGAAAAATCCAATCATCAACCCCATGGTCTTCAACTATGGATTGACAAACATCAAATGCACACCATGGTTTACAACCATCAATGAACATGAGCAAGCTCATCATCCATACTTTGTGCTTATTTGGCTCAGCATTTTTTTACCATGTTTTCGTTTCAGTTAAACACAATTTGGTCAAAAACGTTTGGAACTAATTTGCGTTTCGAACGCCACTCAAAAGAATAACGTAGTGGTACCTTTTTACATGCAAAATCCACTCATCAGTTGAAGAAATCTTCATCCGGATCTGAAGCGGCCAAATCCTCTAACTAGAGATCGAAAGATATGGATCTGTGAAATTTTTTTTTCCTCTCTCTGCCTCATTGTCTCCTCTGTCTCTTCTAACCAGCTTCATGTGTGCATTCTTCAGATTTTTACAGGCAGCTTCATGTGTGCATTCTGATAACGATTCCTTCGCCTCTACTTTTTTACAATTTTGTCTCTGTATGAAATTTGGGTTTCTTGATGTTTGATATAGGTTGTAACTTTTTGACCTAGCTCTTCTTCTACTTTTTTTGTGATATTTGTTGGTTTTTAGTGTTTGAGTACCTTCAATATTCATATGTCTTTTACGTAATTTTGACTACAAATGCTTGAGCTATATCGTTACTCTCTTAGTTTTTCAAATTCCACTTCCACGGGTTCCACAAGAATTTGAATTGTAGCACTTGTATTTTAGTGGATTTTGTGTTATGTGTGCATTATGTTAATGGTATTTGAGTGCATTATGTTAATGGTATTTGATTGTCTTCTGTCAAAACTTTTATCCAAAGTCTGGTTGGATGATGGAGGTTAGATGACATGTGTAGAAGGGTATTTTTCACATTTCACAGAGAGCAATTCTGCATTGCTAAAGTTTATATTAAACTTCATCGATGTAGTAGTTGAACCATTCAAATGACTATCAATTGTGTAGACAAATTATATGATCCTGTAATAATTATGGACCCCGAAAAACCCAACCCGCAACCAAGCCCAACTGTCACCCATGCACAGAAGTCGTGGGCCGGCTGTAACCAAGCCCAGGGCTATGCCCCAAAACTTGGCTACAAGGTTGGGAGGGGCTTGCCCTTATTAATGGGTCTTTGCTGAGGTATTTCCTCGATGTGGGACTTTTTGTCCCTAACACTCCCCTCACTCGTGGACTGGGCTTTGCCCGAGCCCAACGAGTGGACTTCTTACCGAGGACGAATGCACATCTGCTCCGATACCATGTAATAATTATGGGCCCAGAAGAACCCAACCCCCAACCAAGCCCAACTGTCACCCACGCACAGAAGTCGTGGGCCGGCTGTACCCAAGCCCAGGGCTATGCCCCAAAACTTGGCTACAAGGTTGGGAGGGGCTTGCCCTTATTAATGGGTCTTTGCTGGGGTATTTTCTCGATGTGAGACTTTTTGTCTCTAACAGATCCAACTACATCAGTAGATGTTTGTGGTTTGAAAATAGTAATAACTTTTTGTCTCTGTACTGTGAATAGACTTAAGCATTATATGATGGAAACTTTAGATTCTATGATTCCTTAAATCAATAAATCCACGTAGGTTTCCCATGATTTTGACTTGTAACATGAAAAAAAATTTGTCCTCCTCTCTCCCACCGGAATGGTAAAGTTTGGATTGATGACTTTTTGTGCTCGGGAATTTCTTGAATAGATTGCTTCTGCACCAAAAGCTCTGAGATTGAGTGGAACATTTTCTAATATTGACCATTCTTGTTTTCTTTGGGGTGCACTTTGTCGCAACCGGTTTTGTGAAAGAAAATATTTTAAGAGAAAAATAATATAAAAATAAAAAAATTGTCACCAATTGAATAAGTGCAATTGGTCACCATAAAAATATTTTGGTCTGTGAAAATTCAGAAAAATGGGTAAGTGAGTTTGTACGTATGGGGAAGGTGTAAGGCACCCCACAACGTCTGTTTTAAAAACAGTTGCCAATTTAATTTTTATTATCCCATTAAATGATTAAGAAAATAAAACATGACATTTTAACAAAATATATACATGAGGCATGATAATTATTTACTGGATATAAAAGTTATATCGAGAATCTAATATTGAGGTTCATGGGACTCCTCCATCCAATGGTCAAGTTTCCATGAAACACTCTCAGCTCACGAATCTCTCCGAAGATGCATCTAATTCATTCTCCAAATTTATTTTATCGTCGGTAAAGACTTTCGATATAATTTTTATACACGAACAAAATATAAAATCAAAATAAAAATAAAGAAAATAAAAATAAATAAAAATAATGAATAAAATAATGAATAAACATAAAACGAAAAAAAAATAAAAATAAAATAAAAATAAAAACGAAAATGATGAATAAAAACAAAACAAAACAAAATAAAATAAAATAATGAATAATAAATAAAACAATAAAAGTACAAATAAAAAAAATAAAAATAAAATGAAAATAAAAAAATAAACAGGAATGAAAAATAAAATGAAATTAAAATGTTGGGAATCGAGTTTTTGTGAATTATACGATATTGAACAAAAATAGTAAATGATAGATGGGACCTCAGTTCCTTTTTTTTTATTGGCAATCGATTATTTCAACCATATTATTACATTAATATGATTGAAACTTTATAATTAATTGCCTTTATGAGGATGGTATACAAAACATCCTATATAAAATTTGTGACAATGCAATATTTTCAAATCTTAATGAACACAAAACCAAAACCCATGTATTTCATATAATCCCTCGGCACAAAACAACTCTTTCTAAACCACATACAAGGCCCAATTTAACCATTTACCACATTTAGCTTAAATAATCAAAAGCTCAATCAACATACATCAAACCTCTAAAGCCCATTACCATCCCTGAAACTCATGAATCAGGTCCAACTCAAATAATTTGAAGTCAATATTCAACTATTATTGATTCAAGCAACCATACCAAACAACATTTACAAAACTCGTAATACAAAAAATCATGAAACAGAGTAACTGTCAAAGCACTGCAACCCAGTGTCTTCTATAGTAACTTTCACCCATGCATATATCCATTTATGAGAACAAATAAAGCAGCGGAACAACAAGCACATAACACAGGGATATATAATCTCAAAATTTGGCCAGTAAACTACTCAGAATCAAAATATACTTATCAATAACTACTACAATGAAGCACCCAACTATTTAAGAATACAAAACACGGATAAAGAGCACAAAAATTTAATTTTGAAATCCAATGAATAAACAACCGAATCGTACTCTCAATGATCAAGCAGTAGCATTTCCAGAGATTTGGGAAAACTCAACAACATCAAAGCATGTGGAATCAAGATTTGAAATCTAGCAAACAAATTATATACAAATTTTGAAATATACCTTATACGTAGTCAAAACAATGGGATACACAATTATTTGGAAAAAAATGAAAAGGTCAAAAGAGCAGGGAATTGAATCGGGTGAGAAGAAACTTGGGAGGGTAATTGAGGTGGAAGATTAAGGCTATCAGAGGTCTTACAATGGTATGAGTGAGGTACGGGATTGGTCTGGAAATGGTGTAATCAGGTCATGTGAAGAAGAAGAGTTTCGACAGTACACAAATCATAGCGAACCAATGAATCTCCCCCTCTCTGAAAATTGAAAACAAAAAGAACGAGAACCCCCCAAAACCAGAAAATTCAAACTCACTCATCTCTCTCTCTCTCTCTGAAATCCCATCTCCTGAAATCCCATTTTCATTTAAACTTCAATTTTTATTTGGGTCCAAATTTAACTCTAATCCAACTCATATTTTGAGTTCTATATCTCTCTTAATTTTGGATCTTTCTTGGCTAGCTTTGGGCCAAAATTGGGATACAACACACTCCCTTGGTGCTGTTAATAAAATATTTTGGTAAATGAATCTTCAGTCATTATTCTTACTTAAGTTATATTAAAATGCATATCTAGCTACAATATTCCTTAGCATTAGGATACTGTTTGGAACTCTATAATTCCTAGCCAGAAAGTATTGAAGTCACTTGACACCTACATTCTTTCTTGCATGATGCCTCTTTGTTCCCAATGTTGCTTATGTTTTTTATTCAAGTTTCTTCAGTTCTTGTTCATTAAGTCTAAGATTGCTTACCCTTTCAACTCAAGCAGTCTTAACCTACTTAGCCCACTCTTATATTTCCAACACTTGCTTATAATTAAAGTGAGACTGTTGTTCTCATTTGTCTAGGTGTGAAACCCCGACCCAAAAATATTAAGTTCTAGTTAATTTGTGGTAGATAATAATAATTTGGAATAGATTCGGGAGGTTACGGACCCACCCGAGTGGCATAAGTCCATAAGGAAACATTTTGGAACTAGGTTCACTAAATGGGTCATAACTTTTAGCACAGATGTCCGTTTCGGGCCCATAATATATCAAATCAAAGCTAAGACCGAGACGGAGTTGGAAAAATTAGGGCCACACGCCTAGGTGGGTGCCTAGGTGGTGTGCGCCTAGGCTTGTGCCAAAGTGCGCCCAAGGCAGCGTGTCTTGGTAAACCAGTTAGGCCAGAGCGCCTAGGCGCCCAGAGTAGCGCCTAGGCGCAACCTGAGCTTTCAAAAGATGCTCCAGCGAGCCTTTAGATGAATTTTTGGTTTGTTTTCAGTCCTAGAGTGAGAGAGAGCGACAATTTTAGAGAGAGAAAGAGTTTCTAGCAAGGATTCAACCTAATTCTTGAGGATTCATGATGATTGGAGTGTTATATTGAAGATTCAAGCTAGGTTTGAAGATTTTGGTAAGTTTTTTCCAAGTTTTGAAATTCTATGTTTTCTTTAGATCTATCATGATTCTTTTAGAGTTTGATTGTAGGGTTTACATATGTTGTTCTTAAGGTAATTTAAGGTTGTTTCATAGGTTTCAATCCTTGGTTTAGGTTTAGTTCGATTATTGGAAAAATTTGGAGGAATTTGGGAATTCTAGAGAGAGAAGGTTAGTCTCTCTTCGATTTTGTATTGGAATTTTTATTGTTATGATAAATGTGTGTTATTAACATGTATATATGGATTGGAATGATGAAATATGGTTAGGTTGGTGAAAGGGGGATTTAAACCCTAATTCTTGGAATTTGGAATTGTGTGTTGTGCTCAACTTGAGGTAGGGGATTTCTTGACCCTTTCTTTTCTTCAATATCGTTCGTTGATTCTAAAATTTCGGTTCGAATTCTCATTGGTCTCTTTGTTTGTGTTCTTGCCTTATTGTGCCTAAGGAAGAACGAACCTAGGGTTTATTTATATATTCTTCTAAATGTAGATTGCATTGCCCAATTACATGTTCAATCATTCATTGAGCATGTTTTGAATCTTGTCATTCATCATTAGTAGTTGTATATATATATATAGGTTGATATATGTGTATTTGGCATGGCACGAGCATGAATGCATTAGAGCTTGCACGGGATGCTCGGGTATGGACTCGGGATACCATAGGTTACTTGAAAGTCACATGGGAGGATGGTTGCGAGTCAAGGCATGGGCACGGATCATATGACTCCATGTGAGGCAACACACTTAAGGTGTGGGTGTGACGGGGTTCACACAACCGGGTAGAACCTTCGCGGGTGTAATGTGAATGATGATTGCGCTCTCATTCATGATGGTTGGGAACCATGTAGTGCATTTGAGGTTTGGTCAATCCATAGTTGAAGACTAGTGGATTGATGAATGTGTTTTACACCGAAGGGAATACCCGGACTATTGGTTGTGTTATGTGACATGTGCATAGAAGAGAACATATTGATGCATTATCTTTTCTTTAATAACCGCCATGTTGCTTGTTTTACTCTTTACCCCTATTGAGCTTCTAGCTCACCCTTTATTTTTCTTCCTCCCTACAGGTGAGACTGGTACTAGTGCCAGAGGTGCGGATCAATAGAGACGATGTTGTGGCATGGATGGCTCTTGGAGAGGGTGTAGGTTTGGGATTAGAGTCTTAAACCTTTTTGTTGAAATATTTGTATGAAATGATTCCCTGTGTGATATCTTCACTGCGTGACACCGTAAGGTGTGGATTATGGATGGTTAGAAGGTTATTCCATTGAGGTGGGATTTCTGAACCGGGTGTGGACATTTAGTCCTATTTATTGTTTGTGTGGAATCATTGTGATGTATGAATCATGAATTCAGTTTGTGCAAGCTGCTAGATGGCCTGAGGCCATAGGTTGTGAATTTGCATGCTATTAGAAGGCCTGAGGCCATAAGGTTGTGAATTTGCTTGCTGTTAGATGGCCGAAGGCCTTGCTAGGTTGAGATGTGATTATATGATGTTATGCTGCGTTTAATCAGGTGGGCATTACCCGAATTACGGGGAGATGCTGCCGAATTTTTGTTGGAAGATTTAACTTAGTTAGACGAACTAGAGTTAAATCCTCGGGTTGTGAATCACATTGATAACCTAGGACGGTGCGGTGAGCACCACGTAACGTTCCTGAAATTGGGGCGTTACACTAGGTTTAATGATATGTACTTCTATTGCTAATATTGGTTTTGTAGTTTCTTGCTCCTATCATCTAAACTACAGAATACTAGTCCCAACTCCACACGATCAGGTTAGTAAAGTTATGTTTAAATCTGGTTTTACGATGTGTTTATGAATGGAATGCTTTTCTGCCTTCTACTGAGGATATGTTTATGAATGGAATGCTTTTTTGTGTTCAGATTCTTTGCACTTCTTTTCTTCTTAATGCTTTAATGTTTGTGATATATCCAATTGCAAGTAGTAAGAGTACTACAACCACACCTCCACCACAACCACCTCAAGGGCAGGATAAGGCCAATCGAGACTCTGTCCAAACAAATTTTTTTGTGAATCTGTGTGTCGAACAAGTGAAGGCGGGGAGGAGGCCCGATACTCACTTTACTAAAGAAGGGTGGCATAAAATTGTATCTGAATTTGCTGAGCAAACTTGGAGTAGATATGATCAGCCACATCTGAAAAACAAATGGGACCACCTAAAGAAGGAATAAAAGTTGTTTGACAAATTACTCCTTTATGACACTGGCACCGGATGGGGCCATACCCGTAACACCATTCTAGCTGATAATGAATGGCACATCCTGTCCAAAATGCCCTCATACGATTTTTGTAATCAAGTGAAGATAGTGGTGGCTTGTGTTGCTCTGCATAATTTCATTAGATTACGCACAATGGATCGCAGTGATTTTATTGAGCATGGTAATGATCGACTCAATGTGGATATGTCGGGGCATGGAGGGCAGCAGTGGATATCGAGCAAGTACTTCAGGATACCATCAAGATATTTTTGATGACCTACATATGGCGGCCACACGCAATATGATTGATACGGAGTTGTTTCATAAGTATTAGTTTGTTGTATGTATTTTTTAAATGTATTTGTGATGAATGAATAAAATGTATTTATATTTTTTTACATTTATTAATTTTCACATACTTATTAAAATATGTAATGAATTAAGGTTAATGTAGTTGATATTTAAATTAATATTTCAATTTATAGCCAAGAAAAAATAAACTGCATTGGAACTCAACTCACCGTAGTTTTAAAAGTGAGCTGCAAAACGCCTAACTGCGTTCAAACTCACCTCACAACACCAAAGTTGTATACCTCACATCAACTCACAACACTACCAAACAAACACTATATCCACGGAGAGTTTATTCGGTAGTGTGATTCCCGTCACACCCACACTACTAATGCGTTGCCTCACATGGAAACATATGAACCGTGTCCATGACTAGACATGCAACCATCGACCCACGTGACTTTCAAGTAATTCTATGGTATCTCGAGTCTATACCCGAACATCCATGCATCTCTAATGTATTCATGTTTCATGCCACGTCAAAAATTACATATATATTCAGCCTACATATATATATATATATATATATATATATTTAACACATGATGCATGAACAAGATGAAACCATGTCCAATAAATGATTGAACATGTAATTAGGTTAATGCATTCTACATTTAAGAGGAAATCATGAATTAAACCTAGGCTTGTTCTCCATTAGGAACAGTAAGGCAAGAACACAAACTGGATGACCAATGAAAATGTAAACTACATTTTTAAAGTAAAGGAACGATACAGAGGAAGAAATAGGTTAGAAATCCCTTACCTCAAATCCAAGCTAACACCAATCAACAAATTCTGAAATTCTAGAGTTTTGGACCCAACCTAACATATGGCCACAATCAAACTCTAAATCTCATCAATATACAGTTAGTATCATATATAAACTTGAATTAAATCCATAAATACCAAAAACAAACCTTTCTCTGTCTTGAAATTCTCCCCCAACTTGAAATTCTCCCAAATCATACTTCCACTCCAAATCAACAACAAAACCTATATTCATAACCAAAATCAAGTATATAATCATCTTCCTAGAGCATCTAAACCTATATATGGAAGATTTGAACAAATCTAACAAAATCAAAATTTTTGGAAAACTCTATAAAAACTTACCAAATCACCAATTCTTCCTTGAATCCTTCTTAGATGTTGTTAGTCATCACCAATCCACTCCAAATCAAGCTTGATCTTGCCCAAATAATCTTATCTCTCTCCTTCCCTCTGTCTTTCTCTCTCTACATGGGAAGAACCATAAAATGTTGGTGAAGGTATGGGAATTTGGTGTTCTAGCATATTTATATTTTTGCTTGGTTCTAGCTTCGATTTGATTTATTATGGGCCTGAAACGGATATGTGAGCAAAAGTTATGGCCCATTTAGTGAACCTTGTTGAAACAAATCTTTGTGATTCCGTGCAATATGTGCAATCCATAGCTTAACTAAAACTTAACGTTTTGGGTTGGTATTTCACATCCTTCCACCCTAAAGAAATTTCTTCCCCAAAATTTAAAACATACCAAGTTTTGTGAACAAATGTTGATACTTCTCTTTCATCTTTGACTCAAGTTCACAATCGGTTATTTCAAAAAAAAAAAATTCACAAGTGGAATTACACTCGACCTTATGTCTTTATCCTGTCGATCTAAAATCTTCACAAGTTCAAGACTGTAACTCCCATCTTCTTCAATTTCCAAGGTAGTCTAATCCAACACATGTGTAGAGTCCGGCTCATACTTCCACAGTATAGACATGAAAAAAATCACAAACCTTTGAAATCTTTGGAGGAAGTGCGAAACGATAAGCCACCAGTCCAACAAGCTCAAAAATTTCAAATGGTCCTACAAAACTCGATTCCAACTTACCTTGCTTGCCGTACCATTGAATGTTGCTTCTTGGACTAACCTTCAGGAATACCTTATCACCAACTAAAAATTCTAGTGACCTTCCTCTCTTATCTGTATAAGACTTCAGTCGACTCTGAGCGGTGAGTAATCACTTCTTGATCACTACCACTCGTTCCTTTGCTTCTTTGATCATTTTTGGTCATGAAACAACGTTCTCTTCAACTTTTTCCCAATACAATGGTGACCTGCAAGGCCTCCCGTAAAGTGCCTCGAAAGATGGCATACTGATATTACTCCGAAATGAGTTGTTGTAAACAAACTCCACCAAATATATGTGCCGGTCCCAGCCACCTCCGAAATCAACAATGCATGCCTGAAGCATGTCCTCCATAATCTGAATAGTTCTCTCACTTTGCCCATCGCTCTGAGGATAATAAGTCATACAAAAATCCAACTTTGTACCCAAGGCCTCCTATAAATTGCTCCAGAATCTACTTGCTAATCGTGGATCCCGGTCTGACATGATAGATAATGGAACCCCATATAATTTCACAATCTCCCTCGCATATAAGTCGCTAAAGAACTCCAACAAATCTATCTTGTTCACTAGTAGAAAGTGCATTGACTTTGTCACTCTATCAACAATCACCCACACCATGCAGTAGCATCTCCATGTACATCAGAGAATGGCCACCTGATCAAATGCATAAATTAATCCACCAAATCACATCACAACCTAGCAAGGTGCGGTAAGCACCATGTGACGTTCCCAGATCGAGGTGACAAAATTTTTCTATTAGAGGGAGGTTTGATTAAGGGTCTACGTATGGGTTTGGGATGTGAGTGTGGTGGTTAGTGATTCTCCAAGCCATGCCATAAGCTCTACTGATTCGGTAGGTTTTTCTTTCCCTTGTAAATCCTCATTTAAGTTGTTTATTGATAGTATTATCTATTTTCTATGCAGATGAATACTCATAGGACTACTAAGTCCATGCATAAAGATGAGACCTCTAGGGGTGGGGGTAGACGTGCTACTGCACAGACAGGCCGGAGTAGAGGTTGTAGTGTTGGTGCAACTCGTGCTTCTGAGCATGCACCTAATACCAAAGAATCTGTACCAGGTATTGAGACTAGAGATAGGACTCCAGAGGTTCCATTGGAGCAATTACTAGGGGTTGAGTTAGTGATAGTTGCTCTCGACATTATAGCGACGGTGCCACATATGACATTACAAGAATTGACTGAGATTGTGATGAACTTTGTGCAAGTAGTTCAGTTGCAAGTTGTTAGATCTTTTGAGGTTCGTGCAGAGGTGCCTACACCTACATTAGAAACTAGTACTCATGGGGAAGCAGTGAAGAGGTCGAAAAGAAGCATTTATAAGGTTGATCAGCTATGCAGGACAAATCATCTAATGGTCTCCGATGAAGGAGAGGGAAATGAGGCCGTGAAATGGCTTAAGTAGATGAGTGTCAGACTTGACACCTTACAGATATCCCTAGGGTAGGAAAGTGAAGCTTGTATTCTTCTATCTAAGTGGAGCAGAACATGAGTGGTGGAGTTCATTAGATGAGAAGAAGAATGACCTCACATGGTCATCCTTTGAGGATTTGTTTATGCAACGGTTTGTTCCAAGACCTTTTCAAACTAAGAAGGCCAAAAAAAAAATTAGAGTTAAAATACACACGTGAGATGATAGTGGTGAAGTAGACCAGGCAATGTGAAATGCTCTATAGGTTTGGGATGCAGTTTGCTCTATCCGATGAGAGTAAGGCAGTGAGGTATCATGATGGACAACTCTTGAGTCTTGGTAGGATGGTTATGGCTACCAGGGTGAGGGTGTATAATGAGACTGTGGAGATGGCGCTAGAGTTTGTGTAGAGTGAGAGAGATGAGGCTTAGAGGAGTCTACTAGTTTCTGCGGGACGTAGTGGTGGTGATGGAGGTAGTAACAAGAGATAGGGGACTGATTTCTACCGATAAAAAGGGGACTAGAGCAAAGGTTCAAGCGCATACAAGGGCAAGGTGACTTGCTATAAATGTGGGAAAGAGGGTCACAAACATGATCAATGTAGAGTTGCAAGATTCAAGCATTTTAAGGTGTGGCAAATTAGGCCACAAGAAGAGTGAGTTTCCATAGGGTGGCAAAGGAGCATAATAGTCTTAGGCACTAGGGTTATCATATACATCATTGTTCCCAGCACTCCCATCTACTGGTCTATCCGTGGGAAGTGGGCGGTGGCGCTAAGAAGCAGCAACAGTCAGCTCTGACTCGGATGAGAGTGTTTGCTTTGGGGCATCAGGAGACTCCTGAGCATCCAAATTTCATTGGAGGTACTTTTCTCATCTCAAATTGTGAGGGTGTTGTTTATTTTGGGGCTACAGCATCATTCATTACTAGTACATTAACACGTTCACTTGGGATGGCAATTTCACCAGTAAGGTGCATGTTCACGATGTCTTCGTCGATGAGTATTTCATTCGATAGCTTTTGGTTGTGTGTGTCAATTTAGGGAATTGGTCTTAAATTTTGATTTTGATGTGATCCTTGGAGTCAATTGGTTGAAAAAGTTTCATGGGCTATTATATTATTGGGAGAGAAAGATCACACTCAAAGTATTCGAGGGAGCGGTGATACAGTTGAAAGGATTAAAGGGAATTCCTTTTCCATATTTCTTAGAAAATCCTTCATGCCAAGATTGTGGGATTGTGAGTTTGGTGACTTTGGGAACTAGGGGTGATTCCACTACACCGATTTGAGTAGTGGAGGAGTGTATGGATGTATTTCTAGAGGAGTAGTCGGGATTACCTCCAAATGGGGAAATTGACTTTGCCATTGAGTTGCATCCAAATGTGAAACCAATTTCGATTTCGCATTATTTGATGGCTCTGGTAAAGTTGAAAGAGTTGATGACACAAATAGAGGAATTGTAAGAATTAGGGTTGGTAAGGCTAAGTGTGTCTCCATGGGGAGCACCAATATTGTTTGTGAAGAAGAAGTATGGGTCGTTGAGGATGTGCATCGACTATCAACATTTGAATAATGTCACGGTGCAGAATACATATCCTTTGCGACGGATTAATGATTTATTTGACCAGTTGAAAGATGCTAGTTATTTCTCAAAGATCGAATTGAGGTCGGGTATCATCAGTTGAGGATATCCAGAATACGGTGTTTAAGACTCGGTATGGGCATTATGAGTTCTTGGTGACACTGTTCGGGTTGACTAATGCCCCAGCGATATTCATGGACTTGATGCAACGAGTTCTTAGACCGTTCTTGGATAGGTTTATGGTGGTGTTTATAAATGATAGCTTGATCTATTCTGCTACGAAAGAGGAGCATGAAGATCAATTGAGAGTGGTTCTGCATGTTATGGGAGAATCAATTGTATGCCAATTTGAGCAATTGTGAATTTTGGGCCACATAAGTAAAATTCTTAGGCCATGTCATTACTCAAGAGGGTACAGTAGTTGATTCTCCAAGGTTGATTCCGTTCTAAATTAGGTGAGATCAAAGAGTGTGATGGAAATTCAAAGTTTCCTAGGATTGCTGACTATTATCGAAGGTTCATTCAAGAATTTTTGAGAGTGGCTGCACCTATGACACAGTTAACCAAGAAGGGTACACCGTTTGTATGAACAGACGAGTGTGAAGCGGGATTTGAGGAGTTGAAGAAGAGGTTGACAACACCTATAGTGTTAGTAGTGCCAAAGAGAGAATTGGGTTACCTGGTGTCTTGCAACGCATCTAGAGTTGGTCTTGGTTGTGTGTTAATGCAGTGAAAGAGGGTTGTGGAGTACGACTCTAGGCTGTCGGAGGCATATAAAAGGAACTATCCAGTTCACGATTTAGAGTTTGTAGCGGTGGTGTTTGCTTTGAAGTAATGACGGTATTATCTCTACAAAGAACGGCTTGAGGTCTTCTCAGACCACAATAGTTGTAACGCCCCATTTCCGGAATGTCACATGGTGCTACCCGTACCTTCCTAAGTCACCAATGTGATCCAGATCCTTAGATTTTAACCCCAGTTCACTCAACTAGGGCAAACCCCACAATCAAAAATCTGGCAGCATCACCCAGTATATCGAGGAATGTCCACTTGGAACAAACATAGCAATATAACAACAATTCACATCATGACCTAGCAGGGACTCCGGGCATCTATTAGTATGCAAATCCCAACCTAGCAAGGCCTCAGGCCATCTTGCAGCATGCACAAACTGATTCACATTCAAATATCAAAGTTTACACAACATAAGTAATCTCAATCACCATTCAAATGGACTCAAAGTCCACCCTCGAGTCAGAAGATACAATCATAGAGATTACCTTCTAACCGTACACAAAACACACCCACCGGTGCCAAGAGTCGATAAGACATAAGTTATCAAATACAATAAGCTTGTATAACAAGTGGTTTAAGTTTACTAACCCAAACCTAAACCCCACCCCAAGTGTCATCCGTGCCACAACATCGTCTCTACTGACTAACACCATTGGTATCTATACCAGTCTCACCTGTAGGGGGGATGAAAGTAAATGAATGAGCTAGAAGCTCAGTAGGGGTAAATAGAGTAAATAACAAATAAGCCGAATCCAAATGAAAGGCAATGCATCAAAATGATATCTCAAATGCTCATGTCACATAACACCACAATAATATTCGAGTGACCTTTTCAGGACAAACATTCATCAATCTCAAAGTTTCAACTATGGATTGACAAACAACAATCAATAACCATGATTATCCCAACCACGATTTTATAAGAACATCGAACACACATCTTGATTCTCCCAACCATTAATATATGTGCGCCAGCTCATCAAATTCTCATGTTCAATCCTGATTCTCCCAACTATTGATGGATTGACCGTACCTTCTAACCAAACCCCCAAATGGATGTGAATGAGCTCATCATCCGCCGTACAGCCTTGGAAAAGTTTACCCGGTCGCATGAACCTCGTCACACCCACACCATTGGTGTGTTGCCTCACATGAAGTCATATGGTTGGTGCCATGCCTCGACACACAACCATCCTCCCATGTGATGTTCAAGTAATTCTTAGGGACTACCGAAATCCATGCTCGAGCATCCCATGCAATCTCTAATGCATTAATGCTTTATGCCATGTCAATTAATATATATATATATACACTCAACCTATATATATATAGCTACTCATGATGCATGAACGATCAACCATGCTCAATAAGTGATTGAACATGTACATGGGTTAATGTAATTTACATTTCAAAGAGAAACAAAAAGAAACCCTAAGTATGTTCTCTCTTAGAAACATTAAGGAAAGAACACAAAGTATGATGAACAATGAGGAATAAATCATATTTGAAGAGGAAAGGCACGATACGAAAGAGAATTGGATCAAGAATTCCCCTACCTCTATTAATCCAAATTCTACAAACTAGTGTTTCAACCCCCTTTTTAGAAACCTATCAATATTCACATTCCAAACTCATATAACTATATCAATAAAACTATTTAACATCAACAACATGATATCAATCATCAATTTTAGAGAACTTACCTTCTCTCTCTAGGATTTTTCCCAAAATCCTCCAACTTCTCCAATATCTCAACTCAACCTAAAACAATTATTGAACTAATGAAGTAACCCTAAATATTCCTAGACAAACATATTTAACTTCTACAATTCAACTATTAAAGCACCAAAACAAATCTAAGAAAAACCCTAGAATTTCAAAATTATGAAAACTCACCTCAAACCTTCAAATCTTCTTTGAATCCACTTTGATTCTTGATATACTTCATGAATCCATGGGAAACCAAGCAAAAACCTCAAGAAATCTCCCTCTCTCTCTAAGATCCTCTCTCTCTCTCTCTCTCTCTCTCTCTCTCTCTCTCTCTCTTCTCGGCTATTCTTTGATTTTCTATCACAAATGGCCATTTTTGGACTTCAAAAATTGAAATCCCGATAGCCATTGAGACACCTTTAGTGGCTGTCCGGATGCCTCACGTTTGGAAACCCTGCTGCCTCACTTTCTTCAATAAGCATCCGGACGGCTCCCAAGGGCGTCCAAATGCTTCCTTTTTTTTCTTCCAAATTTTGAGAAATTGCATATCCAACTCAGTCTAAGCTTTGATTTGATATATTATGGGCCCAAAACAGATATGTGTGCTAAACATTATGGCCCATTTAGTGAACCTTGTTCAAAAGTGATTTCTTTAGTGATCCTATACAACGCGGGAGGTCTGCAACCTCCCCGAATTCACTTCCAATAATTTATTACCCAAATTTTAATCGAGAATTATTATTATATATATATATATATTGGGTTTGGGTTTCACAATAGCCTTAAGTATCTATTCACCAAAATTAGTTGAACTTGCGGCGAAGGTGGTGGATCGAGTACTTGGAGGACTTTGACTTTAACTTGCAATACCATCCCAGTAAAGCAAATTTGGTGGCCGATGCATTGAATTAAAAGAATTATGTCACTATTTTGTTCTTGCACGAATGGGGAATTGTTGAGACAATCAACCAATTCAGTTTGGAGTTGAAGAATGAGGAAGAAAATGTGTACATGGGGATTATGACTTCTAGACTGCAGATGGTGCAGAAGGTCATGGATGCTCATAATGGTGATCAAACATTGGATGTAATTGAGAGTTCTGGATGGATCCGTAAGAGTGACATAGGGGTAAGATATATGAGAAGGCTGATAGTTCCTAGCAAATAAGAGCTACGACAAGAGATTTTGAAATAGGTACACCATTCATGGTTCGCCATGCATCAGCGGGGTACAAAGATGTATCAAGACTTGAAGCGGAGTTTTTGATGGAAAGGGATGAAGGCCAATGTGGCTAGGTATGTGGTAAAGTGTCTAACTTGCCAACAAGTGAAATCGAAACATCAGAAGCTAGCAAGACTGTTACAACCATTACTAGTAGCACAATGGAAGTGGGAGAGAATTACTATGGACTTTGTGACGGGACTTCCAATGACTCATAAAAGATACGACATGATGTATAGGAATGTGAGTGTAATTGAGTCCAAAATCGTCTAATTCTTGTCGTATCCATAAAAGTTGTGCACAATAACTTCCTAAAGCTACATATTCAGCTTCGATTGTAGATAGAGCCACACTACATTGTTTTTTAGAAAACCATAAGACTAATATCTTCCCTAAAGATTGACATGTTCAAGAGGTGCTCTTTCTCTCAACTCTATAGCCTGTATAGTCTGAATCAGAAAAACCATGGAGATCTAGGGTAGATTTTCTGTCTTTGATAATAAAAACATTAGTTGTCATAAAATACAACAAACATTAAACACATATAATAACCAAAGCACATCAAACATACTTACCAGACACATTATGCATATTTTGTATCAAAAATAATGTAACAGCTAGTGTCCGAACCTGAACGTTGCAACAGGTGGGTATTTTTGTTATGAAAATTTAGTCTATGATTCCATGAATCCAGGTTGTTGCACATTCAACTTGTGTGCGCTGTTACTTCAAAAAAACATTTAGTAGCCTGCGCGGAGAATCTTTGTGCTTCCAGAGAAGGAACCGAAGTTTTAGCAATTGCAACCAACTATGAGAAATGGATTAATTGTGGTGTTTGGTCCTTCATATATAAGACCAAATCTCCTAACCATGCATAATTAAGCTAAAGTTTCAGCAATTGTATTTTTCTACATTGTAGAATTCCCAAATATATACTAATCTGTCCATTGGGAAAAAACTTCTACAAACATATCAGTCATGTTCTGGTCTGACTATTTGATTATTGAATATCAAAATGGTCACTTCAAAATTTTTCTCTTTTTTTTCAAAATTTTTAAGCTACCAAACACTCGTTAATGTGGTCTTTTACATGGCAGAACCATTGAATGGGTTTTGCATATATGCCTCTGTCCCAAAAAGTTGCATATGTTATTTCATCTCTGTCAGCATGATGAAGAGATCATATGCAAATTTTATAAAAATTGAAGACATATGTTTCATCATTAAATGCAGAATAAACAAAGAACTTGAATTTAATTATGGTCGTTGTGTAAATCCCGAAAGCAAGGGAAAAAGTTATAAAAATAACCACTTCAAGAACAATTTATGAATTTCCTATCAACATTTCAGATCTTACAATATAACCAAATGATTCCATTAAGACTTGAAACTCAAAGAGTTGGATGGAGTTGGTTTTTGATCAACGAACTTCAAATTAATCGACAAATAAGATCGAATGAAGCAGAAATTCATGAATCAATGGAGACATATTAGTTATGAATCAATGAGTTATTGAACAAAGGAAGCAGGTATATAATTAACCTCAAAACGATGGTCAGGCTATTAGTGGGATTTATTACAAAAATGTATTTAGCAATTAATTACATATAAATAGAAGAAATTACATGAAGCTATACATGAAATTGAAAAGTTTTGTGAACTGTGATTCTCAATTTTTTTTAAACTAACACTTCTTGGGTGTACCCAGATTCTACAAGTACCTAAATCACATTCTCAGCCAAGTATTAGCATTTGTTTAACATATATAATGAACATGCAGGAGATAAACCATGAAAAATGTTGGTGTATGCTCTAGGAGCCAATCATGGGATGATTGTATTAGCATACATTTATTATGTTATATTGAGGTACTTTATTTGTTATGAATTATTTATCTGCACTATATGAATGATTATGATAAATATCCCTAGAATAGTTGGTTCGATGCTATGGGACTTCAAGTGTCATAGATTTGTATAGAACACTATTCCTAAACGTCCCTAGGCGAGTATTATTGTTAAATGGGATAACATTAATACGTTGAGACTAGTATGTAGGTTGATTGATGACTAAATCTTGCGAGTCATGGATATGAGATATCAAATCAATACATGGGTACTTGTTAGAGAACGGGAAGTACTGGACAGACCCAACATGAGAATACTGCATGGATTGTTATATGAATGTCATAAGCTATTCTCATAGTGACAATGATATATGTTTTCCTTTAACCTGAAATCACTACGGTTCCCAACATGAGGAGTTATACACTTTGATACTATCTAACGTCACTTGTAAAAGGTTGGCTATAAAGTCCGTGATTGGGTATATCACGAATCATGCAGAGGGATGTGAGTGACCTAGATGGTATTTGTCCCTTCTATATAACAAGAGTGATATCCATGGGCCCCTTGATTGAGTGAGACTTTTGAAATGCATGGCCGTGCTCAAATGAATCAATATGTGATATTGATTTCGTTTGTTTTTTAATAGTCTACTCGGAATCAAGAAACACATAGATTAACATATACGAGGATGACACATTCCATGCCTCGATGTTAATCAAGATATTAAGGACAAAGGGACTGCATATAAATTGGTCATAAATAAAGGTTATGTTGAATCATTGACATTCTCGTTATTTGGGTAACAATGATGTGTTGCTAGATACCTCTCATTGTTTGTGATGCTAGAATATGATTTTAGTTTCACTGCTAACATAACGAGAACCTATAGGGTCACACACATTGAATAAGTCAAAGATTATGTTATTTAAGAATAACATATTACGTTTGGGCTTAGGGCTTTATGTAAGGTCCATTACCGGTTTAATTAATAAGATTAATTGAACATGGTCAAGAGTCCAAAAACTTGGGCTTCTTTCTTCAAGGGGATTTGGGTTTTTTCGGTTTTACTTGACTCACGAAATATTTAGGGTTAAAGTAACCCTAGGGTAAGTTACAACTCTTGGTGTAACGCCCTAATTTCGGGAACGTTACGTGGTGCTCACCATACCGTCCTAGGTTATCAATGTGATTCACAACATGAGGATTTAACTCTAGTTCGTCTAACTAAGTTAAATCTTCCAACAAAAATCCGGCAGCATCTCCCCGTAATTCGGGTAATGCCCACCTGATTAAACGCAGCATAACATCATATAATCACATCCCAACCTAGCAAGGCCTCCGGCCATCTAACAGCAAGCAAATTCACAACATATGGCCTCAGGCCTTCTGACAGCATGCAAATTCACAACCTATGGCCTCAGGCCATCTAGCAGCATGCACAAATTGAATTCATGATTCATACATCACAATGATTCCACACAACCAATAAATAGGACTAAATGTCCACACCCGGTTCAGAAGTCCCACATCAATGGAATAACCTTATTACCGTCCATAATCCAAACCTTCCGGTGTCACGCAGTCAAGATATCACACAAGGAATCATTTCATACAAATATTTCAACAAAAAAAGGTTTAAGACTCTAATCCCAAACCTACACCCTCTCCAAGAGCCATCCATGCCACAACGTCGTCTCTACTGATCCGCACCTCTGGCACTAGTACCTGTCTCACCTATAGGGAGGAAGAAAAATAAAGGGTGAGCTAGAAGCTCAGTAGGGGTAAAGAGTAAAACAAGCAACATGGCAGTTATTAAAGAAAAGATAATGCATCAATATGTTCTCTTCTATGCACATGTCACATAACACAACCAATAGTCCGGGTATTCCCTTCGGTGTAAAACACATTTATCAATCCACTAGTCTTCAACTATGGATTTACCAAACCTCAAATGCACTACATGGTTCCCAACCATCATGAATGAGAGCGCAATCATCATTCACATTACACCCGCCACACCCACACCTTAAGTGTGTTGCCTCACATGGAGTCATATGATCCGTGCCCATGCCTTGACACGCAACCATCCTCCCATGTGACTTTCAAGTAACCTATGGTATCCCGAGTCCATACCCGAGCATCCCATGCAAGCTCTAATGCTTTCATGCTCATGCCATGCCAAATACACATATATATCAACCTATATATATATACAACTACTAATGATGCATGACAAGATTCAAAACATGCTCAATGGATGATTGAACATGAAATTGGGCAATGCAATCTACATTTAGAAGAATATATAAATAAACCCTAGGTTCGTTCTTCCTTAGGCACGATAAGGCAAGAACACAAACAAAGAGACCAATGAGAATTCGAACCAAAATTTTAGAATCAACGAACGGTATTGAAGTAAGAAAGGGTCAAGAAATCCCCTACCTCAAGTTGAGCACAACACACAATTCCAAATTCCAAGAATTAGGGTTTAAACCCCCCTTTCACCAACCTATCCATATTTCATCATTCCAATCCATATATACATGTTAATAATACACATTTATCATAACAATAACAATTCCAATACAAAATCCAAGAGACACTAACCTTCTCTCTCTAGAATTCTCAAATTCCTCCAAATTTCTCCAATAATCGAACTCAACCTAAACCAAGGATTGAAACCTATGAAACAACCTTAAATTACCCTAAGAACAACATATGTAAACCCTACAATCAAACTCTAAAAGCATCCAAGTAGATCTACGAAAATTCTCAAGTTCCAAAACCATAGGAAACTTACCTTAAACTTCCAAATCTCTTTTGATTCTTCCTTGAATGTTGTTAATCACCCACAATCCACTCCAAATCAAGCTTTATCTTGCCCAAATCACCTTATCTCTCTTCTTCCCTCTCTCTCTCTCTCTTTACATGGAAGAAACCAGAAAAAATGAAGAAGAAGAAGCCATTCTCGCGTTTTAACTTGCTGGGTCAGGCGCTGGCGCTCTTCCAGCGCTCCAGCGCTGGAAAGGCACCCGACTCTGCCCAAAATGCGCTCTTCCAGCGCTCCAGTGCTGGAAGTGCATTCGACTCTGCCCAAAATGCGCACTTCCAGCGCTCCAGCACTGGAAGTGCATTCGGCTCTGCCCAAAATACGCCCTTCCAGCGCTCCAGCGCTGGAAGGGCGCTCGAGTCTGTCCCCTATTTTTTTCCATGTTTTCTACTTTCACATTTACATCCGTCTCGGTTTAAGCTTCGATTTGATATATTATGGGCCCGAAATGGACATGTATATCAAAAGTTATGGCTCATTTATCGAACCTAGCTCAAAAACTATTTTTCCATGATTCCGTACCTCACGGATCATCGGTAACTTGACTCAAAACTAAATTTTTGGGTCGGGGTTTCACACTTGGTGTGCCGCACTTCAAAGTGAGTTGAGAGAAAATAGATTGGTCCCCTTCTCCTGGTTACTAGCATAACGTGAAGAGGCAATCTTAGGCTTTTTCGTGTGGATACCATAGAGGCGTGCTGTTCGATTGGATAGCACGGTTTGATTTGGATCGTTCAAGCCAAGCAATCGGTTGTTTTCTGCACTTCAAGAGGTAACTCTTTAAACACCGATTTATGCCATTTCACATGGATCCTCTGGAGGGTTTCACAAGAAATTTTAAACTTCCGTTGTGTATGATTCATTGAAACCCAATAAAAAACATGAGTTATAGTAAAATATATAAGTTGTACAATTTTCTCGAACAAAGACAAATTAGTTGGACGTAAACTACTGTGTCATATCCATAGGCAGAAACTCCATCACCATCCATGTTTTTGTATAATTCAGTTCTACTGAGTAACTACACGAAAATGAGGCCTATGCCCCTATACAACAAAAATTAGTTCAGTCTAACATTTTTTTATCGTACGCAAAGACATCTAATAAATAGAAAAAACATGACAAATGATAGAAGTGGATATAGTACCAGACAATCTAATTTTTTATCAACGACCTTCATGTCTTCACTGCTGGCAGACTTGGCATCCAAAATAGTGGCAAAACAGGATAGGAAGACACTTTTGTACCGAATTTTGATCAGAAAAAGAGGTCGTGACTCCGTGAAACTATTGGAAAACACATGTTTATATATAACTATAGATGTTTTTTTTCTCTATATATATAGATTATTTGATCCAACCTGCAATGAGTTTAATGTAATAATTTTAATAATGCATTCTAGAATAGTCTTACAAATATAACATCATACATTATTTGATAAATAATATAATAAATTTATATAAGAGAACCTATCTAATGTCTTTGAATATTTCATTGTAAACAATATTTTTGGTGTGCTTTGCATCTTCACCAGGTTCACCATATATTAATACCCTTAGTCCTTTTGAGGTTATCACTCGTGATACATCAGCGTATAACTGGCCATGCGAAAATACTGGTCTTGGAAGATATAACCCCACCTGTATCAATGTTTGTCCTTGACTCTTATTTATCGTCATTATATAGTAAAGTCTTAAAGGAAATTGTCTCCGTCTCAAAGTAAATGGCCATTTACTCTCTGTTCCTGACATTATTATCCTAGGGACACAAACTTTATCACCGATGTGGCTGCCCGTAATAATCGTTGCATGTACTACTATATCTCCTCATCTAGTGACTAACAATCTAGTTCCATTACATAACCCCTTTGACTGATTGATGATTTGTAGGGGCATGACAGGTGTGTTCACTTTAAGATGTAGCTCGTGGTTTGGGATGCCAGTAAATGTCAAGAAGTTTAGAAAACATTTTGGATACAAGAGGTCATCATCGCTTGATGCACCAACCACTTTATAAATGGAATGAAAGCTATGATAGGTCTTGATTTCTGAGAGTATTAGCGACAAAACATGTTTATTAATGATGTCCACGTTGTCATTCATTGCTGTTATCATTCCTTGTTCCTTCAAATAGTCCTCGTTAGCGTAGAGTGATGGTAAATCGTTGTAGATTTCTGAAGTGATGTCTTCAATGTCTCCTTTATCTGGTTTGACCAACAACCTATCTGTTATTTGTATCCATGACGGGTATTCCTCATCACCATGTAGTTTCACAGCTTTTATGTTTCCTTCACCAATGTCTAAGAGCCACTCAACAAACTGAGACATTTCAGCAAGATACACACTATTCAAACAAGATGTTGATAACCTCATAGTCTCTGTTATATAGAAGACAGTGCATTGCTGCCATAAGTGAAATTGTGTAAGGCATGCTCTAACGGTGTCTTGTCTTGTTCCTTTAACTACCACTGGAAAAATTTGTCTAAAGTCACCTCCCAAGAGCACAGTTTTTCCTCCAAATGGTGCTTTTATGTTTGAACCATCATTCAGCGCAAGAATGTCAGATAAAGATCTCTCCAATGCTTCAAAACCCCTTGAGGGAAGTGTCTAGGAATTTTTTACATGAATTTAGTTCAGCAGAAAAAGTATTGAGAGGAACTTATTGACTTACTTTTTATTCATTGATTGAAAAGAAGGGACTTAGTGCTCATATAGGCTTTGCAAATTTATTACGGCAAGAGTCAAGCTAGACAAAGAATTTCCTCAAGTTTGTTGCGTTCCAAGGCTTCTAAACCATTTTCCCAACCATATCCTCAATCTTGTACGCTCCGTGACCAACGACAACATTGATTTTGTATGGGCCTTCCCAATTTACCACCAACTTTCCATTCTGGGGGTTCTTGGTGTTTAGGAGGACTTTTTTAAGCACCAAGTCACCTGGTTGGAAGTTCTTTATCCTTACATGTTTTCCATGTAAATTCTTGAGTTCTTGTTGATAGGAAGCCAACTTTAGAGCAGCCATCTCTATTTTCTCTTCACTGAGGTCTAGATGTAATGCCAGAGCTTCATTGTTCTCACCCCTCTCAAAGGCCATTGTACGGAATGTAGAGAGACCAATCTCCAATAGGATTACAGCCTTCATGCCATAAGAGAGAGCAAATTTTTTTCTTGTCTAATGAGTTATGTCCAAACCCACTTACTAAACTTGAGAAGAAACAAAGGCGTGCGGGCCTGTTGTATCCGAGTGAATAAGATAACTCATATATGGGAAAGCGGACAATATTAATACCATGTAGGAGGTGTGAAAATTACAACACTATATCTTGAGCATCACATTCCAGAATAACTTGGGTGTAATTATACACCACAGTCAACTGAGCTCCAAAGGCAAAAGCAAGGGCCTCAAATGTTGATGGATCCCCCACCCTAGGAACACTCTGAAAAGTTGAGATAAGAACACTCCCTTGATGATCACAGATCACAGCTCCAATACTAGCTCGTACATTCCCTCCACACCAAGACACATCCACATTTATTTTAACACATCACATTATTAGGGGAATCACATGTCCCTAATGAGGTGAGAGGATCCAAGAGTCACGCTAGACCAAAATAGAAGCACCATTTCCAAATTGCCATTGAATCCTCGAAGCTAATAAATCCCGACCTACATGAATGCTCGTCCAAGAGAAAGATGGGGGATGTCCCCCGCAAGGCTTCCATGAAGGAAGAGTGCGGGTAATATCTTGCTTGGAGAAGCTTACTACAAAAAGATTCAAGGAATTTGACAGGGCGCCAGCCCTGTTTTGCAAGCAATCCAATCAATCTTTCTTTCCGAGGCTTTAGCCCCCCACAAAAAATTTTGCAAGATTGAATTCAGTTCATCATAAATCCCAAGGGGAAAGCGATACACACTCATTGCATAACAAATAATTGCATGGGTCGTGGCTTTAATAAGCACAAGCCTGATTGCTTGAGCGAGCAATTTTTCCTTCCAACCTTTAATTTTCCCCCAAATGCTCTCCCTTATATAGCTAAACATAGACCTATGGGATCTCGACATGAGTGCTAGGAGACCCAATACTTAGCATCATCCAATAAAGAGGTCATAGTCAAAAACTGTCGCAAATGAAGTTGGCCTGAAAGCAACACATTACCATTGAAAAAATATTTACTTAGATTGAGCTTTAAGGTCATACAACCCTCCCTACTCTTTCTGTGATTCTTCATATAATGTAGACATTAAGAGGCCACAAAGCTATTTTCACTAATCAATCTCCCCGAGACAAAAGCTCTTTGGGTAATAGAAATGACATAAGGGAGGATCATCTTTAGGCGATTACACATACATTTGGAGATTAGCTTGTATAGAACATTGCATAAGCTAATTGGCCTGAATTGGGACATCTTCAGACGAGTGGATACCTTCGGGATGAGAACTATAAGAATCTGATTAATCTAGTCACAAAAGTTCCCTTAATTTAAAAAGTCCAAAACAACCCTTGTAACCAAAGGTCCTATTGTGTCCCAGTACTTTTGAAAGAAGAGAGCAGGCATCCCATCCGAGTCAGGGGAGTTAGTGGGCCCCATTTGGAAAAAGGCAAAGTGAACTTCAGCAGTGGTATAGGGAGCCGTGAGTTTCAAGTTCATTTCATCAGTCACAGAGCGGGAAAAACCATCAAAAGCTTCTGGAAGGGGAAATAATAAGAGAAGAAGGAAACCGCAATATTTGCAATACGACCTTGCTCTGAGCACCAAGCCCTATAGTTATTTTGTAGCCCAGCAATTATGTTTCTATGTTTTTGTTGACTAGCTTTTTGATGATAAAATTGGGTATTTCAATCTCCAGCCATCAACCACTCCCTATATCGTTGATGCCAAGCCAATTCTTGGCAATTCAAAATTTCATTTATCTCACCCTTAATTCACCTTTGCTAATCACACTGACCCCTGAAACCCGCTTGATTACGGATGGAGCTCAGATGGATCTCTAAGGTTTTTAAACATAATGCAAGATTGCCAATAGTATTATGTTTCCATAGAATAAGTTATAAGGTGGTTCTCACAATGCCCAAGTCGAGAGGAAATAGACAGAAGATCATCAGTAGCAGTAGAGGCAACCCAAGTGGCAGAGATAGTGACCTTACAAGAGGAATATTTGGTCCAATATTCTTCAAATAAAAAGCACCTACAGACCTGCCTTTGGGAATCAGAAGGCAAATATTGGTCGACCATCGAAATGAGGATTGCAGAATGGTCTGATATAGTAGAAGAAACGAGTCTAGGAATAAATTTTGCCACTCCAGAGAACCCACCACTCTGTCCAATCTTTCCTTGATAAGGCCAGAGTTCCAGCGATTATTGCACCAAGTAAATGGAGAACCAGAATAACCAAGATCGCATAACTGATTGTCACTCAAAGCCTCTCTGAAGTTTTGCATCAAGAAATCAGCCCGAGAAACAGATCCCCAAATTTCAAGAATCGAGAACACATCATTAAAGTCACCATTGCATATCCAAGGAAGAGAAGAGAAGGAACTGAGGCGACGAAGCAGAGACCAGAGTTCTCCTTATTATAAGGCATAGAAAGGCCATACACCCCCCGTAAACTGCCAAGCAGAGCCATTAGATTGTTTAACAATAGCATTAATATGGTTCGCAGAGTACGACATCACCTGTACATAAGATTGGTTCCACAAAAGAATAAGGCCAGCACTAAGACCAACACGGTCAATAGAAAGCCCATCAGAAAACTGTAAACTTAATTGAATTCTCATAGCATCAAAAAGAGATAACTTTGTTTCAGACAGAAAGACGAAGAGCCTGAACTGTCTGAGCATTCTCGAGCCCCTAGCAGTTCCAAAATAAGAGTTTCATGGCTCTAGGTGTGGCTGAAATACTTTAGCCACCGCTAATATTTTGTCACAAACAAAAGCTTCATCGTTTAACTCACTGCAAAATTGCTTTTTCATTTCAGAAGTTTCCAAATGATCTGTCATAACCTCCTCTTCCATACCTACCAAACAACATTTGTTTCCGGATAAAGGTTCCAAGTCCGTAGCCTTTGGGGACTTTAATGCTCGATCGAGCTTAGTTCTTCAGTTTAACCCTTCGAGTAGGAATCTTCATCAGAGGCTGAGGAAAGGAGCAAATGGCCATTGTAGTAGCCACATTATTAGAATTTCCAGCAGCCCTATTACTCCCCTTTGTTGCAGAATTCACGTTAGGCTAGAAACTAGGAACTTTTCTAGTCTCAAAAATTTGAGCCTCTAACTAGGTAGAATCATTTTTCTCAGCCATAAGGGAGCGGGTTGAGTGAGTTTTTTTTATGTGTTTTGCAAGGATCAGAATTTGAAGAATGCTCCCCATACTCGCCTGAACTCCCGTGCTGCTTTGTTCCTTGAGAGCTTGAAGATGACTTAGTTCTCCTCATCCTAGGTCTATTTGCCAAAAGCCAAGCCCCATATTGCCCACATATTAGGAACCCACAGTTGTATCAACAAATTTTTTGTTGCACTTCCGTTCTTCATGGCCCAAGAAGCCACAATAGAAGCAAAAGTCAAAAAGTCATTCGTATTTGAATGTAGCCTATACACAACCCCCATGAGGTATACCTACCAGATAGCCGCGCTGAACAGGTTTAGCTAGAGGGGGATTGACTCTTATTCGGAGGTAAGTAGAAGAGGTTTCCACATCACCCCTAGTATCTTCAGATAAGAAAGTCCCCATAGAGTTTTCGATCAAAGACGCCACAACTTTGTTATGGCAAACCAGCGATAGACCCTATACCTGGATCCAAAAGGCAACTGAAATGAACACCACATTTTCAGCTGTCATACCAGTCTCCCATTGTTTGAAGACTATAAGATTACATCAAAAAACCGAGGCCTATCTTCCATTATACACAGTATGGAAAAATTATATGAAAAATAAAGTGAAACAAATTAGGACCTAGATCAATGATCCAAACCTCGTCCCCATCCCCGAAGCCATGCGAATTGTACTCCTGAAAGCCTTCTTATTTATGAGATGTTGGGACAGGATCTTCCCAACCAAACTATTTGCAAACATCGCTGATGTAGCCGCGATGTGCCCCACTTGGACCTCAACCACCACATCTTCCTCCTTAGTCAATGTTAATGAAGCCATAAAATGAACCATAGAATCCATGATACCCTCGGTAGCAAAAGAGAAGCACAGGGATGAAGCCCCTTTCCAGATCGGAATGACGGCGTAAAAACCCTAGTAGAGCCTAGGGATAAAAACTCACCGAGCGTGAGTGCTTGATTTCCTCTTTGTTTATTCAATGCTAATATGATGTATGGATGATTGATTATTGATTAAGGAATTTATGTAATTTCATCTTGCTATGGATATATTTTTTAGTTTACCATTTTTTGTTCCCATTTCATCATTGCGGTTGTCATAAACCACTTAATTTATCCCTAAATAGTCTATGTTCTTATGTAAGAGTCTTTGTTAAATATTTGAAAAATATTGTAAATGTTAAAAATATTTACTTAATGTGAATCATACACTTAACCAACTCAATGAATAATCTAACAAACATATTAATTATGTTACACACCTAATGGATATTGATTAATAGTTATGAAAGGAGATATTAGAATTAGTAGAGAAAATGCAATTAACATTTATTGTATTAGTTGATTTAGGTGAGTTTTTGTAATTTAAATAGATGCTTAAACTTCACATTTTATACACATTAATTGAAGAAAAGTATTCTTTCATTTTCTCTAATTTCTCTCTTGCAAATTTTCTCTCCAAATATTATTCTTATAATACAACATTTCTTAATCTTTATTTTGGGAATGCTCTGATTCCTCTTTGTACAAAACATTATCAACATGAGTCTCCTCCGCTGTACCAAAAGTGAGCTTTTCAGGTTGTAAGTAAGTAATCTCCGAAATTTATATTTTCTAACTTTATTATAATATTTTCATTATATCAAATTTAAAAAATTTAGACTTAAGAACACTTTATACTTCTGGAAGAAATTATTTATCTTGGGTTGTTGATGTCGAGACTCACCTAAAAGTCGTGGGTCCTAAAGAAACCATAAAAAACTAAAAGCTGAATACCTGATGGAAAAAGATCTTCTTGCATTCTGGAATGATTTAAGGGATAGTTATCATAAACAATAGAAGAATTTCATACTCTCAAAAGCTCGTTATAACTGGATGCACCAGAGATTGCAAGATTACAAATCAATCTGTGAGTATAATTATGTTATGTACAAAATCGTCTCACAATTTTATTTTTGTGGTGAGAAAATTACTGAGTCAGATAAGTTAGAAAAAATATTTTCCACATTCCATGCTTCAAATATGATATTGCAGCAACAATATTGTTAGAAAGGATATGAAAATCATTCTCACCAAATAGGTGGTTTACTTGTAGCTAAGCAGAATAATGAGCTTTTAATAAAAAATCATCAGTCTCGTCCTACTACTAGTACAATGTTCCCTAAAGTGAATGTTTTTGTACACAATAATCGAGGACATGGACATGGAGGTGCAGGAAGAAGAGGTCGAGGTCGTGGTTATGTTTATGGTCATCAAAACCATGGATGTAATTCAGATTATCATCCATACCACTAGAAGAGGTATGATGGTGAAACAAGCCAGACAAATAAAAGATTTCCAAATATAAACCCATATGTATAATAATGAATCTTGTTTCAGGTGTGGTGCTTAGAGGTATTGGTCATGTACTTGTCGTATGCCTAGAAATATGGTGGATTTATATCAAGCCTCAATAAAAGGAAAAAACAAAGTGGTGGAAACAAACTTTGCTAAGTTTGATGACAATGATGATTTTGATAATTTTGAAAGTCTTGAAGATCTCGATGATTTAACAAATTTGGATGTTTCTGATTTTTAGAAACTCCTGATATTTGTAAATAAGTTTATTTACTTGTTGAATTTAATTATTGTATTGTGTTTTGATTATGAAAGTATTTAAATACAAGAAACAAAAAATTTTGTGTTTTATAAATATTATTTTGATAAGAAAAAAATTAAAAAACCTGAAACCAGCGACGGTGGATTTCAATCCTCTGACATTCTTTTCAATTCTATATTTTATTGGATCTTAACACCACTCGACCACTAGTCCCGGACTTGTCAAGTTTATACTTTTGTTATATTTATATACAATCTAATATTTATCTATATTATATTTTTGGATTAATATGTTATGCAAGTTATTTTGTTTTATTTAGAAATATGGTCGACAGAGATACATATTTAATTGATAATGCAAGAACACACTATCCTTAAACATAAGAAATATTTTTTACACTTGACATTGTTTGAAGCAAATGTTAATACCATCTCAGGCATATAAAAAATAGTTGAAGGCTCCTGAAGAGCTAATATCATCTTGCCTAGAGGAATAAAAATATATATTGAGGAGGCATTGTACTCTCCCAAATCAAAAAGAAACTTATTAAGTTTAAAAAATATTCATTCAAAAATATTCGTCAAAATATATGGATATTATTTTGAGTCGGGAAGAGAAGGTAATAAAGATTACCTATATATTACTTCTATCTTTTCAAGTCAAAATCTTTTACTAGAAAAGTTTGTGGATTTCTCTTCTGGTTTATACCATAAGACTATAAAATGGATTGAAACACATGTTGTGATGCATCAGAAGTTCCACGATTCAAAGGAATCTATACTTTGACATGATCGCCTTGGTCACCTTGGTTCTACTACGATGCATTTTAATACCCCGACCCGAAAATATTCAAGAAGAAAAATAATAATAGCAATTATTATTGTTATTTCGAGTTTGGGAGAATACCAAGTATTGAGTTAAACTAGACTACGAATGGATTGGTAATTAATAAAATTAAATAAGTAAATTTTATTAATTAACTTAAAAAAAACAAAAACAAAAAAAACAAATGTCCACTTTCGGTGGGCATGTAATTGCCCACCGAAAGTGGGCAAGTGGCCAATTTGTGGCCAAGTCCAGTTTTATATATATAAAAAATAAGAACGAAATGTCGCTGGCCAAAGCCAGCGCCAGCGACATTTCACAAAGAAAAAGAAACGACAGAGTGAGAAGCCGAGAGAGAAAGAAGAGAGAAAGAAGGAGAGAAAGAAAGAGATTTTGGCTTGGAAATTTGAAGGATTTATGGAGCTTAGCATGTTTCAAGAAGGATTAAAGGAGGAGTTGTGATTTTAAGGTAAGCTTTCTATAGACTTTCATAGTTAGGTTTTTATGGGTTTTGTATATTAAAGCTTGAATATGAATTATTTGAGATAATGAGGTTTAAATAGGTTGATTTATACTTAATTGTGTATGTATTTGTTAGATTTGAGTTGATTGGAAGATTTTCAAGCTAGAGAGCAATGGGTGGAAATTCTAGAAAGAGAAAGGTAGGATTCTTTGAAATTATGGTTTAATTTACATTGGTATATGTTATTAGAGAGATATAAATTGTGAAATGGGTTGTGAATTTGCCAAATATTAGGTTGGGGGTTCAAACCCTAGAAATTGGAAATTTTCGATTTTTGGTGAAATTACGTGGATTCGAGGTAGGGGATTCTAGCCCAATCTTTCGATTATTTCTTGTTATCTAAAAAGCGTTATTTAATCTTCATTGTTATTTGTATTTGTGTTTTTCCTTATTTGCTCCATAAGGAAAAACGAACCTAGGATTATTCTCGAATTTTCCTAAATATTAGTTTGCATTCCCGGTTGATTGCTTGGTCTTATATCAAGCATGTTTGGTTCTTATTCATGCATCATGGCTAGTTAAATATATAACTAGGATTTGTTTATTGCTATATTAAATTCATGGCATGACATTGTTGCATTAGAGCCACATGGAAGTGCGAATATGGATTCGTGACTTTCGTAGGTTGTGTGAACGTCATATGGGAGGAGGGTTGTGGAACCTCGGCTAGGTTGCAACCGAATGACTCTTATATGAGGCAACATACTGAGATTCCGAGGAATCGATTCAGAGAACCCGAGTCAGTATGGACAAGACTGGTGTCTTGTATTTGGTCATGGTTTCCTTATTGAGTCGTACGGTGGCAGTGTTCACCGATATCGATGTGTGGGGATGGATGCCGAGGCGTCGTCCCATTGGGACTCACGGTAGGAAACGAGACCACGGTTTGATGAGTATTTGTTATGGTGATTCATAGTCTTGGCATGTTGCTGCATTGACTTAATCTTTTTATTCAGCTATTATATTTTGTTATCATCTTTACCCCTACTGAGCCATTGCTCACCCTTTTCTTTATTTCCTTTCCACACAGGCGAGACTGGTACGGATACCGGCACTGCGGATCTGTAGGAGGTGGGATGACATGGTGCCACCTGGAGACACTAGGATGAGTTAGAATAAAGAATTAATTTTCTTTATTATGTTTGATATTTTATGCATGAATTGAGGATTGTGTATGTTGACTACGTTTATGAACACCTTGACGGTGTGTGGATGGTACGGATAGGAGGATACCTTGTGATAGGACTCCTGTACTTGGGTGCGAATCTTATTGTGATATTGCATGTTGATACATGTATGATGATTGTGATTTATTATGTATTGCGGATGCTTGCTGTAGATGGCCTGAGGCCCTGCCTAGGATTGTGATTGCTTGTGATGTGATGGCCAGAGGCCTTATATATTGCAGAATATGTGCTGCGCATTTTAGGTGGGCATTCTCCGATATATGGGGAGATGCTGCCGAAATTTCGGTAGAAATTTACGGATTTAGTTGGAGAAATTAAGATTAAATCTTTTGTGATAATATGGAGATTTAATATCTTATAGATATTGAATTAGGTTTAAATAGTAGCGCCTCCCGGGTTGGGGCGTTACATGCTATAATAATTGAAAATATAAATGGACATCGATTAAGAAAGCAAAAGATTTTTTTACTTAAAGATCACTTGTGTGTTACTTGTTCACAAGGAAATTTGATTGTGAGACCATCTACCCTGAATATAGGTGTAGAGTCTCCTAACTTCCTGCAACTTATTCATGGAGATATATGTTGTAATACCCAAGTTCGTAGGTAGCCTAGGGGGTAGGATAAAATGATAGAAGGGGTAATTTTATATACAAGTTTTCTTATGTATGTGATGTGATGTGATTGAAATAAACTAAATTTTAAAAATATGGAAATTGTTAGAATTAAAATCGAAATAATTTTGGAAGAATTTTAAAAGTTAGGTTAAAATGTGGAAACATTGTGGATAATGGAAATTTTGGAGTTTAAATTAAGGTCATTACGTAATAAACAAGAAAACCTAGGGGTAGAAAAGTCCAAACCACTGTTAAAATAATAACATATAAGCAACACAAAAACCAAGAGAACCCCTAACCAGTGTCAACTGTTGGAGGCAGAAAGGGGTGACGAAAATTGAAGGGGGACGTTTCAACAATGGTTGACAACAATTTTAGTGTGAAAAGGTAGGGCTTGAATAGAGGAGTCTGTCGGTGCCATTTTCAGATGGATAGAAGGAAGAACCACTGCTCATTGGAGCATAGAAGGACACGGGAGTTGCACCTTTCTACACCAGAATTTGCTTCACTCCGACCACGACTCAGGTAGCTAAGGCCACCTACAAAACCCAACCCATTGTGAGCTCCACCGTCCCCATTTGGACGATGACTCGAGTACCGAGACACAAAGGTCTAGTGACCTGCGTGCTATGGAGAAAGAGATCCGGTCGGGTCAACCTAACCCAGTTGATTGAGTTCCTTATTTGTGTATTAACTGTTGACCTAGAAGAATTAATCCACCTAACTGGTTTAAATTAATTGAGATACTTATTTAGTTAGTAAACAAAATATTAATAGAGATGAGTATTGTTATGAATTTTAGAGACAACTAGTAATAATTGAATTATTGGAATTACGAGAGTGTACTCAAGTAAGTAATTCTTACATCTGTGTCATAGAATACTGTGTTGTGAATGTGGTGATGTAATTAAATGCTATGTTGAGGTGTTGATATGAGATGTTGTACTACGATGTGATGATATTGATAATGATTTTTTCTGTTATGACATGTTTATGTATTATGTATTGTATACTGGTATGTGTTGTTCATGGCATGCATACATCAGAAAGGAAAAAGGCAAAAGATTTTTATGGATGAAATATATCTGGTATAAAAGGGGTATACTGAAAAGTTAAAAGTTGAGATTATTATTGAAAGGGTATCCTTTGGAAGGATACAAAAAGAGAAAAAATCTCGATCAGTTACTCTACAGTAGTGTATTACGATCAAGGATCAAGGGCCCAACTATTGAAAAATGTTTTAATATGAGTAAGGTTGAGGTTATATGGCAGTTACCGAAGTGCATAATTCATTTAGTATGAGTGCATGCGTATCACTTGTTGGGCGTTAGCTCATTGTATTCCATGATGCAGGTAGCGATTTGTATGAAAACTATGCAGACTTACTTGTTGATGGAACCGTGGCGGATCCTTGAAACAATGCTCATGTGGAATAGGGTTGGGAACTATTTGTTTAAGTAATTGGGATGATGAACTAATATTATGCTATGAAATTCTATTTTCTTTAGTACTGCCTAAAATAAATTATGACACTGTGGTCCAAGCTTTATGGGATTTTAGTAGTTGCTATATGCTTTTTTCTAGCGATTAGAGAACTCAATAGTTGACATGTTTGCATGAGAAAATTTATGACATTTAAGGAGATATTATTATTATTATTATAATTTAGTAGCGTGATGATTATATCTGCTTTGAATTATGAGCTGTAATAGATAGGTAGCACTTCGGCTATGGACTCTTAAATTTAGGGGATCATGGGGCGGGGTGTTACATATGTGGACCTATTCATCCATCATGTGAACCACTTCGTTATTTTATGGTTCTGATAGATACATCAACTAAATGGTCACGTGTGTTTATTATCGACTCGTAATATTGCATTTGTTACGTTCTTAGCTTAAATTATTCGATTATATACACAATTTTCATATTATCCCACTAAGCCTGTCCGACTAGATAATGTTAGTAAATTTACTTCTAAAACATTCAATGATTATTGCATGTCATTAGGTATAGATATTGAACATCCTATTGCACATACTCATACTCAAAATAGTTTACCAGAGTCACTAATAAAACGTCTGTAGTTGATTGCTAGACCTATGCTTTTGAAAAGTAAATTACCTTTTGATGCTTAGGGATATGTCATCTTACATGATGCATCATTAATTCGAGTCATCAACATAATATTTCCCTTTTTTTTATTTCTGGCTATGTTGTTTATGTTCATATTTCACCTCTACATCGCACTAAGATGGGACTACAACATCAACTTGATATTTATATTGGTTTTGATTCTACTTCAGTTATTAGATATATTGAAGCACTAATTGGTGATGTTTTTAAAGTTAGGTTTGCAAATTGCCACTTTGATGAATTTGTTTTTCCTCTTTTAAGAAGCAAAAATTCTCAACATCATAAGCATGATGATATTTCTTGGAATACTGTGAAATAATCTCATTTTAATTCACGAACAAAGCAATCTGAACTTGAAGTTTAGAAAATTATTCACCTACAATGTATTGTTAATGATTTACATGATGCATTTTTTGATACTTCAAAAGTTTTGCAATCACATATTCTTGGTAGAAATTCTACTGCACGTAACAACAAGTGATGAATTAAAAACCATGCGTGAAATGTGAAAGACCACTGAGAGCTAAAGATGAATTTTTTCGAAAGAAAAATGTCCAAATTCCTACCAAAACTCTAGCAAAGCTTTCTAGAGAAGAGCATGTGTCTCCTGCAGAGAATACTCTTGTAGAGATTACTCCATAAGAGAATACACTTACTGAATCTCAACCTTCTAAAAATATATCTTGAAGAGATACAGGTACCTGATGATGATAATAATGAGCGCTCAATATCTCATGAAAAAAGTTTGGATAGAAGTAAGATTATTATTGATAATATGTTTGCATATGTAGTTGCTACAGACATTACTAGAATTAATGATGACCATGAGCCTAAATCTATTGATGAATGTCAACATATAAGTGATTGACCTAAATGGAAAGAGCTATGACTGGATAATTGAATTCTCTATCAAAAAGAAAAGTTTTTAGCCCTATAGTCCAGACACAGGAAGGTGTTCCACTGATAGGATTCAAATGGGTGTTTGTCAGCAAGCGAAGTGAGAATAATAAGATTACTCGTTATAAAGCGAGACTTGTAGCATAAGGTTTCTCGCAAAGACCATGAATTGATTATGATGAAACTTATTCTCCTGCCATGGATGAAATCACTTTTAGATTCCTAATTGGCTTAACAGTCGCTGAACGACTGACTATGCGTCTTATGGACGTAGTAACAACTTATTTATGTGGATCGCTCGATAGTGAAATTTATTTGAAAATCCGTAAAGGATTTCATTTGTCTGAAGCAAAGCCTAGAGGATTGTGTTCAATCAAACTCCTGTGTTCACTATATGGATTAAAACAATCCAGGCGCATGTTGTACAATCTATTAAGTGAATATCTTATTAAAGAAGAATTTACAAATGATCCAATTTCTCCATGCATATTTATTAAAAAGTCAGAATCTGAATTTGTTATACTCGCTAGTTATGTTGATGATTTAAATTTCATTCGGACTCCTGAAGAGCTCACTGCAATGATTCCGCATAAAAGGATTTACTGCAACAATTGCAGGCCTAAAATGCATGCCGAATGTGATCTAAGATATTCAAATTCGATTTAAATGGTTCCAAGTGTGATAATGGTGATCGACTTGAATGGTAGAGATTGTATTTAAGAAACATTACACCCTTAAATGATTGCAGCCCCCAACCCAGTAAGCACGCCATGCATTTACATGCCTTGGTCTTTCCTTCATTTAATATGCTAAATTGCTTCTACATGGATTTATATTAGATGTTACAATATCAGATTTTTTTTTTGTTTTTGAAAATACAATATCAGACTTCTTAAACAAGCCATGCATATACAATTTTACATATTGGTCTGGGTCTTCTTATCCTTTTATGGCTAACAACTTCTAGGCTTTGACCACTTCTTGACTTGGAGTCAACCAAGTATCTACTACAACCTATTTGCCCCAAGTACTACCCAAAATTTGTTGGATCCATCAATATGCTTGCTTGCCCAAACGTGATTTTATAAGATATTATTCAATTTCTCAAGCCCAATCCATCACAAGAATTAACTCCCGGGCCTCTCAAGTCTGCAACAATAAAACGTGCCTTACTACGTAAAGGAAATTCATGGGCTTATAGTATGTATATATCTTTATTTTAGGAATGTGAGACTTTTCTCAAGAGAACTTTCTATATAGATAAAGTCAATTGGTCATAAACCCCATAAAATTTAATGTGCAAAAATTATATATGTCACTCACAAAAAGCCTCGAAATAAAAGGAAACATGTTGTACTTCATGAACCTCTAATTGTAGTTTATGACTTGTTATGGTCTTCCAATCCTTCATTTCTTTGATTGGGTAGACCTTGACCATAAACTTTTAAGTCAGGACCTCAAATGGTTATAGTCACATCCTTGACAGTGAAATCGTGAGTTCTCAATTACTCACAAAGTATCGTACAATACTTTCACTCATGCTTGTATTATATTACATTACTTAGTTCGATGGAGTGTAACTTCAAACAGTCTTCTATATATATTGACTGCCATTCCATACTCTGGTTTTCATGCAATACATTGGGCGTTAAAACCATTCTTAAATCTCATGAATACTTTCCCAAAAGTTTCAAGTTATCACGACTAACATATTTCAAGCAAATGTATTGGATGAAAATTAAGTGATCAATAATTTAGCATATTCTATTCCCATCTTTTTGTGATTTTAGCAAGAAGCAAATTGCATGGAGATTAAGTGATAACTTGTTGGCCTATAAAAAAAGAAAAGGTTATAGCTTGTTGAATAAAATAATTGGTCACAAAATTCCACAATCCGCATAGGTCAAATTTTCTTCTACTTGGACAATCTCTAATTAAATAATAGATCTAGGTAATGTGACCTCATTGATGTAGAATAACAAACTTCCAAATAATAGGTTTGGGTAAGGTGAGTTCATAGATGTAGACTAACGTGGTCAAAGAACATATGCTTGGAATTGTTAATTTAATGCACGAACACCCATTAACAAGTCTATTTAATCTGTTGATTCGTTGAACGAATATAAGAATCAAGGCTTCAAAACTTTGTCAATTCAAAGAATTGGAAAAAAGATTAGTTTTCTCTATCTTTTATTCAACCAAAATTGAAAATATCATCTAGAGACTATAATCTTGAATAATACTAATAGTCCAAACCCTCAAATAAGTTAATTAGAAACAAAATCATAAAAATTAGAGAAGTTACCAAAAAATAAATAAAATTCCAAAATTACAAAAAAATGTAAATTTGAAGGTCCAAATGAAAGAAGTTGGCCAAAACATGATGAATAAATAATCATGCCGTTTGAAGTCAACGTGGGATTTTCAGCCCAATTTTCTAACAATTACCTTAATGATTGTTACATCCCAATTTCTAATTTTTCCACAAAATCATACTTCTCCCACGAAGGCACTTGCTACTACCCGATTTGCATCGCTCATCTAGCGAACCTATATTTTGAAACAAAATAGAGGATGATTTTTATTGTTTGTCTACCAAAATTGTAAAAACTTTAGTACCAAGGCTATTGATTTTCAAAATGTAAATGAAGGTTGAGTTTCATCTTTGTATGCATGAGTTAGACACACATACCTTAGTTCAATTTTGTGTTTGGGACTATATTCATGACTGAAATGTAACATGTTTTTGGATATACCCCAGTTTACAAAGTTTACGATACAATGGTTGGTCTTGAGGTGTGTCGACTATTGAATGGGTTCTCAGTCACCAAAAAAATTATAATTATATTACTGATATGAGTGTCTAATTATTTCAGTCTATCTTCAAGTATGTTGTAGCCATTTGTTTGATTCTATTGGGTTTAAATTTATACCAAATACTGATGTAGGGATTATAATATCTTTCCCATCACAATAAATGGAAATCAAGCTTGTAATAATATGAAGATGAAACCAATGAAAATGTCATTCAAGTGTGGAAGATGATACATTAATTTGTGGCTTAAAACTATGCATTGACTAATTGGGCAGATCATCATTTGAAAAGTATCATGAACATTTTAAGTGGTTGAAGTTCGCATGAGTGTTGCTTTCCCGGGAGATGTAAACAACTCGTGAACATCATGGCTGTTGTTGTCATGTTGGTTGTAGAAGCAAGAGGATTTAATCCCATACATACTAACAATATTTACCATCCCCTACGACTTTGTTCCTCCTCAAGTTTATCAAGTGGGTTTGGACCCAACTCACTTAAATAAGGGAAAATGCTTTGTTGTGAGTTGAGGTGAGCTTTGTGGTTATAAAAAATTTCAAATATGGGTTGTCCAGTTCATGAGGATACATCGGGCCCGTAGGCTTTGTTACTCCTCGTTTAGCATGTGAGTTTGGACCCAACTCACTTAAACAACAAAAAAGGTCTTGTTGTGAGTTGAGGTGGGCTTTGTTGTTAATAAACAACTCAAATCTCTCACATCTTTTCAATGTGCGAGTCTAACACTTCATCGCATTTGTGAGCTGGATTATACCACATATCCAACTAGTGGAGTAGTGGTCATATCCAATAGTAAAATTAGACCGAGCAACCTACCTCCTATACCATGTTTCCTTAGGATATATCGGATCTGCACAACTTTTTTCTTCTTCAAGTTTAGCAAGTGGGCTTGGACCCAACTCACTTAAACAAAGGAAAAGGCCTTGTTCCGAGTTGAGGTGAGATTATAAGGGATATAGAGCTGCGGTTATTTTAGTGAAATCAAGGTTTTCATTTATTTTTTTATTTTTTTTAAGTTTCGAAGTGTTGAACAAAATTCTTTGTTGGGAAAATATTTATTTAGTAAATATTTAGATTTATATCGTTGTACCATAAATTTGGTATTGCCCACAATATCTTCTATAAATCCCATTTATATTGCCCGTCAATCTAATCAAATTAGAAAATAATATTTAATTTAGATATTATAATTAGTTTTTGAAAATCATTTTGTTTTCTTAACAAATCATTACGAGCCACATAATTTCAAGTCTGAAGATTTGCTCCTGATGATATTCTCCAGTATAATTGGTTTTCTTTATTTTTTCTTCGATCATATCGATTGAGCTCTATGTCTTGCATCAAATCGGCCAAATGCTAGTACTACGATTTGATATGAATGCAAGAAGATGTGTAATTGCATTGGGCGAATTTTTATCACCAAAATTAGATAAGATGCATTGTAGATATGTGTAAAAATTACAAATAAAAAAAATACATAACAAAACCATATTTAGAGCTTGGAGAGCTTATTATATATCCACCACAAAATAGTAGAACCTATTGATGTATACTTTGATGTAGTAAAACCATATTTGTCTCCAATATGGATTTATGGATAGGACTATTGCCATACCCAACATTATCACAATCTCGGTCATAATAAAGCTTACTTAAAAATCACTCATCTCCATGAAACTATAGTCCTTGATTTACTCAATCAAAGGATATGTAGTTGGTGGTGCAACATTAGTCTCATCAGAGTTCTTTTTTAATAAGAGTCCATAAAGAAGATGATTTTCTTCGTAACTACTCTCATTAAAACTCCCAAATTGATTTCCTATTGAAATTGAGCCTGATAAGTTGTTATGCGCCACAGTAAACACTTCCAAAGAGGTTACCTCAATCAATTTTTGGGGGAATTCGACCATTTAACTTGTTGTAGGAAAAATCCAAACTCTCTAGCTGCTTCAAGTTTAAAAATGTTTATGGGATTAAGCTTGTCAGATTGTTGTGCGATAACTTCAACGATCTGACATTACTTAGGTTTTCAAATTCAATGGGGATTTCACCGAAAAATCTATTGCAAGAAAGATCGATCCCATACATATGATCAAGGATGTATCCCATGTAATTAAGGGAGATGCTCTTTGTTCTGATTCTAAAATTTCTTGGATAGAGGAATCGATTATATAATCATCAAAAATATATTCTTTGAGATACTGAGTAAAGTTAATATAAGAAATCCAATTATTTTTTGGATAAGACACACTCTTTGATGCTATTGATGAGAAATTACTTAAGCATGCATGTAAGCATCTAGATAGATTATTCAAGGAAATAGCTTGTATGTTTAATTGTTGCAAGTGACAACTCAATGAGAATATTTCCATGTAAGTTATTTGCTTGCAAAAGAAGAACACCAAACCTAGAAAAGTTATCGATCCAATTCAGTATCATTCCGTTGAAATTATTACCTCCAAGATCCATAATGCACAAATCAGTGAAATTATAAATAGCATATGGAATGGGGCCTCTCAAATTGTTTCAACTCATAAGGACATGCTCTAGATTTTTCAATATAGTGAAACAAGGTGGTATAAACCCAAATAAATCATTCCTAGAAAGATCCAAGAATCGAAGAAAATGAAGTTTGTATAATTCTAGAGGAATAGAACCCTCAAATTGATTATCCAACATGGCTATTTCCCTCAAGTTTAACATGTTGACTATAGAACTTCGAAGTTTGCCTGACAGAGAGTTACGACTGATATCCAATGATATCAAATATATTAATAATGAGAGATCAGGTATCTCCCCAACAAACTTATTTCCATCCAACAATAAAAATTCCAAAGAAACAGGGTCAAACACATTAGGAATGCAACCAGAAAGATGGTTGTTTAAGAGTTTGATGAACATCAAGGGAGTGCTAGAAAATTGCTCTTTTATTTCTCCAAAAAATTGATTGTTTGAAAAATCCAAATATTGCATGGACTTTAGGTCACCCAAACTTGGAGGAATGATACCTAAAAAGGAATTCTTAGACATATTTAAGAGCACTAGATTTGGAAAAATATATGATATATTTGATGGAATGTGAGCCTCTAACTTATTGTGAGATATGTTTATTATAGACATGTTTAGGTTAGGATGTGATGGCAATTGAAATGGGCCCACAAATGAGTTATTCACCATGAAAATATGTTATGTGTTGTTATGAGACAACCAAGTGGGGAAAGATCCACCAAACTTTAAATCGGAGAGGTCAAGATATCTCAAGTTGAATTGATGATATAAGAAGTGGAAAGAACTTGTAATTGACAAACTCAATTCCTCTAGTTGAAATTTTGGAGGCCATGGTTGAGAGGCAGCTTCGTCGATCAACTCATTACCATCATTAGCGAATAAAACTTTTAAACTTGAGTGGTTTGCGAATGCCTTGAGGGATAATTCAAAATGATTATTTTCAAGCGAGAGGATTTCAATAGACTTGAGGTTGGGTATGGGTGTGGAAGCAATATTTCTAGTGAACTGATTGTAAGCGAGACGCAAAGTGTGAAGAGATGAAAAGTTTGTCATACATGGTGGAAGTTCTCCTTCAAGTTCATTGTAACTAAGATCAAGCTCCTCCAAATTTTTGAAGTCACACCAGCCCGCAATTGAATCATAATTTGAGAAATGAATTTTACTCTCATTCCTGGAATATATAAATATATAGTTGATGACATTTTTTTACCTTGACCAAGTAGGGTGCCTTTCGGACTACAACTAGTCAAATGAAGAACTTTGAGAGAAGTGAAAGACCCAACATGACTCGAGAGAAAATCTTTGTGGATGACAGATCCGTCTAGAAATAATTCTTCGAGAGTACTTGAATTAAACAACTCTGTAGTATGTATGTTAATTCAGTTAGCAAAAGCTACATCAAAAGTCCTATCTATATCATGTACATTTTCATACCTTGAAATATTTTTGTTTCATTCAAAATATTTCTTTGGGGATCAACTGTCTTGAGAGTTGATAGTGCTCCTAATGACTTTAGTACAAGAACTTTACCATTGGTTTGGAGATCTTTGAGATCAATGACCTTTAACTTGTTCAAGGTCATTTTTTCTGTAATTTAAAAATGAAATTTCCATAAATATCAAATGAATAGAAGATACAACTAAATTTAGGATCGCATCCATTTAATTACGTAGCTTCAAGGCCAACAATCTCTTCGATGTTATTGTTGTTTAGTTTTAGCTCCTCCAAGTTTCTTAAACTTGCCAACTTTAAATAAAAAAGAAAAATAAAGCAATTGAATCAACCAAGCCACAATAGTGTATGTGTATTGATCAAGTAACCCTCACCCAAGGGTGACTTCTTCCCTTATTATAGGCCACGTAAATATGATAGTGATATTACAAAAATACCCCCACCAATGGTGCTCCGCCACGTCATATGTCGCCCAAAGATTAGTCAAGCTTACCAGGCAATCTCCTCGGTAAGTGTGTCACCTGCTGGGCCTACCAAGGTGAGAAACAGCTGGGTACGGTCCACAATCATAATTGGAAGACCCACTTCAACAGTGATCCTTAATCTTGTATAAAGCTCAGCAAGTCAGGTATTATCTAACTTAATCACAATTTGAGTACTGGCTAACTGAGAGCTCTAGTCCGAGAAGCTCACCTGATTAAATACCAACTGACTTGAGCGTCGGAGCGCCAACGCCAGATGACTACCTCTGGTGCGGCCTTTAGCTCACCTTCGTTCATTGTGCTCAGCTGCAGGAGTGCCTGACTGATCAACTCCTAGGAAGGACTTGCCTCCATAGAAGATTACCTGGTAGGTAAGCTACCTGATTGGCTGGACAACTACTTGACTGCCTGGTTGTTTGGCCTCTGGGAAGGATCTTCGTCCTTAGTATCTGTGCATGACAGCAGGTCTGACCAACTGATCGTCTTCTCGGTAGTGACACCTTTTTGACGTCATCAGATAGGATGCTGATATTGTTGAATTTGTTGAAGCTCAAATCAAAAGGCTTTAAATTACTTAATCGTCACAAAGTTTCAAAACATGTCATATAAAACTCTTTTGTTTTGTTCAAATAATAAAGATAACATTACCTTTCAAGGATTTGAAGCTTGTAATATTTTTCATTTCCAACTTCTTCAAGTTGACCAAATTATTTAAACATGCTAAAAAAGAGAGAGAATCGACTCAAGTACCAAATTTGGAGATAATAGTAAAAGAACTTCAATTAATTAATTGCTTAAAATAACAAATGAATACATACATACCCTTCATATCAATAGTTCCACTTAATTTGTTTTGTTTGAGATCTAAAAGCATGTGTTAAAGAGGAAAGACCATGTAAGGATGACATGATGTTGTTGTTGAATTTGTTCCAACTTAAATCAAGGAACTCTAAATTGCTCAACCGCCATAAACTTTCAAAACCTTTCATATAATTGTTATTCATTGAATTTGAATATTATAGTAGATATATATTTAAGCAACTACGTATGTATGTGTGTGTGTCTATATGTATATATATTTGTTTATTTTCGAGCATACCAGTGATATCTAAGGTTGTTCCCATTTCACCGCATCTTAAATCAAGATACCTAAGAGAAGAAAAACCACTTAGAGATGCTATAAGGTTGTCATTGAAATGATTGTATCCAAGATAGAGCTCCTCTAGTTTCGTGAACCTCAAGGACAATGTTTCAAATCCTACAAATAAGTCCAATAGTGGTCTTAGATGAGTATAGTTAGAATCCATACATACATCTCCACAAAAAGGTATATTAAACTATTAAATAATGAAAATTATATAATCTCTTATTTAAGGAATTTGGGAAAAAAAACGAGCACCTTGGTTCTCCACAAAACCAGCTAAACTATTTCCCCTCAAGTCTAAATTTGTGAGTTGTTCAAAGGGAAGAAAATAAGAAGTGTTGAAATACCAAAACCGATCTGTCTCCCAATTTCCATATAGAACGTGCTCGGTTATTCTGCCAGTATTGACATTGCACACCACCATTTCCCACTCACAGTAGTCTGAACTAGTAGCGATACTTGAAGAATGATTTGAGTAGTAAGAGAGCCTCCCTCTCTTGGTCCACACACCCATGACTCCAACCTAACCCATCGAGGAGAATCAAGATTATTGTTAGCAAATAAAATATCACAGACTTTTTGCATTCCATGATCAATAATGAAGGTATATTTGAATGTACTAGTCTCCATTGGTTCATCATGTGTTTATATAGATTGGAGAGTACTCATCTTTGTCTTTGTAAAACAAAGATATTTCCTCGCGAAAAACATCATTGTTTTTCAACAACGTGATTTGTGTTAAAATCTTTAGCTTAATTTCCAAAAAATGTAAATATCATGGAAATGAAGTGATTGCTTGTTTAGTACAACATTTGGTCACGAAATTCCATAGCCCACAAAGGTCCCTCTCTTTTTTCACACTTGAAAATCTTCGACTAGGGACGAAGTTAGATTTGGGAACAGAAACGGATGATTTTCATTATTGCTTGTGTACTGAAATTTCCAAAAACTTTATTTAGTACTAAAGGAAAAAATATATACACATGACAGATAATTGGAGAGGCATCTTTGTCTTTGTAACTTGACTTTGGGTGCTGCAAATTATTTTAGTTTCCTTGTGAAAAGCTTTATGTTTTACGACTCATGATTTGTGTAACATTTTTAGCTGTCCATAAATCCTGTGGAGCAATTATTTTCTTTCATCCGATCGAATTTAAATTTGACATGCATATTTCTATATGATTGATGTAAATTTCCATGAAGCTCTTTTGAACTAACAATAATATTGTGGTGTAGTATATCATTTATATTTTTCAGGTTATCTCAAAGTTTCCTAAAATACATGGTAGTCTAAGAACGATCATTTGATGATTTGGGGCTGACCAAAAATCCCAATGGCAGCTACAAGAATCCACTAAGAGCAAATTGAGCTGCTTACATGGGAAGTGATGTGGCAAGGCTATGTATAAAAGATTTATTTTGTTTCTAAGCTACTCTGCGCCTATTATCAAGATTTGGAAACGAAAATTCAATTACTCCCCATACTTAGGAAAATGCCCGATTGTAAGATGACTCTCATTTAATTGAAATTCAAGAGAACAAATTCCAAATTCAAGGGAGTTTCCAAATTCGTCAAAAGAGAATCATGGAGCTATATCTTCAATTTATAAAAGGAATGGAGATTATCTCTTAAGTCATGCAAATGGGATTGTCAAATATCAAGTCAAGGAGAAAATCAAGCAAAGATGTAAACAAAAATCAAGGCAGCTTCCAAGTCTACCAAGAGTAAATTCTGGGGCCATCCTTTTTGCTCGTAAAGAACAAACCAAAATTAGATATTTAACTTGGATATTGTTGTGTCAGTTGGAATAAAACGGGAAAGGAAATGACCTATGATTGTGCATTATTTATATGATTTGAGGGCATAAAATATGGAGATTCTTTTACTAATCATGTACAAGAGAAGGTTTAGGATCAGGTCAAAAGAAAGCTTCCTATTTTGTCAAGATATCAAGTGCAAAAATTATGCAAGTTGAAAATCAGTTATCATTACAATTCTGGAGCAAATCAACGACAGAACAAGCAATTTTTTCAGCAGCACAAAGTTAATGTTGGTTGCTAAAATTAATTTTAGAACATGGGGAAGCGTTTTATGGATCGTTCTTAGCATAGGTACAAATAAAAAATTTAATCGGAAGCCAAACAACCCTAGATTGCTAAACGCCTATCAAGTGTGTTATCATAGATCCAATTATTTTTGTAATTAATCCTAGCATGCTTCTAGTATTAATTTCATAAAAGTAATTCTTAGATCTAAACATACAATCATGGCATGAAAAAGATTAGAAGATTAATACCAACCTCTTTACTATCGAGGTCCAATGTGCTATCCGTCTTGATCACGAACCACCAAGAACGGCCTACATTGTTTTCTAGGTATTCCCTTTAATCTCCTTGCGAAAGAGCAAAGCAAAAAACACCGATCCGTAGTGAATCAAAAATAATCACACACGGCTGCACCTTCTTTTTTTCTCAAAAGAACACTCGGCAACTTTTGAAAAAAAAAACACAACTTGGCTTTCTTTGTGAATTGAATCACACGGCCACCACTTTTTTGTGTTGTTAAAGTAACCAATATGAGAGAGATGCATGATGTATTTATATCTAAAGTCAACAAGTCTCCTTTTAGGTTTTGCTTTACTAGTCCTACATGAAATAGGAAAAGTCAAAATTCAAGATCACCTAAATCACATATTGTAATCGGCGCCTTTTGCATGTACATTTATTGGGCCATGCATAAAAGCATGATTTGGACCTAACATGGCCCAAAGTAAAAACCTTTTTGATGAAGTCCAATCTAATTGGACCTCTAGGTTTTCTTTTGGCCCAATACTTCAAGAATTCAAGACTCAAATATTATTTGTTCCTTGGTCCATTCTTGATTTTAATTTTGATTATGTAAAATATTTATTTTACAATCTAAATCAAAATTTCGAGACTTATTAATTTTCATAAAGACTCTTACAAGAATTTTGTATATCTCAACAAAAATAATTTTATCTTAGGGTTATCATTTGAAAATCAAAACCCAATAAAATTATATCTATTCATTATACAAATATTATTCTTGTAACTTTCTCAATAACTGTTGTGATGTGGTGAATTTCGCCGATCTTCCTTAAATAGGACAAGAGACTATATAGAGCTACCAAGGGGACTCCGCAGGACATACATATTGTGGCTTCCGAAATATTATTCTTTACCGTCAAGCCGTATGACTAGGAATAATATATCAATCCAATGTTCGTCTGACACTACCTGAACTTTGGATGCACTCCCCAATATGTACAATTCTTACATCGACGCTTTTCCATAATTAGAAACCTGTCCCTGACCTATGGGAAATGTACTTGCATATCCTCCATGCAACACCCGGTAAAATGGAGTGAATTTATTCGTACTATCAAACACTCCAAAATCCATATTTTCTCTGAGCTCTAGATTCCTTTGTATCTATCCTCTAAGCATATTAAATTGACCCGTCGATCAATTTAATTCACAACGCTTGATTCGTTAAAATCACTATGCATAGTTTCTAGATAGATTAATTTGAACCTCTCATATGGGTGCTTACATTTCCGTAACCGAAAGTACATGAATGACTATTTTATAGGTATGCGCTTATACCCTAGTGGCATATATCCAAGTCATCAAAATTTTGACAATAGTGCGTGTCTCACTTATTGATGAATCAAAATGCACACGCTATAAGTATAAACATATTGATCTACTCAAGCTTGAGATATACCGTACTCCCACAGCTATAGGATGAACAACTCTTTGATAACACATTTCTGGTAGTTCATTCCCATGTAAGTCCGTCAATGTATATGTCCACATATACACTAGTGCACCAATCCGAGAATCCTCTCAAACGGTCAAGACAAACCATTCCCCTAATTGGAGATATCCATGCACTACAACCTATATCAACAAAGTGCCTAACTTTGTTAATCTGGTTGTGACTAATGATTTAGAATGTAATAATGAATCTTGTGTCAATCTATACTCACACTTCAAGTGTATCTGAGTATCCAAGATTCACATATCTAACATCCTTAGACCTTGATAGAACATTCACATATAAATGAAATATTTAAAATAAAACATTTAAAACACAAATGCAATCATAAAATGTTTATTCTTGAATTTCAGAATTGTCTTTACATTGTATGTTTTTAGGACATCATCCCAACAGTTAAGTCTATTATTGACCTTCTACTCCTAAATTCAAGGGACATTATTTGAACATGTGATTTGTTGGAACAATAATCAAGTTAAAGTATGAATAATGTGTGACATTATTCCCATTTACAAAGCATTGATTTGAGCTTGTTTTGGAGCTAAACGTGGTGGTCCATAAATCAAGTTTATCTATGGGAAGAATTTTCTACTTTTTCATGATTGATGAAATGAGTTAGCTCCACAAGTCATGCAAGCAAAAGTCAAGTTTCCAAAAGTTATGAAATTGCAAATCATGGAGATTCTGATAGGTCCATGAAGATACAATACAATAGAAGGGACCGTTGAGATGGAGCAGGACCAATGTTTAGGAGCTGCTGTGTTTTGTGTTATTGTCTTTTGGTTGGTCCATCTGTCAGTTCTATATTGGTCTTAGTTTTGAGTTGGTCTTGATATTTTTTGTGTTTGAGGTTTGGGGAGTTTGTTAGCACATGTCAGTTTGTTCTATCACATTCTTTCTTTGACAAGAGAATTGATGAGTCAAATTTTGTGGGTCAATATAAAGTGCTACTTGGAACAAGAAAGATACACGAAGAAAGTGCTACAATTTGTCAAAGTTATTTCCTCTTAAACGTCTCATTCGAGTCTCCGCTTTGCTTCTACTAGCCTTAATTCATTTGCGTAATCTCCACAAGCAAAATAAGCCAACGATGTGACTACCACTGAAAGGTCCACACATATAGAAAGTCTAACATCGAGCTAACCAACTCGCCTATCATCATGTAGTTACATGTTGGTCTATATTGCAAAAAGTAATATCGTGTTGATTACTTCTACATTCTTTCTTTTGTTTGTGAGAAAATACTACTTGTATATATTCTTTTTTTAATACCAAGGAGGGAGAATACTCAACGCAAACACGGAGGCTCAATGGGCCGGTGGGCTACACAAAGGGAGGTAACCCTCTCCCTTTTACAACTCTCACCATAATGGTGATAAATTCCACTCAAATTGGTAGTAGGGGAGGTTCGAGCACAAGACCTCCCACTCCCTACACAGTAGGAAGATTATCCAGGCTATCACCTGTTGGTTACTTGTATATATTTTTTACTCTTAGAAAAACATACTTTGCTATTCATGTCACGCCCCTCTCCCAGATAGGTACGGATGAGCACCCATGAATCCCAGAGGCGTGACCGGCAGGGAACTCCTCTATTCCCCGAACCGGATTTAAACCAAATATCTACCCAAAACACTATGAATCAACAATCCAGCTATAGTAATAGCCTCACATATATATATAAATCTCAACCATGATTCCAAATACTTCCAACATAATGTAAATTGCAATCCAGAGTCTACAGCGGAAAAATCCAAGTAGTATAGATACGAAAACATATACTAAGACAGACATAAACATCCCCATAGCAGCTACCATCACGCCTCACGCATCCCTGCGCTGATCATCCACTCCGGCTATCTCACCTGAAAACATGAGAATGAAAGGGATGAGCCACAAAGCTCAGTAGGGATATGGAGAAATATCAATCATCAGAATATTCAGAAAGTAAAACTCAAGATGTATGTGAAATGAACAGGAACTCAAATAGTGATCCACTCCCGTACCACCGAACTCCAGTAAATCAGAGATAAAGCAAGAAATCTTGTAAGGTATAAAATACATAAAGAAAAAACCATAAGTGATACCCTGATAGGATATAAAATCTCTGAACCCATCATAAATATCAACGAATCAGTCAATCTGTAGGGTAGACACCGAATAGGCTTCACCACTACCATCTTCAAGTACAACTCTCAAATAAGCACACAAACATAGTCCAACTCAAATCCATATCAACTCATATCCATATGACATCAGAAAATCCTCCCCTGGACCCACCCTGATCCCCGCAAGGTGTCTCCCAGTCCAGGTACTCCCCAGATTAGATGAGAATCGAGCCTATATAGGTACTCCATAGCATCGCCTACATCGAAGAGCGTCCCCTAGGATGTACCCCACCTCAATCCGGTCTCCAGGTACGTACCCGATCGGAACCATCAACAAATCATCCAGTAGGCTAGGTCGCCTTATGTGGGTCCCACACACTACAAATCATCCATCAATAACCTCGTAACATCATCACCGAAAATCACCAGAGTACAGTCCTATTCGGACTCTCAAAAGTACCACACAAACAATAAGTGTGCCTCACAGGAGACATGGCGCATGAGGATGCAGCCAGTCGTATAAACAATCCATAATAACATAAAATAATAATACAGTTGCCATTGCGGAAATAAATCGAATAAGAGTACAAATAGAGAAATTTCCAACCTCCGGGAATTTCATACAAATAGACAAGTAGGAGTCCGTCGAACACGGAACTCCCGAAACCCCAAATAAGAAATAGGGCAGAATCCCTACCTGAAATGTCGACTAACGCTAATCCGTAGTACGTCCGAAATTCCAATCCAAAATCCCCAAATTAGCCTTCTGCATCAGAATACGGATATGTATACACGACGGTCAAAATACGAAAAAGTCAAATGGTCAAATCGGTCAAAGTCAACTCGGATCAAACCCGGTCAACTCAGGTAAACCCGTGACTTTTTCCGGCGAGCCATACATCAAATTAAAGCTCTCAACACAAGCAATCCAATGGTACCTGTCTCGTTCCAAAACTCCACCAGAATCGACCGGGATAGCGTCTCAAAGTCGCGGAAAACCGAATCTTTGCCGCTTGATTCCACCGCCTGTGGTGCTCCGATGACGACGATTCTGGTTGGGTTTTGCTTCTTTCTCTACAAGCTTCGATTCGGCACCTCCCACGCCTCAATCAGACCACAAACGAAGAAAACCCATCTCAATAACCTCTCATCTTTCTCTCTTTCGTGTATTGCTGGATGATTGCCCAGAAAATCTGGTTTATGCTAGATTTTCTGTGCAATTACTGTTTTATCCCTCTTTTTTTCTTATAATTACTTAAACTTCCAAAATTCGTAACAAATCCAATTCAACTCCGATTTCAGTGATTCTTGCGTCAATATTTTTCTAATAATATGTAGTATTTATTAAAAATATCAAATTTGAAAAATTATTATATTTTTTTAAAATTTGGGTTCGGGATATTACAATTTATCATATTATAAAATTTTAATTATGTCTATTACGTTTTAAAAGGCAAAACTTGACCTCACTTGCTTTTAAAGTATGGCTCTGTCCTTGAGCTCATCAGTGTCGTTATCATCAACCAGAGTTGGACCTAAAGGTTGATGTGTTCGTTCCTATGGATTTTTTTTCATTCACAACACTCTGAAGAATTAACCTCTGACCAATTTAAGTAATAAAAGAAAGGTTTGAGTTGTTGGAAAATATGCACTCGCTGAAACGATTTTAAAATAAGGAACACATAGGAGTAATTGATATGAAAAGGACTTTCAAAAATTTATTCTTAATTATGATTATCATGCATAATCTATAACAAATATAACTGTGTAAAGATAATTTACCTTGAGAGCTCTTTGGATTTATTTCTAATAAATATATCGAATGATGAAGTCAGTTGAATTGAGGTCTATCCCGAGAATCTTCCACCGTATGCACCAACTCACAAATTTGGATTCGAGAGCGTGAAGTCCTTACACTGAGAACTAGAAGATAACATAAAACAAAACTATGAAAACGGTTAGGGAATCAAGAGGTAAACTGGTGTCTCAAGACTTGGGGAACAAAATACACATGTCATGTATTTATAGGGGTCGGCCACCCCCATTTCCCCTCTTCTAATTCTCATAGGTTTTCAACTTCTGTTAAATTTTCCTGACTCTTCTAGCATTAGGATTTCATGGGCTAATTGGGACCAACAAGGAAAAATAAAACATGGGCTTCCTATGGATTAATTATCAGCTTAAACCCATGAGTATAATTTAAATCCATAAACTATAATATATTCCACAAAAATATTATAGTTGCACTTCCCGTTTTATCTTAAATGAAATTTGAGCCTTTTGTTATAATCGTTCATTAGAATCCTCACGTTAAGTTACAAATATCCGTTAATTAAATATGACACTGACATATTATATTTAATTGAGATATTTAAATATTCTTCGAGCTCACCGCTTAACTTATGTGAATGTGATTGTTTACTTCTATTAAATAGGAACTTATGAATTAATCTTCCGTGTATAAGCTAAACTCTACACACCAATTCATATATCATATGCGATAAAAGACGCTTATGCTAATATGTCATTTTTCATATTAAATAATAAATATATTTTATTCAAATAAATAAACTGAGTTTGAACATTATTCAAAATGACCTTTAGCATACTATTCCTATCATGAGTAGTATGAGAGCCCTCCTCCTTTGATCCACACAGCCATGACTCCAACCCAATCCATTTAGCAACACACACATAGTTATCACCACTATTATCCAACATTTCAGATGTTTCATATTTTTCCTATTCTTTACCAGCTAACAACTTGCAAGCTTTGGATAAGTCTTTACTTGAGGTCAACTAAATATCTATTTCAAGTCTATTTGCCCCAACTACCTCCCCAAACTTTGTTATGATCACCTACTTGTCTGCCTAAACTTGACTATAAAATAATAGCTTATCCATTTTCCCAAGCCTAAATTAAATCCAAGCCCAATCTATTACAGAGCTTTCAGAGCCTGTGGTTTTAAACATGTTTTACTAAGTTGAAGAAAATTCACGATCTTATAATCTATACTAATATCTTTATTATAGCAATGTTAGATTTTTTCTCAATGGATCTTTTTGAACAGACAAAATCAATTGGCCATAAATCCCACAGAATTCAATTTGTGAAAAATTATATATATCACTTAAAAAAACTTTGTTTATAAAATCAACACTCACAAAAATGGAATAAAAAAATATTGAACCTCTTATGGTCTTTCAATCCTCTCTTTTCTTTGATTGGGTAGACCTTGACCAAAAGTATTTTTAAGTCAGAACTTCAAATGGCTATAGTCACATCATTAACATTGAGATAATGAGTTCTCAATTATCCATAAAGTATTGTACAATACTTTCAGTCATGCTTGCATTATATTTGTTAGTCCTATGAACTGTAACTTCAAACAATCTCCATTATATACTGAAATCATTCCATCGATATATTTTCATACAAGATATTGGGTGCTAAAACCATACTTAAATCTCTTGAATACTTTCCCAAATGTTTCAAGTCATCATGACTAACATATTCAAGCAATATGGTAATAATTTAGCAAATTTTATTCTATCTTTTTGTGATTGTAAGAAGTAAATTGCATGAAAATTAAGTAATAGTGTTTTCATCAATATAAAAACAAAAGGTGATTGCGTGTTGAAAATGATTAATGGTTACGAAATTTCACAACCCATACAAGTCCCATTTTTTCCACCTAGAAAGTCTCTAAATAATATGTTTGGGTAAGGCGAGGTCAATGATGTAGACTAACGTAGTGAAAAGAACACATATTTAGACTTGTTGATTCAATGCACAAATACTAAAAAATTAGTCTACTTGAATATGTTGATTCGTTAAATGAATACTAGAATCAAGGCTGAAATTCATTCAAAAAATAACAAAGAATTGAATATAAGATTAGCCGTTTCTATCTTTTATTCAACCAAAACTGAAAATATCTTTCATTCAACCTTTAATAATATTGATGACGTCTCAAACTTGTAGGTTATAAAGACGTATCAGTATAGGTCCAAACAAAGGCTTCCTCGGCTTGATGATCTTCTTCGGCTTGACGGTCTTCTCGAAAGGTGCTGTCCAGTAATAATGAGCAAACGTAAGCTAGAGGCCCGCCAGAGAGTGTTCTCTGGCATTGGCGCTCCGATGCTTAAGTCAGAAACTAGCACAGATTGACTCCCCAAAGAACACAGCTCGGTGCTCTAGAGAAATGTGTAAATAGTGTTTCCGTGAAAAAAGTGATCATTTTAACTGTGGGGTAACCTCTTTTATATAGTGAGGGTGGTTTTCATTAGTAGAAGTCATGTGGTAGTGAATAATACCTTGCCAAATGAAGGAATTATTGTTTTACTAGGAGCTTGTTACTGTTTTGAAGGTATGGAGTCAAGAAAGGTATCTCTAGTTCTTGGTACCGAGCATCACGTAGTAAGAAGGATAGTATTTTTTGCTGATAGCTATTGCCACGTGTCTTATTTTTATTGGAGAGGATAATTATCCTCATCAATTGCCCCCTCAGGCCTGTGATTGGTTGCTATAAATGACCAATGATAGGCCTATATTAGTTGTCATTTGGCCTACCCGAGGGTGGCATTGATGAAGCCTGCGTTAGCCATCGTTTGGCTTGCCCAAGGATGGCATTGATGACAAAACTTTGAATGGTCAGGATGAGATCTAAGGTGATCCAACGGTTTGTTGATGAGTAGAGGCTAAGTGGTCCAGATGAGAGGATACCAAAGGTCTCTTCATCAAATCCGTTGACCGGGGCGGTCTTCCGCTATAAATAGTGAAGATGTCATTTTCAACTTGCTGCCAAATTGAGAGACCCAACCTTAGTGAGCATCGAGCATTTATATTCTCATCATAAAATCGAGCAATCACATTCTCTTCTTCTAACCGAGCTTTCCTGGTACGAGAAATGTCTTCCCCTTTGATGTAAAAATACTTGCAAGCGCACAAGTGTACTAATGTAGCACAAAGTGTGAGTACAAGGTCGATCCCACAGGGACAAGTTTAATCGAATAATGTACTTAACCAATAAAACCAACGAAAATTTGAATACGGAAAATATTTATGATTCTTTAGAACAATGAGCAAAACAGAGTTTTAACAATTATAATGAGGAAAACCTAGGGTACAACCTTACCAAGCAATTCTATCATGACATACAAAAGTTAAGCATTCGATAACAATTCCAATTCAAGGGTCGATTCCTCCCTCAATTATGTTATTCCATTGATCGTGGCAATAACACGTATTATCGATACCAAATTAATCATGTTTGATCGCAGTCTTTAATTTAGTAAAAATAACCCATTATGACTAGAAGAATTAAACAACCAATCAATCCCCTAAACCCGGATCAGAGCATTCGACAATTAATCTCCTTAATTCCGATTCTATCAAAATACATAAATACGGATCGTTTATGTGATTTGGCTAGATGAGTATAATAAACAACATAATTGGTGATCAAGCAACTATGTAGAAATCATACTTTAAAGTATGGTAATTAAGAACAAGAATTGAGAATTGAATCAAAAGCTTGGAATATAGATAAAATCAACTCATAATATTCATGCTTGGCTAGGTCAAACCCTAGAAATAAGTTTAGTTACAAACCATAATAACAAATATATAAGAAAAGAGAGAAGAAACCATGGTTGAATTCACCAAAGGAAGGAAGAAGAAGATGAACAAGATGAAGATGTTGATGAGCCGTCTCTCCTCTCTAGCAAGATGTTGGAACCCTCTTTTCTGTTTTTAAGCCTTATTTATACTCCAAGTGATTTTCCCCTAGGTTTCCCCAAGTAAAAAGACATAAAAACCTAGTCAACTAAGTCTTTAGTAATTCTGGAAATCAAAATCTGGTTCGAGTGCTCTTCTGGCGCTGGAGCGCTAGAAGGGCGTTTTCTTCTGCCTTTGAAATGCTGGAGTGCTAGTAGGGCACCGAAAGAGCATTTTTCTCTGGTTTTATGTCTTATAGAGTGCTGGAACGCTGGTAGGGCGCTGAAAGGGCGTTTTCCACTGGTTTTTAGCCAAATATGCTCCAATTCAATCACAACTTCACTTCAACCCTCCTACATACAAAACACACAAAATCTCAAAGTATCAACTCAATCTTAACACAAAATAATGCAAATATGTACAAACATATGCATATAAATGTGGTATAAAATACACACATCACCCTTCTTCGGGTAGTAATATTAATGTATTAGAGGATGTCGACTTAGGCTTCCATTAGCAGAACGTCCTTTCTTTGCACCCCTGGCTTTGAGGCTCCCCTGCAGGAAGCCCAAACAGCAGGTGATGGAACTAGGAAATCGAAAAACCATAGTTGTAGCCTTACCAAATTCGAGGTAGAATAGCAACGCAAGTTGTTCGGTATTCCCTACCCTTGCAGGCCCGTGCCTGAGGGTGTATCTCCCTTTAATCCCCAACATGGGGAGTTTGCCATTTCCACCACCACCCTTTGATATGGTTGTCAGATCCCCATAGCTCCAGTCATATGTTCCTTCTTTGCTCGGTTCGACATCTGTCCGACTTGTTTAGCTCCCAACTCTTCGGTATTCCTCGGCACGATAGTCCACTATTGTGCTGAGCTTCGCATTCCTTTCTCTTCCAATGTCCTTCAGCACATCTTCTCCTTGTGTAGAGCCCCAACGAACCCTGGGCTGTGTTATTTAAAATTTAAGAAGGGTTTGGTGGCCCCAAATACTCTTTTTCCAATCATCATTGAAAATCCAGCTATTTCTTTGCTCGTATGCCCTTGGGCGAGGACGAGGTTCTACCTTTTAGAACCTCATGGACACTCCCCAAGTTCAGTAAATTCAAACGCCTTCCCCAGATTTCTATAGAGGTGCATGATTGGTACCTTACCCTCAAAGGACCTTTCACCAAACCTTCTATTCCCATGGTATGCCGAGCTGTAGACTTTACAAGTGCTCGTGGGTCCGAGCATGCCATGCAAGTTGGGAACATGCTCTTGCTTGGCTTTGTCTAGCTTAACTGCCTCGTTATTATGTTTCTAACTCGTTGATATCTTTTTTAGCTATGTCTTCAGTAGTGGAGTATTTGAGGATGCAAAAGAGGATGGCCAACTCGGGCCAGAAGAGGAAAAGCACTGGTGAACCGGAGAGGAGCAAGAGAAAGAAAGTGATTCCTGCTGCAGAAATTCATATGAAGCCAGGCTAAGGGAAGGACCTAGGTCAAGGACGCGGGGTATTCATTTCTACCCCTACATTCTGACTAGTGGGTTCTCCTTCCCATGTCTCGGACGCACGCTCTTCATCTCCTTCTCACATAATGGGTGATGTCCACATTCCTCAGTGGAATGTTCGTATCTCAGACACTGTGGCCAATTCTGAGGTGGTTTGGAGATACTGGAGAAGTTGTGTCTCCTCTTGGACAAGAGGCGAGCCGAGAAGATGACCACCGAGAAAAAGATCGAGGCTTCTGCTATCAAGCTGATGAAGGTAACAGTTTTTTTTAATCTTTTTGATCTCTCTCTTCGGTTTCTTTAGTAACTTGCTCCGTTGTTGTTTTTAGCTGACTTTCCTTCTCAGGAAACTCATATCCTCAAAGGGGCCCTAGGTCGGACGGAGACCGCCTTGTAGCTCTTGCGGTTGGACCTCGAGAAGACCCAAGAGTTTGAGGCTCCATTGGCCAACAAGCTTTAAGAGGCCGAGGAAGAGCTGGCGAGACAAAGGTCGGCTGCAGAGGGAGAGGGTGCCCATATGTTCTAGAGCAGGCGCCAAGCCGGTCTTTGATGGTTCAGGGAATCTTTTGAATTCCAGTTTACCCTAAAGCAGTAGGGCTTCTTCTACTTCCAGGCTGTAGTCAAGGAAGCCCAGAGGTTCCTTGCCAGCAAGGGTCAGAGCTCGGACATCTTCGACGAGCTATGTCCAGGCATCGCGGGAAAGAATAAGGAGGATGTCGTCAAGAAATAAGCTTATGAGCAATTCCGTCTTCTCCAGGAGGAAGAGGGCGATGAGGAGGAGGACATTAAAACATATGTGGATGCTGAGGTTCCTCTGTCCTCTCACGTTGATGTTTTAAGCATAGTCTTGTATGACCAGAGGACAATGTGGAGCTGCTCGAGGATGTGTCAAAGCAGTGATTCTGAGATTGATGCCCAGCTCCTCACAAAATTCTCAGATGTTTGCACTCACAAATTGTCGACCATTATATGTAATGAGGATCTAAGGAATGCCATATCTGCAGATGATGGTTTTCTAAATGAAGTCTTTTAGCTTGTGGTTGGTAATGGTTGCATGAGGATAGGCCTCAACCCACTTTCCACTTTGTAAAGTAGTCTACTGCCACTATGAGAAACTTTCTTTGAGCTGTTGCCTGGGGAAAGGGTCCCAGCAGATCTAGCCCCCATTGAATAAATGGACAAGAGTTCTCGATGATAGTCATCTCGAATGGGGGGAGGTGAGGTACGTTAGCGTTCCTCTGGCACTTCTCACACTTTCGTACCAAATCCTCGGCATCTTTCCTCATATTCGGCCAACAATAGCCACAGTGCAAGACTTTGTTTGCTAAGGTCCTTGCTCCTGTATGGCTGCCACAAGCTCCTTCATGCACTTCTCTGAGAGCATAATCAGACTCCCGTGGAGCAAGGCACTTAAGGTAAAGGAGCGTGTAAGATCTTCTATAGAGCATTCCTTGAATGATTGAATACCTTGCTGCCTTTGCTTGGAGATTCCTAGCCTCATTTTTATCCTCAGGTAATTGTCCCTCGATGAGGAAGGTTCGTATTGGATCCATCCAAGACTGTTCAATGTTGATCTCGACGATAGCCCTAACGAAAATGCTCAATTTGGGCAATTTCTCTATCCGCACTAAAGAGGCCTCATCTTTTTTTAGAGGTAGATGCTAGCCGATCTAGCACGTCGGCTTGTCGATTCTCTTCTCGGGGCACTCTCCGTATTTCAACATTTAGAATTTCACTCATTAGCTCCTTAGCTTTCCCTAAATACTTGATCATATTGGAGCCTCTCGCTTCATACTCGCCACGAACCTGTTCGGTGATGAGCTGAGAGTCGCTGTTAACCACCAAATTATGCACCTCTAGCTCAATTGCTAACTTCAACCCAGCTAGGAGCGTTTCGAATCCAGCCTCGTTGTTGGAAGCTTTGAATTGGAAACGGATAGCGTATTCAGCAGTTGATTGGGATGGTATTTTGCATATTTTGTGGAGTTTTGAAAGCAAAAGGTTGAGTTTCAATGCTTAAAAATCACATTTTAGGTTTGAGTTGCCGAAATCCATGTTAATGAGCCAATGCATAATTCAACACTTTGACATAGTCATTTTAAGTGTTTTCTAGTGGTTCAAGTTGGTTTGGTAGCTTAAAGATATGAAATCCAAGTTTTGGGCATAATGGTTAGAAGTTATGGAAATGCTATTTCTTAAGCATTTGAGTTTTAATATGCCGAATTTTTTTCTATCAACCAAAAAATGGTTTTGACACTTGTTTAAGTATGTTTCAGTCATTTATGACTTGTTTGAATGGGTTTTTTAGGCTCCGGATTGATCGGGGTTGAATATGGAAGAAAAGACACAAAGGAGCTGAAAAATTGCATTTTGCTGTCAACCGTCCGGACACTTATCAGAAACCGTCCGGACGGTTCAAGAAGAAAGATGGACAGATTGATTTTCAAGCATATCTGTCCGGACGGTACTGTTCACCGTCTGGACGGTTGAAGAAGAAAGCCGGACAGTGCTGTTTTCAAGCATATCTGTCCGGACGGCACTGCGCAATAATTTTCGGGTCAACTTTTGAAGGTGCAAATGATAGAAGTTGAAGAAACTGTCTTCTACAAAGTTGAATTAGACATCCAGCTCTTTCCAACGAGTGCTCATACGTATAAATCCATTGAGAATTGAAGTCTATGGAATTAAAAAAAGATGCTACCACGAACAGTTCAGTAATTTTGGGTTTTATGATTTTTACTCAGTTCCTGAAGGGCAAACTTGTCTAATTACTTTATTTGACCAATGGGACTTATTTGTAATAGGTTACGATGGTCTTTTAACAGAGGTATGAGGGTTTTATGGGTCTTGAGACCCCATTCTTTGGACAACACTCATTTTGGCCAAAAATACATATTCTCTAGGGTTTTTGTTCTCTTACCTTGTTCTTCATCTTTGATTCTTGCTTGGGGTTCGAAAATAAGTCTATTGAAGATTGCTAGGAGTCTTGGAGACCCAACCAACTAGAAGAAGAAGTTCTTCCTCCTTGTAGAGCTTGAGAAGAGCCCAAGTTGGATTACCCTCAACTTCTATTTGTAGATTGGAATGCCGATTCACCTCAACATTCGAAATTGGATTTGATCTCTAAACTCCTCTTCCTTATTGTTATTTTAGTTTATTATCGCATTTGGATTTATAGTTCTAGTTTAATCTACTTGAATATTTCCATTCCGATTTAGTTTGTGCTTGAACGTTTTATGTTATGTTTTACATTTTATTATGTTGTGCTTATTTTCATTTTGATTTTCTACAGTAGTTTAGTATTTAATTCTCATTTTGTATATTAGGGTTTAGTTCAATCAATCACCTCAAGAGGGAAAACCGAATCTAACCAATGGTTAGTGCAATTTGCCACACTTAACATTGTGAATACCATATTTAATTAAGTAATTAGGTTAATAATCCATAGACCCAAGCCGAAACCAAAAGTCTTTGTGAGACGATTTGGGATTCACTCCTATTATTACTTTGACAAACCTACACTTGGGAAAGCGTTAATCCACTTACTTATTTTGGGCGAGTCAGCAGTCTTGCCTCCCGGCCCGAGAAGCAGAATCCCTACTCCACTTCCATCCTTATTTAAAGAGCCATCGAGAAAGAGTTCTCATAGGTCATGCTGTGCCTCTTCCCCTAGAGGATGTTGACACTCAGTGATAAAGTCTGCCAGGGCTTGATCTTTGATGGCTTTCTTTGGCTCATAGTGGATATCAAACTCACTAAGTTTCATTGACCATTTAATGAGTCTTTCCGACGTATCCGATTTCTGCAGTATGCTCTTGAGTGGTCGGTCGGTCAACACTATAACTGTATGGGCTTGAAAGTAGGGTCGTAACTTCCTAATTGCTGTTACAAGTGCCAAGGCCAACTTCTCAGCCCTGGTGTATCTCTTTTTAGTCTCAGTGAGGACTTTACTGGTGTAGTATATTGGCTTTTGGACCTTGTCCCCCTCACTTATGAGCACCGCACTCACTGCGTGCTCAATAGTGGCTAGATAAAGGAATAACAGTTCCCATCTTTCGGAGAAGTGAGTAGAGGTGACTGGCTTAGATAAGACTTTAGTTTCCCAAAAGCTTCTTGACAATCTTCATTCCACCAAAAATTTATCGTTTGCTTGTGCGCATTAAAGAAATATTTGCACCGATCTCCTGATCTGGTGAGAAAATGGCTTAAAGCCGCGGTTCGTCCCGTGAGCTACCGAACCTCTTTCTTGTTCCTCAGAGCCTGCATATTGATTATTGCTGATACATTTTCAGGGTTTACCTCTATTCCTCGTTTGGAGATGAGGAAACCGAGGAACTTGCCCGAGGAATGCCAAACGTACATTTCTCAGGGTTAAGCTTCATTCCAAACTTCTTCAATACATTGAATACTTCCTACAAGTCTCCCAAGTAGTCCTCGGGTTTCTTACTTTTGACAACGATATCATCTACATAAGCCTCAGCCGTCTTATCGAGTATTGGGAGAATATTTTGTTAACAAGTCTTTGGTAAGTGGCTCCTGCGTTCTTCAGCTCAAAAGGCATAATTTGATAGAAGTACGTGCCTTCAGGAGTGAAAAATGAGGTGTGCACCTCATCTTCTTGATGCATTTGGATATGATCATATCCAAAATAGGCATCGAGGAAGCTGAGGAGACCTTTTCCCGAGGTTGCGTCGACCAGTTGGTCTATCTTTGGTAGGGGGTAGCTATCCTTCGGGTAGGCCTTGTTGAGGACGGTGAAGTCAACACACATACGCCACTTACCTTTCTGTTTTGCCACCATAACAACATTAGAGAGCTATTTCGGGTATTGGACTTCCCGAGCGAATTCAACATCCAGAATTTTGATGGCCTCCTTCCTATCTTGAGAAAAATTTATCTTATTTTGTTTCACTGGTCGGCTGCCAGGTTTTATGCTAAGATGGTGAGTGATAACATCAGCACTTATGCCGGGCATCTCGTCCTCGCTCCAAGCAAAAGTGCTGATAGTTTCCAGAAGAAGACTTGTTAAGCTTTCGCTTAAATCTTTAGCAAGCTCAGATCCGTGGCATAATTTCCTTTCCGTCCCCTGCTCAACAGCAATGGTAATGAGCTGTTTGGCGGGAGTCGGCTTTGGGGTGTTGACATTGTGATCATCAAGCAATTCCAGAACTGAGATTGGTTTTTCTTGTCTTTCAAGTCTGTCACATACATCTGATGAGCCAATTTCTGGTCGCCCTGTACTTCGCCTATTTCTCGGTCGGTGGGGAATTTTGATCTTCAAATAATAGGTAGAGACCACTGCTTGAGCTTTGTGAAGCAGTGGTTGGCCAATCATAGCATTATAGGGGGTCTTTACCTCTACGACTAGGAGCTGCACCATAAATAGCTTTGATCTCGGGAAATCTCCTAAGGTTATTGGTAGATTGATCAAACCCACAAGGACGACCTGTTCTCCCGTGAAACTATAAAGGGGGGAGGAAAACTTCTTCAAACTCTCTCTTGGGAGGTTCATCTGCTTGAAGGCATGGTAGAAAAGAACATCTGCTGAGCTCCCATTGTTGACCAGAATCTTCTTCACCGTGTAATTAGCGATGATTGCCTCAATGACTAAGGCATCATCATGCGGCTGATGTAAGCTCCATCGCTCTCCGAGAATACTATCTTCTACTCGTCTATTCTGGCTTTCTTCGACCTCTCAAACACTTGATAGACAGTCCGAGCGTAAGCCCTCCTACCTAAGGAGCTTTCTCCTCCTGAGGCTAACCCCCCGACTATCATACTTATCGTGCCTGCTATTCCTTGATTTCTCTAACGAGGAGACTCATCTCTTCGGTTGTCTCTTCTTCCTTCTTTTTATCGTTTGTCCTCGGCCGAGTTAGTGAAAATTTTGAGGTATCCTCTTTGGATTAGGTTCGCTATTTCGTCCTTTAGATGATGGCATTCATTGGTGTTATGTCTGGAACCTCGATGGAATTGGCAATACTTATCACTCTCCTTCCTCCCAAGAGTTGGTTTCATCGTCGGTGGCCATTTGTTGATGTCACGATTCTGTATCTCATTCAATACTCTCTTCAAAGAAGTGTTGAGAGGAGTATAGGAATCATATAGCATTAGTTTCGGTCGTTCGTCTTTTCGAGAGGATGACCTCCTTCCTTTGGTGGTTTTCCTCTTGTTTGGCCTATCAGAATCGTTTCTTCTTCTCGGAAGGGACCTTTCAGGGGATTGTTCGGTCATGTGTGGTTCTGCCATGATTTCATCCGCAGTAATATACTTTTCAACTCTTGAGAGCAACTCAGGAATGCTCGTCGGGTGCTTCTTCGATAGGAAGTGCTTTAATGCTGTATGACGAACTCCAGTCATAAAGGCTGTGATGGCTATGATCGGTAATCACTATTGAATCGGGTAATAAATTCGCTTAAGCTCTCATGAGGCTTTTGTCGGATAGTCACCAGTGTCGCGTTGGTCTTTCTGACTGGTCTTGAGCTCGCAACATGAGCAACGAACCTATTGGCGAGGTCGTCAAGGCTATGAATAGTACGCTATGGCAGAGCTCTAAACCATCGTCTTGTTACACCGACGAGAGAGTTCGGGAAGATCTTGCAGCAAGCTTCATGAGATGCTCGTTGAAACTCTATCATGTTTAGGAAACCAATGATATGGTCAAGAGGATCTCCCATTCTGTTGCACTTTTCCACACTGGAGAGCTTGAAACTCGTTAGTACCCGAGCACATTGCACCTCAGCTGCCAATGGAGTTAAGTTCTTGTCCCAATTCATTGTATCCAAAAAAGGGCGTCCTTGCAAAACAGCTATTTTTCGATCCACTACCCCTTCGATGAACTTGCTGTCCCTTTCGTATGTATGAGTGGATTGACAGCTCCGAGCAGTGGTCGCCGAGGTTCTTGGAAGGTCGGGATTTCTTGACTCATCGGTATGAGAGTGTTCATTTCTCGTCTCTTGAGAAATGTTCTCATTTTGGACAGGTTGATGTCCCTCTGCCTCCTGAATCATGTCCAACCAGTGTGCGAAGACATTCATCTATTACAACAACTGGGCGATCTGATCCTGCACCGGTAGTCGAGGTTGTTGCCAGGCGTTAACATTGGCAGTTGAGGCCTGTTAGCCTTCTCCTCCTAAAGCACTAGTTTGAACCATAATTTCTTTGTTATGGAAAGATCTTTCCCACAGACAACACGAATCTGATGACGTCTCAAACTCATAGGTTATAAAGACGTATCAGTATAACCAAGCATTACAGATGGAAATAACCGGGTGTAATACTTTCATTTTATCGGTAAATTAAATTATTGACGAAATAATTTCATTGGTAAATTGCTCATCGGTAATAGTTTATGATAGGTGTAGAATTGCACCTATTATTCTGGTCTTAAAATATCTATTTTCCTATGATTTTTGATATAAGTACTACAAAAATTGATGTTTCTATGAACAGGTAATGCTGAGTTGAAATATAGAGTAAAAGCTGTTTCTGGGCAGAATGTGAACCGGGTGTGACCTAAGTGTAGTTGCAAGACGTGAATTTATGGATTAAAGCTAAGATGACATGACAGCTGGCACCTAACACAATTAAAAGACCTAACCCTAGGACTCGAGGACTAACAAGAATTTCGATAATAGAAGACGGCAAAGAGGGGCTAGTCCCGAAGAAAGAGACAAATCGAACTAATCACATTTGAAGAATATTGTTCTTTTGATGGGTAGCCCAAGGTAATCCAAGATTTGTATTTCATTTATCATGCCATAGTAGTCACTAGTTGTCTCACAATAATTCATCCTTAATGCACACTCTACTATTGACGATCGCTTTCTTTGATCCATGATTTGTTGTGTGAAATTTGAAGAGTAAATGCTCTAAAATCTTCCATGCAATAGGAACAAGCTAACTTCCTAGCTGTGCTCCAACCAGACAACATCAAGTATGCTAGAAAGTCACTAAGAGCAGCTCAGCTATGAAAGTTCTGCTTCAAAGATACATCTCATGTCTCAACACCATTCTCCCACAAGATGCACAATTCATGAATCAGTTGACAATCACTGGTCAAGATGAATACCGTCTTGCTCTTACTCTTAAAGCCCCTCCTTATGGAAGAGAAGTGGGAATGTCCGTCTTCCTTTGAACTGGATTTTATGAGTGGACCATTCGCCTCGAAGGAATTAGATTCAGTGCATATCGATGAAAATCACATATATAATAAGACTTCCATTGAGATGAGAGTTTCAAATTCTCATGAATAGGACTTGATAAACTTCCTGTAATAGATGTTTTTGTATTTCATTTTTGCGCATAAATCGAGCCTTGTATTACATGTTTTGCCTACAAATACTTGATTAACTTGGTTGAAGATTTCCATGCCTCTAAATTCAAAGGGTGATTCATTACGCCCTCTTCTTGGTCATGGTTATCATGTCCTCTCATTTGCTCTGTTGTGGCTGCTGAAGCATACAATCTCTATAACCTCGACGCTAAAGGAAAATATACATCTTCTAATGTGGAACCTTCTTCTTTTTCCCAAAATCCCATCCTCTTTTGCTCTAAAAATAGGGGAACTGACATAATTTGCAACTTCTCAAGTCGATGTCATTGCCCTAATATATCATGCACCTGTTTAAGCAGTAATATATTTTCTCCGCTAGAAGCCCAAATCCTTAGAAAAACTTCTTGGTGCTATAAGAGTTATCTAAAAGTATGTTGTCCTCCAGTAATGCATTTCATATAATCTAGTGATTGTGTTATAGCAATTCTCCAATAAATGATGTTTGGACTTATTGCTTAGTAACTGTGCCATAGCCGATAGTTGGGAGGCTATTTCACACCCTAGCCACAATTCCCACTCCGCTCCCTGCAGCATGTCACACAATTTCTGTGCATTTGAGTTTGGAGATTCCTCCAAATTTAATGTATGAAAGCTTAGGCCAGTTGCGTCCATCACCATTAAGTGGTACAGATTAAGGATCTTTGCATCCGAACTTGCAGACTCATATGCCCATGTGTGACTATCTCTACCATCATTATTCGGTGCTTCAACATATGATTCCCCATAATGAGACTATATGAAATAATCCTGCTCGAATCGCTTCTTCAAAAGATGAAGATGCACTTCATCCAATTCCAAAAATCTACGGTTATGACACCGTACACATGGACATCCAATATTACTTCTGTCCATCCTCTCTAGTTGAGAATTAGCATGGGTAATGAAATTTTGTACCCCCTCCATAAATTCTCGATTAAGAAGTTCATCAACTAGCCTAGCATACATCCAAGACCTATGTAGGGTTGACATTTTATTTTTACTGACAAAAGGCACAAAAACAACAAGGCATTTTTTATTACAATAACAACTTGTCAAGTTTGAGAACTTGGTTATACATAATTTTGACTAAAAGAAATGAATTAAAAAACTAAAGGACACGATTACCATGCAATGCTGTGTGTGTATAGGGTAAGTGGAATGAAAGTAAATATACCAAGCGAGAGGAAAAATAAAACAAAGACGAGGCAAATGAATAAGTGATCGGCATTAGAATGAATTAGGCATTCCTATTTACTAATATTACAATCCATAAATATCACACACATCATACAATCAAACATGGAACTAATTTCAGCTAAGTATTTCTTAGCCTATTTAAACCCAAGTAAACAAAAGGAAACCTAACAGCAGAATCATATTGCCATTAAACACACATAAGCACGGTTCAACATTTGTAGGAGTAATTAGGAAAAAAAATAATGGGTTCTCTCTCCTCGCTCTCTCCTGGTTCACCTTTGTCAATGAGTCTCCCTTTGTCACCAATCAACATTAATTCAAATGTCTTAACGTTTGGATAATAAGCAAAACATGAACAAATACAATCCACAAATTAATGGGACAAATTTGACAAAACAAAGCAATGTAAACCAAGGTAAAAAGTAGGATCGGAACCCACTCTATTTTGGTATCTATGTATAGAAGCATGGTTAAGGACAGTCATGTATGATGATTACCCATTTTGAAACAAAAGCAAATTGAAACAAGTCTAGTAGGTCCTGAAATCACTAGGCTAACACAAGGGGGGGGGGGGGGGGGGGGGGGGGGGGGGGGGGGGGGGGGTTGAATTGTGTCTCCAAAAACTAAGTATAAACCCCAAATACAAAAACCACAATCTAAAAACGTACAAATGATCAAAACAGTGTTTATAGTACAAATCTGCCACCCAACCAAATAGATATTATTTGACCTAGCAATTCAAGTCCAAATGCAACGAAATTTGGTATGCAATATCAAAATACCTTAATGAATACTATATCAAATATTCAGATCAAAATTCAAAGTCTAGCTATATGAACAGTGCACGGACAGATTGCTATTCCAGAAAATTAACTATCAAAAGTATACCTAGAATCCACTAATCACAAGTTGTTCAAACACAAGCAATATCCCAACAAGCAATGGCAGCAAGCAACACCCTAATATCAATTTCTAAGGCACACAAATCACTAATAGCACCAAACAAGAAAGGAAATCAAAAATAGAGTGCACAAGGATATATAGTGGTTCGGTGCTCACACCTACATCCACTACCTAAGCCCTCAAGCTTAGGATTTCCAAATCCACTAAAGGATATAAATGGTTTTGCAAGTTCACCACAAACTTAGGGTTTTCAAGCACACCCCAAACTTGTACACCACCAAGGTTTGAAGCTAACCTTAAACTTTCACACACCTCTCAAAGGTAATGCCCTCAAAAGGGACTTTTACAAGTGATTTGGTTTTTGGTTCTCTCAAGATTAGCTCTAAGCTATTTTGATGAGGAACATTTAATCTCTCAATGTATAGCTCACTGGTAGGATATAAATTTGGCTCAAATTTGTGGCTTGCACTCAACCAAAGGTTCACACAAAGTCTCACAAAGATGGAAATAAGTTTAGGAGAAGCTTTTGTGGAAAGTAGCTCAAGAACACTCAAAGAAATACCTTAATGATTTTGGCTTGAAAGTGTGTCTTAGCTTGAGGTTGATGAAGGGAAGATGATGACAATAATCTCAGCAAATGATGATCAAAAGATCAAGAGAAGATCACTCAAAAATTGTAGAATCAAGAACAAAAGCTCTCTTGGTAATTTTTGCACATATGTTTTCCAAGTGTGGAATGAAGCATGATTTTCCTCTTAATTTGTCTCCATTTAATCTTGGCCATTGGATCTTGTTAATCTTCAATCTCAGCCCTCAATCAACTTATAATCTCTGCCCTTCATCTTCAAAAACGAAATCAATCAACACCATTGAAAGGCTAGCCGTTATTGACTTTTGGTCAACCTTTGATTCAAATTTCAAATCTTGGCTCCAAGGTTTGTTTGGATCTTTTGTGCTTCTTGTTAAACTCTTCTTCATGCTTACAAAGGCTTCAACACTCAACCAAACAACCCCTGCAAGTCTCACACGAAATTCCCCCAAAAATACTTGAAAACAAGAACATAATAGTACATGGTGATGTGGACAATTTTCCTCCAAGTGTTTTGGCTCCAATCTTTTTCATTTGATTTCAAATGAATCCAAGGCTTCTCAAACTCCCTCCAAAGGCTCCTAAGGCTTTCTAGAAGGGTTATGACCGAGCCCCTACTCCAAATAAATCATCCAACATTAATTCAACTTAGTCTAACCCATGGAAGGTCAATTTGAGGAATTTAGGCTGTTTTGGATAAGAATGGGTTGCACCAATTTAAGTCTTCTTCACTCCAAATTTGGTCAAGTTTCTCAATAAATATGTCTTAGATTATTTCCTAAATAAATCCTTCAATGTAGCTCACATAGTCTCAATTGCTCCCAAATAGGGTTTCCTAGGGGATTTCGGGTTCTAAGTGCCTAAACACTGAAACCTCAATACTCCATGACCATTTCACATCCTCAATTAATGTCCCATATAAGTGTATGATTTTTACCTACAAATAAATGAGTGATAGAACACTCCAATTTTGCTTCTAAGCTCAAAGAGCTTCAATGCTTGCACTTGGGTTAACCAATATCATATAAGCTCAATGAAATTCAAGTAAGCACATGATAAATCAATTCATCTATATAAGAATGTGCATACAAAATTTCACTTATAATTGAGGTCGTTTGGTCATTCAATTTGATCATGCAAATCTCAACTAGGCTAGTTTCACAACTACACTAGTGAATTAATTTCAACTGACAAATGGAACCTGATAAACTTAAAATTGACCTGACACTATTTGACAATGAAAAATTCCAGAGTGTCTTAAATAATTTTCAGAACAAGAATCAAGTCAATCAGAGCTCATATGAATAAGTTATGACTGTTCAACCAACGTGTGCGCAGTGTGATGTTGTGACAGATTTTAGCATCGAAAAATAAGTCAGTCCAGATTCATCCAATTTATATCAAACATGATCAATCATGATTCCAAAGATATATAATGAAGCTTAAATCAGTAGATATAATTCATTTCATGATTTGTCCAAATTTATCCAAAGTTAAGCACAATCAAATAGTCCAATATGTATTTTTGCATCAAAACACAAATGTAGGACCTATGGTCCAACAGGTCCATGATATTGAAAAGGAAAATAACAATTTGATGTGATTCAATTTGTTTTCTCTCGTATTAAACTCTAGACTGGTCATGACGTTTATGCTAATGTATAAAATCTCAACTAAACATGAATTGGTGGGGACTCTAGGTGTTGAAATTGAATTCTAATGTCTAGAATTGGCTAGTGTAACGGACAATCTGTATCCGCTAGGTCAACCAATGGGTCTGATCCAAAGCCTAAACCTCATTTACTCTACTCATATCAATCTCAGTCCTAATCTACCAAACGTATTAGAGGGATGTGGTTGTTGTGGAGTGTTGCCTATTACTCTAGAGCTGCAAGAAGGAATAAAGGATTTAGGGATGCTCTGATATGAAATAAGTGATGTAAACCATTCTGTTAAACTATTAAATGGTTAGTTACCAAGTTAGTTTGAGTTAGTTAACTTTTTGTTAATGTTTAGTGGTTCTGTTAAGTCTGTATTTGGCTTATATGTCAGCTATACAGGTGGTATGCTGGTTTTGTAAAGCTCAGTTTTGAAATCAATGAATGAAAATCTAGTTTCTCTTCTTGATCTCTCTTAATGAAGTTCGTAAAGAACTTATTTGGTATTCTCTAGGTTTGGTTGAAAGGAGCGTATCTTTTGGTATGAAAGCCATTGTTCCTCACTGTTATTAGCTTGTGTATGCCACAGAGATACACTCGTGCAGCTGTCATGGAACAACGGCTATCTCAGATCGAAGCAACAATGGAAAAGATCATTTTCAATTTGGAAAATTTGCAGACTTAATTGTCTACCATGGATGCAAGATTGATGGAAGAGTGGATCTGCGCTAACCACTAGTCCATGAAAGTCACAAGCCTTAGTCCACTTGCCACAATTCCCATCCATTTGATGATGATGATCGATCAGATTATGGTGGCCAATGATCTGGTCGTCATATTGAGTATAAAGAACATCGTGGGTTTCTACTAGTCCTCCATTGCAAAAAAGTGGATTTTTCAAGATTTAGTGAAAGGGATGATCATGTGGTTGGGCAGAACAATATTTTGAAAGACCAAGACTAACACAAGAGGTGGGGGTGAATTGCGTTCCCAAATTCCAATGGGAATCCCCTAAGACCAAATTTATCAATTTAAACACTTAAAGCACCAAATACACCAAGCATATAATGTGAGGCTCTAAGCCAATTTTATTCTAATTGATTCAATCACAAATTATGTATGAGATGTGCTAAATGTTTGACAACGTAAGATCATGACTTGATGCTCAACACAACAAGAAACAAGATTGCATGCCAAATAGATCACTGAAGCAAACTTACGGGTCCAACAAGGAATTTCACTCTAGATGCAATCTTAAGTCTCCTAAGAACCAAGACAATGATAATAATCAATGTAAACAAATACAAAGCAACCTCAATACATAAATTCATATTTTTACTAATTCAATAAATATGAAAAGATTCAATCCAAAGCTATTTCTATCAACACATGTATTTCAAGAATAACAAGAACAAAAATAATAATGTCCTAACCACAAGCATGTGTCGAACTTGAACACAATTACATTAATATATACATACTCGGCTACACTAAACTAATTCAACCTAGATGCAATCTTAGATCACCCAATTTCACAATTAGATAGCATAATCAATATAAGAAATGATACATCAATCTCATGCACTTTCCATCACATAAATTCAGCTTTACAAGTATTGAAACATGGATGCCTATTTAGGCAAATATAGCTTTCAATTAACCAAGCATTTCAATCAAGTAGGCACAACAATTTCCACAATAATCGCCTAGAATGCACAATGTAGCAAGGTAGTTCAATCAAATTCCCAAATCAACACTAGAATCCACTAATCACAAATATATATCAACCTAAATGCAATTTCCAGCAAGCAAGGGCAGCAAGCAAGATTCTAAACATAATCCCTAAGTCACAAGATTGACCAAGTAAATCCAATATGTCAACACTCAATCGAAGCACATCAAAAACAACAAGTATAGCAAATAATCAAACAAAACAAAACAAGTAAAGATTGTGCAAGGATTTATAGTGGTTTGGAGCTCCCTCTTACATCCACTACCTAAGCCCTCAAGCTTAGTATTTTGAAATCCACTAAGGATGGTGGTTTTGCAAGTTCACTACAAACTTAGGGTTTCCCAAGATCATCCCAAACTCACCAAGGTGTAAAGTTCAACTTGAACTAGAGGTTTCCAAGATCACCCCCAAACTTTTCACAACAAGGTTTCAAGATCACCTCAAACTAGGAGTTTGAAGGTCACCATAAACTTCTCACACCTCTCAAAGGTAGTGCCCTAATAAGGGACTTTTACAAGTGCTTAGGTACAATGGTTCACTCAAAATTTAGCACTAGGCTATTTAGGTTGAGGAAACTCCCAAATACAAAAGGATGTGATGACGTCTCAAACTTGTAAGTTACAAAGACGTATCAGTATAAGTCCGAACAAAGGCTTCCTCGGCTTGATGATCTACTTCCTCGGCTTGACTATCTTCTCTGTAGAAGCTTTCCTGTAATAATGAGCAAACATAAGCTAAAGGCCTCCCAGAGAGTGTTCTCTGGAGTTGGTGCTCTGATGCTTAAGTCAAATGATAGCGCAGAGAAACTCTCCGAAGAACACTGCTCGGTGTTCTTGGGAAAAGAGTAAACAATGTGTCCGTTTGGTAAACAATTCGTAGTAGCATATAATTTAACATTCAACATACATGCTACATATAAAAAGCTACTTAACCAAACACCTAAAATCAATTTTAACATATATGTTACAATTTTCAAATGCTACATAAAAAACCATTTTCAACAACATTTACTTTCTATCAAAGTTGAAAAGTCTAAACTACCCCTTATATTTCAGTCAAATGACTAAAATACCCTCAATGTTAACAATCTTTCATTTTTATCTAATAATAAATTTTTATTTATTTTTATTTAAGAATATATTCATTTATATCTGATAACGGCTCAAACTTGTAAAGTACAAAAACGTATCAGTATAGGTCCGAACAAAGGCTTCCTCGGCTTGATGGTCTTTCTCTTCGTATAGACAGTCTTCTCGGTGGGGGATGTCCTGTAGAAATGAACAAACGTAAGCTAGGGGCCCGCCAGAGAGTGTTCTTTGGCGTTGGCGCTCCGATGCTTAAGTCAGATACTTGCACAGAGAATCTCTCCGAAGAACACTGCTCGGTGTTCTAGGGAAATGTATAAATAGTATTTTGTAGTGAAAGAGTCATCCCTTTTACCTGTGGGGTAACCCCTTTATATAGTGAAGGTGGTTTCCATTAATAGAATTCGAGTGATGGTGAATAATACCTTGCCAAATGAAGAAGTTACCATTTTACTGGGACCTTGTTACTGTCCTGAAGGTACGGAGCCGAGAAGGGCATCTCTATTGCTCGGTACCGGGAATCTCCCAGCGAGAAAAGTGGTGTCTTCTGTAGACAGCTGTTGCCGCGTGTCTTATTCTGATTGGAGAGGATAAATATCCTCATCATTTGCCCCCTCAGGCCTGTGATTGGTAGCTATAGAAAACCAATGATAGGCCTGTATTAGCTGTCATTTGGTTCGCCCGAGGGTGGCATTGATGAGGAAACTTCAAACGGTTATGATGAGATCTGAGGTGATCCAATGGTCCTTCGATGACCAAAGGTCGAACGGTCCGGATGAGGGGATGCCGAAGGTCTCTTCATCGGGTCCGTTGACCAGGGTGGTCTTACACTATAAATGGTGAAGTCGTTGCTTTCAAAACCACTTGCTGCCAAATTTGAGAGACCCGAGCTAGAGAGTACCGAGCAAACAAACTCACCCCTACCGAGCGTAATTTATTCCTCGTCCTCGTCTTCGCCATCAGGTACGAGAAAATGTCTTCCCCTTCCTCGGATAGTGTTGGTAATTCGTTAGAGAATGCCGATTTAGGTTCTTCTCCATCTACCTCTACTTCTCCCCTATTAGGATGAATCTTAGGCTTCCCCTAGCAGAACGCCCCTTCTTTGCCCCTCCTGGGTTTGGGGCTCCCCTACAGGAAGCCCGAGCAGCAGGTGAAGGTACTAGGGAGCCTAGAAACCTAAGTTGTAGCCTTACCACCTTTGAGGTGGAAGCCCAACGCAAACTGTTCGGTATTCCCTATCCCTACAGGCCGGTGCCTGAGGGGGTTTCTCCTTTCAATCCCCAGCACGGGGAGTTTGCCATTTCCACTACTGCTCTTTCTTATGGGTGTTGAATTCCTATGGCTCCGGCAATATGTTCCTTATTTTCTCGGTTGGATATCTGCCCTACCTGTTTAGCCCCTAACTCTTGGGTGTTCCTCGGCACAATACTCCATTATTGTGACGAGCTCCGTGTTCCTTTTTCTTCGAATGTTCTTCAGCACATTTTTTCACTATGCCGAGCACCGAGGAACCCTGGGTTATGTTACTTGAAGTTTAAGAAGGGCCTAGTGGCTCCTAAGTATTCTTCTTCCAACCATCATTGGAAATCCAGCTATTTTTTTGTTCGGATGCCTTTGGGTGAGAACGAGGTTCTTCCTTTTAGGACCTCGTGGACACTCCCCAAATTCAGCAAGTTTCAGCGTTTGCCTCAACTTTCTCACGAGGAGCTTGATTGGTATCTGAACCTTAAACAACCTTTCACCAAACCTTCCATGCCCCTCGTGTGGCGGGCTGTAGACTTTACAAGGGCACATAGGTCCGAGCGAGCAATGCAAGGTGGGGACTTGATCTTACTCGGTTTATCCATGTAGTTGCTTTATCTCTTAATTTGCTTGTTAACTTGTTGCTGTATTTATCAGATATGTCTTCGGCTGCAGAGTATTTGAAGATGCAGAAAAAGGCGGCAGCTTTGGGCCAGAAGAGGAGACCCTCTGAGGAGGCTGAGCCGAGCAAAAGGAAGAAAGTTCCAGCTGGGGGAATTCGCGTGAAACCTGGCCGAGGAAAAGACCTAGGTCGGGGACGTGGGGTGTATATTTGCACACCACCTTTCCGATCAGTCGGCTCTCCTTTTCGCGTCTCGGAGGCGCGCTCCTCGTCCCCACCTCATCGAATGGGGGATATTCACTCTCTCCAGTGGAACATTCGCCTCTCTGACACGGTGGCCAACTCTCAAGTGGCCTTGGAAATGCTCGAGAAGCTCTCTCTCCCCTCGGATCAGCGGCGAGCCGAGGAGATGTCTACCGAGGAAAAAATGGAGGCCTCTGCTGTGAAGTTTTTGGAGGTATTGACTTTTCATAGTCTATTTATTTATATTTACTAATGTATTATTTATTTATATTTAATAATATATTAACATTTTTTACTAATATATTAAATTATTTATATTTAATAATAAATTGTTATTTATTTATATTTAATAATATATTAGCATTTTTACTGATATATTAAATTATTTATATTTTGTAATATATTTATTTTTAAATAATATATTAATTATATTTAATAATTTATTTATTTAGATTTACTAATCTATTATTTATTTTTATTTCATAATATATTCATTTATATTAAATAATAAATTGTTATTTATTTATATTTAATAATATATTAACATTTTTACTAATATATTGAATTATTTATATTATTTATAGATTTAGTTAATTATTTATATTTAATAATATATTTATTTTAAAATAATATATTCAATTATATTTAATAATTTATTATATATTTTTGAAAAATATTTTTTAATTTGTACTACTGGCCCTGTATGTAATTTGCCACAGCATTTGAAACAGCATATATGTTTTTTCTGAAAAAGTTAACCAAACACCCACAGCATTTCAAACAGCATATATGCCAACATTTCAAATAGCATATAAGCTATCAACATATAAGCTAAATTATATGCTACATGCAATATTGTTTACCAAACACACCCAATGTTTTTATGAAAAAAGTTGTCCCTTTTACCTGTGGGGTAACCCCCCTTTTATAGTGAAGGTGGTTTTCATTAATGGAATTTGAGTGGTGGTGAATAATACCTTACCAAATGAAGAAGTTACCATTTTACCAGAAGAAGTTAATGTTCCGGAAGAAGGGCATCAAGAAGAACAACTTCATTTCTCGGTATCGAACAACGGATGGTAGAGTGGAAACTGCTACGCTGCTAACAGTTCTGCCACATGTCTTACTCTTAATGGAGAGGATAATTATTCTAATCATTTTCCCCCTCAGACCTGTGGTTGGTTGCTTGGAACGACCAATTCAGCATCCAGAAGCTTGTTAACCTTGGGTTTGATGGCCTCCTGCGTATCATGAGTGAAATTTCTTTTCTTTTATTTTACTGGTCGGCTGCCAAGTTTTATGCTAAGATGGTGAGTGATAACATCAGGACTTATGCCGGGCATCTCGTCCGCACTCCAAGCAAAAGTGCTGATGTTTTCCAGAAGAAGACTTGTTAAGATTTTGCTTATGTCTTTTGCAAGCTCGGATCCGTGGTATAATTTCCTCTCCGTCCCCTAATTGACAGCAATGGCAATGAGCTGTTCGATGGGAGTCGGCTTCGGGGTGTTGACATTGTCATCATCAAGCAATTCCAAGACTGAGACTGGTTTTTTTTTGTCTTTCAAGTCTGTTACATACATTTGACGAGACAATTTATTGTTGCCCTGTACTTCGCCTATTCCTCGATCGGTGGGGAATTTCATCTTAAAATAATAGGTAGAGACCACTGCTCGAGCTTTGTGAAGCAGTGGTCGGCCAATCAGAGCATTATAGGGGGTCTTCACATCTACGACCAGGAGCTCCACCATAAATAGCTTCGATCTTGGGAAATCCCCTAAGGTTATGGGTAGATTGATCATCCGACAAGGACGATCTGCTCTCTCATGAAACCGTAAATGGGGGAGGAAAAATTCTTCAGGCTCTCTCTCGGGAGGTTTATCTGGTCGAAGGCATGATAGAAAAGAACATCTGCTGCGCTCCCATTATCGACAAGGATCTTCTTCACCGTGTAATTGGCGATGACTGCCTCAATGACTAAGGCATCATCATGCGGCTGATGTATGCCATCTCCATCCCTCTCCGAGAATAATATCTTCTCGTCGTCTGTTCTGGCTTTCTTCGATCTCTTAGACACCTGATGGACAGTCCGAACGTAAGCCCTTACACCTGATGAGCTTTCTCCTCCCGAGGCTAATCTCCCGACTATCATACCTATGGTGCCCACTATCCCTCGGTTTCTATGACAAGGAGACTCATCTCGACATCTCCTCTGGTGTCTATCATCCGCCCTCTCATCTCTTCTGTTGTCTCTTCTTCCTTCCCTTTCTCGTTTGTCCCCTGCTGAGCTAGTGAAATTTTTGAGGTATTCTCTTTGAATTAGATTCTCTATTTCGTCCTTCAGATGACTGCATTCTTTGGTGTCGTGTCCGGGACCCCGATTGAATTTGCAATACTTATCACTCTCCTTTCTCCCAGGAGTTGGCTTCATCGTCGGTGGCCATTTGATGATGTCACAATCCTGTATATCATTCAGTAGTCTCTTCAAAGAGGTGTTGGGAGGAGTATAGGAATCATATAAAATTAGTTTTGGCCGTTTGTCTTTTCGAGAGGATGATCTCCTACCCTCGGTGGTTTTCCTCTTGTCTGGCCGACCATAATCGTTTTTTTTTCTCGGAGGGGACCTATTAGGGGATTGTTCAGTCATGTGTGGTTCTGCCATGATATCATCCCAAGTAATTTAGTTTTCAACTCTCGAGAGTAACTCAGGAATGCTTTTCAGGTGCTTCTTCGACATGGAGTGCTTCAATGTTATATGGCGAACTCCAGTCGTGAAGGCTGTGATGGCTATGATGTGTTAGAGGTCTGGTATCTCTAAACAATCACTGTTGAATCGGGTCACAAATTTTCTTAAGCTCTCATGAGGCTTTTGTTAGATAGTCACCTGTGTCGCGTTGGTGTTTTTGACTAGTCTTGAGCTCGTAAAATGAGCAACGAACCTGTTGGTGAGGTCGTCAAAGCTATGAATAGAACCTTGTGGCAGAGCTCTGAACCATCGTCTCGCTAAACTGACGAGAGAGACTGGGAAGATCTTGCAGCAAGCTTCTTGAGATGCTCGCTGGAACTCCATCATGGTTTGGAAACCGATGCCATGGTTAAGAAGATCTCCCGTCCCATTGTACTCTTCCACACTGGAGACCTTGAAACTGGTCGGTACCCGAGCACATTGAACCTCAACTGCCAATGGAGTTAAGTTCCCGTCCCAGTCCATTGTATCCAAAAAAAGGCATCCTTGCAAAACAGCTAATTTTCGGTCCACTACTCCTTTGATGAACTTGCTGTCCCCCTCGTAAGTATGAGTGGGTTGCGTCCTCCGAGCAATGGTCACCGAGATTTCTGGAAGGTCGGGATTTGCTGACTCATCCGTATGAGAATGTTCATTTCTCATCTCCTGACGAATGTTCTCATTTTGGACAGGTTGATGTCCCTGTTCCTCTTGGATCATGTCCAACCGGTGTGCGAAGACATTCATCTGTTGCAACAGCTGGGCGATTTGATCTTGCACCAAATGTTGAGGTTGTTGATCAGCGTTAACAATGGCAGCTGGGGCCTGTCGTCCTTCTCTTAAAGCTCCAAATCGAACCATAATTTTTTTTGTTATGGAAAGATGATTCCCATAGACGGCACCAATCTGATGACGTCTCAAACTTGTAAGTTACAAAGACGTCTCAATATAGGTTCGAACAAAGGCTTCCTCAGCTTGATGATCTACTTCCTCAGCTTGACTATCTTCTCGGTAGAAGCTATCCTGTAATAATGAGCAAACATAAGCAAAAGGCCCGCCAGAGAGTGTTCTCTGGCATTGGCTATAACAACCCAATCTAAATTTCATTAGAAATTTTAAAGGGCTTAGATCGACACATTTTATAAGAAAATTAAAACAAATTTAGAACCGAGTTAAGGGAAATCTAAATAGGGTCAAAGTATTTTTGTTTTTAATAATAAATTCTACAAGGATAATACTACTACTACTAATAATAATAATAATTTTAAGAGCTCAAGGATCGCTCGAATTGGAGTTGGTAGGAATTTGCGAAGCTAAATACAAAAATACAACAATAAATATGATAATGGCAAGGTTGTAAATATACGTAGGTCTTCACTGTAATTAGGTATTAAGGGCAGGGATGGGATTGTAAAAGACGGAATATGAATTAAAAGATATGAAATTAGGGAGGGCACGAAAATCAAGAAAACCCTAAACAACTGGAGAACCGAAGCTACAGTAGGGGAACGGCGGCGACGGGACACAGGAGGGAGGACTCCGGCTACAATTGACGACGAGGCCGGTACCAAAACGACGAGCTCGGAGTGAGGAAGCCAGCGCCACCATTTTCGTACGGAAAGGGGCCTGCTGTGTCCATCAACAGGGGAGGAGAAGGTCACGGCAGCCGTCACTATAAAGCTCGATTCCGTCAACGACCGGCCACCGTTCAGGTAGTTGATGCCACCGATAGACTCACCGGATTGCCCCGCACCCAGCTCCAGCCACCGTGGGCTCCACCGCCTCCTTACCGGCGGTGACCCGATTTCACTTCTAAGCGGGTCTGTTGTACCCGTACTGTGAGGGGGAGAGAGGTAACCGGGTCAAACTGACCCGGTTGGTACTAGGGGGCTGTTGACCGGTTTACTTGGTTGACCCAGATTGAATTTTAAATAAAAATAAATATATTTTTATTATGTATAATTATTAATGCATATGAATACGGTTATGGATTTCAGGGAATAAATTGCATAGTTGATTTTATTGGAAATTACGAAAGTGCAGTACGGTAAGTAACATTCCAACTGTGTCACAGGACCATGTATGTACTGAGTTATTAGATTACAAATAATTGTGTATGAGTGACCATGTTATATGATATATGTTCATATCATTACATCTTTATCTATGAGAGGTTATTTGTTGTGCTATGATCATGAAAGAACTGGTGATGGTTTAATGTTAATGATTGTAATGAATTTCATGCTGCATTTTATGTCACCATGAGCATACACGCATAATAAGGAAATATAATGTTTTTAAAACCTGGTGTAACTACTACAGAGGGGATATACTGGAAAATGACTACAGATGTTTACGAGATGGAAAGGAAAGGAAAGGCAAAAGGTTTTTATGAGGAGAAATGTGCTTTGGTAGTACACTGAATGAAATCCCGACCGGTTGCTCTGTAGTAGTTTGCCGAGGTTAGGGCCCAAGTACTGGAAAAAGATGATTTTCTGATGGAAAGAAATGTGTCAAGTGAATTTTATTAGTTTTCATACACGTGCATGCATGAATGTTATTTTCTGAGCCTTGTGTCATAGTGTCCTGTGATGCAGGTGATGATCTCCTTGATGACTATGCTGACCTGATTGTTGATGGTGACGCGACTGATCCTTAAAGGGGGTGCTCATGTGATGGAGGCTAGGATTGCAGTAACTATTAATGAATAAGTAGAGTTTCATTTATGGGATTGAAACTAGCAAGCGTAGGTTATTGAAATAAGAGAAGATTCTCAGTAGTGGAACATAAAGATTATTAATTTTATGTTTTTATTTCTTTAGAGAATGTGGGTTGAGGTTTATTTTGATGGCGTATTAATAATTAATTTGGAGTGATCTTTATTGGAAATTGTTTAGTACATAATTATGACATTTTGAGGATAGTTGGAAAGAGACATGTAAGTTTTGGCTAGTTGTGGTGTGGATTGACTGTCGGGGTAGTAGCGTTCTGGTTTATGGGACCTAAGTTAGATTCTGTAGATCGGGGCGTTACATTGGCACTCCGATGCTTAAGTCAAATGATAGCACATAGAAACTCTTCGAAGAACACTGCTCCGTGTTCTTGGAAAAAGAGTAAACAGTGTTTTTATGAAAAAGTTATCCTTTTTACCTGTGGGGTAACCCCCTTTATATAGTGAAGGTGGTTTCCATTAATAGAATTTGAGTGGTGGTGAATAATACCTTGCCAAATGAAGAAGTTACTATTTTACCAGAAGAAGTTATTGTTCCGAAAGAAGGGCATCGAGAAGAACAACTTCATTTTTCGGTACCGAGCAACGGATGGTAGAATGGAAACTGCTATGCTGTTGACAGTTCTGCCATGTGTCTTACTCTTAATGGAGAGGATAATTATCCTAATCAGGATGCTCACATAGCTAGGCTAATTGTTTAGGCTCAAGATGTGGCAATCACTCACAAGTTCACACAAAGCTCTCTAGAAGATGTGAATGAGTGTAGGAGGAGCTTTGTTGAAGAAATCACTCCAGGAACACAAAGGAGACCCACAACCTAAATGACGAGCATGGTGTTCTTGGATGATTTGGGATCTCTCTTCAAGATGGAAAGTTGCAAGCTATTCGATAATTAGAAGTGTATCAAAAGATCCATGGAAGAAGCTTGATTTCAACAATTTGCAGATGAAAGGATTTTCAAGGCAAGGCTTTTCTCCAAGCTTGCAAATGTTCTTCCAAGAGAGAAATGTTACTGGACCATTCTTTCTTCATTTCAAACAAAATCAATCTTGGCCCTTAGATGGAAAAGAAACTTCAATCATGGCCTTCCAATATTCTTCAAATCTGGTCCATAGAATAATTAAAACGAAAACAATCCCAGCCATCCATTTAGTGACTGTTGGCTCCAAAATTCAAGAAAAGTTCTTACTTTGTTAAGTCATGTTTGGAGCAAACAACGAATTCTTCTTGATTCAGCACAAATCTTACAAAGTATGCCAAATAGCTCTTAGTCTCTTCCTCTTTAATTTTGAACCATTGATTAACTCAAACAAATCAATCTTAACCATAGGATAGGAGAATATGCTCAAGAATATTCACTTTGAGTTGCACTTTGTTTGGATGAACAAATGAGTCTTCTTGTTGAAGTAACTTTCTCTCAAGGCATTCCAAACGAGCCCTAACCTTTTTTGCTCCCAAAAAGGTTACCTTTTTTGTTGTGATTTCTCTCTCCTTGTCCCCTATAAGACAAGTGTTGGCACACTCTCCTCCATTTATTTCAAAATGAATTCCCTCACCTTTGGTTTTGGCTCAAAAACAACCAAGAAGACTTCTCTAGGAATATTATACCCACATACAAGGCTGAATGAGATTTTTGCACACCAAGAGTCAAACTTGACCATATCCGAACTTGTCCATGTGAGCTTCAAATCATGATGCATGAATTTTCTCACTAGAATCAGCTTAATAATAATTCAATTAGGATCATGATGATCAATTTATTGAACCTAGAAAAACAATAGATGACAAAGAATCCCATTTTTTTTGCTTGTAAGCTCAAAAAGCTTCAATGCTTGCACATAGGTTAATCAAAATGGTATAAGCTCAATAAAATTCATGTAAGCTTGATAAGTCAATTTATCCATATAATAATGTGCATAAAAAAAATTCACTTGTAATTAAGGTCGTTTGGTCATTCAATTTGATCATGCAAGTCTCAACCATCATATAATCAGATATGCACAAATGAATTAATTTGGACAATAGAATTGACCAGGTTACACTCAAAATTGACCTGTCACTATTAGACAATGAAAATTTCGTCTATGTCTTAGTTTCAATATAAGAATCAGGTCAATGTGAGGTCATATGAGCAAGCTATAGCAGAAACAACGACATATGCTCAATTTAATTTCTGGACAATCTTTGCAATTTGAAACTATTTAAGTTCAAGCTCATCCAAATCACTTCAAATATGACAAATCATGGGCAGCGTGTTAAAGGGAGGTCAGGAGTTCGACTCCTGCCTTCAACAACGTACCGTATGGATGTGGCGAGATGGGATTGAGGCCCATAGGGTTGCCGCGGATAGAGGTTGGGCTGTCTGGCCCATGGGCCTGGTTGTGTCCCTCAGCTGTGGTGGAGTAGACCCAGGGGGGAAGGCTTCTATAAAAAGGCTTTATGTAATGACCCGACCCTCCAGGTCCAGCCAAACGTTACAGGCCCATGGGCCAGTAACGGCTGGCTGGACCTGGAGGGTCGGGTCGTTACATGAATGGTTTTTAGACTACACCTTATTGAGAGGAATTATGAAGATTTTCTATAGAGAATTTGGTCCAACAAGATTTGAGGATAGCGCTGAATTACTGTTCAAACTTCATCAAATTGGACGATTCAAAGACTTTATTGTGGAATTTCATCTACTAGCTGCTAGCACCAAAGGTATAAGCCAACAAATCTTGCTAAGTTGTTTCTTGGGAGGTCTTAAATCTGAGTTAAAACATGATGTCAAATTGTTGAACCCTAAATACATTTTTGAGGCCATAGCATTAGCCAAACAAGTAGACATCAAGTTACATAATTCTAAATTCAATATATCTAAGCCTGAGCCACCAAAAATTAGTGCAGTGGTCCTACTTAGTGACCAAGACTTTTGAGTCTTTCCTTAAAAAAACCATTAACTATGGAATACTCTGCTTATACTGTCACACTTGAGGAGTATCAGGAAAAGGGCAAAAGGACTGTGTTTCTATTGCAATGAAAAATATGTTAGAGGGCACACTTGTGCTGAGAAAAAGTTATTCTTATTAGAAGTTGATCTTGAGGGTGAATATGGTTTGGTGGAAGTAGGGGACCAGGAAGGATGTAATGTCAATGACTATGATGTAAGTGAAAACATAGGTGTTGTCAAAATATGGAGTTGAGTGCCTCAACTTTTCATGGAATTTAAGACATCCAAGCTCTCAAAACTATGAAAGTTAGGGGAACAATCAAGAACCATTGAGTAAGAGTGCTAGTAGACTCTGGGACAACACATAATTTTGTGGATTCTAAGTTAGTCAAACATTAGGGATGGCACTATGGTTCAAAATTGCTAAACTATCTGCATCCAAGAACTTTTAAAAGTTTTATCTAATTTAGAACAAAATATGGTATTTCAGCAAAAAAACAATCCACGAAGCCTAGACTAGTAAATTTAGATATCAAATAGCGATAAAAAGAGTATACTTATCAACTTTGATTGTTCGAAATTGTTCAACTCTCTCCATAGAGGACCTTTTAAATATTTTTTCCAATTTAAAATGAATGATCATCTTTTGGCAACAAAATAATCTATGGAGCCTATATACTAGTAAATTTAGACATAAAATAGCAATAAAAAGAGTTCAACGATCAATTTTGATAGTTCAAAAATTCTCAATTCTCTCCATGGAGGAACTTTACAAGGTTTTGATCAATTTCGAATGAAAGATGGTCTTTTGATAAGAAAACATTATACAAAGCCTATACTTGAAAATTTAGACAAACAATAACACTAAAAAGTGTTCAACAATCAATTTGGTGGTTTGAAATCGCTTAACTCTTCCCATCCAGAATTTTTTAATGGCTTTGTCCAATTTGGAACTAAAGATGGTCTTGTGGCAATGAAATAATATACGAGCCCATACTAGTAAATTTGGAAGAAAATAACAATAAAAAGTGTACACCGATCACTTTTGATAATTCGGAATTGCTCAACTCTCTCTATGGATGAACTTTAAAAAGTGTTTCCAATTTGGAATGAAAGATCATATTTTTGCAATGAAACAATCTACGGAGCCTATACTAGTAGATTTAGACATAAAATAACAATAAAAAATATGCACCGATCAACTTTGATGGATCAAAAATTGGAGTGAGAAGCTCACGGTCATCAAGGAATCAAAAGATCTCAAGTCCTTGAAGCTAGAGGAGCTCATTGGCAACTTGATGACTTATGAGATAGAGTTGATCAATAAGGTGGATAGTGATGAAGCTTCAAAGAAGAAATCCATAGCCATAGTCATGAGCCACAAGGAGCAAAAGCACTATTCATCGAAGACTGATGAAAGTGATGGTGAGGTGGCCATGATGGTAAAGAACTACAAGAAGTTCTTGATCAAAAACAAGAGAGGAGGCTTGAAGAATAGAAAGTTCTTCAAGAAGAAAGAGGACAAGAAGCCTACTTGCTTCAATTGTGGCAAGGAAGGATACTTCATGGTGGATTGCCTTAAGCCTTCTAAGAAGAATCAAAAGGGCAGAGAAATGTGAAAGAGAAGGCTCTCAAAGCTAGTTGGGATGACACTACATTCGAGAGCTCTTCAAGTGAGGAGATTGATGTCAAGTCCAACCTTTGCTTGATGGCAGAGGATAATGATTCCTCATCCCCCACGGATGAGTTGGTAAATGACTCAAACTGTTTATCTTATGATGAATTGAATACAAACTTTGATGAATTATTTGAATCTTATCATGATGCTCTTCAAAAATTGAAATAGGCTAGAAAAAATATCACAAGGCCTGTGAGTTTGAATGAAATGCATATTAGAGAGATTGATATGCTTAAATTGAAACTTGAAACTTGTTGATCATGATGCTAAGTGTAATGTTATATATCTTGAGCATGATGTGTTATTAAATGAAAACAAGAATTTGAAAGGAAAATCCCTTATGCAAGATGTACAACCATGCCTAGCAAAGCCTAAATTGATAAGTATGCATAATTATGATTTGCTTAAAGCTAGGGTGCATAAATTAGACAAAGAATTAGTGTCTTGGGATGAACATAAATGCATTATATGATAGGTGCCAAATTGCACCTATAATTATGATCTAAAAGAGTATGTTTTGATATGTTTCGAGTTCAAAATACTACCCAAATAGTGTTTAAATCGAAAAGGTGAAAGATGAATGCAAGACATGGAATAAAGAGTTTATGGGCAGAAACTGCAGCCTAAGTGCGACCTGTTTGCGGACACGAATTCAAGCAGGCCAGTTACGTAATTTAGGAGCTGAAGTGGCACGTAGGGTTTCTAATAGCTGTAAAGTCAACCCAAAAATCACTTTTCGAGCAAAATCAAGCAGCAACATTCTTCTCCAACTGAATTTCTACTCTATTTGCCAAATTGAATCATGAACATGTGTAACTAAATTTATATTTAGTTTGGACTTGGTTAGTTCTACTTGCAGAAATTGATTGACAATTACACCAGGTTTAATTCATTGATTCTCTGAATTTATTGTTGACTTCTTATTATTGTGCTTGCCTGATCAACATCATAATGATAAGAATTTTTAGTTAGGCATATTCGGCTAACCCATATCCGGTGTTTGACAAAGTAACAAGAATCTGGATAGGATCCATATTTAGGAATTGTGAACACAACTGATTAGGTGGTACACCAACACTTAAAGTTGCGCGATTGTCTACTTTCTCGTTCATATGCTTGTCTTAGGGAAAGCTCAGTGTACACCAACCAAGACCCCTACGGTAATAAAAGATTTTGGACTGGACCAAAGCCAGAGTCGGTGCTTAGAAAAGTCATAATTAGGAGAGCCGGACCAAGGTCTTCTGATTGACAACGGTAAACCATTAAATTGTGTGATTGTATGTTGAGTTGTGTGGTTAAGTGATAGTAAAAGAACAACACCAATCCAAGCTAGATCTCTGTTAGGTGCAAAATGCACCAATATTTTTGGTCTTTAAATGTCACAATTTGTATGTTTTTCAAGTTCAAAGTACTGCTCAAGTGTGTATTTTATTGCTAGGTATTGATGAATGCAAAGATGGATATAAGAGCTGATTTTGGAAGAAAGTGCGACCTGTTTGCAGCCGCAGAATCTGGGCTGGAAAATGAAAATGACATCACTTTGTTGGCTGACGTGGCAAGTAGGAATTAAAGAATCTTTTGTCCAAATATCAGTTGAAGGTTATAATGGGCAAAACGGAGCCATAAAGGGGGTTACTAAAAATAGAAAAAAGAAGGACACTCCAGAGAGGGGAAGAAGACGAACGATAGAGGAGGATTTTCACAAAGATCAAGCTTCATCTTCACTCACAATCTGGTTTTTGGGTTCATTTATGTATTTAAATATGTATATGTGTAACTAAACTACTTATTAGATTGGGATTGGTTAGTTTCTTTTACTTGAACTTGGTTGAACAATTCCATGGTTGATTACACTAGGTTAATTTATGATTCTCTAAATTTATTGATGATTTCTTGTTATTGTGAATGTCTGATCAACATCATGATGTATGGAAACTGTTAGTTAGGCATATTCAGCTGGCCATAACCCAATGCTTAACAAGTGACAAAAATCTGCTTAAGATCTAGATTTGGGATTTGTAAACACAATTTATTAGGTAATACACCATTGCTTAAGGTTGTGAAATTGTCGACTTTCTAGTTCTTATGCTTATTTTAGGAAACTCTTAGGGTACGCTAAGCAAGACTCCTATGATAAGAAAAGTTTTTAGGATGGACTAAAGCCAAAGGTCATTGCTTAGGAAAGTCAAAATTAGGAGAGCCGGACCAAGGTCTCTTGATTGACATTTTTAATCCTTTGAATTGTGTGATTGCATATTGGAATTGTGTGACTAAGTGATAGTAGAAGAACAACACCAACCCAAATTAAGCTCTTTTGCATTGATTTACATCTTTTTCAGCCACTTCTATTCATCATTTACAATTTTATTTTTGTGCACTTTAATTTAATTATTGCTTTGTAGTTTGTTTGGTTATTGAGCAGTCTTTGCGGATACGATCCCATTCGCTTTTATATTATTCACTACAGGTACACTTGCCGATAGGTTAAGACCCGTCTTTATTTGATATTGCAAGGTTTACTTGTGGTAGTTTATATCGACCATCTTTTGGAGCCGTTGTCGGGGACTGTTAAGTCCATTACTTGTCAAGCGTTTAGCAATAAGTTTTATTTATTTATTTATTTACTAGTTAGTTTACTGTTTCATAACTTTACATTGTATTTTTATTTTGCAGGTACTATTTTGTTCTTTTGAAGTGCATGGTCAAGACACGTTCTAAAGACAAGAACTTAGAAGAGTTTGATCCTGAAATTGAGAGAACGGTCAGAGCACTTAGAAGGAAGAATATGGCTGAGGGCAATCCCATTGTTGATGTAGAAGATGCGAGTAATGAAAGGGTTCCCATGATGAATAGATACATTCCACGCAATGTTGTCCAGCCATCTTGCATTGCATTTAAGCCCAATAGAGCAGCTACCTTCAATTTAGCACCTCAGTTGCTCAATTCTGTGCCTCACTATGAGGGACGATTTGATGAGGATCCTCACCAACAGTTGAAAGATTTTACAGATCTTTGTCGGACACAAAACATAACGAGCATAACAGCTGATAATTTGAAGCTCATGTTATTTTCCATTCACACTAAGAGGAGGAGCCAAGATGTGGTACAACACTATCGAGGCAGGTTCTATTGTTACATAGGAACAAATGGCTACAAAACTCTTGAGAGAATTTTTTTTCCATCTCATAGGACCAAGCAATTTGTGAGGGAGATCCAAAATTTCCAGCAAAAAGATGCTGATCTATTCTATGAAGCTTGGAAAGATTTTAAGGTCCATCAAGCTTGCTGCCCAACCAACAACTTGCATAAAGATGACATTGTTTTGCACTTCTGTGAAGGGTTGAATGAAATCAATAGGATGAAGGTTGATTCAGCATGTAATTGGGTGTTGATGAGAAAAAGTAGTGAAGAGACAATGGAGTTGTTTGAGGAATTTAGTGAAGATTCTCAAAAAATTTCCACAAGGAGTAAGAGTTTCTCCAAGCAACAAGGAGTGTATGAGGTAAGTTCTAATACAACGGTGCAAGCAGAGATTGGGAACTTGAACCAAAAGATTAACCTTCCAGTCGATTCTTTGGGAGGGATGAACATAGCCACTGCATCTACTTCATCAAAATCAGCTGTGGTTTATGCCATTTGTTCACATCAAGATCATGCTACTAAGGCATGCCCATTGACAACTATGACAAAGCGAGATGAAGCCAATTACATGGGCAAAGCAAATTTCAACCAAGGGAACCACTAATATCCATCGCGGAGCCATCCAAATTTCTCCTGGAAAAATGACCAGCATACTAATACTGTACTAGTTCTAGTAGCCCAACCAGCTATGAAAAGTGACTTGGAGATCTCTATGATGCAGTTCTTGCAGCAAACAACTCAGGACATTAAAAAATTGGAAACACAAGTGGGGTAAATTATTAAGGAGTTGAGTGAAATGAAGAAGGGAGAGCGGGGCCAAAGCTTATTGAAAAAGACTACAGTGGTCCAATCATAGCCAGGGTGCATTTCTGCACCTGATGCTTCAATAGACTGGGGAAGAGATCCACAACCTTTCCCGCAAAGGTTTGCTAAAAAAATTGACTCTAAAGCTCTTGATATTTTTGAGAATTTGCGTAAGGTTGAGATTAATATTCTATTGCTTGATGCTATACAACAAATTACTTCTTACGCCAAATTTCTAAAAGAATGTTGCACTAACAAGAGAAAATTTCTTGAGCATGAGAAAGTAGCTTTAACTGAAGAGGTGAGTGTTGTTTTATTACATAAGCTTCCACATAAGCTTAAGGATCCTAGAAGTTTCACCATCGCTTGTAAGGTAGGCAATCAATTTTTCGAAAAGGCCTTGTTAGACCTTGTGCAATTATTAACTTGCTGCCTTACTTTGTATATGAAAAGCTTGGTTTATGAGAACTTCAAACCACTTCCATAACCTTACAATTAGTTGACCATACTGTTAAGAGACCTAGGGGTATGTTAGAGGATGTTTTAGTATCTATGCAAGGTCTGATTCTACAAGTTGATTTCGTTGTTTTAGATATGGAGGATAGTCTAATGTCTTCACCTTTAACTATTATTCTTGGTCGACCTTTTATGATCACGGCTGATATGAATATTTGTGTGAAAAAGAGAACCATAACTATGAAGGTGAATGACTAGGAGTTAGAATTTCATGTGTTTTATGCTCTTAAAACTCATGATGATCATAGTGATTGTTTTCATGTAGATGTTGTACATGATCTTGTGGGTAAGGTTTTGCAGGTATCTTGTGGAGATCCATTGGAAATTGTAGTGGCTCATTGATTAGACGAAAAGGCATTGAGTGCAAGTACCATAGAACATGATGGTGGAGTAGAGGAGGCTATTCAGGCATTCCACTTGGATAGGTCATATGTTGGTAAGGGTTCTCTCCCTTTTGAACAACTAACACCTATTTCTGCTTCTCTTGTTCCATCTACAGTTACCACACCATAGTTGGAGTTAAAGCAGCTGCCCAGCCATCTCAAATACATCTATTTGAGGGAAAATGATACTTTACCCATTATTGTCGTGCAACTCTAAGTTTTGGGAGGAAGCAAAGCTAGTTTGGATTTTCAAAAGGCATAAAACATTTTCTGGGTGGTCCATTGTTGACTTTAGGCGAATCAGCCCGACAAGATGTCTACATCAAATTTTTTTGGAAGATGATGCTAAGCATTCCAGAAAGGCACAAAGGTGGCTGAACCCACATATGACAAAAACCTATGAGAATGCAAAGTTGTACAAGAAGCGCTTAAAGACATACCATGATAGGAAGCTTACGCGGAAAAAAAAATTTCGAAGGGCAAAAGGTTCTTGTTTACAACATGCATTTGCACCTATTCCCAAGCAAGCTAAAATCAAGATGGGGTGGTCCCTCCTTAGTGAAGACAATTTATCCTTATGGAGGACTTGATTTGCAGCACCTCACCTCCAATCAGACTTTTAAAGTTCATAGGCATCGTGTGAAGCTTTATTAGGATTCAGTCCCTATCACCTTGGAGGAAAACTTCCAATTTGATCCACCTTAGTCCTAGCCACAATGTGGTTATGTCTAGCGGAAGACAATAAATTTAGCACTTCAAGTGAGGTAACCCATGTGGAGGAGCATCGTACTCGACATTTTTAACCAGCTAAGTCTCCTTTCCATTTTCTTTCATTGCAATTTAATTTTCGTCATCGCAAATTTAATTTTTGGTCTTTTTTCTCTTCCATTGAGGACAATGTCAATTTCAAGTTTGGGGGAGAGAAAAATTGCTTTTGCCGAAAATCAAAATTTTTTGAAAAAGTTTGCGAATTGGCATACTTGTGCTTAAGTGTTATAAAGTGCTTTAGTGATTGATGGTGTGATTCTTTGTATGATAATTTGCTATGAAAGTCTACTTGGTATACATATTATTCATGCACTATTTAGCCATGTGAGAAGCCTTTATGTGTGCAATGAATTTCATAATTTTGTATAGCTAGAATTTGTATTAAACCATTTGAAGTTAAGTCTACTTGGTATACATATTATTCATGCACTATACGCCATTGCTTAAGGTTGTGCAATTGTCGACTTTCTAGTTCGTATGCTTATTGTAGGAAACTCTTAGGGTACGCCAACCAAGACTTCTTTGATAAGAAAAGGTTTTTAGGCTGGACTAAAGCCAAAGGTTGTTGCTTAGGAAAGTCAGAATTAGGAGAGCCGAACCAAGGTCTCTTGATTGACATTTTTAATCCTTTAAATTGTGTGATTGCATATTGGAATTGTGTGACTAAGTGATAGTAAAAGAACAACACCAACCCAAGTTAAGCTCTTTTGCATTGATTTACATCCTTTTAGGCCACTTCTATTCATCATTTACAATTTGATTTTTCTGCACTTTAATTTAATTATTGCTTTGTAGTTGGTTTGGTAATTGAGGAGTCTATGTGGATTCGATCCCATTCGCTTTTATATTATTCACAACAAGTACACTTGTGGATAGGGTAAGACCCGTCTTTATTTGATATTGCAAGGTTTACTTGTGGTATTTTATATCAACCAATCTCTCCAATTTAATTTATTAAGAGTTTAACTGAGTTTCTTTTAAGTATTCAAGATCTGAATTTTAAACAATTAGTTTGCATTATTGTTATCTTGCTTGATTGGTAACTGCTATAGTCCCTGTGAATTCGACCTCGCTCATTTTTGTACTGTCCCACGACACGTACACTTGTGATTGGGTAAGACCCGTTTGTATTTGATACTGCAGGTTTACTTGTGATATTTTATATTGACCAATGTTTTGGCGCCGTTGCTGGGGATTGTTATGTTTATTATTATTCATGCATTTAGCTAGAACTTTTATTTATTTACTTATTTGTTCAACGAGTGCAACTCAAACTTACATTGTTATTCAATTGTTTTGCTGGTAATTGAGCAGTCTCAGCGAGAGCATTGCAACGAAGGAAAATGGCTGCTGAGAATGATTAGATTATTGAAGTTGAAGATGTGGGTAATGAGAAGGTTCCTATGATGAATTAGTACATTCCACACAATATTGTCCAGTTATCGTGCATCGTTTTTTAGCCTAATAGAGGGGCCACTTTCAGTTTATCACCTCAGTTGTTAAATTTCGTGCCTCATTATGAAGGGCGGTTTGATGAAGATCCTCACCTATGCTTGAAAGATTTTACTGATTTATGTCGAAGGTAAAACATGGCTAGAATTACATTTGATAATATGAAGCTCATGTTGTTTCCATTCATTGTGAGAGGAGAAGCTAAGATGTGGTATAACTCTATTGAAGCGGGTTCTATTGGAACATGGGAACAAATGGCTACTAAATTTTGAGAGAAATTTTTCCAACTCATAGAACTAAGCAACCTATGAGAGAAATTCAAAATTTTCAATAAAATGATGGATAATTGTTCTATGAAGCTTGGAAGGATTTCAAGATCCCTTTAGCTCATTGCCCAACCAATAATTTGCACAAAGATGACATTGTGTTTAATTTTTATGAAGCGTTGAATGAGGCAAATAGGATGAAGGTGGATTTGGCATGCAATGGAGTTTTGATGAGGAAAATTAGTGAGGAGGCTATGGAATTGTTTGAGGAGTTGAGTGAGGATTCTCAACAATTTTGTACATAGAGTAAAAGTTCATCTAAACGGCAAGCAGTGTATTAGGTGAGTTCTGACACAATGGTGCAAGATGACATTGGCAATTTGACAAGAAAGATTGATCTCCTAGTTGATACTATGAGAGGGATCAATACTGCAGGCCCATCTATTGGACCACCACCGATTGTTTTGTGTGCAATATGTTCACACCAAGATCACGCTACTGAGGCATGTCCATTGACGGCTATGACAGAGAATGGATAAGCAAATTATATTGGACAATCAAATTTTACCTAAAGAAACTAGCAGTATCCTTGGCAAAGTCATCCCAATTTTTCTTGGAAAAATGACCAGCCCATTAATAATGCACCAGCTCCAGTAGCTCAACCAACCAAGAAAAGTGACTTGGAGATCTCTATGATGCAATTCATGCAACAAACTACTCAAGCGTTTCAAAAGTTGGAGACTCAAGATGGACAAATGGCTAAGGAGATGAGTGAAAGGAAGAAATGAGAGCTACCAGCGTAGCCAATTAGTAACCCAGCTGGTGTTGAACACTTGAAGGCTATTACAACACTGAGAAGTGGAAAAATCATTGATAACAAGGTTGGGGATTCAGAACCTGTTGGAAAAGACTGTTGTCCAGCTGCCGACAGGGTGCAAACAGGTCATAGTTCTTCATCAGATGCTACAAAGGATTGAAGAGAGATCCACCACCTTTCCCGCAAAGGTTTGCTAAAAATAGAGTTGATTCTAAATCTCTTGATATTTTTGAAAATTTAGGGAAGGTAGAGATTAATATTCCACTCATTGATGCTATTAAACAAATTCTTTCATATGCTAAGTTCTTGAAAGAATGTTGTACTAACAAAAGGTAATTGTTGATCATGAGAAAGTAGCTTTGACTAAAGAGGTTAGTGTTGTTTTGTTGCATAAGTAGTTTCACTATACATTGCAAGGTGGGAAATCAAATTTTTGAGAAGGCATTGTTAGATCTTGGAGCTAGTATAAATCTACTACCTTTTTTTGTGTCTTAGAAATTAGGTTTAGGAGAGCTCCAACCCACCTCCATCACTTTAAAATTGGCTAACCGAAGTGTTAAGATACCTAGGGGAATTTTAGAAGATGTTTTAGTCTCTATAAAAGGATTAATCTTACCAGCTGATTTTATTATTTTAGATATGGAAGATAGTCCAATTGGATGCCACTTTGCTTATTATTCTTGGTCGTCCTTTTATGATTACTGCTGATATGAATATTTGTGTGAAAAAGGGGACTATAACTATGAAATTCAATTATCACGAATTGGAATTTAGGGTGTTTGAAGCTTTGAAATCTGATGATGACCATAGTGATTGTTTCCATGTTGATATTATGCATGAAATTGTAAGTGAGGTTTTTCAGGTGTCTAATGGAGATTCTCTAGAGACAGTGATGGCGCACGATTTGGATGATAGAGTAGTGTCCATGGAACCTGGACCATGGAAGCCAAATTAAAGAGGCTGTTCAAGAACTTCAGCTTGATATGCCATATGTGGGTAAGATTTTTCATTCTTTTGAACAACTGACGCCTACTAATTCTTCTCTTGTTCCCTCTATAGTGCAAGCACCAAAGTTGGAGCTGAAGCAGTTGCCGAATCACTCGAAGTACATATACTTGGGTGAGGAAAACACTCTGCCAGTTATAGTGGCTACAAGTTTAAGTTTGGGAGAAGAAGAGACGTTTTTCAGAATTCTAAGGCAACATAAAACTGCACTTGGTTGGACAATTGCTTACATTAGGGGAATCAGTCCTTCAAGGTGTATGCATCAAATTTTAATGGAAAGTGACGCCAAACCCATTAGAGATGCACAAAGGTGATTGAATCCTCATATGAAAGATGTCATCAAGGCTGAAATTTTGAAATTGCTGGATGTGGGAGTCATTTATCCTATTTCAAATAGCAATTGGGTGAGTCCAGTTCATGTGTTCCTAAAGAAGAGTAATATTACTATGATCAAGAATGAAGATAATGAATTGATACCGACTAGGATGGCTACTAGATGGCGCATTTGCATTGATTATCGGATGCTCAATAATGCCACAAGAAAGGATCACTTTCCATTGCCATTCATTGATAAGATGTTGAAAAGATTAGCAGGGCATAGCCATTATTGTTTCCTTGATGGCTACAGTGGTTATAATTAGCTTGCTATTGCACTAGAGGACCAAGCAAAGACTACATTTACATGTCCTTATGGAACTTTCGCATACCGCAAGATGCCATTTGGGCTTTGTAATGCTCCATAAACTTTTCAGAGGTGCATGATTAGTATTTTCTCAGACATGGTGGAGCAGTTTATTGAGGTTTTCTTAGATGACTCTAGTTTATTTGGATTCAATTTTGATGAGTGCCTCGAACACTTACGGCCGGTTTTGGAACGGTGTGAACTACCAATGTTGTTTTGAATCGAGAAAAGTGTCATTTCATGGTAAATGAAGGAATTCTGTTGGGACATTTAATTTCAAGCCATGGCATTGAAGTTGACAAGGCTAAGATTGAAATTATTTCCAAGTTGCGGAGTCCAACCACAGTTAAAGGTGTGCGTAGTTTTCTTAGTCATGCGAGATTTTATCGCCGATTCATTCATAATTTTTCCAATATTTTTAGACCATTGTGTGCACTCCTGACAAAAGATGCAGAATTTGTGTGGACTATCGATTGTCAATCAACTTTTAATGTTTTAAAATGAGCTCTTAATTCCATTTGAAATGATGTGCGATGCAAGCAATTATTCATTGGGTATTGTTTCGAGATAGCGTAAGGACAAGATTCCATATGCCATTTATTATGCCTCACGCACTATGAATGATGCTCAGCTTAAATACTCCACATCTGAGAAAGAACTATTGGTTGTTATTTTCGCTCTTGAGAAATTTAGGTCATATCTTGTTGGTTCTCGGGTGGTTGTTTACACTGACCATGCAACATTGTGGTATTTGATGACTAAAATGGATGCTAAGCCACGCCTCATTCATTGGGTACTCCTTTTGCAAGAGTTTGACCTAGAAATCAATGATAAAAAGGCATGGAGAATATGGTGACTGATCACCTTTCCCTATTAATCACTGAGGGCGTCCATGCTGAGTTGCCTTTGGGTGAATCTTTCCCGGATGAACAATTACTCTTGGTGGCCCAACCTCACTGGTATGCAGATATAGTCAATTATCTTGTGATAACTCATTCCCATCTGATTTTTCTTACCATGATAGGAAGCAGATAATTTCTAGAGTTCGGGACAATATTTGGGATGATCATTTCTTGTTCAAGATTTGCCCTAATCAAATTATTCGCCGTTGTATTCCTCAATTCGAGCAGCTAAATATTTTGAAGCATTGTCACGCTTATGCTAGTGGAGGGCACTTTGGACCCAAGAAGACAGCTCTTAAGATATTTCATTCTTGTTTTTATTGGCCCACTATTTTTAAAGATACTTTTGCCTTTTTATGGGACCTTTTTCTCCATCTTTTGGTTTCGAATACATTTTAGTGGGTGTTGATTATGTGTCCAAATGGGTCGAGGTTGTTCCCTCCAGAACTAATGATCATCGATGGTTGTTAAGTTTCTACAGGACAACATTTTTGCTAGATTTGGAACTCCAAGAGCTATCATTAGTGATGGAGGCATCCATTTTAATAATTATCCTTGTGCGGCCTTGATGAGGAATTATGGCATTACTCACCGAGTTGGCACACCTTATCATCCTCAAACTAGTGGGCAAGTGGAAGTGAGTAATTGAGAGATAAAGGCTATTTAGGAGAAAATTGTTAATCTTAATTGTAAAGACTGGTCCTTATGTCTGACTGATGTAACTGAATGAATTACATGAGCTGCGTCATGAAGCATAGGAGAACGCAAAGCTTTACAAGGAGCGTTCTAAGCAATATCATCACAAGAAACTTTTTCGTAAAAATTTTGCTAAAGGACAGAAGGTGCTTGTTTATAACTCTCGTTTGCGCTTATTTCTTGGCAAATTAAAGTCCCGATGGCATGGACCATACTTAGTCAAAATCGTGTACTCTCATGGAGATTTAGAGTTAGAGCACCTTGATTCTGACACGACTTTCAAAGTCAATGGCCATCGCGTGAAGCATTACTTTGATTCTGAACATCTTACTTGTGAGGAGGATGTCCAACTTGATCCCCAATCCTCTTGATTTATCAGCTGTGTCTAGCTATAGACGTTAAATTCAACACTTCATGGGAGGTAACCCATGTAGGGAGGAGCACTCTTTGTTGCGGTGTATTAGCAGCTAAGCCCCCTTTATGGTTCTTTACTTTCTTTTACTTGCAATACTAGCAATGCATTTTTCCAGTCATTTTTCTTCCATTGCGGACAATGTCATGTTCAAGTTTGGGGGAGGGTTTCTGTACGCTGCTATAAATTTTTGGCATGCTTTTGTTTGATTATCTTGAATGTGAGGGTTGAAAGTTTTTTTTTATAAGGTGATTGGTATGGAACTTTTACTTAAACATGTCACTAAGAACACTTTAACAGCTTGTGAGGAGCCTTCAACATTGAGTGTTATCAGTACAATACTATGTTTACTAGAAGTTGCATTAAATCAGCTGAGTAAAATGCCATAATTTGTGGATAAAAAATGATAAATAATTTCACATTCCAGCCTCAAAAGATCGCCTTTGTAAATTTATTTGCCCATTTTTGTTTTTTTGGACTTACCACATTTGACAAGTGCCCCTAAAATACTTCTAATTTTGATAGCCAAAACGCCTGCCCTTAGCCCATTTTTGAGCATCATTTGCCTAATGGCAAGATTAAGTAACTAATGGGATACTGGAATGAAAACATGGGAAGAGTTATGGCGGAATGGTGGGGTTCGAATAGAGTGAAGAGAGGTCAATTTGGGGGTATTGATGTAGTTTGTAGGCAAAACGTGGGAAATTTGTGGAGATAGAGTGACGTATTTGCACTTACCCAGGTCACAGGTTCATAGGCTCTCTAAAAAAAAACCTTTGAGCTTATTGTGACTTGTTTTTAGCCAGTGAATTGGGGTTATGAATACTAAGTGGGGTCCATAAAAAACCCTAACCCTAGCCGTCTCAACTTGTTCTGCCTCCTTTGAAAGAGACGGGTGACCTTGATTCCAGACACGTAAACCACATCGCACCTTTCAATCATGGCGGAGAAGAAACTAAGGAGGAAGGAGAGAGCTAAGAAGGGTGTATATGTAGATATGGGGAACTCAAATACGGTTCCAGAAGAGGATTTCAAGCGATTTATCTCTCTTATCGTGGCAGAGGAGTATGATAACATATGGAAGAAAAAAGGTTTGCACGTGGAGAGGGACGTGGTGATGGATGATTTCAAACAGATGAGTTGGTACGAAATTTTTGGAAGCATGGGTTGGTTGCCTTTAGGGAAAGTTGTGGCGTTGGCTAATACCCAAATTGTACATGAGTTGTATGCTAATTTGTTAGTGAATGATAGCTATTGTAAGGTGTACTCTGTCTCTGCCACCACCTGTGCAAAAGCCCGAATACAAATTTAAGGAATTTGGTATGGGGGAGTCCGAAATTGTGTGGCTAGAATGGTCTGTAGTTGTGACTAGTTTGACTGATGGTAGTATAACAAATTTTACCAAGACTGTGGTTGCCTATTATGACTTGATGCAGCCATATAGACTGCTGGCACAAATTGTTACTAGGAATGTGATCCCTGTTGCGCATTTATCTACTGTTAATGCGAAGACCTGTTATTTGATGTACACCACTATTTGTTGCTTGAATTTTTGCATGGGAGGAACTATTTATGACCATATTGTGAAGGTGGGAGAGGGAAAGCTGAGTAGGCAGGTTTTCCCTTTTGGGTTTTTGATTTCTAAAATTTGTGTGGCTGAGGGAGTTAGGGCCTCACATGAGATGTTATGCAAAAGAGGATGGATCCATTAACTAAGGCTTGGTGGGACAGAAGTTAAACTCAGTTAGCTAGGCAACAGAACAAAGGTGCAAGTACTGAGCAGGAAGAGTTTGCTAATGACCTTGAAGCTTTAGAAGAATGAATTTGTGATTTTGGGTTGAGATGGAACAGATGAGAACTGTGCAAGAACAGGTGGTATCTCGAATGGAAGGTTTGGAAACAGTGCAGGAGAAAATTTTAGGTCAATTGGAGAAGATGGAGACATCCATAAGAGCTGTGTAGTAGAGTATTGCAGCGTTTATGTTGCTGGATTTTGGTGAAGATGGTGCATAGTAGTATTGGTTTAAATGTAAGGTTTTTTGTGGGATAATCTGGTAGTTAACTAGGTAGCTAACTGTTGGTTACCGTTCTTGTTATTTTTGGACACAATGCTCTTAACCTTACTTTTCCTGGACTTTAAACTTGCCAACTTCCCCTACTTATGCATGCTCATGTTTCTATTCTATTTATCAACTTGTGTTTACTTATGCATGCTCATGTTTCTATTCTATTTATCACCTTGTGTTTACTTATGCATGCTCATGTTTCTATTCTATTTATCACCTTGTGTTTACTGTACCTATTTGTGTGGTTATTTTTGATTTGTGGCGCAACTTTCTGGTATAAGGAGGTGTGGATGAACATGCAAGCTTATGTTAACTAGTCTGTACTTATATGAGCGAAAACACATACCCTAAACACTTGAGTGAAACATATGCTAATTAAAGAGTGAATCTTGGGAGGATGTGTAGAGGTGACATGTGCTTATGGTAATTGTGGAAACCTATCCCTTATATTAAGTTTGTTTGAAGATGCCCAACGAGCATTCTGTTGATGAGAGAACATTCGCTTGTTAAAAAAATTTATGTGTTTTGCCAAATCAGATTAAAATCTTGCATTCATTGCATTTTGAATGCCTGCTTGGGGACAAACAAGAGTGTAGTTTGGGGGATTTTGATAGGTGCCAAATTGCACCTATAATTATGATCGTAAAGAGTACGTTTTGATATGTTTCGAGTTCAAAATACTATCCAAATAGTGTTTAAATTGAACAGGTGAAAGATGAATGCAAGACAAGGAATAAAGAGTTTCTGGGCAGAAACTGCAACCTAAGTGCGACTTGTTTGCAGTCACAAATTCAAGCGGGCCAGTTACATAATTTAGGAGCTGACGTGGCACGTAGGGTTTCTAATAGACATTCTAATAGTCTGTACTTATTCGAGCAAAATCAAGCATCAACATTCTTCTCCAATTGAATTTCTGGTTTATTTGCCAAATTGAATCATGAACACGTGTAACTAAATTTCTATTTAGTTTGGACTTGATTAATTTCTTCTACTAGAACTTGTTGCACAAATTGATTGGTAGTTACACCAGGTTTAGTTGATTGATTCTCTGAATTTATTGTTGACTTCTTATTATTGTTCTTGCCTGATGCACATCATAATGATAAGAATTGCTAGTTACACATACTCGGCTGACCCAGATGCTTACCAACACTTCTTCTTTGAAAATTGAGTTGGATTAAGTAAACGAAAGAAATGAGTTGCTTGAGATGAAACTTTCCTTGTCTAACATTGGCACATCCAAACTCAATGATAAGTCTCAAAGACATTTTAATGATAGAAGTGGAGTTGGATTTATTCCAATGAAGCTTGATGATACCTTTAGTGCAAGTGAGGATATTGCCAAAGCTTTAATAGCTAAGTCAATGCAAGTGAATCCCAGGGGTAGAGCTAGCTCTTCTAAGGTCCCAAACCCTAAGAAGAGGCGAGTTAGATTAAAGAGAATTTGGGTGCCAAAGTGCTTAAAATATTGTGCTAAACTTGAGTATCCAAAGTATATGCTTGAAAGAAATGCTTATGCTATTGTGGCTAACCCTCAAGGATCCAAATTTTGGATACCTAAAGTATCTTGAACCTAAAGGATCCAAGCATTTTTGTATTTCAAGGATCCAACATAATATTTCACATTTTTGTATTTTTGGCTATGCTGTTTACGTTCATATTTCACCTCCACATCGCACTGAAATGGGACTACAACATCAACTTGGTTTTATGTTGGTTTTGATTCTCCTTCAATTATTAGATATCTTGAACCACTAACTAGATATGTTTTTAAAGTTAGGTTTGCAAATTTCCATTTTGATGAATTTGTTTTTCCTCTTTTAAGAAGGCGAAAATTCTCAGCATCATAAACATGATGATATTTCTTGGAACATTGTGAAATAATCTCATTTTGATTCACGAACAAACAAATCTGAACTTGAAGTTTAGAAAACTATTCATCTACAATGTATTGCTAATCTATTACCCGATGCATTTACTGATACTTCAAAAGTTTTGCAGTCACATATTACTGCTAGAAATTCTACTGCACGTATCAATGTCCCTGAAGGACACACAACAAGTGATGAATTAAAACCATGCTAGAAATGTGAAAGACCACTGGGGGCTAAAAATCAATTTTTCCGAAAGAGAAATGTCCAAATTCCTACCAAAACTCTAGCAAAGCTTACATGAGAAGAGCATATGTCTCTTGCAGAGAATACTCTTGTAGAGATTACTTCATAAGAGAATACACTTAGTGAATCCAATCTTCTAAAAAATATCTCTTCAAGAGATACATGTACCTGATGATGATAATAATGAGCGCTCAATATCTCATGAAGAAAGTTCAGATAGAAGTAAGATTATTATTGATAATATGTTGCATATGTAGTTGCTATAGACATTTCCAGAAGTAATGATGATTATGAGCCTAAATCTCTTGATGAATGTCGACATAGAAGTGATTGACCTAAATGGAAAGAAGCTATTACAGCATAATTTAATTCTCTATAAAAAGGAAAAGTTTTTGAACCTGTAGTCCAGACAACAGAAGGTGTTCAACAGTAGGATTCAAATGGTTGTTTATGGTCAAGCGAAGTGAGAATAATGAGATTACTCGTTATAAATCGAGACTTGTAGCACAAGGTTTCTTGCAGAGACCATTAATTGATTATTTTTGAGCATACCAGTGGTATCTAAGGTTGTTCCCATTTCACTGCATCTTAAATCAAGATACCTCAAAGAAGAAAAACCATTTAGAGATGCTATAAGGTTGTCATTGAAATGATTATATCCAAGATACAGCTCTTCTAGTTTCATGAACCTCAAGGACAATGTTTCAAATCCTACAAATAAGTCCAATAGTGGTCTTAGATGAGTACAATTAGAATCCATACATACATCTCCACAACAAGGTATATTAAACTATTAAATAACACAAATTATATAATCTCTTATTTAAGTATTTTGGGAAAAAAATGAGCACCTTGGTTCTCCACAGAACCAGCTAAACTATTGCCCCTCAAGTCGAGATTTGTGAGTTGTTCAAAGGGAAGAAAATAAGAAGTGTTGAAATACCACAACAGATCTATCTCCCAATTCTATATAGAATGAGCTCGATTATTTTGCCAGTATTGGCATTGCACACCACCATTTCCCACTCACAGCAGTCTGAATCAGTCTCCTCAGCCTTCACAAGCCAGTAGCAATACTTGAAGAATGATTTGAGTAGTAAGAGAACCTCCCTCTCTTGGTCCACACACCCATGACTCCAACCTAACCCATCGAGGAGAATCAAGAATATTGTTAGCAAAGAAAATATCACATACTTTTTGCATTCCATGATCAATAATGAATGTATATTTGAATGTAGTAGTCGCTATTGGTTCATCATGTGTTTATATAGATTGGAGAGTACCTCAACTTTGTCTTTGTAAAGCAAAGATATTTCCTCATGAAAAACATCATTGTTTTTCAACAACGTGATTTGTCTTAACATCTTTAGCTTAATTTCCAAAAAAGGTAAATATTATGGAGATGAAGTGATTGCTTGTTGAATACAAAAATTGGTCATGAAATTCTATAGCCCACAAAGGTCCCCATTTTTTTCACACTTGAAAGTCTTCGACTAGGGACGGAGTTAGATTCGGAAACAGAAACGGATGATTTTCATTATTGCTTTTGTCTACCGAAATTTCCAAAAACTTTATTTGGTACTAAAGGAAAATATATATACACATGATAGATAATTGGAGAGGCATCTTTGTCTTTGTAACTTGACTTTGGGTGCTGCAAATTATTTCAGTTTCCTTGTAAAAAGCTTTATGTTTTACAACTCATGATTTGTGTGACATTTTTAGCTGTCCAAATAAATAAGTTATTGCATGGAAATTGAGTGATAGTGTGAGGGTCTAAATTATTGGACTATAGGCAGTACATTTTAATTTTGATGAACAAATATTATTTTTGCTATTTGATTACATGTTTGATGTGTTAAAATTATTGCAACATGACTGAATTTGATGTTTATGCTATGTAACTTGGTAATTTGGAAACTAAGCAAACTTTAGTGTTTCCATAAATCCTGTGGAGTAATTCTTTTCTTTCATCTGATCGAATTGAAATTTGAATGCATATTTCTATATGATTGATGTAAATTTCCATGCATCTAAATTTTACCGAAATTTATATTAACTAACCTATGTGCAAGCATGAAGTTTTTCGAGCTACAAATAATATTTTCATGTAGTACATCATTTATATTTTACAGGTTATCTCAATGTTTCCCAAAATACATGGTAGTCTAAGAATGATCATTGGATGATCTGGGGCTGACCGAAAATCTCGATAACACCTACAAGAATCCACTAAGAGCAAATTGAGCTGCTTACATGGGTAGTGATGTTGCAAGGCTATGTATAACAGATCTTATGTTCTTTCTAAGCTACTCCGAGTAGGGGTGTCCGTTCGGTTTTCGGTTCGGTTTTTAACCGAAACCGAAATGTCCGAAGTGTTTCGGTTATGATATTTTACGACCCATAACCGAAAAATATAATTCGGATACCCAAACCAAAAAAACCGAATTTTTTCGGTTCAGATCGGATCGGTTTTCGGATAACCAAACAAAAAGGCAAAAACATGTTTTAACATTTTAAAAATATAGAAATACATGTTTTTTGATATTGTAATTTTCTAATTAAGAAGCATTTCATCAATCTAATAAGAAAAATAAAAAAAATCTTGAAGGATGAAGTCTCTTTTGTATTGATTTCTTCTATTTCATTGCACAACATATGTCTTAAAATATTGTTGATCGACATTGAAATAACGAAGTCGATGGACGAGTGAGAGAGCAGAATGAGTAGATATATTATTTCAATCCTTAATGAAGAAATTGAAAATATTTGGGGCTAAATCTTAGATTTTTGGGTTTTAATTGCTTGAATAACTAAATATATAAAACATAAAAGTTATTTGGTTTTTTTCGGTTAAATCCGAAACCGAATCCGAAAAAACCGAATCCGAAAAAATATCCGAAAAATCTATAAATTCATAACCGAATCCGAAACCGTTAACCAAAAAACCGAAACCGAAAAGTGAATAACCACGGTTTCGGATCGGTTCCTCGGTTGCGGATCGGATTTGGACACCCCTAACTCCGAGCCTATTATCAGGATTTGGAAACCAAAATTCAAGTACTCTCCATACTCAGGACAATGCCAGATTGCTGGAGATGACTTTCATTTAATTGAAATTCAAGAGAACAAATTCCAAGAGTCAAGGTAGTTTCCAAATTCGTCAAAAGAGAATCATGGAATTATAGCTTCAATTTATAAAGGGCATGGAGATTATCTCTTAAGTCATGCAAACGGGACTGTTAAATATCAAGTCAAGGAGAAAATCAACCAAAGATGAAAACAAAAATTAAAATAGTTTCCAAGTCTAACAATAGTAAATTCTGGGGCCATCTTTTTAGCTCATAAAGAACAAACCAAAAGAAGATATTTAACTTGGATATTGTTGTGTCAGTTGGAATAAAACAGGAAATGAAATGACCTGAGATTGTGCATTATTTATATGATTTGAAGGCATAAAATCTGGAGATTCTTTTACTAATCGTGTATAGTAGAAGGTTTAGCATCAGGTCAAAAGAAAGCTTCCTATTTTTTCAAGATATCAAGTGCACAAATTATGCAAGCCGAAAATCAGTTATTATTACAACTCTAGAGCAAATCAACGACAAGACAGGCAATTTCTTCAGCAGCACAAAGTTGAGTCTATTATTGACCTTCTAAACTCCTAAATTCAAGGGACATTATTTGAACATGTGATTTGTTGGAACAATAATCAAGTTAAAGTATGAATAATGTGTGACATTATTCCCATTTACAAAGCTTTGATTTGAGCTTGTCTTGGAGCTAAACGTGGTGGTCCACAAATCAAGTTTATATATGGGAAGAATTTTCTACTTTGTATTGACTGATGAAATGAGTTAGCTCCACAAGTGATGCAAGCAAAAGTCAAGTTTCCAAAAGTTATGAAATTGCAAATCATTGAGATTCTAATAGGCCCATGAAGATATAATACGGTAGAAAGGACCGCTGAGATGGAGCAGGCCTAGTGTCTAGGAGCTACTGTGTTTTCTGTTGTTGTCTTTTGGTTGATCCATCTATCAGTTCTTTATTGGTCTTAGTTTTGAGTTGGTCTTCATATATTTTGTGTTTGGGGTTTGGGGAGCTTTTGTCTTGTATTTTGTGCTTGGTTTGTATCCCTGGAGGTTTGCTACCACATGTAATTGATACGTTCACTGTTTATTTGCAATTAGATATCAGTTCTTGGTTTGGATATGCTTTTAGGTCAGTTTGTTCTATCAGATTCTTTCTTTGACGAGAGAATTGATGAGTCGAATTCTCTGGGTCTATATAAAGAGCTACTTGGAACAAGAAAGATTCACGAAGAAAGTGCTCCAATTTGTCAAAGCTATTTACTCTAAAATGTCTCATTCGAGTCTCTACTTTACTACTACTCGTCTCAATTCATTTGCGTAATATCCACAAGCAAAATAACCCCACGATATGAATACCACTGAAAGGTCCACACATATAGAATGTCTAACAGCGAGCTAACCCGCTCGCCTATCGCCCAGTAGTTACATGCTGGTCTATATAGCAAAAAGTAATATTGTGCTGATTAGTTCTACATTCCTTCTTTTGTCTGTGAGAAAATATTACCTGTATATATTTTTTTTTATATCAAGGAGGGAGAATACCAAACTCAAGTACGAAGGCCAAATGGGGCGGTGGGCTACAAAAAGGGAGGTAGCCCTCTCTTTTCTACAACTCTCACCATAATGATGATAAATTTCACTCAAATTGGTAGGAGGGGAGGTTCGAACACAAGACCTTCCACTTCTTACACAGTAGGAAGATCAACCACGCTACCACTTGTTGGTTACTAGTATATATTCTTTACTCTTAGAAAAACTGACCTTACTATCCATCTTATTATAAAATTTTAATTATGTCTATTACGTTTAAAAAGACAAAACATTACCTCCCTAGCTTTTAAAGTATGGCTCTGTCCCTGAGCTCATTAGTGTCGTTATCATCAACTGGAGTTGGACCTAAAGGTCAATGTGTTCATTCCTATGGATTTTTTTTCATTCACAACACTCTGAAGAATTAACCTCTAGCCAAATTAAGTAATAAAAGAAAGGTTTGAGTTGTTGGAAAATACGCACTCGCGGAAATGATTTTAAAATAAGGAACACATAAGTAATTGATATGAAAACGACTTTCAAAAATTTTCTTGTTAATTATGATTATCACGCATAATCTATAACAAATCTAATTGTGTAAATATAATTTACCTTGAGATCTCTCTGGATTTATTTCTAATAAATATATCGAATGATGAAGTCAGTCGAATTTAGGTCAATCTCGGGAATCTTCCACCGTATGCACCAACTCCCAAACTTGGATTCAAGAGCATGAAGTCTTTACACCAAGAACCTAAAGAGAACATAAAACAAAATTGTGGAATTAGTTAGGGAATCAAAAGGTCAACTGATGTCTCAAGACTTGGGGAACAAAATACACATGTCATGTATTTATAGGGGTTGGCCACCCCTCCTTCCCCCCTTCTAATTCTCATTGGTTTTCAACTTTTGTTAGATTTTCTTGACTATTCTAGCATTGGGCTTTTATGGGCTAAGATGGGGACCAACAAGGGAAAATAAAACATGGGTATCCTACGGATTTAATTATCAGCCCAAACCCATGAGTATAATTTAAATTCGTAAACTGTAATATATTCCACAAAAATATTATAGTTGCACTCCCCGTTTTATCTCAAATGAAATTTGAGCCTTTTGTTATAATCGTTCATTAAAATCCTCACGTTAAGTTACAGATACCCGTTAATTAAATATGACATTGACATATTATATTTAATTGAGATCTTTATATATTCCTCGAGCTCACCGCTTAACTTATTTGAATGTGATTGTTTACTTATATTCAATAGGAACTTATGAATTAATCTTTAGTGTGTAAGCTAAACTCTACACACCAATTCATATATCATATAGGATAAAAGATGCTTAATATGTCTTTTTTCATATTAAATAAGAAACATATTTTATTCAAATAAATAAACTGAGTTTTAACATTACAAAAAATGACCTTTAGCATACTATTCCTATCATGAGTAGTATGAGAGCCCCCCTCCTTTGATCACACACCCATGACTCCAACCCAATCCATTTAGCAACACACATATAGTTATCACCACTATTATCCAACTTTTCAGATGTTTCATATTTTTCCTATTCTTTACCAGCTATCAACTTGTAAGCTTTGGATAAGTCTATACTTAAGGTCAACAAAATATCTATTTCAAGTCTTTTTACCATCACCTTCTTTTTTGGCTAAACTTGACTATAAAGTTATATATTATTGCCCAAATTAAATCCAAGCCCAATCTATTACAGAGCTCTCAAAACCCGCGGTTTTAAACGTCTTTTACGAAGTTAAGAAAATCGTGATATTATAATCTATACATTATATCTTTATTAAAGCAATGTTAGATTTTTTTCACAATGGATCTTTTTGAAGAGACAAAATCAATTGGCCATAAATCCCACTAATTCAATTTGTAAAAAATTATATATATCACTGAAAACAACCCATGACTCCAACCCAATCCACTTAGCAACACACTTATAGTTATCACCACTATTATCCAACATTTCAGATGTTTCATATTTTTCCTATTCTTTACCAGCTATCAACTTGCAAGCTTTGGATAAGTCTATACTTAAGATCAACAAAATATCTATTTCAAGTCTTTTTACCACCACCTTCTTTCTTGGCTAAACTTGACTATAAAGTTATGTATTATTGCCCAAATTAAATCCAAGCCCAATCTATTACAGAGCTCTCAAAACCCGCGGTTTTAAACGTCTTTTACGAAGTTAAGAAAATTCGTGATATTATAATCTATACATTGTATCTTTATTATAGCGATGTTAGATTTTTTTCACAATGGATCTTTTTGAACAGACAAAATCAATTGGCCATAAATCCCACTAATTCAATTTGTAAAAAGTTATATATATCACTGACAACAAACTTTGTTTATAAAATCAACCCTCACAAAAAATGGGAACAAAAAAATATGGAACCTCTTATGGTCTTTCAATCCTTCTTTTCTTTGATTGGGTAGACCTTGACCAAAAATATTTCCAAGTCAAGACCTCAAATGGCTATAGTCACATCATTGACACTGAGATAATGAGTTGTCAATTATTTATAAAGTATTGTACAATACTTTCACTCATGCTTGCATTATATTTGTTAGTCCTATGAACTGTAACTTCAAACAATTTCCAATATATATTGAAATTATTCCATCCTCGGATTTTCATACAAGATATTGGGTGTTAAAACCATACTTAAATTTCTTGAATAGTTTCCCAAATGCTTCAAGTCATCATGACTAACATATTCAAGGAAAATGGTAATAATTTAGCAGACTTTATTCTTATTTTTGTGATTGTAAGAAGTAAATTGCATGGAAATTAAGTGATAGTGTGTTCATCAATACAAAAACAAAAGGTGATAGCTTCTTGAAAATGATAATTGGCCATGAAATTTCACAACCCAGACAGGTCCCATTTTTTCCACCTAGAAAGTCTCTAAATAATATGTTTGGGTAAGGCGAGGTCAATGATGTAGACTAACCTAGGGAAAAGAACACATATTTGTACTTGTTGATTCAATGCACAAATACTAAAAAATAAGTCTACTTGAATATGTTGATTTGTTAAATTAATACAAAAATCAAGGCTTCAATTCATTCAAAGAATACCAAAGAATTGAATATAAGATTAGCCGTTTCTATCTTTTATTCAACCAAAACTGAAAAATATCTTTCATTCAACCATTAATAATACTAAAAGTACAAAATTAAATAACTTAATTAGAAACAAAATCATAAAAATTACAATAGTTACAGAGCATAAACAAAATCTCAAAATTACTACAAGATAACCGAGCATTACAGATGGAAATAACCAGGTGTAATACTTTTATTTTGTCGATAAATTAAATTATTGACGGAATATGTTCATTGGTAATTGCTCATCGATAATAGTTTATTATGGTATTAAAATATCTATTTTTCTATGATTTTTGGTACAAAGTACTACCCAAATTGATTTTTTTATGAACAAGTAATGCTGAGTTGAGAAAAAGAGTAAAAGTTATTTATGGGTAGAATGTGAGCCGAGTGTAACCTAAGTGTGGCTGCAAGACGTGAATTTCTAGATTAAAGCTAAGATGACATGGCAGCTGGCACCTAACACAATTAAAAGACCTAACCCTAGGACCCGAGGACTGACGAGAATTTCCATAATAGAAGATGGCAGAGAGGCGGCTAGTCCCCAATGAAGAGACGAATCGAACCAATCACATTTGAACAATATTTTTCTTTTGATGGGTAGCCCAAGGTATTCCAAGAGTAGTATTTCATTTATCATCCCATAGTAGGCACTAGTCGTCTCACAATAACTCATCCTTAATGCACACTCTACCATTGACGATCGCCTTCTTTGATCCATGATTTGTTGTGTGAAATTTGAAGAGTAAATGCTTTGAAATCTTCCATGCAATAGGAACAAGCTAACTTCCTAGCCGTGCTCCAACCAGACAACATCAAGTTTGCTAGAGAGTCACTAATAGTCCATATAAGAGCAGCTCGTAACTGAAAGTTCTGCTTCAAAGATACATCTCATGTCTCAACACATCCTCCGACAACATGCACAATTCATGAATCAGTTGCTGGATGAAGACATATATTTTATTCTTAGGCTTTTTCGGTTCGGGTACAATTACTATTAGAATCATAAATTCATCTTTTATACACATCCAAGGGACAAATTGCATTGAGTGACTATCACTAGTCAAGATGAATACTGTTAACCCGATTGGCCAAAAGGTTGGAACCCTTCTGCACATAAACGAGCCTCGTATTACATGTTTTTCCTGCAGACACTTGATGAACTTGGTTGAAGATTTCCATGCCTCTGAATTTGAAGGGTGACGCATTACGCCCTCTTCTTGGTCATGGTTATCATGTCATCTTGTGTGCTCTACTGTGGCTGCTGAAGCATACAATCTCTATAGCCTCGACGCTAAAGGAAATTAGTACATCTTCTAATGTGGAACCTCCTTATTTTTCCCCAATTCCCATCTTCTTTTGCTCTAAAAACAAGGGAACTGACACAATTTGCAACTTCTCAAGTCGATGTCATTGCCCTAACATATCATGCACTCGTTTAAGCAGCAATGTATCTTGTCCGCTAGAAGCCCCAATCTTTAGACAAACTTCTTGGTGCTATAAGAGTTATATAAAATTATGTTGTCCTCCAGTAATGCATTTCACATAATCTAGTGATTGTGTTATAGCAATTCTCCAACAAATGATGTTTGGACTTATTGCTCAGCAACTGTGCCATAGCTGATAGTTGGGAGGCTATTTCACACCCTAGCGCCACAATTTCCACTCTGCTCCTTGCAGCATCTCACACAATTTCTGTGCATTTGAGTTTGGAGATTCCTCCAAATTTAATGTTGAAAACTTAGGCCAGTTCCATCTATCACCATTATGTGGTATAGATTAAGGATCTTTGCATCCGAACTTGCAGACTCATATGCCCACATGTGACTATCTCTACCATCATTATTCAGTGCTTCAACATATGATTCCTCATAATGAGACCATATGTAATAATCCTGCTCGAATTTCTTCTTCAAAAGATGAAGATGCACTTCATCCAATTCCCAAAATCTACGGTTATGACACCGTACACATGGACATCCAATATTACTTCTGTCCATCCTCTCTAGTTGAGAACAAGCATGGGTAATGAAATGTTGTACCCCCTCCATAAATTCTTGGTTAAGAACTTTGTCAGCTATCCTAGCATACATCCAAGACCTATGTAGGGTTGACATTTTATTTTTATTGACAAAAAGGCACAAAAACAACAAGGCATTTTTTATTAAAATAAAAACTTATCAAGTTTGAGAACTTGGTTATACAGAATTCTAACTAAAAGCAAGAAATGAATTTAAAAACTAAAGGACACGAGTCGATGTAGATACATGCCATATGCCCACAACACGAGTTTCAACTTGTTCTCAAACCTAAGGGAACTTACTAATTATATATAGTGTACAAAATTATATGCATGTGTGTCTAGTTTTATAAATTTTGATTGCTAATGCGGGGATCATAGATTACCATGCAATGCTATGTGTGTGTAGGGTAAGTGGAATGAAAGTAAATATACCAAGTGAGAGGAAAATTTGAACAAAGATGAGGCAAATGAATAAGCGATTGGAAATAGAATGAATTAAGCATTTCTATTTATAAATATTACAATCCATAAATATCACAAAGCACACAATCATGACAATCAAACATGGAACTCATTTCAGCTAAGTATTTCTTAGCCTATTCAAACCCAAGTAAACAAAACGAAACCAAAAAGCAGAATCATATTGCTATTAAACACACATAACACACATAAACAAAGTTCAATATTCGTATTCGTAGGAGTAATTAGGACAAAAAATAATGGGTTCTCTCTCCACGCTCTCTCCTAGTTCACCTTTTTCAATGAGTCTCCCTTTGTCAGCAATCAGAAATAACTCAAATGTCTAAATGTTTGGATAATAAGAAAAACATGAACAAATACAGTCCATAAATTAATGGGACAAATTTGACAAAACAAAGCAATGTAAACTAAGGTAGAAGGTAGGATCGAAACCCATTCTATTTTGGTATATATGTATATAAGCATGGTTAAGGACAAGTCATGTGTGAAACCCCGACCCAAAATTTTTGATGTTTTAACAAAGGGAGAAAACTGGACTAGGCGCACCAAATGGCGCCTAGGCGCTGCGCCTAGTCCAGTGATTGAGGAAGCAAAGAGGAGATCAAAAGAAGAGAAACTAGACTGGGCGCACTAGGGAGCACCTAGGCACAGCGCCCAGTCCAGCAAGCACTAGGTGGGCGCGAGGGAACGAGGAATTCAAACTGGACCGGGCGCACCTTGGGGCGCCTAGGCGCTACGCCCAGTCCAGCGGGAGAGAGGAAATGGAGTAGGCGGGGCGCCCAGGCGCACCTCGCCTGGGCAAAAAATTTCCACACGCCCAGGATGGCGCCTAGAGCAGCGCCTCTGGACCTTTAGGTTAGGCCTGGGCGCCTAGGCGCAACCCGAGCTTTCCAAATAGGTTCCAGCAAGTGTTTTAGACAGATTTTTGGTTTTGTTTCAGTTCTAGAGAGAGAGAGCAACGATTCTAGAGAGAGAAGAGTATATTGAGGTGATTCTTGATGATTGAAGCTCGATTGTGGAGATTTAGAAAGGATTGAAGGAAGATTCAAGCCTTGGAGGTAAGATTCTTCATTTTCCATTTCTAGGGTTTTGAGTAGATCTTGTTAGTTTGGTTCAGAGTTGATTCCTATGGTTTAGATATGTTAATCCTAGGTTGATTTTGGATGTATATGTAGATTGGTTTGTGATTTGGAGTAGAGTTGAGCTTTGGTTGAGTTTGGAGGATTTTGGAGAAATTTCTAGAGAGAGAAGGTGAGTAATTTCGAATTTATTGATTTAATCGATATGTATATGAGTTGTTGGTTGTGTATTGATGTGTGAATGGGTTTGGTTTCGCCACATTGTTAGGTTTGGGAAATCGGAACCCTATGAACGTAATTGTGGATTTTGTGGTAAATTGCTCGACACGAGGTAGGGGATTTCCAACCATTATTTATATCGTTCGTTTTGATATGTTAAGAGCTTTGCGATTCCTCATTGGTCGTTCTATTTTGTGTTTCCACCTTAATTGCTTCTAAGGGGAAACGAGCCTTCTTGTGAAATGTTGTTAATTCTTGATATTGCATGACCGAATATGTGTGTTCCATCACCTATGGGCACGATGTGATTTCCGTTCATGCATCATGGTAGTTATGTATATATATATATGTAGGTTGTTCATATATATATATATATATATATCTTTTCAGCATGTCATGGCATTAATGCATTAGAGTTGCATGGGGGACCGGGTATGGACTCGGGCTCATTAGGATTCTTGAAAGCTACTTGGAGGGATGACGAGGTGATGAGAGTTACCACCGAGTCAAGTGAACTCCAAGTAGGGTAACGCACTAGAGGTATGGTTCATAAGGGACCTTGCCGGAGTGGTGCGGGCGTGATAGGATAATGCAACCGGGTAATCCAAGAGCGTTTGATGTTGGGAAGCTTGCTCCTGTTCAATAGTCATGGTTAGCGACCATGATATTGATGAGTTGATTTGGTGAGCTTGCTCACGTTTGATATTACATGGAACGAGCCTGGTATCGATGAGGTTTGCTCATTGAGGGGATTGCCCGGGTTGATGTTCTATGTGATTGTTGAGTATACGTGCATGTGGTAGGTTTCATATTGTTGCATAGCCTATTGTTTCAGATTCAGCCTTATACTCAAGTTACTCATACCCTACTGAGCTTTTTGCTCACCCTCTACTTTCATTCCTTCCCACAGGTGATACTGGTACAGGTACAGGTACTAGTGGAGCGGATTAGTGAGATCAGGATGTGACATGGATGGCCCTGGGTAGGATGTGGGTGCTAGAGAGATACTATAAGCACATATTTTGTTTATGATGTATTGATGCTTATTCATAATATTCTTATAACCATTTGGCACCAGAGGGTGTATGCATGATGTATGCTGAGTATTGATTATGGTTATATGATATTATGAATTTGATGATGTGTTTATACTATCAGTTTGTGCATGCTGGTAGTGGATGGCCTGAGGCCCTAGGATCAGTATTGCATGTGATTGAGGCCTGAGGCCTGGCTAGGTTGCTAGTGTGATGGATTGATGAACTTTATGCTGCACGTTTTTTGATGCAGGCGGGGACTCTCTGATATACGGGGAGATGCCGCCAGATTTCCGGTCCGCCGGATGATCGCACTAGCGGCCTAGGACGGTGCCGGAGGGCAACAGTGGCGTGCCCGGATCGGGGCGTCACATCATGTATGATGATTACCCATTTTGAAACAAAAGCAAATTGAAATAGGTCTAGTAGGTCCATGATATTGAAAAGGAAAATAACAATTTGATATGATTCAATTTGTTTTCTCCCGTATTAAACTCTAGACTGATCATGACGTTTATGTTATTGTATAAAATCTCAACTAAACATGAATTGGTGGGGACTCTAGTTATTGAAATTGAATTCTAATCTCTAGAATTGGCTAGTGTAATGAACAATCTGTATCCGCTAGGTCACCCAATGGGTCTGATCTAAGCCTAAACCTCATTCACTCTACCCATATCAGTCTCAGTCCCAATCTACCAAACTTATATAAGGGATGTGGCTGTTGTGGAGTGTTGCCTATTACTCTACCTCTGCGAGAAGGAATAAAGGATTTAGAGATGCTCCAATGTGAAATTACTGATGTAAACCATTATGTTAAATTGTTAAATGGTTACTTACCAAGTTAGTTTGAGTTAGTTAACTTTCTGTTAACGTTTAGTGGTTCTGTTAAGTCTATATTTGGCTTATATGTAAGTTGTTATGTCTTGCTCTTAGCTAACTATTAAGTACCAAGCCTATATAGGTGGTGTACTGGTTTTGTAAAGCTAAGTTTTGAAATCAATGAATGAAAATCTAGTTTCTCTTCTTGATCTCTCTTAATGAAATTTGTAAAGAACTTATTTGGTATTCTCTAGGTTTGGTTGAAAGGAGCGTATCTTTTAGTATGAAAGCCATTGTTCCTCTTTATTCTTAGCTTGTGTATGCTACGGAGATACACTCGTGCAGCTGTAATGGAACAATGACTATCTCATATCGAAGCAACGATGGAAAATATCATCTTCAGTTTGGAGAATTTGCAGACTTAATTGTCTACAATGGATGCAAGAGTAGATCCATGAAAGTTACAAGCCTTAGTCCACTCTCCACAATTCCCATCCAGTTGATGACGATGATCGATCAGATTATAGTGGCCAATGATCTAGCTAGTTGATGACGATGATCGATCAAATTATGGTGGCCAACGATCAGGCTGTCGTAATGAACTAGCTTTCCATGGCAAAAAGTGGATTTTTCAAGGTTTAGTTAAGGGAATGATCCTGTGGTTGGGCAGAACAATATTTTGAAAGACCAAGACTAACACAAGAGGGGACGGGGAGGGGTGAATTGTGTTCCCAAATTCCAATGGGAATCCCCTAAGACCAAATTTACCAATTTAAACACTTAAAGCACCAAATACACCAAGCATATAATGTGAGGCTCTAAGTCAATTTTATTCTAATTGATTCAATCACAAAGTATCTATGATATGTGCTAGATGTTTGACAACCTAAGATCATGACTTGATGCTCAACACAACAAGAAATAAGATTGCATGCCAAATAGATCACTGAAGCAAACTCACAGGTCCAATAAGGAATTTCACTCTAGATGCAATCTTAAGTCTCCTAAGAACCAAGACAATGATAATAATCAATGTAAATAGATACAAAGCAACCTCAATACATAAATTTAGATTTTTACTAATTCAACAAATATGAAAAGATTCAATCCAAAGCTATTTCTATCAACACATGTATTTCAAGAATAGCAAGTATAGAAATAATAATGTCCTAACCACAAGCATGGGTCAAACTTGAACACAATTACATCAATATATACATACTCGGCTACACTAAGCTAATTCAACCTAGATGCATTCTTAGATCACCCAATTTCACAATTAGATAGCATAATCAACATAAAAAATGATACATCAATCTCATGCACTTTCCATCACATAAATTCAGCTTTACAAGTATTGAAACATGGATGCCTATTTAGGCAAATATAACATTCAATCAACCAATCATTTCAATCAAGTAGCACAACAATTTCCACAATAATCACCTAGAATGCACAATGTAGGAAGGGCAGCAAGCAAGATTGACCAAGTAAATCCAATATGTTAACACTCAATCCAAGCACATCCAAAATAGCAAGTATAGCAAATATTCAAACAAAACAAAGCAAGTAAAGATTGCGCAAGGATTTATACTGGTTTGGAGCTCCCTCTTACATCCACTAAGGATGGTGGTTTTGCAAGTTCACTACAAACTTTGGCTTTCCTAAGATCACCCCAAACTCACCAAGGTGTAAAGTTCAACTTGAACTAGAGGTTTCCAAGATCACCCCCAATTTTTTCACAACAAGGTTTCAGGATCACCTCAAACTAGGAGTTTTAAGGTCACCCCCAAACTTCTCACACCTCTCAAAGATAGTGCCCTAACAAGGGACTTTTACAAGTGTTTAGGTACAATGGTTCACTCAAGATTTAGCACTAGTCTATTTGGGTTGAGGAAACTCTCAAATACAAGAGGGTGCTCACATAGCTAGGATACGTGTTTTGGCTCAAGATGTGGAAATCAGTCACAAGTTCACAAAAAGCTCTCTAGAAGATGTAAATGAGTGTAGGAGAAGCTTTGTTGAAGAAATCACTCGAAGAACATAAAGGAGACCCACGGCCTAAATGAAGAGCATGGTGTTCTTGGATGATTTTGGATCTTTCTTGAAGATGGAAAGTTGCAAGCTATTCGATAATTAGAAGTGTATCGAGAGATCCATGGTAGAAGCTTGATTTCAATAAGTTGAAGTTGAGAGGATTTTCAAGATAAGGCTTTTCTCCAAACTTGCAAATGTTCTTCCAAGAGAGAAATGTTATTGGACCTTTCTTTCTTCATTTCAAACAAAATAAATCTTGGCCCTCAGATGGAAAAGAACTTCAATCTTGGCCTTCCAATCTTCTTCAAATGTGGTCCTTAGAATAATTCAAACTGAAATAATCCCAGTCATCCATTTAGTGTTTGTTGGCTCCAAAATGCAAGAAAAGTTCTTCCTTTGTTAAGTCTTGTTTGGAGCAAGCAAGGACTTCTTCTTGATTCAGCAAAAATCTTACAAAGTAGGCCAAATAGCTCTTAATCTCTTCTTCTTTAATTTTGAACCATTGATCAACTCAAACAAATCAATCTTAACCATAGGATAGGAGAATATGCTCAAGAATATTCACTTTGAGGTGCACTATGTTTGGATGAGCCAATGAGTCTTCTTGTTGAAGCAACTTTCTCTCAAGGCATGCCAAACGAGCCCTAAACTTTTTTGCTATGATTTCTCTCTCCTTGTCCCCTATAGTATAAGTGTTGGCACACTCTCCCACATACAGGGCTAAATGAGATTTTTGCACACCAAGAGTCAAACTTAACTCACAAAGAGTTGACCATATCCAAACTTGTCCAAGTGAGCTTCACGAATTTTCTCACTAGAATCATCTTAATAATAATTCAATTAGGATCGTAATGATTAATTTATTTAACCTAGAAAAACAATAGATGACAAAGCATCCCATTTTTTACTTGTAAGCTCAAAGAGCTTCAATGCTTGCACTTAGGTTAATCAACATGGTATAAGCTCAATAAAATTCATGTAAGCTTGGTAGATCAATTTTATTTATATAATAATGTGCATAAAAAAATTCACTTCCAATTGAGGTCGTTTGGTCATTCAATTTGATCATGCAAGTATCAACTAGCATAGAATCAGATCTGTACAGATGAATTAATTTGGACAGTAGAATTGAAAAGGTTACACTCAAAATTGACCTATTACTATTAGACAATGAAAAATTTATCTATGACTTAGTTTCAGTTTAAGAATCAAATCAATGCGAGGTCATATGAGCAAGGTATAGCAGAAACAATGACATGCGCTCAGTTTAACTTTTGGATAGTTTTTGCAATTTGAAACTATTTAAGTTCTAGCTCATCCAAATCATTTAAAATATGAAAAATCATAATTATAAATGTATATAATGAAGCTTAAACCATTTATCATGATTGTTTCATGCTCAATTCGAATTCATCAAAGTAGTGAGTCATTTCTAAGGCACAAGAATAACTTAGCACATAAGGTCTTCACCCACGCTTCACTCAAGTGAATAAGTATAATAACTTCGAATAAAAATTTAACAAACAATTCCAAATCATGCTCACACAGATTTTGACACATAGTCATGCATATCATCAAAAAACACAGTGTTGACCTTAGACACCAAGTATTGATCCAACATATTTTACTTTCCATGGAATTCTTGATAGCCAAAAGTATCAATTGTGCATATAATGTGGAAGGATATGTTCCTCAATGGTTTAGATTGATGAATGGTTTTCAAACTACACCTTATTGGGAGGAATTTATGAAGATTTTCTATAGAGAATTTCGTCCAACGAGATTTGAGGATAGCGCTGAATTGCTATTCAAACTTCATCAAATTGGACGATTCAAAGACTTTATTGTGGAATTTCATCTACTATTTGCTAGCACCAAAGGTATAAGCCAAGAACTCTTGCTAAGTTGTTTCTTGGGAGGTCTTAAATATGAGTTGAAACATGATGTCAAATTGTTGAACACTAAAGACATTTTTGAGGCCATAACATTAGCCAAACAAATAGACATCAAGTTACATGATTCTAAATTCAATTTATCTAAGCTTGCGCCACCAAAAACTAGTGAAGTGGTCCAACTTAGTAAAATAGACTTCTGAGTCTTTGCTTAAAAAACCCTTAACTATGGAATACCCTACTAATCGTGTCACACTTGAGGAGTATCAAGAAAAAGGGCAAATGGACTGTTTTTCTATTGCAACGAAAAATATGTTAGAGGGCACACACGTGCCGAATTTTTTTTACTGTTATTAGAAGTTAATCTCGAGGATCAATATGGTTTGGTGGAAGTAGGGGACCAGGAAGGATTTAATGTTGATGACTATGTTGTAAGTGAAAACATAGGTGTTGTCGAAATATGGAGTTGAGTGCCTCCACTTTTCATGAAATTTAGGACATCCAAGCTCTCAAAACTATGAAGGATAAGGGAACAATCAAGAACCATTGAGTAAGAGTGCTAGTAGATTCTGGGAGAACACATAATGTTTTGGATTCTAAGTTAGTCAAACATTAGGGATGGCACTATGGTTCGAAATTGCTAAACTATCTCCATCCAAGAACTTTTAAAAATTTTATCTAATTTAGAACAAAAGATGGTATTTCAGCAACAAAACAATCCACGTAGCCTATACTAGTACATTTAGATATCAAATAGCGATAAAAAGAGTTTACTGATCAACTTTGATGGTTTGGAATTGTTCAACTCTCTCCATGGAGGAACTTTTAAATATTTTGTCCAATTTCAAATGAAAGATCTTCCTTTGGCAATAAAACAATCTACGGAGTCTTGTTGGGCCATAGGTCCTACATTTTTGTTTTGATGCAAAAATATAAATTGGATTATTTGATTGTGCTCAACTTTGGACGAATTTGGATAAATCATGAAATGAATTTTATCTATTGATTTAAGCTTCATTATATATCTTTGGAATCCTGTTTTATAATATTTGATATTGATTGGATGAATTTGGATCTGTTCATTTTCGGATTACAAAAACTGTCCAAACATCACACTGTGAGACATCGGTTGAATAGTCATAACTTATTCATGTGATTCTGATTGACTTGATTTTTGCTCTGAAAATTATTTAAGACATTATGGAATTTTTCATTGTCAAATAGTGTCAGGTCAATTTTAAGTCTATCATGTTCAATTTGTCTGTTGAAATTAATTCACTTGTGCAGTTGTGAGACTAGGATAGTTGAGATTTGCATGATCAAATTGAATGACCAAACAACCTCAATTATAAGTGAAATTTTTTATGCACATTATTATATGGATAAATTGATTTATCATGTGCTTACTTGAATTTTATTGAGTTTATATCATATTGGTTAACCCAAGTGCAAGCATTGAAGCTTTTTGAGCTTACAAGCAAAAATGGGATGCTTTTCATCTATTCTTTTTGTAGGTTCAATAAATTGATCATAATGCTTTTCATCTATTCGTGCATCATCATTTGAAGCTCATTTGGATATGGTCAACTTTATTTAAGAAAAGTTTGACTCTTTGTTTGGAAAAATCCTTTCCAGATGTGTATTATGGTGTCTATTGCTGGAGAATATTTTTTCAAGCTTCTAGAAGTCTTATTGAAAAGCTTTGCATCCATTTGAAATCAAATGAAAAAGCTTGGAGCCAAAACACTTGGAGAAGAATTGTCCACATCACCATGTAATTTTATGTTCTTGATTTTAAGTATTTTGGGGGGAATTTCGTGTGAGCCTTGCAAGGGTTGTTTGGTTCATTTTTTAAGCCTTTCAAAGCATGAAGAAGAGTTTAAGAAGAGGCACAAAAGATCCAAACAAACCTTGGAGCCAAGATTTGTCATTTGAAGCAAAGGTTGACCAAAAGTCAATAACGGCTAGTTTTTCAATGGTGTGGACTGACTTCGTTTTTGAAGATGAAGGGCAGAGATTATAAGTTGATTAAGGGCTAAGATTGAAGATTAAGAAGATCCAATGGTCAGGATTCAATGGAGACAAATGAAGAGGAACGTCATGCTTCATTCTACATTTGGAAAGACTAATGTGCAAAATTACCTAGAGAGCTTTTGTTCTTGAATCTACAATCTTGGAGTGATCCTCCCTTGATCTTTTGATCATCATTTGCTGAGATTATTGTCATTATCTTCCCCTCATAAAGTTCAAGCTAAGACATACTTTCAAGCCAAAATCATTAAGGTATTTGTTTGAGTGTTCTTGAGCTACTTTCTATGTGATGCCCCGATCCAGGAACGCCACTGGTGCCCTCTGGCACCGTCCTAGGCTACTAATGTGATCATCTGGCAAATCAAAAATTTTGTGGCATCTCTCTGTATATCGGAGAGTGCCCACCTGTATTAGAACACACAACATAAATCAAACCATCACATTAGTAACCTAACTAGGCCTCAGGCCTCAATCACATGCAATCTTGATCCTAGGGGCCTCAAGCCATCCACTATCAGCATGCACAAACTGATAGTAATTATACACAGCATCATAATTCACAACATTAATTAACCATATAATCAATCCTCAGCATACATCATGCATACACCCTCTAGTGCCAAATGGTTATAAGAATATCATGACTAATCATTAACAACAACATAAACAAAATACATGCTAGAGTATATTCCTAGCATCCTCATCCTACCCAGGGCCATCCATGTCACATTCCGCTCTCACCGATCCGCTCCACCGGTATCTGTACCAGTATCACCTGTGGGGAGGAAAAGAAAGTAGAGAGTGAGCAGCAAGCCTAGTAGGGTAAAGGAGTACAAAGAATATCAAGGCCGAATCTAAAATAAAGGTTATGCATCAATATAAATCTATTACATGATTGTATAACCAACAGTCACATAGAAACATCAACCCGAGCAATTCCCTCTTTGAGTAAACCTTATCAATACCATGGCTCTCTCTCCATGTAATATCGAATGGGAGCAAGCTTCCCAACATCACACCGTTCTTGGATCACCCGGTTGCGTGAACCTATCACGTCGGCACCACTCCAGGCAAGGTCCCTCAATAATCCTACCTATAGTGTGTTACCCCACATGGAGTTCACATGACTTGGTAGGGGTGGTAACTCTCTTCACCTCGTCATCCTTCCATGTAGCTTTCAAAAATCCTAAGGATTTCCAAGTCCATACCCGGTCTCCAATGCAACTCTAATGCATTATGTCATGACATGCCGAATATATATATATATATATATATATATATATATGCATAACTACCATGATGCATGAACGAATTCAGATTGTGCCCATAAGTGATGGAACATACAATAGGGTAATGGAAATCAACAACCACAGTAACTCACACACAAGGCTCCTTTCCCCTTAGAAGCAATTAAGGCGGAAACACAAACATAGACGATCAATGAAGAATCAAAACGCTCTTTAAACAATGAGAACAAACGATAGAAAGAATGGTTGAAAATCCCCTACCTCGTGTCGAGTAATTTACCAAAAATCGAACAAATACGTTTCTAGGGTTTCGATTTTCCAAACCTATCAACAACTCATTTAAACATCAATTGAATCAAGAATTTTGAAATTACTCACCTTCTCTCTCTATAAATTCCTCCAAATCCTTCAAACTCAACCCAATCAATCCTTCACTCCAAAATAACAAACAAACCTATACATATGTCCAAAATCAACCTATAATCAACATATCTAAAGCATAGAATCAATCTCTAAAGGATTCTAACCAAATCTACTAAAACCCTAGAAATTACAAAACTTAGAAAACTTACAAAAATCTTTAAACCAAGCTTGAATCTTCAATGTAGTACTCCAATGATCATAAATCCTCAAGAACTAGGTCCACTCCTTGCTAGAACTCTTCGTCTCTCTCTATTTCTCTCTGTCTCTCTCTCTCTAAAAATCGGGCTACTCCAAGATGAAATGAAGAAACATCGAGCTTCAAGTATTTTAAAACAACGAGTTGAGCCTAGGCGCTCTTGCCCTAACAATTCCTTCCTAACAATTCTTTCCCGCTAGACTAGGCGCCGTGCCTAGGCACCCATGTAGTATGCCCAATCCAGTTCAAATCCCTTGTTGTAAACGCCCTGTCAATAGCTTGCTAGACTGGGTGCAGCGCCTAGGCGCCCATAAGGTGTGCCCAGTCCAGTTTTGAATATTCACTGTCTCCCCTCTTGCTCGTGATCCACTGGATTGGGCGTAGCGCCTAGGAGCCTACGAGGTGTGCCCAGTCTAATTTTGAACCTCTCCAACATCCTATCCACCCTATGCTCATAATTGGGATAGATCATCACATCCTCCACTCCTTAAAGAAATTTTGTCCCAAAATTAAATATGTACCTGGATTTCCAAACAAAGTGGGATACTACTCTCTCATTCGAGACTTCAATTCCCAAGTTGCTTCTTCAACTCTGTGGTGCATCCACATCACCTTTACCAAAGGTATTACGCTTGATCTTGTGATCTTGTCTTGACGATCTAACATCTTCACCGGTTGGGGAGTGTAACTCCCAACTTCCTCAACTTTCAATGTAGTCCAATCTATCACATGCGACGGATCCGGCTCATATTTCCAAAGCATTGATACATGGAATACATTGCGAACCTTCTCAAGCTTTGGTGGTAGTGCAAAACGATACACCACCGGTCCAACCGCCTCAAGAATCTCAAATGGCCCCACAAATCTTGGCTCCAACTTCCCAAGCTTACTATAGCTCTGAGTTCCCTGTCTCAGACTAACCTTCAAGAAAACCTTATCGCCTATAGCGAACTCCAAAGGTCTCCTCCTCCGGTCAGCATAAGGCTTCTGTGGGCTCTAGGCGGTGATCAACCATTTCCGGATCTCATCAACTCTCTCTTGAGCTTCCTTGACCATCTCTGATCCCGAAACAACTTTTTCTCCAACCTCTGCCCAACACAAAGGTGACCTACAAGGCCTCCCATAGAGCGCCTCGAGAGGTGACATTACGATACTACTCTAGAAGGAGTTGTTATACACAAACTCTACCAAATGTAAGTACTGATCCCAACTTCCTCCAAAGTCAACTACACATGCCTGTAGCATATCTTCCAAAATCTGTATGGTTCTCTCACTCTGCCCATCACTTTGAGGATCATAAGCCATAGAGAAATCCAACTTCGTTCCCAACGCTTCTTGCAAACTACATCAGAATCTACCTACGAACCACGGGTCTCTGTCTGACACAATAGACAATGGAATTTCGTGAAGTCTCACAATCTCCTTCATATACATCATACTCAAGGAGTGTGCAGACTTGGTCAATCTATCCACTATCACCTAAACTATGTCATGCCGTCTTTGAGTCATTGGCAACGCCATCACAAAATCCATTGTGATCCTCTCCCACGTCCATTGTGCTACCGGTAAAGGTTGCAACAATCCAGCTGGTCTCTGATACTCTGTCTTCACTTTGTCACAAATCTAGCCACATCGGCCTTCATACACTTCCACCAAAAACTCTGCTTCAAGTCTCAGTACATCATCGTACCCCCGAGATGCATGGAAAACCATGAATGTTGTGCCTTTTTCAAAATCTCTTCTCTCAACTCATCATCTTTGGGAACCACTAACCTTCCCACATATCGTACTCCACCATCATTCCCTCGAACCCATTCAAGAATCTCATCAATCACATCAAAATTATGATCTCCCTTTTATGCATCTATAACCTTCTGTACCATCTTGGGTCTCGAAGTCATACAACACAAATATGTCTTTTCCTCTTGACTCTTCAATTCTAACCCAAACTGATTGATTGTCTCTATAATTTCCCACTCATGCATGAAGAGGCTAGCAATCTTCCGATTACATTTACTTTACCGGGATGGTATTGCAAATCAAAGTCAAAGTCCTCCAAGTATTCCATCCACCTCCTTTGTTGCAAATTCAACTCTCTTTGTGTGAATAAATACTTGAGGCTCTTGTGATCGAAGAACACTTCAAATCTCTCTCCATAAAGATAATATCTCCATTTCTTAAGTGCAAACACAACTGCCACTAACTGCAAATCGTGCACTGGATAATTCCTCTCATGTGTCTTAAGCTACCTTGAACCGTATTCGATCACTCGGCCCCGTTGCATCAATACACAACCTAACCCGACTCTAGACACATCACAATACACCTGGTAGCCTACATTCCTTTCCGGAACCACTAACACTGGAGGTGTTGTCAACCTCTTCTTCAACTCCTCAAATGCAGCCTCACACTCGTCTGTCCACACAAACGATATGCCCTTCTTCGTAAGCTGTGTCATCGGCAAAGCAACTCTGGAAAAGTCCTCAATAAACCTCCTGTAGTAACCCGCCAATCCTAAGAAACTCCGGATCTCAATCACATTCTTTAGTCTCTCCCAATTCAAAACCGACTCAACCTTGGAGTAGTCAACCACAATGCCTTCTTGAGTGATGACATGGCCTAGGAACTTCACTTCCGTGGCCCAAAATTCAGACTTACTCAATTTAGTATACAATTGATTTTTTCTCAACGTCTGTAGCACCACTCTCAAGTGCCCCTCATGCTCTTCCCCAATAGGAGAATAAATCAGAATGTCATCAATAAACACCACCACAAACGGCATGAACACTGCTGGGGCATTGTCAACCCAAACGGCATCACAAGGAACTCATAAGGCCCATCAAGAGTTCTAAAAGCCGTCTTCTGGATATCCTCATCCTTAATCCTCAACTACTTATAACCCGACCTCAAGTCAATCTTAGGGAAATGCCTAGCACCCCTCAATTGGTCAAACAAATCATTGATCGATCCTGGGCAACAAATACTTATTCATCACAGGAACCTTATTCAACTATCTATAATCAATACACATCCTCAAACTTTCGTCTTTCTTCTTGACGAACAACACTAGTACTCCCCACAATGACACACTCAGTCTAATGAACCCTAAGTCTAGCAAATCCTCCAATTGAGAACTCAACTCTTTCAACTCTACTAGAGCCATCCGATACAGCAGAATCAAAATCAGCTTGACATTCGGATGCAACTTGATAGCAAAAATCTCCCTCTTTGGAGGAAATCCCGACAACTCTTTCAAAAATACATCCATGAATTCCTCCACTACCCAAATCATAGTAGCTACATCTCCCTTAGAAGCCGAAGTCACCAAACTTGCTACTTTACAATCCTGATACGAAGGGTTATCCATGAAATGAGGGCATGGCATCCTCTTCGATCCCTGTAAATGAATCACCCCACCCTCCGATACTCTAAGAGTGATCCTCCTTTGCCAAAAGTCAAGCACTCCTTAGTGCTTTGTTAACCAATCAACCCTGAGTATTAAAGAAATGGATGGAAAAGATTTTTATTAGATAAATGTTACAAGAGATAATACAAAATATATACACATGTACTGTCTATGATACAACGGTTAGAAAATTGATGTGAAAGAGACAACAGAGAGCCTAACTATATAGCCGTTGAGGTAGACGATAAAGTTTACTTAAAGTATTGGTGATGAGTTGTCTTATATGGACTTTGTTAAACATGTGGGCCTAATTGATGTAGTCACATCTTTACGACCCCTCAAGAAGGAGGGGCCCAAAGACACTCCAATCTTGACTCGCAAGTTCTCAAAGCATCGACGAGAGAGAGATTTTGTCAGCAAGTCGGCGAGTTGATCATTGGTGGAGATCTTTTGTACTTTGATGAAGCCTTAGTTGACGAGAACACAAACAAAGTGAAGATCAAGGGCGATATGCTTCATACGAGAATGCAATACTGGGTTAAGACTAAGATTTGTTGCCCCTTGATTATCATAGTGAATAATTGGAATGTGAGGCAGGGACCAGCGCAGCTCCTTGAGTAGATGTTGCAACAAAACAACTTCAAAGGTGGTAGTGGCGAGGGAACCGTATTCAGATTCCGTGGATGATTGAGCTATGGCACTCTATTTTTGGGAGCGCCAAGAGATTGGAGTTGTGCCAAAGAAAACAATATAAGCCGATGTAGAAGACCGATCGTCCGGATTACCCGCCCAATCTGAGTCGGTATAGGATTCAATATGAGGAGTGGGAGACTTTGAGATGGTGATGCCATGACTCACAGTGCCCTTGAGATAATGCAAGACGTGTTTGACTAAGAACATATGAACGCCGCTTGGCTTGCTCATGAATTGAGCCAGGCGATTCACAACAAAAAAAATATATGGTTGGGTTAAAATAATGTATTGAAGACTCCCAATCAATGTACGATATGAAGATGGGTCAGATAGCATCAAGCCATCAGTAGTGCGAACAGAGAAGCGAGATGGAAGAGGTGTGTGAACAGACTTGGCTCCATCCATTCCAGCGTTTTCAAGTAAATCTCTAGTATATTTATGTTGTGAAAGGAACAAACCAGTGATAGTGTGAAGAACTTCCAATCCAAGAAAGAAAGATAAATCACCGAGATCCTTCAGAGCAAAGTTTGTAGCTAAGGCCTTGGCAATCCTGTGAATCAAGGAGAAATTGGAACCTGTGAGTATCAAGTCATCCACATAAATAAGGATATACATGATATGTTGTTGTTCTTGAAGAATAAAAAGTGAAGAGTCAGCTAGAGAGTTAACAAAACCAAGCTTTTGAAGACAATTGCTCAAGGTAGTGTACCAAGCGCGGGGCGCTTGTTTGAGTCCATAAATGGACTTAGTAAGTTTACAGAGATGAGATGGCTTTTGAGGGTCTTCAAAACCTTTGGGTTGTCTCATGTAGACAGTCTCTTGGAGCAACCCATTCAGGAAGGCATTATTTATATCTAAATGTTTGATAGGCCAATTGTGAGAGACAACAAGTGTTAAAACTGTGTTTATAATGGTAGGCTTGATAACAGAGCTAAAAGTTTTGTTGTAGTCCACTCCAGGACGTTGTGCAAATCCATGAGCCCCAAGTCATGCCTTGTAGCGATCTATGGTGCCATTGGAATGTCGTTTGATGCGAAAAATCCACTTGGACCCGATAGGTTTATAATCAGGTGCAAAGGAACAAGAACCCAAGTTTTATGAGAGGTTAATGCATCAAATTCTTGTTGCATAGCTTGCTTCCAAAGAGGTTGTGAAAGGGCCGATTTTATGGATCATGGTTTAGGAGAATCTGGCAATAGGTGGAGAGTGTTCATGTGAAGATTTTTAAGGTGGAAACACAAACATATGCAACCAATGAAGAATCGAAACGCTTATTAAACAATGAGAACGAATGATAGAAAGAATGGTTGGAAATCCCCTACCTCCTGTAGAGCAATTTACCAAAAATCCAACAAATACGTTCCTAGGGTTCCGATTTCCTAAACTTATCATTATGGCGAACCCATTCACATATCAATATATGATCAACAACTCATTCCAGTTTTGAACCTCTCTAACACCCAATCCACCCTATGTTCATATTTGGGGTAGGTCGTCACATTCCACAAGGCTTCTCCTAAACTTATTTCCATCCTTGTGAGACTTTTAGCACTCTTGAACTTTGTGGAATTGAACAATCAAATGTTGCCTATTTAACCTTTTAGGGTTTCCATCTTTAATTGACCATAGACTGATCAATTCAACTACAATTAAATTGAAAGTTCGACCATGACTAGATATACGTGTTATCTATGAGATGAAACTTGAATGAAGTGATTTGGATATGTATGAATTATGTTATGACAAATCCAATAAAAGCTGCCTAGACCTTAGGACATTGCTAGCCCTAATTCTGAGCCTACTCCTGGTTTTAGGTCAAATAAACTCCAATCGAGTTGAAATTTGAAATGAATAATCTTGACATGATTTATAATAGTTTGGCATAGGGTGGGTCTGGCAAATATTTGAGATAAGAAGTTAAATCTCAAACTCTAGTTTATGGTGCATTTTCAGGTAATCTATACACTAGGAAATTTCATTAACTCATATCTCAATCAAATTAACTCCAATTGAGATAAAAGTTTCAATGGTAATTTTTTTGCTCATAAATTAAAAAATGAATTCTCAAAGACCAAATTTGGAGCCCTATGGATAGGGGCTATCCAAGGAGCAGTGGATTGACACTTCAAAAATTCAAATTGTGCAATTTTTGTGAAATACATGCTATTGTGCTTGGATTGACTTCAAATTTGGTATGTATGATCATTTATTCATCTGAATTTTTTGGGTTGATTTGATATGATTTTATCTTACCATTCTTAGTATTGAAGTTCCTTGAGCTTAAAGCAAAATTGGACTATTCTATCACTCATTTCTTTGTAGGTAAAAATCATACACTTCATTGGGAAATTAATTGAAGATATAAAATGGTCATGGAGTATTGAGATTGCATTGTTTAGGCTTAAAGTGCCCTAGAACCCGAAATCCCCTAGGAAACCCTATTTGGAAGGAATTTGGCCTATGAGAGCTTTACAAGCTGAATTTGATAAAGATTTTGAGCTAGATTGAAGGATTTATTTAGGTCAGGCTCAATATATGTGTATTGAGAAATTTGACCAAATTTTGAGTCAAGACAACTTATATTACCCAAAATAGCGTAAATTCCTCAAATTGATCTTTCATGGGTTTTACTAAGTTGAATTAATATTAGATTATTTATTTTGAGTGGGGGTACGGCCATAAATATTTAATAAATCCTTAGGAGTCTTTGGAGGGAGTTTGAGAAGCCTTTTATCCATTTGAAATCAAATGAAAAAGCTTGGAGGAGAATTGTCCACATCACCATGTACTTTTACGTTCTTAACTTTAAGCATTTTGGGGGGAATTTCGTGTGAGCCTTGCAAGAGATGTTTGGTTGATTGTAGAAGACTTTCTAAGCAATTGTCATTTGAAGCAAAAGTCAATAACGGCTATTTTGTTAATGGTGTGGATTGATTTCGTTTATGAAGACGAAGGGCAGAGATTAGAAGTTGATGAAGTGTTAAGATTGTTAAGATTGAAGATTAAGAAGATCCAATAGACGATATTAATTGAAGACAAAGTCAAGAGGGAAGTCTTGCTTCATTCCACACTTGGAAGAAAAATTGCAAAAACTACCAAGAGAGCTTTTGTTCTTGAATCTACAATCTTTTAGTGATCTTCTCTTGATCTTTTGATCATCAATTTCTAAGATTATTGTCATCATCTTGCCCTCATCAACCTCAATCTAAGACACACTCTCAAGCTAGAAATCCAACTTAATTCGAGAGGTACTTCCTTGAGCTACTTTCCACAAAGCCTCACCTAAGTTTAATTCCATCATTGTGAGACTTTGTGTGAACTTTTAGTTGAGTGAAATCCATAAATTTGAGCCAAATTTATACACTACCCATGAGCTTCACTTTGAGAAATTGAGAGTTCCTCAAACCAAATAGCTTTTGCTATTCCTTGAGTGAACCATCACTTCACCACTTGAAAAAGTCCCTAGATAGGACGCCCACTTCTTTGAGAGTGTGTTTAAGTTTGGGGTAGCTTGCAAACCTCTAGTTGTAAGTAAGCTAGAAATTTACATTATAAAAGTGTAAAGCTGAGCCTGGAAAACCTTCTTGAAAAAATTTGAAGGTGAAGTTGGAGAACCGTCTTGTACAAGTTTGAGGAGCTTGGAATATCTAAGTTTGTGGTGAACTTGCAAAAGTACCCACTGGTTGTGAAACCCCGACCCAAATATTTGATGGATTTTTGGTGTTTAACAAAGAGGTGGAAACTGGACTAGGCGCACAAGGTGGGCGCCTAGGCGCTACGCCTAGTCCAGCAAATGCATGCAGGGAGGAAGTCCAGAAGAGAAGGCACTGGACTGGGCGCACCTCAGGGCGCCCAGTCCAGCAAGCACGGAAGGAGGGGATTCGAAACTGGACCGAGCGCACCACGGGGCGCCTAGGCGCTGCGCCCAGTCCAGTGGGAGAGGTTGGCTGGAGTGGGCGCAGAGGTGCCTAGGCGCACCTCGCCTGGGCGTGGAAACTCTACACGCTCAGGATGGCGCCCAGGGCAGCGCCTCAGCAACCTTAAGAGAGGCCAGAGCGCCTAGGCGCAAACCATGTTTTCAAAAAGGCTCCAGCGAGTCATTTTAGGGAAATCTCTGTATTGTTTCAGTTCTAGAGAGAGAGAGAACGACGATTCTAGAGAGAGAAGAGTATTTGAGGTGATTCTTGGAGATTGAAGCTTCGTTTTGAAGATTTAGAGAGGATTCAAGGAAGATTTAACTTAGAGGTAATATTCTTCATTTTTCCATTTCTAGGGGTTTTGAGTAGATCTTGTTAGTTTTGTTTAGAGTTGATTCCTATGGTTTAGATATGTTGATTTAGAGTCATACGTGGTTGTATATGTAGGTTTGATTCTTTTTTTGGAGTTGAGTTTCATAAGGTCGAGGTTTGGGGGTTTGAGAGGAACCCTAGAGAGAGAAAGTAAGTTTTCTCAATTTAGTTGTTTAATTCATGATGGATATGATATATTGAGATGTTCGGATGATTAAATGAGTATGACATTGTGTAAATTGGTTAGGTTTGGTGGAAACGGGGTTTAAACCCTAATTGTGAGATTTGTAAGTTGCTCGACACGAGGTAGGGGATTTCCAACCATTCTTTCTATCGTTTATTCTCGATGTTTTAAAGAGCGCTTCGATTCCTCATTGGTCATTTATTTGTGTTTCCGCCTTAATTGCTTCTAAGGGGAAACGAACCTTGTTTGTGAAATATGGTTAATTTTTGATGTTGTATGACCCAATTGTGTGTTCCATCACCTATGGGCACGATGTGATTTCCATTCATGCATCATGATAGTTATGTATATATATATGTAGGATGTTCATATATATATATATATATCTTTCGGCATGTCATGGCATAAATGCATTAGAGCTGCACTGGGGTCCGGGTATGGACTCGGGACTCCTTAGGATTCTTGAAAGCTACTTGGAGGGATGACGAGGTGATGAGAGTTATCACCAAGTCATGTGAACTCCATGTAGGATAACACACTAGAGGCATGGTTAAGAGGGACCTCGCCTGGAATGGTGCGGGCATGATAGGTTCACGCAACCGGGTAATCCAAGAGCGTTTGATGTTGGGGGGCTTACTCTTATTCAATATGACATGGTTAGAGACCATGATATTGATGAGTTGATGTGGTGAGCTTTGCTCACGTTCGATATTACATGGAACGAGCCATGGTATCGATGAGGTTTGCTCATTGAGAGGATTGCCCGGGTTGATGTTTTATGTGATTGTTGAGTATACGTGCATGTAGTAGTTTTCATATTGTTGCATAACCTATTGTTTCGGATTCAACCATTATACTCTTCGTACTCTAAACCCTACTGAGCTTCCTTCCCACCCTCTACTTTTATTCCTTCCCACAGGTGATACTGGTATAGGTACAGGTACTAGTGGAGCGGATCAGTGAGAGCGGGATGTGGCATGGATGGCCCTGGGTAGGATGAGGGTTCTAGAGAGATACTCTAAGCACGTATTTTGTATATGATGTGTGAATTTTGTTCATGATATTGTTATAACCATTGGCACCAGAGGGTGTATGCATGATGTATGCTGAGTATTGATTTATGGTTATATAATATGATGAACTTGATGATGTGTTTATGTTGGGATGGTGTCCTAAAAACATACCATGTAAAGACAATTCTGAAATTCAAGAATAAACATTTTATGATTGCATTTGTGTTTTAAATGTTTTATTTTAAATATTTCATTTATATGTGAATGTTCTATCAAGGTCTAAGGATGTTAGATATGTGAATCTTGGATACTCAGATACACTTGTAGTGTGAGTATAGATTGACACAAGATTCATAATTACATTCTAAATCATTAGTCACAACTAGATTAACAAAGTTAGGCACTTTGTTGATATAGGTTGTAGTGCATGGACATCTCCAATTAGGGGAATGATTTGTCTTGACCGTTTGAGAGGATTCTCGGATTGGTGCACTAGTGTATATGTGGACATATACATTGACGGACTTACATAGGAATGAACAACTAGAAATGTGCTATCAAAGAGTTGTTCGTCCTATAGCTATGGAAGTACGGTATATCTCAAGCTTGAGTAGGTCAATACGTTTATACTTATAGCGTGTGCATTTTGACTCATCAATAAGTGAGACACGCACTATTGTCAAAATCTCGATGATTTGGATGTATGCCACTAGGGTATAAGCGCATACCTACAAAATAGTCATTCATGTACTTTCAGTTATGAAAGTGTAAGCACCTATCTGAGAGGTTCAAATTAATCTATCTAGAAACTATGCATAGTGATTCTAACGAATCAGGCGTTGTGAATTAAATTGATCGACGGGTCAATTTAATACGCTTAGAGGATAGATATAAAGAAATCTGGAGCTCAGAGAAAATATGGATTTTGGAGTGTTCGATAGTACGAATAAATTCACTCCATCTTACCGGGTGTTGCATGGAGGATATGCAAGTACACTTCCCATAGGTCAGGGATAGGTTTCTAATTATGGAAAAGCCTCGATGTAAGAATCGTACATATTGGGGAGTGCATCCAAAGTTCAGGTAGTGTCAGACGAACATTGAAGTGTTATATTATTCCTAGTCATAGAGTTTGACGGTAAAGAATAATATTTTGAGAGCCACAATATGTATGTCCTGCGGAGTCCCCTTTGCAGCTCTATATATTCTCTTGTCCTATTTAAGGAAGATCGGCAAAATTTACCATATCACAACGGTTGTTGGAAAAGTTACAAGAATGGAATTTGTATAACAAATAGATACAATTTTATTGGGTTTTGGTTTTCCAAAGATAACCCTAAGATAAAATTGTTTTTGTTAAGATATACAAAATTCTTGTCAGTGTATTCATGTAAAAATAACAAATCTCAGAGTTTTGATTTAGATTGTAAAATAAATATTTTACAAAATCAAAACAAATTAAAGTCAAGAATGGACCAAGGAACAAAACAAATTTGAGCCTTCAATTCTTGAAATATTGGGCCAAGCTCGGCTCAAACCATGTTATTACATAGCAATATATGGCCAGCCCATTGTGGATAATTTGGGCACCGATTATACTTGTTAAAGTATTCCATATTTTTTTTGGCTTTGAATCCAATTTGGATTAGAAGTCAAGTCAAATAATGATTTGTTATATACATGAACACAACAACTTTTCTATGAATGGATAAGGATGGCCACCGTTTTATTTTTTCATAATTCCATTTGGATTAGGAAAACAAAACCTAAAAGGAGACTTTTTTAACACAATGATAAGGTTTTGTTTTAGAAAATAAAAAGGGCTGGCCGTGTGATTCATTCATAAGAAAAACAACCAAGTTATTTTTCCCAAAAAAAGGAGCCGAGTGCTCCTAGAGAGGTAGCCGTGTGTGATTCTTTTGGTTCACTACCAATTGGGTTTTTTGCTTTGCTTTTACGCAAGGAGATTAAAGAGAATACCAAGGAAACAACATAGGCTATTCTTGGTGATTCTTTCTTTCTAAATTGGTGGTTCGTGATCAAGAGGTGTGATCAAACAAAGGGTGAGTTCAAGATCCGTTCGTGTGTTCGTGATCAAGTGTTGAGTTCGTGATCAAGACGGATAGCACGTTGGACCTCAATAGTAAAGAGGTTGGTATTCTTCTTCTAACCTTCTTCATGCCATGATTGTATGTTTAGATCTAAGAATTATTTTGTATGAAATTAATACTAGAAGCATGCTAGGATTAATTACAAAATTAATTGGATCTAGGTTAACACTTGATAGGCATGTAGCAATCTAGGGTTGTTTGGCTTCCGATTAAATTTTTGATTTGTACCTATGCTAAGAACGATCCATAAAATGCTTCTGCATCCTCATGGATGTATATAGAACAGTATTCTTAAACATCCCTAGTCGAGTATTATTGTTAATTGGGATAACATTAATACATTGAGACTAGTATGTAGGTTGATTGATGACCAAATCTTACGGGTCATGGATATGAGATATCAAATCAATACATGGGTATTTGTTAGAGAACAGAAGTACTGGACAGACCCAATATGAGAATACTACATGGATTGTTATATGAATGTCATAAGCTATTCTCATAGTGACGATAATGTATGTTGTCCTCTGACCTGAAATCACTACGGTTCCCGACATGAGGAGTTATACATTTTGATACTGTCTAACATCAACTGTAAAAAGGTTGGCTATAAAGTCAGTGATTGGGTGTATCATGAATCATGTGGAGGGATGTGAGTGACATAGACGGAATTTGTCCCTCCTATATAGCAAGAGTAATATCTGTGGGCTCCTTGATTGAGTGAGACTGAGAAATGCATGGCCGTGCTTAAATGAGTCAATATGTGATATTGATCTCGTTTGTTTATTATAGTCTGCTCAGAATCAAGAAATACATAGATTAACCTATACGATGATGACACATTCCATGCCTCGGTGTTAATCAAGATATGAAGGACAAAGGGACTGCATGTAAAATTGGTCATGAATACAGGTTATGTCGAATCATTGACATTCCCGTTACTTGGCTAACAATGATGTGAAGCTAGATACCTCTCATTGTTTGTGATGCTAGAATACGATTTTAGTTTCGCTGCAAACGTAATGAGAACCTATAGGGTCGCACACATAGAAAAAGCAAATATTACGTTATTAGAGAATAACAATTACATTTGGGCTTAGGGCATTATGTAGGGTCCATGACCGGTTCAATTAATGGGATTGATTGAATGTGGTCAAGTGTCCAAAACGTGGGCTCCTTTCTTTAAGGGGATATGGGCTTTTCATTTTACTTGGCTCACCATATATTGGGTTAGAGTGTATAACCCTAGTTGCGTTACAACAGTAAGTGTGCCGCAATATAGAGAGTTGAGAGAAAACGGTTTTGGGAACCCTTCTCCCCGGTTACTAGCATAACAGAGACAGGAGATTTTTACCTTGTTTGTGTGGATACCATAGAGGCGCTGTTCATTCGGATAGTGCTGGTTGATTCGGATCCTTCAAGTCTAGCAACCATTCGATCTCTGCGCTCCAACAGGTAAATTTTGATCACCGATTTATGCCCTTTCGCATGGATCCTCATAAGGATTTCGATGAAAATTTTAATTGTCGCTGCATGTACGGATCATCGGAACCCAACATCTATATCCTTGTGTCAATATCTATCTCTACTATTTACTTACCTGATTTCATATTTGATTTGCTTATGCTCTCGATTGTTAACTTGAAAAAATTATTTATGTGAAACTTTCCATACTTATTCAATTTGATTCAAATATGAAAATTTCTTGTTGGGAATGTGTATGGTTGATTTAACTGAGTTTATATTGCTTAAATCGTTGCATTGACATCTTAAGAATCAAAAGATTGCATCTAGATATTAATTCTATTTTATACCCATGAGCATCTCAGTAGTGATATTGGTTTGCAATCTTGATTATTTGTTTGATTTATTATAAATTCATATTGCTTGAAATCAACTAGGTCTAAAGTGACTTGCAGCCTCATATTGATTGCTTGGTATTTTTGGTGCTCTAAGTGCTTAAGTTGTTAAATTTTTTACTAGGGGATTTTTCTTAGAATTTTGGGGCACAATTCACCCTCACTCTTGTGTTAGCCAAGGTCTTTCAAAAATAATAGCAAAAAGTGTACACCGATCACTTTTGGTGATTTGGAATTGCTAAACTCTCTCCATGGAGGATCTTTTTATGGTTTTGTTCAATTTGGACCGAAAGATCGTCTTTTGGCAACAAAATAGTATACAAACCCTATACTAGTAAATTTACAGCTAAAAAGCAACAAAAAGATTACACCGATTACTTTTGATGATTCAAAACTGCTCAACTCTCTATTTGGAGGAACTTTTTATGGTTTTGTCCAATTTAGACCAAAAGATGGTTTTTTGTCAACAAAGCAATCTATGTAGCATATACTAGTAAATTTAGACAAAAAATAGTAATAAAAAGATTACACCGATTAACTTCAACAATTCAGAATTGTTTAACTTTCTCCATAGATGAAAATTTGAAGGTTTTGCCATTTGGAACGAAAGATTTCCTTTTGGAACCATTTGACAATGAAACTATCAATGGAGATGATGCTGGTAAATTTTTTCATAAAAAAACAATAAAAATTGTACAGAGATCAATTTTGGTGGTTTAGAATCAATCAACTCTCTCCACATAGGAGTTTTTAATAGTTTTGTCCAATTTGGTGTTAAATATGGTCTTTTGGGAATGAACTAATCTACGAAGCTTATAGTAGTAAATTTAGACACAAAATGCCAATAAAAAGTGTTCAACAATCATTTTTTATGGTTCAAAATTGCTCAATTCTCTCCATGGGGGAACTTTAAAATGTTTATCCAATTTAGAACGAAAGATGACAATGCAACAATCTATGAAGTCTATAATTGTAAATTTTGACATAAAATAGCAATAAAAGAGTACACCCCTCTACTTCGATGGTTCAAAATTGCTCAACCATCTCGATCAATTTACTTTTAAATGGTTTGTCCAATTTGGAACAAAAAATGGCCTTTTGGCCATGAAACAGTGTACAGAGCCCAAACTAGTAAATTTGGAGATAAAATAACATTGAAAAATGTATACCGGTCAATTTTGAAAGTTTCAAATTGCTCAATTCTCCCCATGAAAGAACTTTTAAAGGTTCTGTCTAATTTAGAATGAAACATGATATTTTTGGCAAAGAGATCACTTACGGAGTCTATACTATAAAATTTAGATATAAAATGGCAAAAAAAGTGTACACAATCACTTTTTTGACGGTTTGAAATTGCTTAACTCTCTGCATGGAGGAACTTTTAAAGGGTTTGTCCAATTTCAAAAGAAAGGGGATCTTTTGGAAAAGAAACAACCTATGGAGCCCATACAAGTAAATTTGGACATAAAATAACATGAAAAATGTACACCAACCAATTTTTATGGTTTGAAATTGCTCAACTCTCTCGATGGTGAAACTTTTAAAGTTTTTGTCCAATTTAGAACGAAACATGATCTTTTGCCAAATAAATAAGCTACGGTGTCTATACTAGTAAATTTAGATAGGAAATGTAATAAAAAGTGTACACCGATCACTTTTGATGGTTTGAAATTGTTAAACTCTCTCTATGGGAGAACTTTTAATGGTTTTCTCCAATTTGTAACGAAAGGAGATCTTTTAGCAAAGAAACAACAGACAGAGCCCATACTAGTAAATTTAGACATAAAATAACAATAAAAAGTATACACCAATCACTTTTGATGTTTTGGATTTCCTCAACTCTCTCCATGAAGGAACTTCAAAAGGTTTTGTTCAATTTTGGAACAAAATATGTTCTTTTGGCAAATAAAAAATTTATAGAGCCTATAATAGTAAATTTAAACATAAAATAACATTAAAAAATGTACATCGATAACTTTCATTGATTCAGAGTTGCTCAACTCTCTCTGTGGAGGAGCTTTAAAAGGTTTTGTCCAATTTGGAAGGAAAGTTGGTATTTTTACTACAAAAAAATTGACGGAGCATATACTAGTAAATTTAGACAAAAAATAATATTAAAAAGTGTATACCAGTCACATTCGATGGTTTGAAATTGCTCAACTCTCTCTATGTAAGAACTTTAAAAGATGGTCTTTTGAAAACAAAATATTTTATGGAGCCTATACTAATAAATTTAAACATAAACTAATATTAAAAATTGCACACCGATCACTTTTGATGGTTCAGAGTTTCTGTAATCTTTCCATCAAGAAACTTTCGAAGGTTTTGTACAATTCAGAGCAAAAGATGGCCTTTGGGCCATATATTAGTCTATAGAGCCTATACTAGTAAGTTTAGATATAAGATAATAACAAAAGTGTACACCGATCAACTTTGATGGATCAGAATTGCTCAAATATGTCCATTGAGAAACTTTTAAAGGTTTTATTCAATTCGGAACAAAATATGGTCTTTTGTAAATGAAACAGTCTACATAACTTATATTAGTAAATTTAGAAATAAAATAACATTAAAAAGTGTACAACAAACACTTTTGATGGTTCGAAATTTCTCAACTCTCTCCAGGGATAAAAAGTTTTAGGGACAGGTTTCGAAATGGGCCCTGATTTTCAAACCAGAAAGGTACTTGTCAATCCCTAGTTGATGACAGTACTCTACAAAATCCATTTCAAATTTATGACCTATATTTAGTAGATGTCGCCGTGCTTCAGGGAAGCGTTGATACATAAAGTAAAAGACATATATAAGTATATATTTGGGACCAGCTAGAGGATGCCAGTCAGAAGAAATGCTGATTTTTGTTTGAGGGGCTCATTTGAGCCATTTTATTGAAGTTCAGGGGCTCATTTGATTTGTTTCAAAGTAGAGGGGCTTAAGTGGTCCAAAAGTGAAAGTATAAGGGTCATTTTGAAACTTGTCCCAAAGTTTTATGGTTTAGTTTAATTTGGATCGAAAGATGATATTTTGGCAACAAAATAGTCTAAGGAGCCTATACTAGTAAATTTAAACCTAAAATACCAATAAAAATATTACACCGATCAACTTCAACAGTTCAAAGATGTTCAACTTTCTTCATCAAGGAATTTTTAAAGGTTTTGCCCAATTTAGAACAAAAGATGTTATTTTGGCAACGAAAAAAATCTATAAAACCTCTACAAGTAAATTTAGACATAAAATAACAATAAAAAGTGTACAACGACCAATTTTGTTGTTTTAGAATTATTCAACTCTCTCCATGCATGGAGGAACGTTTTATTGTGAAAAATTGAATACTAAACGTAAATATAGTGTGACAGACAATATTTATGAGGAAAACCCAATCTAGGGAAAAACCTCGGGCGTCTATAGCCTAGTACCTTTGAAGCAATCCACTATCACAAGAGGTTTACAAGAATGTCCCTAGAGCTAGGATTCACATCACCTACACTAGTTTTTTGCTCGAATCACTTGACACACCCAACCATAAGTAGATCCTTCACATCGATGCTCGAGAGTCGCACTGAAGTCTTCAAGCTCCGAGAACACACAATAATGTCCTCAAGGTGCAATGCAAGAATGCATGAATTGTATCAAAATAAAATCTCGCTCAAAAACTCAATTTTCAGTTCAGCTCATGCGAGTCAAATACTTAGGGTTGTTTGGCTACCAAAGACAATATATATGACATATGTAGTAACCAAGAAACCCTAGATAATGGCCTAATAATATTGACCCACGAAATTAGTAATTGATTAAGTCCTAATATTGTGGTCAAAGCCATAACGTAATAAGGAAAGACTTCCTTCAAGTGAGGAGATGATTATCTCTATAAAATAGGAAAGAGATCACTTTTAAATAAGGAGAGATAATCATTCCTAAAAGAAGGCCATAATATAAGGAAGGAAATCAAATCAAGTAATTAGTTAAAACCAATTAAAACACAAGGCCATAAAATAAGGAATTGACGTCCTTAAAAGAAGGAATTGAGTATCTCCAAAACAAGGAAGGAAATCATTATTTGAAAGGATAGATAATCATTCCTAAAACAAACTTGATTTTATTCTAATCATTCAATTCAACCAAATCAATCAATTAAATAAAATCAATTACCAATTCAATTTAAAAAGCATCTCACATTAAAGTCTTAAAAATAAGTTTCCAAAAACTTTACGCTCATGTAGGCTGCGTGCAGCTTACCTGGAATCACTATTACTGTGTGTTCATGTAGGGTACATGCAGGTTACATGGAAACATTGTTTGATCTTCAACTTTTAACCTGCATGTAATCTAACTTAATGTGGATCCTAGCTATTCTAGATTAGAATATTACATTGATCATGCATAGTGTCACACAATAAAACCTTACAAACTCTCCCTTGACACTTGCTTGACAAAACCCAAATTAGATTTACTCATTAACCCTCCTAGTTCAACTAGAACACCAACAATGACCTATGACAACAATGCAGCTCAAAAAATTCATTAAAAACTATATCATGGGTAGCTCAGTGCGTACCCATCAAGAAATCAAACTCATAAAAACATTAGTCACAGTGTCATTATCAACAAACATAGGGCCATCAATCTGCATTAGCCCATGGTCAAAATTCTCATATAAGCAATTATGCACATGCATATTATGAAAAACATTCAAACCATCATTATAGTGCAGTATGCAAAAACAACTATCCGAAAATAGCAGCAAGCAAACAACATGGCATACTTCCACATATTCACATAAAAACACAAGATCAAATTCAGCCAACTTAATCTCCACAGAAAGATTCACATTCACATCAACATCAGCTTCATACTATCCCTAAAGACATTGTTCACAAGATGCAATGAAACATGAGCACATAAGCTCTCCCTCAAAAGAACAATAACTATCAACTCTCCCTCAAAATAACACTTCTCAACTTCATAACATTCAAAGATCAATATTCAGTCAAATATTTACTCTCCCTTTTTGTCAGGCAAGTGGCAAGATAATAATGTCGGCGAAGGGGAGTGGCAGCAGTGTGGAGAAATTGTGAGATATCTAGAATTTCACACTACAACAAAGTATAATGATTACACAGTTTTGTCTCAATAGAGGAAGCAGAAGAAATCTTAGTTCTCATACTAGACAAAACAACCTTATACTCCTGGGCGACTAGAGTGGCAGTAGCAAAAGTGACATCAATAGCAACAAAAAACTTAGAGAAGCGAATTTTGGGCACCATCGACGAAGACAGCATAGAGGTATGGACTTTCAGGACAAGAAGCCTACACAGATGTGGCAATAATGACAGTTTTAGGGCTTGGACCATAAGACCTATTAATGACAAAAACCCACTTTCTAGAATAAGAAATGCACCACTCAAGAGAATATTTTATTCAATGCCCACAGACACGTGACAATCATGCAAAAGATTGATTATGATGTAGACTACATAGAGGTTGAATGACCTTAAGAAAGCCTACATGAATGTTGCATGCAATCAAGCACACACAAATATTTAGCAATCATATCACACATAATCATAAAAATATGGAGTTATAAATCAAGGACTCCTCCTTATCATCTTAATTGCCAAATATCAAGGTGTAAAAATACTATCTCATAGTTTCATTATACGCACCTTATACACTTAGTCAAATGACAATTCAGATCGTGAGTGTGTGTTGCTCAAGGTATTCATACTAAGCACCAAATACATATCATAGTAAAAGTTTTGAATCAATCATCAACTCAAGCACAAACATGAGATACCACCCATCTTTTGCACATATTTTTCCTTTTCCCATGGGATACTTTTTGTGTTGTCATAACTTTTTTTTCTCTCTTTGTTATCATGCATGACTAGGTAGCCCTTTCCAATTTTGTACTCATTTTAGTGTTTAGATATGAAAGGATGTAATTGACGGCTTGGACACTAGAGAAAGACTGTCTTTCATAGGAGGCTATGGAGTACAAACACAAGAGTGGATTGAGACATTTCTAGCACATATGCATGTTGTGGGAGAAGTAATATACTTGATATTTAGTGTTTTACAGATCCGAACATCATCAAAAGTGTTTTATGCATGATATAAGGGAAATTCATAAAGTAAGTACAAGAACAGAGATCTATATGTCAAATTACGACAGATTTGAATTTGTCCTTGATGACATCACATCACATAAATATTAACCATGCACACATCAATCAAACAACACTTTCAATAGATATAATATCATATAACTATATGAACTATACTATAGGCTATACTACTGGATGCATGTAGGTGAACATCAACGAGGACCAACACTTAGAGATTTCCTAAGGAACTCGAATCTCTGTAAGTCCAGAGGCTTAGTGAACACATCAGCTAGTTAAATCTCAGTACGAATATAATCTAGAGAGAGAACCTGGTTGACTCGCCAAAAATAGGTAAGTGGATTAACGCTTTCCCAAGTGTAGGTATGTCAAAGTAATAATAGGAGTGAATCCCAAATCGTCGCACAAAGACTTTTGGTTTCGGCTTGGGTCTATGGATTATTAACCTAATTACTTAATTAAATATGGTATTCACAATGTTAAGTGTGGCAAAATTGCACTAACCATTGGTTAGATTCGGTTTTTCCTCTTGGGGTGATTGATTGAACTAAACCCTAATATACGAAATGAGAATTAAATACTAAACTACTGCAGAAAATCAAAATGGAAATAAGCACAACATAATAAAATGTAAAACACAACATAAAACGTTCAAGCACAAACTAAATCGGAATGGAAATATTCAAGTAGATTAAACTAAAACTATGAATCCAAATGCGATAATAAAATGAAATAAAAAATAAGGAAGAGGAGTTTAGAGATCAAATCCAATGTCGAATGTTGAGGTGAATCGGCCTTCCAATCTACAAATAGAAGTTGAGGGTAATCCAACTTGGGCTCTTCTCAAGCTCTACAAGGAGGAAGAACTTCTTCTTCTAGTTGGTTGGGTCTCCAAGACTCCTAGCAATCTTCAATAGACTGATTTTCGAACCCCAAGCAAGAATCAAAGATCAAGAACAAGGTAAGAGAACAAAAACCTTAGAGAATATGTATTTTCGGCCAAAATGAGTGTTGTCCAAAGAATGGGGTCTCAAGACCCATAAAACCCTCATACCTCTGTTAAAAGATCATCCTAACCTATTACAAATAATTCCCATTGGTCAAATAAAGTAATTAGACAAGTTTGCCCTTCAAGAATTGAGTAAAAATCATAAAACCCGAAATTACTGGAACTGTTCGAGACAGCATCTTGTTTTAATTCCATAGACTTCAATTCTCAATGGATTTATGCGTATGAGCACTCGTTGGAAAGCTCTGGATGCCTACTTCAACTTTGTAGAAGAAAGGTTCTTCAAATTCGATCATTTACACCTTCAAAAGTTTCCCCGAATATTATTGCGCAGTGCCGTCCGGACAGATATGCTTGAAAACAGCACTGTCCGGCTTTCTTCTTCAACCGTCCGGACGGTGAACTGTCCATCTTTCTTCTTGAACCGTCCGGACGGTTGACAGCAAAATGCAATTTTTCAGCTCCTTTGTGTCTTTTCTTCCATATTCAACCCCGATCAATCCGGAGCCTACAAAACTCATTCAAACAAGTCATAAATGACTGAAACATACTTAAACAAGTGTCAAAACCATTTTTAGGTTCCACAACTTCTAACCATTATGCCCAAAACTTGGATTTCCTATCTCTAAGCTACCAAACCAACTTGAACCACTAGAAAACACTTAAAATGACTATGTCAAAGTGTTGAATTATGCATTGGCTCATTAACATGGATTTCGGCAACTCAAACCTAAAATGTGATTTTTAAGCATTGAAACTCAACATTTTGCTCTCAAAACTCCACAAAAATATGCAAAATATCATCCCAATCACTGGTCTTCTACTAGATCACGAATGAAATGGTGACTAATATCAATGTGTTTCGTTCGAGAGTGCTGCATAGGGTTCTTAGAGATATTGATCACAATAACATTGTCACAGTAGACAGTAAGCTTACCCTAATCAAACCCATAATCGACCATCATTTTCTTCATCCATAGTAATTGAGTACAACAACTTCCAGCAGCTATGTACTCAGCCTCAACAGTAGATAAAGACACATAATTTTGTTTCTTACTACTCCATGCAACCAAGTTGCGACCCACATAAAAGCATCCTCCTATGGTACTTTTTCTATCATTAGAACACCCTGCCCAATGAGCATCAACATACCCAAGTATATTCAAGTTGGTGTCAACAGAAAAATGAATTACTTATTCACTAGTACCACTCACATATTTAATAACACGTTTCAACGCAAGCAAATGTGATTCTTTAGGACAAGACTGATATCTAGCACGAACACCAACACTATATGTTATATTAGGCCTACTAGCAGTCAAGTAAAGTAAGCTTTTTATCATGCTTCTATAAAGACTTTCATTCACAGCTTTGCTTAACATCTCCTTGCTAAGTTTGGTAGAAGTACTCATGGGAGTCACTGTATGTTTAGACTTTTCAAGACCAAATTTCTTTACAAGATCCTAGCATATTTTGATTGAGAAATAAATATTCCATCATCTGATTGCTTCACTTGAAATCTAAGAAAGAATTTAAGTTTTCCCATCATACTCATCTCAAATTCACTAGTCATCAAGGCACCAAACTCATTAGTCATCACATCAGAAGTAGATCCAAACACAATATCATCCACATATATCTGAGCAATAAGTACATTCACACCATCAAGTTTCACAAATAAGGTAGAATCAGCATTTCCCCTTTTAAAACCCAATTTGACAAGAAAGGTTGTCAAACGCTCAAACCAAGCACGTGGTGCTTGTTTCAAACCATAACGTTCCTTCTTCAATCTATACACATAATCAGGATATATAGGATCAACAAATCCTTTGGTTTGTGCAACGTAAGCCTCTTCTTGTAAAATACCATTCAAAAATGCACTCTTCACATCCATTTGATACAACTTGATTTTTAAAAAACATGCAATGGCAAGCAGAATTTGAATGGATTCTAACCTAGCAACAGGAGCAAAGGTTTCATCAAAATCAATTCCTTTTACTCGAGTGTATCCCTAGGCAACTAAACAAATCTTTTTCCTAGTGATCAACCCATTGTCATCAGTTTTGTTCTTAAAAATCCATTTAGTACCAATAACATTCACATCAAAAGGAAAAGGCACCAATTCCCATGCATCATTACGAACAAATTGATTCAATTCATCATGCATGGCAGAAATCCAATAATCATCATGAAGAGCATCATCAACTTTTTTAGGTTCAATTTGAGATACATAACAAAGAAAAGTTACCTTATTTTGATGCTTTCAATGAGTTTTCATAGGAGCATGAATATCGCCTATTACCCGATCCTCAGGATGATGTAGTCTCACCCTAGAAGATGGGTGTAAGTCTAAAGAACTTGCTGGCTCAGCAAACTTTGATGTAGGCTGCATGATTCTTGATGTAACTTGTTTGGAATCTGATGTAAGCTATATGGACTTTGACGTAGCCTGTCTGGTGCTTGATGTAGACTTTATGAACTTTGACGTAACCTATTTGGAATATGATGAAGGCTACATGAACTCTGATGTAGCTTTTTTGGAGTCTAAAATAGGCTGCAGGAGTTCAGATGTTGTATCTTCATGTGAATCAGATAGAGTTTGTTCACTTGATGTAGCCTCCATCGTGGTTGCATTAGATCTGTTCATTATCTCTAATTCCTGCACATCTTCACTTGCTACTTCATGATCATCAATAATCACATTAGCATATTCCATCACAGTAGAAGTATTTTTATTGAACACTCTATATGCACGACTATTAATTGAATAGCCTAAAAAGATTCCTTCATCACTCCTTTAATCAAACTTACCCACGTGCTCTCTATCATTTAAAATATAACACTTACTCCCAAATACTCAAAAATATTTAAGGGTAGATGTCTTACCTTTCCATAGGTCATAAGGAGTCACTTTAGTACCTGGACGAATGTATGCCTAATTCATTATGTGACGTGCTGTGTTGATCGCTTCAGCCCAGAACTTTGTACGAATGTCCTTTCCATGTAACATGACATGACCCATCTCTTGCAATACTCAGTTCTTCCTTTCTACAACTCCATTTTCTTGAGGAGTTTTTGCAGCTGAGAATTCATGAAAAATCCCATTTTGTGTACAAAAAGATGCAAACATCGTTGGTGTATGCTCTAGGAGCCAATCGAAGGATGATTGTATTAGCATACATTAATTATGTTATATTGAGGATTTTCATTTATTATGATTTATTTATCTGCTGCGCTATATAAATGATTATAATAAATATCCTTAGAATAGTTGGTTCGATGCTATTGGACTTCAAGTGTGTGACTTGAACGTGAGATCCTCATAGATACATATAGAACACTATTCTTAAATGTCCTTAGTCGAGTATTATTGTCAAATAGGATAACATTAATACATTGAGACTAGTATGTACGTTGTGTCGCAACCGATTTTCCGAGAGGAATTTTTAAAGAAGAGTCGCCACCAATTGTTATAGGTGCAATTGGTCGCCGAAAAAAATAATTTGGTCTGCGAAAATCCAGAGAAAATGGGTAAGTGAGTTTGTTACGTGTGGGGAAGGTGTGAGGCACCCCACAACGTCTGTTTTAAAACAGTTGCCAATTTAACTTTTATTATCCCATTATATGATTTTAAAAACATTGATTTGTGACAAAAATACATGCATGGGGGAAAATAATTATATACAAAAAGTATATCGAAATATGATAAAATAAGTTTTAGAAAATATATATATAAAAAAAACTATTTTGAAATTGAATGAATTAACTTTAGAAATATATATACAACACTATCTCGAAATAAAATTTAGAAAACATAAAAATTATATTAAAAGTCTAATCTTGAGATTCACGGAATTTTTCCATCCAATGGTCAAATTTCCTAGAAACACTCTCACCTCAAGAATCCTTTTGAGGGTGCATCCAATGCATTCCCCGAATCAATTCCATCATAGGTAAAGACTTTCGATATAATTTTTATATACCACCAAAATATACAATATAAATTTTAGAGAAGGATAAAATATTGAAATAAAAAAATAAAAATAAAACGAAAATAGGACAAAAATAAAAATGATAATAAAAAAATAAAACGAAAATGAAATAAAAAATAAAATTGAAATAAAAAAATAAAATAGAAATAAAAGATAAAATTAAATTAAAAAAAATTGAAATAGAAATAAAAATAAAATAAAAATAAAATTAAAAGATAAAATAAAATAAAAAATTAAAAAATGAAATTAAAATGTTGGGAACCGAGTTTTTGTGGACTATACGATATTGAATTATCGAAAATCCCAAATTCAAATATATTAACACTTTAAATCATACAATTTAAACACATAATCACATAGCATGGAAAAACACATCTTTAAATAAAACACATCATCAACATATAATATAAATAAGCACACATAAGAGGGACTCGGTTCCCGTTTTAATTTAGGCAATTTATCATTTCAACCATACTATTAAATTAGTATGATTAAAAATAATGATTTATTACCGAGAATCGGTTATCGTATCGAAGGCTCCGCACTTCATTAAATCCTTTTTCATCCAATGGTAGGGATTCTGTAAAATCATTTCCTCAAGAATCCTTTTGGGATAGCATCCTTTGCTTTCCCGTTTTGGTTCCGTCATCGGACCGATTAGTCGATCATTTATCGTACAATAAATCATGAATCAAATAAAGTATCAAAGCCCAAGTATTATATACAACCTTGACCCAATTAAACAATTCTTTTTTAACCACAAATTAGCAAAACAATTAACATTAACAATCCCAACTTCATAACCATTACCACATTCAATTTAAAAGCCCATAACCCATTTTAACCTTGTAATTCATGAATCTTCTTAGCCCAAATTCATGCTCAAAACCGAGTGAATCATAGAAATTCAAACCAAATGAAATACAACCAAAGCCCGTTATACATATCAAAACCCATAACCTCGGCCCAATACAACTCATTCTAATCTATCCAATTAGCAAACCAGATTCAGTTCCACCATTATTCTAATCTAAGCCAAATAAATCATTTAAAACCCAAATGTTCAAAGTAAGCACGAAAAGCCCATTGTTTGACTGCCATTAAGCCAATTTTCACATTAAATCCCAAGTACCCAATTCACTCTTATTTTTACGTAACCCTGTATATACAAAACAATATCCACATATGACGTGATTACATTCATGCGCAAAAACAGAAATCTTATGAGTTACAAATCATCTTTATGCGTATGAAAACTTGGCATCATCACCAAGAAACCACAGGAACTATGCGTATGAAAACTTGGCATCATCACCAAGAAACCACAGGAACTACCACTGCCCATAAACACATCCGAACACACAGAAAATGACTAGCTTAAGCACAGACATTATACAGAGACCATTCATAGTAATTTGTTAGCCTAAAACAAACGAACCATTACCAATAAATCAATAATCATGGATGATAAGAAATAGTGACCTGACCCCATAATTAAACCCAGACCATCATGCACATCCCCAAATCTACAGTCCACAGAAAACAGAGGAATAATACATTCGACACTTACATGTATCCACTACCCAAAATACCACACAAACAAGAACATCCATCCCAATCATATCCAAACCATTAACAGAAAACAAACTTCATTCTTCAACAATCACAGTGATGGAGCATCAACATATTTCAGAAATCAAAAAAAACAGAGAGCACCCGAAATCTCATTACAAAAATCATAATAAAACCAAAATTAATAACAATTGGACATGTATATCTCAGCTTGCAAAGCACACAAAAGCATAGTAAATTCGACACCTCAAGCAGGATCCAAGAGCTATCATATACCTTTTTCTCAAAACAATCGGACACCAACTTCCAAGTGAGAATATGCAAGAAACAGAACAAAAAAAAAATCCAGAACTAAAAATCAAGATATGTTAGAAGAAAAGATTGAAGCTTTTGGGATTTTGGTGTTCGAAGAATAAAAAGATACCGAGTGATATGAATGAAAGAAAGATTTTCTGATCAATCAAGGAATCCTAATGAGTTAACCCAGAAATCAGAATGTTAGGAAGAGTGAACTTTCCCCAGAAAAACTGATTCCAACAAAAAGATGAAGAAAGAAGAAAGCTCCCCGAAAAATCTCCCCAGAAAATCCAGAAATACCAAACTAAAAATTCCCCTAGAAAAACCGAAATCCAACCCCCAAATAACAGTGAAGCCCCCTCAGGAAAAAAAATCAAAATTTCAAGGAAAGAAGAACATCCCAAAGAACAGAAAAGGCCCCCAGAAAAGTGGAAAAACTTCCAGCATTCTCATAAAAAATCAAAATCGAAAGAGCGAAGAAACCCCCCTCCCAGTAAATCGAAGTAAAAACAGAAAGCTCTCCCCAAAAAAAATTCCTCCCTGAAAAAGCCGATTGCAAACAGAGAAAAATGAAAAAAGAAGAAAATCCCCGCTTTTGCTGGCGATCGATTCCGTCCTTTTATACCCCTAGCACCGACTCGATCTACCCTTAAAATCCACAAACTACGGCCCCTAATTTCAACTCCAATCCCCCTTTTGCTACTTTCGAATCTCTCTTTTGAATTTCCGCCCTCTCTCTCCCTATTTTCAAAATCTCCAGCGCCTTTTTCTTCCTCCAGTTTCTTCTAGTCGGACGGTACTCTCCCTCTCTCTCTCCTCTGTTTCCTCTTCTGCGTTTCATCTCCCTCCCTCTTTCCTTCTAGAATTAGGGCTTTAGTCACTCAAATGGTAGCTTGGGCCAGGCTTCTAGGATTCAAGCCAACTAAAAGTTTGGGCCAGGCCGAGACTTTATATTTTTAAAGCTTTTGGGCCCAAATTAATGGGACAAACGGGCCTGCTAATTTGGGCCATCAATTGGGTTAAAATGGTTTGGTTTAAATTATATTATGCGTCAGACTTCTTGTTCAGGCTTAAATGACTGATCAGGGTAACATTTTAGGCTCCAATTGGGCCAGAAAATTTTAAACATTAAAGTTTATTGGGTCAATTAATCAAATCAACTAAATTCGAATTTTAAATTCAAACCCTAATTTTTGGTCCAAGGTTAACTCCAATTCAGCCTATATTTCGGGCTTTATTATTATTTGCATTTTTGGATTTTTCTTAGCTAGTTTTGAGCCAAAATTGGGGTACAACAGCTGCCCCCCTTTGCGGGATTTTACGTAGTAAATGACACGTATAGGTATGGTATCCCAATTTTAACTGTGTTAATTTTTTTAAAACCAATCCAAAATATTTTAAACCATTACTTTAATCCGCCAAAATACTTAATAGAGAGCCACTCCCATCTTGGATAATCATGGGATTTTTTATTTTTTATAAAATGCTTGGGATCACTAGGGCCATTCCCGGCTTGGCTAATCATTGGACTTTTTTTTTCTTTATATAAAAATGCTCGGGATCACTAGAGTCATTCCCGGCTTGGCAAATCTTAAAAGTGCTCGGGATCACTAGGGTCATTCCCGGCTTGGCAAATCTTAAAAGTGCTCGGGATCACTAGGGCCATTCCAGGCTTGGCTCATCTTAAAAGTGCTCGGGATCACTAGGGCCATTCCCGGCTTGGCTCATCTTAAAAGTGCTCGAGATCACTAGGGCCATTCCCGACTTGGCTCATCATTGTAAATGATTTTTTTATTTCTTTATAAAATGCTCGGGATCACTAGGGCCATTCCCGGCTTGGCTCTCAATTTTAATTCGTGATAATAGGTTTAATCCGTCATGAAAGCATAATAGCTTTAATCTACCATGAAATGCCATTTTAATCCACAAATACTTTTAATTCACAACTTTAATCCAAATAATGATTTTAATATGCCATAAAAGCGTAATAACTTTAATCTTCCATGAAAGACCATTTTAATCCACAAATACTTTTAATTCATAACTTTAATCCAAATAATGATTTTAATTTGCCATAAAAGCGTAATAGCTTTAATCTGCCATGAAAGGCCATTTTAATCCACAAATAAATTTAATTTGAATCCTGATGATGAAATGTGTTTTAATCCGAAAAATATTTTAATGCAAAAGATAACCTGAAATTTAATCTTAAAAGTTCAAAAACCTCTTAATGTGAAAATATGTTAATTTAGAATTGAAATAATGAAATTGGGTACGTGAAAACTTCAAAATGATTGATGCATATGTATAAGAATATGATGATAAAGTCCGGTGCCACACTATACACCTGCGCAATTGCTAATCACATTTTACTGTATCCCTTTCTGCTCCATTCTTTGATCAACGTATTATTTCCGATCATTTATTCATATATTCAATTTGACTCTATCTTAATAATACGGCTATATCTGAGAAGATATAATAGACGTCAGAACGAAATATTTCAAAATTTTCATTAAGCGAATACTCGAATGAGAGTAATTTGAAAAAGAATGTTTGTACTTGAAAACAATATGGCTTACTGCCTGCGCTAAAAACTGCCCCAGTTTTTGCGCACCATTTATCAAATATATTCTATGCCCATAAAATTTTAGCTTAATTGGTCATCTCTTATTTTGATAATACCTTTTCAACCCCAGATTTTTAGTTCCGATTTTTCCGAGCATACGATGCCAATATCCACCAATTTTCATAAGTTGATATTTCCTTTTGAAAACAAATCCATGTCATATGTGTAGCACTGAGTCCTCACTTTCATCATCGGATCCTCTTTTAAAAAGTCACGGACTTTTAATTTCCATAAATCGTCTTATCTTTAAAGGGTCACGACTCCCAAGATTCAGGGTTGGTACACAATTTTCAAGAGATCATAGACTCATTTTCAAAAGGCTGAACCACAGGTCCTGTTTTTATACAAGAGGACAACATTTTCCTCTGCTCTTGGGCATCCCGAGACTTCTTTGAATTCCTACAACTCTACATCATTACACGTGACTCTTCAACTTCACCTGTGATTTTCTAAAAAGGCAGATATTTCTTTAAAGGCATAGTTAGGAATTTCTCTAAAGGAGTAACGGTGAGCCGTCATTACTGACATCCCATCACTAGCTTTCTTTACTGTCATCATTATGTTTTTTCATCCCCTCATTTTTATTTCTTCTTCTCCTCTTTATTGATCGCACCGCAGTACTCTCACAATTATTGCTCACCCCTCACTAGTCCGTCCATTACCGGTCTCATCATCCCAATCCTCAGCATTATTCATTCATCGTTCTGAACTCGTCCAAGGCGATACTTCTTCATACCCGATCTTCCATCAAATTTTCTTCGGATCGCAGTCGCCTTGTTTAAGGTAATAATTCTTGATCTCTTTATTTCTGTAATTTGAATTCTTAATGTCTGGTAATTTTGTTTGCTTTATAGATTAATGCCTTTAGACTTCGTATATGTATTTGTTTGTGATGGATCGAACTGGAGATTTGTATTTTGTCATCGAACTGAAGATTTAAGAAATACAGCCTAGAAAACAGAAGGTATAATGGGTTTTTGATCTCCCAACACCAGGGAGAAACAAGAAGAATAAATCCAAAAAATTTCCAGAAAACCCCTGAACAAACCCGATCTAGACTCACAATTCCGTCATTTTTCTCTTTTCTTTTCTTCATCGAATCCCTGGCGTCTCTTCTTCCCATTTTCTTCTTCCAGCAGCGCTGGCTTTTCTTCCCATTTCTTCGTTGTAGGGTTAGTTCAAGAATCTTGGGCCAATTTTGAAGCATTTAGGTTAACTAAATAGTTTGGGCCGGATCGGGCGGGCTTTAAACATTAATCCAAGTTCATTTTAATGATTTCCTGATTGGGCCTATTCATTGGGCTTTAAGTGAATGGTTTTATTGATATAATGGTTCGGGTTGATTTATGTAAATTCCTCAAGGGCCATATAGCTTGTTATTTGATATTGGGCTTTTTGTTCTTAATTTGAAAAACTGACCAAATGCATATGTGTTAGCTTAGTTGTTGGACATACATGATGAGCAAATGTATTTGGATTTTAAATTCTTAATTCACATATACTGTGCTTAATTCACTCGGATTCTGTATATAATTACGGCCTATTTGTACATCATGTTTGAAAGTTTGGAATTTGTTGTGGGGTATTTGTTTTAAATTATTTGGACTCTGAGTTATTTTTTAACCTCTTTCATATTTGGATTCTATGACTGATTAAATTTGTCATGTTTACAGTTGTTGCCTAGTGGGAATTTCCTCTTGATCGGAAGAGCGATGGACTTATTTCTGATGATGTTTTTAGTGTCTGTTCTGATATTACTCTTTTATGTGTATTTGATTCTTCACCTAGTGTGATTGATTCAGTTGAGTGAGACATGTAATATTTGGACATTTATTATCTGAATAAAGTTGTGTGGTAATGTACTGAATTGACTTTTTAATTTTTATTATTGGCATTATTAATTATATCGGTGCTACCTAGTTTCTGAAGGAGTCCATAATTCATATTCCCAAATTATACTCAAATGTCACAAGCGGCTACTTCAAAAACCGAATCAATTTATCCTCAGAACATGGCAATTAAAAAAAATCCAAGAATTAACACAGGTCGATATATTTTTTTTTGGGATAATCACCAAAACTGCCCCAGTTTTGGTGTGCACTCACTAATCGAATCCAACTCTCCTAAGGTTGCTTTGAGTCTACTGCATCCGCCAATAAACTTTTCTTCTTGTCAACTTATTGTAACCCTTCGAGGATAACATATAAATGGGACGCCCTAATGCATAAAACATCAATTTAAAATTCATTAACCCATTCTTCGGGTTCATCCTCAAATTCATCCCAAAAATCAACAAGATCATTATTAATGAGATCATCAAACTCCAAGGCTTCTTCATCCGTGATAAATTTATTGATAAAATCATCCACATGATCAGTAATAAGATCAAATAAAATCTGATCACGGATTTGAGAAAATAGTGCTATTTCAAGAATGTGCTTGCGTAGATCGAATGGTAAATTAAAATAGTAAAATATGCGCAAGCATTCTATTTTGACAGAATCAGCATTTAGAATAGGATAACTCCAAGAACGCTCAAAATCATCCCAATAATGAATGACAACATTAATCTGTTCATTTTCTAAGTCAAGATAAAGATGATTGGTTTTTGTTTGAGAAAAATGATTGTCAAAGATGGGGGTTGAAAACCTTTGTAGAATATTTTGAAGCGAAGTGGATGCCATTTAGACACAAAATAACCAAGTAGGAGGACTTTAATGTAGGAACGTGAGTGAAATCAAGAGCAAAACATCAAGTGATATCTGTGTGATAGTGATATTGGGAGGAATAATTGCCACAGTTAGCGGAGACAGTGAGATGAGGTGATGCCCAGATAATCGTTGTTTGGTAGAGGGTGACGATGAATGGAGGAGATGGACTGCCTTCAATTTCCTAACCAAAGCCCCAATTCTTTCCTATCAAGACTCACGGCCAATTCTCTCTTTTTTCTTTCCAATATTTGCTTTCCAAAGTTTCTGATTTTTCTCCCTCCCAGGCCTCCAAAGGATCTTCCCCACTTTTCAGAAAGAATAATATATATAGGGTGATAAGAACGAAGTTGAGAGTTATTTTAGATTTTGAAGAATAGACAAAAAAGAAAAGATGAGTGGAAAATGTGTGGGTAGGTGTTGAAAAATGAATAAAGAGAAGAAGAGATGTGGAAAAATGTGTAAGTTATTGTTGAAAAATGAATAAAGATGAGAGAGGTGTGGAAAAATGTAAGAATAAAAAAAACAAAATAATGGAGTTAGTATTTGAAAAATGGGGTGGGCTTTGAGTTTTGGATTGGGCTTGATTTTGTATTATGAAATGGTTTGGGTCGATTTTAAATTGGGTTTGGTCTTGAGTTATAAATTTGGTTAGGACAAAATCGGGGTAATGATTTGGGTTCAAGTTGAGTAACGGGTCAGACTTTTTCTTTGGGCTGAATCGTTCTCAGGTGAAATACATGACAACAAATGGGACGCACCAAAAACTGCCCCAGTTTTTTTGCGGATTTCAAATTAGTGTCGTCAAACCTAAACACTACAAAGTCTATTGTGCACTTACGACCATATCAATACGAGACAAATTGACGACCCGTTCTGAGACAATCCTCAATCCAACAGACTCAAGTCTTCACTATCCTTCTCCAAATAATCGGAAGTCTAATCTTGCATCTAAATCGAATGATTTGTTTTATTTTATATTTTCCTTTGTCGACCATCTATTTCATTAATAAACTGAACTTTACTTTTAGTTTTACTACTTCGAGACTCTGTTAATGCTTGCATTTTGTTGATTCCATTATTGTGGTGAGTCGTGATTGCGAGCGAGTGTTATAGTGGTGGTCGTGACTGCGAGCGAGTGTTATAGTGGTGGTCGTGACTTTATGTTTGTGTAATTTAAAAACCTTGTCATGTGCAAATGAAAACTTTTATGAAATTTTAAAAATATGATCATTAATGAAAAATGCGTGATGATGAGAATTTTGAACCATATCGAATTTTGAGAAATTAACCATAATCCATAACATTTTAACATAAAATTTCTTAGTACCTCTCATCAGTTTCAACGTTTATGAACAAACATTGCTTCCTCGACTCAACTGACATAGTACTATGGCTTCTAAATAATGACTCAATTTCAATAGTGCTCAAGATTCTCATGTATCCAATGCAAATTAAAAACAATGTAAAAGGTGAACAAGATCAAGAATATATACAAAATATATGTGCAAACAAAAACAACATATATAAAGACTCCATATGTACATCAAAACATTTTATGTATGTACAAAAACAAAACCGTATATACAATAGAGTAAAAGATCTTTTTTTTAAAAAAAAAAGAGGTAAAATCATGTATGTGTGAGCAAGATAACATATGTATATATACAATAAAACAAAATACCATATATACAAACTAAATAGAATCACGTATATACAAGCACAACGACAATATGTATTACACAGTAAGGTTAGAAGTAGTTTCCTGTGTCCTATAACTCTATGGTCATTGGCTATGGACAATCTAGGCTCCCGACTTATTCCCCCGCCAGTGTCCATTGCTGGAATAGCCTGGGTCCCTCTTAATAGAGGAGTGGGTCAAGTGAGGATTTTTCGCAAGCCTGCACGGGGATTGAAATCCCTCTAAGATCTCGTTGACTTCATCCTCTCCTAAGGGTTTTGAGCCCGAGTTGTTGGACTCATGAAAAGGTATCGTGCACAATGTGTGAGGACAATAATATAAAAAGCTCAAAAACATGTCAACAACCAACACCTTTTTTTTTAAAGAAGAAAATAATAATAAGAACATATCAATCAAAATTTATGAAAATAAAACACCAAATATATGTAATTAAAAACAACAGAATCAAATAATGGGATAAGAAAAATTAAATTTAATTGGCCCAACTAACTAGTTTTTTTTTGAAATATATATACATTTAAAAACTAGGTCCCCAGCAGAGTCGCCAGTTGTCGCAACCGGTTTTGTGAGAGGAATTTTTAAAGAAGAGTCGCCACCAATTGTAATAAGTGCAATTGGTCACCGAAAAAAATAATTTGGTCTGCGAAAATCCAGAGAAAATGGGTAAGTGAGTTTGTTACGTGTGAGGAAGGTGTGAGGCACCCCACAACATTTGTTTTAAAACAGTTGCCAATTTAACTTTTATTATCCCATTATATGATTTTAAAAACATTGATTTGTGACAAAAATACATGCATGGGGGAAAATAATTATATACAAAAAGTATATTGAAATATGATAAAATAAGTTTTAGAAAATATATATATAAAAAAAACTATTTTGAAATTGAATGAATTAACTTTAGAAAATGTCAACACTATCTCGAAATAAAATTTAGAAAACATAGAAATTATATTGAAAGTCTAATCTTGAGATTCACGGAATTTTTCCATCCAATGGTCAAATTTGCTAGAAACACTCTCACCTCAAGAATCTTTTTGAGGGTGCATCCAATGCATTTCCCGAATCAATTCCATCGTAGGTAAAGACTTTCGATATAATTTTTATATACCACCAAAATATACAATATAAATTTTAGAGAAGGATAAAATATAGAAATAAAAAAATAAAAATAAAAATAAAACGAAAATAGGACAAAAATAAAAATGATAATAAAAAAAATAAAACGAAAATGAAATAAAAAATAAAATTGAAATAAAAAAATAAAATAGAAATAAAAGATAAAATAAAAAAATAAAAAAACAAAATTGAAATAGAAATAAAAATAAAATAAAATTAAAATTAAAAGATAAAATAAAATAAAAAATAAAAAAATGAAATTAAAATGTTGGGAACCGAGTTTTTGTAGACTATACGATATTGAATTATCGCAAATCCCAAATTCAAATATATTAACACTTTAAATCATACAATTTAAACACATAATCACATAGCATGAAAAAATACTTCTTTAAATAAAACACATGATCAACATATAATATAAATAAGCACACATAAGAGGGACTCGGTTCCCGTTTTAATTTAAGCAATTTATCATTTCAACCATACTATTAAATTAGTATGATTAAAAATAATGATTTATTACCGAGAGTCGGTTATCGTATCGAAGGCTCCGCACTTCATTAAATCCTTTTTCATCCAATGGTAGGGATTCTGTAAAATCATTTCCTCAAGAATCCTTTTGGGATAGCATCCAATGCTTTCCCGATTGGTTCCGTCATCGGACCGATTAGTCGTTCATTTATCGTACAATAAATCATGAATCAAATAAAGTATCAAAGCCCAAGTATTATATACAACCTTGACCCAATTAAACAATTCTTTTTTAACCACAAATTAGCAAAACAATTAACATTAACAATCCCAACTTCATAATCATTACCACATTCAATTTAAAAGCCCATAACCCATTTTAACCTTGTAATTCATGAATCTTCTTAGCCCAAATTCATGCTCAAAACCGAGTGAATCACAGAAATTCAAACCAAATGAAATACAACCAAAGCCCGTTATACATATCAAAACCCATAACCTCGGCCCAATACAACTCATTCTAATCTATCCAATTAGCAAACCAGATTCAGTTCCACCATTATTCTAATCTAAGCCAAATAAATCATTTAAAACCCAAATGTTCAAAGTAAGCACGAAAAGCCCATTGTTTGACTGCCATTAAGCCAATTTTCACATTAAATCCCAAGTACCCAATTCACTCTTATTTTTACGTAACCCTGTATATACAAAACAGTATCCACATATGACGTAATTACATTCATGCGCAAAAACAGAAATCTTATGAGTTACAAATCATCTTTATGCGTATGAAAACTTGGCATCATCACCAAGAAACCATAGGAACTACCACTGCCAATAAACACATCCGAACACACAGAAAATGACTAGCGTAAGCACAGACATTATACAGAGAGCATTCATAGTAATTAGTTAGCCTAAAACAAACGAACCATTACCAATAAATCAATAATCATAGATGATAAGAAATAGTGACCTGACCCCATAATTAAACCCAGACCATCATGCACATCCCCAAATCTACAGTCCACAGAAAACAGAGGAATAATACATTCGACACTTACATGTATTCACTACCCAAAATACCACACAAAAAATACCACACAAACAAGAACATCCATCCCAATCATATCCAAACCATTAACAGAAAACAAACTTCATTCTTCAACAATCACAGTGATGGAGCATCAACATATTTCAGAAATCAAAAAAAATAGAGAGCACCTGAAATCTCATTACAAAAATCATAATAAAACCAAAATTAATAACAATTGGACATGTATATCTCAGCTTGCAAAGCACACAAAAGCATAGTAAATTCGACACCTCAAGAAGGATCCAAGAGCTATCATATACCTTTTTCTCAAAACAATCGGACACCAACTTCCAAGTGAGAATATGCAAGAAATAGAAGAAAAAAAATCCAGAACTAAAAATCAAGATATGTTAGAAGAAACGATTGAAGCTTTTGGGATTTTGGTGTTCAAAGAATAAGAAGATACCGAGTGATATGAATGAAAGAAAGATTTTCTGATCAATCAAGGAATCCTAACGAGTAAACCCAGAAATCAGAATGTTAGGAAGAGTGAACTTTTACCAGAAAAACTGATTCCAACAAAAAGATGAAGAAAGAAGAAAGCTCCCCGAAAAATCTCCCCAGAAAATCCAGAAAAACCGAACTAAAAATTCCCCTAGAAAAATCGAAATCCAACCCCCAAATAACAGTGAAGCCCCCTCAGGAAAAAAAATCAAAATTTCAAGGAAAGAAGAACACCCCAAAGAACAGAAAAGGCCCCCAGAAAAGTGGAAAAACTTCCAGCCTTCTCAGAAAAAATCAAAATCGAAAGAACGAAGAAACCCCCCTCCCAGTAAATCGAAGTAAAAACAGAAAGTTCTCCCCAAAAGAAATTCCTCCCTGAAAAAGCCGATTGCAAACAGAGAAAAATGAAAAAAAGAAGAAAATCCAGAAAATCCCCGCTTTTGCTGGCGATCGATTCCGTCCTTTTATACCCCTAGCACCGACTCGATCTACCCTTAAAATCCACAAACTACGGCCCCTAATTTCAACTCCAATCCCCCTTTTGCTACTTTCGAATCTCTCTTTTGAATTTCCGCCCTCTCTCTCCCTATTTTCAAAATCTCCGGCGCCTTTTTTTTCCTCCCGTTTCTTCTGGTTGGACGGTACTCTCCCTCTCTCTCTCCTCTGTTTCCTCTTCTGCGTTTCATCTCCCTCCCTATTTCCTTCTAGAATTAGGGCTTTAGTCACTCAAATGGTAGCTTGGGTCAGGCTTCTAGGATTCAAGCCAACTAAAAGTTTGGGCCAGGCTGAGACTTTATATTTTTAAAGCTTTTGGGCCCAAATTAATGGAACAAACGGGCTTGCTAATTTGGGCTATCAATTGGGTTAAAATGGTTTGGTTTAAATTATATTATGGGTCAGACTTCTTGTTCGGGCTTAAATGACTGATCAGGGTAACATTTTAGGTTTCAATTGGGGCAGAAAATTTTAAACATTAAAGTTTATTGGGTCAATTAATCAAATCAACTAAATTCGAATTTTAAATTCGAACCCTAATTTTTGGTCCAAGGTTAACTCCAATTCAGCCTATATTTCGGGCTTTATTATTATTTGCATTTTTGGATTTTTCTTAGCTAGTTTTGAGCCAAAATTGGGGTACAACACGTTGATTGATGACCAAATCTTACGGGTCATGGATATGAGATATCAAATCATTACATGGGTACTTGTTAGAGAACATAAGTACTGGATTGACCCAACATGAGAATACTGCATGGATTGTTATATAAATGTCATAAGCTATTCTCATAGTGGCAATGATATATGTTGTTCTTTAATCTGAAATCACTACGGTTCCCAACATGAGGAGTTATACACTTCGATACTGTCTAACGTCACTTGTAAAAGGGTTGGCTATAAAGTCAGTGATTGGGTGTATCACGAATCGTGTAGAGGGATGTGAGTGACCTAGATGGTATTTGTCCCTTCTATATAACAGGAGTAATATCCATGGGCCCCTTGATTTATTGAGACTAAGAAATGCATGGCCATGCCCAAATGAATCAATATGTGATATTGATTTCGTTTGTTTATTAAAGTCTACTTGGAATCAAGAAACACATAGATTAACCTATACGAGGATGACATATTCCATGCCTCGATGTTAATCAAGATATTAAGGACAAAGGGACTGCATGTAAAATTGGTCATGAATAAAGGTTATGTCGGATCACTGACATTCTCGTTATTTGGGTAACAATGATGTATCGCTAGATACCTCTCATTGTTTGTGATGCTAGAATATGATTTTATTTTCACTGCTAACATAACGAGAACCTATAGGGTCACACACATAGAATAAGTCAAAGATTATGTTATTAGAGAATAACATATTACGTTTGGGCTTAGGGTTTTATGTAAGGTCCATGACTGGTTTAATTAATGAGATTGATTGAACATGGTCAAGTGTCCAAAACGTGGGCTCCTTTTTCTTTAAGGGGATGTGGGCTTTTTCGTTTTACTTGGCTTGCTATATATAGGGTTAGAATTGCTAACCGTAGCGTGGCTTTTCTTAGAGAGGCAGCTGAAATATAGAGAGTTGAAGAGAAAACAATTTTGAGCGCCATTCTCCTGGTTACTAGCCTAACGTGAAGAGGGAGATATTTGGCTTGTCCGTGTGGATACCATAGAGGCGCTATTCGTTCGGATGCTAGTTGATTCGGATCCTTCAATCCAAGCAATCGGTTGATTTTTGCACTTCAAGAGGTAAACTCTTTAACACCGATTTATGCCCTTTCACATGGATTCTCTGGAGGGTTTCAATGAAAAATTTTAATTTCCGCTGTGTAAGAGTCATTGAAACCCAGCAAACATCTTGTTTTGGAACTCAGTCCCGAGATCTATTCGGATTTTCTGCAAAGAACAATGGTCAATATCTTGCTCATTCAAAATTCTAAGATATAATGATTTGAAAGATTCAAAAGCTTCAGATTTTTCATGCAAAAAACATACCCATGAGTACGTAGAAAATCATCAACCGCAACGTGAATATACCTCTTACCTCCAATGCTCTCAACTTGAGTTGGACCCATAAGATCCATATGAATGAGCTCAAGTGGACGGCTTCTAGTAAGAGAATTTACCTTTTTATGAGTAGACCGAGTTTGCTTACCTTGTTGATAATATCACATATTCTCTTTGATCCTGTGGTAAGCTTTGGAATACCTGTAACACTGTTAGTTTTCACCAATTGAATAAAATAATGCTGATATATATGACCTAATCGCTGCTCCCATAAATCAAAATTATCCATAATAGATGATTGACAAGTAACGCTATCAGTGCATGTACTTTCATAGCAATTGTCATCTCGTCTTTCCTGCTGTCAACACAAGCAAACATTGAGGATCTAACACATCACATTTATGTTGAGAAAAATTTGCAGTGCAACCAGTATCACACAATTGACTTATGCTCATAAGATTAGCTTTTAACCCATCAACATACAACACATTAGTCAAATTTGCTATTTCGAGTCCATGTACTGACCTTTACCTTTGATTTGTGCTTTACTTCCATCCCCAAAGGTAATTGTACCTACATTAAAAGGTTTAATCTTGGACAACAATGATCTATCTCCACTCATGTGTCGTGAACAACCACTATCAAGATACTACTTATTTTGACATCTAGCATTATAGGCCACAAGTGCAACATTACATGACAGTCTCCTTTTCTCACCCACATCTTTCATGAAGAATGAGAAACAAATGTGTTAGAGGATGTCATATCAAATGCATTGAGAAAGCTTACAAATTTATGGAACAGTTCAGTAAAGTGTGTATCATGTGAATTTGAAATAGTCTTAGTGTGCCCACGTCTACGTGACTTTACAAACTTAGAGCAATGAGGTCTAATATGTCTGTTTACACCACACAACTAATAGAGAGGCACAAATCCAAATTGATTATGTAATGAATGTTTCATGTAGCCTTCAGGTAGCCTACATGAACTAGTGACAGTTTATCTCATGTGACCTTTAGGTAGCCTACGTAAACTGGTGGATGCATACTGCATGTAAGCTACATGAGATTTTGATGCATGCAAAAGCTGAGATGGTGAAACAACATGAGATTTACCTTTATTTACCTGTTTGGAGCTAATACCCATGTCTTCATCTTCAAGATTTTTCCCCTGTACAAACGATTTGTACTCTTTTTCAGCCTATTGAGACTCACCGGTATATCCAAGTCCATCTCTAATTCCAGCTTGTCTCATCAAACCAAGCAAGCTCTCCAAGTTACTGGTTCGTACCTGTAAAGTTTGAAACATAGAATATCTAGATTATTCACTTTGCAAGTTAGAAATTGTACATTGTAATTGTTGAATTTCAGCTTGATCATGATCTCGGTGATTTTGAATATCCTCAAGCCCAGTGATTAATTCAGCTTCACGAACCATTCTTTCTTGTAGCTTGGTTTGTAATTCTAGTTTGGAGTTCTGACTTTTTCAAAAAGCTATCACTAGCTGATTATAAGTATCTTGAAGATCAACAGTATCATCATTCAAATCTTCGCTAAAATCACCATTAGACTCTGAATTTGATTCCACATGCATCGAACCAGTCAAAGCAACCATCCTACTATTTCCATCATTAGGCTTGTCTTATTCATTGTCACTTTCACTCTCACTGATTGTTGCCTTCATGGACATATTATTCTTCTTTTTGTTAGCACACTCATGTGACATGTGTCCAAAACTGTGACACTTATAATGTGACGCCCCGATCCGGGCACGCCACGGGTGCCCTCCGGCACCGTCCTAGGCCACTAGTGCGATCATCCGGCAGACCGAAAATCCGGCGGCATCTCCCCGTATATCGGAGAGTCCCTGCCTGCATCAGAAACACGCAGCAAAAGTTCAATCCATCACACTAGCAACCTAGCCAGGCCTCAGTCCTCAATCACATGTAATCCTGATCCTAGGGCCTCAGGCCATCCACTACCAGCATGCACAAACTGATAGTATAAACACATCATCAAAGTTCATCATATTATATAACCAAAATCAATACTCAGCATAAATCATGCATACACCCTCTGGTGCCACTCAATTATATCAATATCATGAACAACATTCATACATCATATACAAAATACGTGCTTAGAGTATCTCTCTAGCACCCACATCCTACCCAGGGCCATCCATGTCACATCCCACTCTCACTGATCCGCTCCACTGGTACCTGTACCAGTATCACCTGTGGGTAGGAAAGAAAGTAGAGAGTGAGCAAGAAGCTCAGTAGGGTAAAGAGTATAGGAGAACAAAGGCAGAATCCGAACAACAGGTTATGCAACAATATGAAAACTACCACATGCATGTATACTCAACAACCACATAAAACAACAATCAGGGCAATCCCCTCAATGAGCAAACCTCATCGATACCATGACTTGTTCCATGTAATATAGAACATGAGCAAGCTCACTACATAAACTCATCAATATCATGGTCGCTATCTGCCGCAACCGATTTTGTGAAAAAGAATTTTAAATATAAATATAATAAAATATATGAAGTCGCCACCAATTGAATAGGTGCAATTGGTCACCATGAAAAATATAATTTTGGTCTACGAAAAATCCAGAAAAAAGGGTAAGTGAGTTTATTGCGTATGGGGAAGGTGTAAGGCACCCCACCTGTTTTAGAAACAGTTGCCAACTTAACTTTTATTATCCCATTACATGATTTTTCCCGAAAATATTAATTGTAGCGTATGCAAAGTGTGATAATTATATAAATTGTACAAAGATTATATAAGATAAAAATAATATTTAGAGAAATATAATAGCTATATAGGATAAAATAATTTAAATAAATATATGGATATATCAAAATAGAATAAAATGAATTTATAAAATACATATATATAAATTATATTTGAATATAATAAAATAATTTTATAATGTATATATAGACTATATATGCAAGGTGGAATGATTATATAAATTATACAACAAATTATATAAGATATAAATAATATTTAGATAAATATAATAGCTATATAAGAAAAATAATTTAAGTAGATATATGGCTATAGAATAAAATGAGTTCATAAAATATACATATATATATATATATATGAATAAAATAACTTTAATATGTATAAAAACTATATTAAAAGTCTTAATATTGAGGTTCATAAGGTTTTTCCATCCAATTGCTAAATTTTCCAAGTAACACTCTCACCTCAAGAATCTACCCGAGGGTGCATCCAATGCATTCACCAAATCGATTCCATCGTTGGCAAAAACTTTTAATATAATTTTTAACATAAAATAAAATAAGAATAAAGATAAAAATGAAGCCAAAATGTAAACATAATACAAAAATGAAAATAACATAAAATATCACATAAGTACATAATGATGATATAAAGTTAATAACATAAAATAAGATAATAATAATAATAACGATACGAAAATAGAGCAAAAATATACATATATATATATATTTAATAATAATGAAAGTAAAATATGGTATAGATAAATAAAGATAAAAATAGAATGAAAATAAATAAAAGTAAAAATAAAATGAGAAAAATGAAAACAAAACAAAGAGAAAAAAATATAAGTAAAGTAAAATAAAATAAAATAAAATTCCAATGGATAAAAAAGATAATAATGTATAAAATAATAGTAACTGTTATTATAATAAAACGAACATAAATAAAATAAATAAAAATAGAAATGAAAAATAAATAAATAAATGAATGAATAAGGAAACAAAGTAAAATAAATAAAATAAAGTGAAATAAAAATAGGAATAAGTAATATAATAAAACGAAAATAAATAGGATAAACAAAGGTAAAAATAATATAAAGAAAAATATTGGGAACCGAGTTTAAGTGTGGACTATACGATATTGAATTATCGCAAATCCCTCAATCAAACATATTAAAATATTAAATCACGTAATTAACACATAAATCAAACATCACATCAATCATATAATTCACATATAAACGCATTTCAAATAAATAACATATTAATAAGGTTAAAAGATGATGAATGAAATGCAATCTCGGTTCCCCTTTTTTTATTGGCATTTGATTACCCCAATCATACTATTAAATTAGTATGATCGGAATTTTATAATTAATTGCCTTGATGCAACGAACATATAGCATGTCACATGTAAAATTTTATTTTCATGCAATTTTCAAATCCAAATGTTCATAAAAACCCAAAACCCAAATAACTCACATAATCCTTTGGCCAAATTTCCTTAAACCTCAACTCATTTAATCCCAGTAAGCCATATACATCAAAACAAGTAAAACTCATGTATTCATTCATAAAATCATTCCAAAGGCAGCAAAGTAGCAATGCATGACACAATATTCTCAATTTTGAAATATGTTAAATTCAACACAGAAAAGTATTGCAAAGACAGAATAAGAATAGACAACCCAGAAATCGCATTTCAATCGCATCTCTCCCCTCTCTTTATAACCTAATAATCTCCAACTTTTCCGTCTCCTGATTCCGCTTCCATTCCATCTCTTCCCCTAATCCCTCACGAATTTCTTTCATTCCTAAAATGATATCTAAACCTAATCTCTTCCCTTACATAAATCGCGAAATCCCTAAATATCAGGCTTCAATCATTCCTTCCATGTGAACACTCCTACTTTGGCATATCTCTCTCTCTCTCTCTCTCTCTCTCTCTCTCTCTCTCTCTCTCTATTTCCCCTTTTCCGGCCGCTCTTCCTCTCTCTTTCCTTTTTCCTCTTTCAGGGCGGCGTCACTTTCTACTATGTGTTTCCTTCCTTCTTCATTCTCTGCAGTTTCCTTTAGGAATTAGGGCTATATGATATATGGGTTGGGCTGTCAAGCCAATTTGGGTAGCGAACGGGCTATCCAAGAAATTGAGTAATGAATGGGCCGTCCAATTAATTGGGCTTATGTTTTTAGTTGGGCCGGCCTAAGGGTTCTCATGTACGTAATGGGCCAAATGCATGTATCAATTTTACTAAGATTTAAATGGTTTATTGGGCCAGGCTCAACTCTCTTTTTCCTTAACAAATAATTCAGATTTTGGACCAAGCTTTAAACCAATGGATTGAGATTGGGCCTTTTACTCACTTAGGCAAATAAAACCTTATTTTGTATTAGGCTAATGATTGTAAATGGGGTAATCTTGACCTCATAATTGGTGGAGATTAGAGGTTTCTTTTAAAAAATTTTGAATTTTATAATCTTGTAATCTTGGACAAAAATTGGGGTACAACACTATCCATGTCATATTGAATAGGAGCAAGCTCCCCAACATCAACGCTCATGGATTACCCGGTTGCGTGAACCTATCACGCCCGCACCACTCCAGGCAAGGTTCCTCATCAACCATACCTCTAGTGCGTTATCCTACTTGGAGATCACATGACTCGGTGGTAACTCTCATCACCTCGTCATCCCTCCAAGTAGTTTTCAAGAATCCTAAGGAGTCTCGAGTCCATACCCAGTCCCCAATGCAACTCTAATGCATTTATGCCATGACATGCCGAAAGATATATATGAACATCCTACATATATATGTACATAACTATCGTGATGCATGAACGGAAATCACATCGTGCCCATAGGTGATGGAACACACACAATCGGGTCATGCAACATCAAGAATTAACCATATTTTACAAGCAAGGTTCGTTTCCCCTAGAAGCAATTAAGGCGGAAACACAAATAAATGACCAATGAGGAATCGAAACGCTCTTTAAAACATCGAGAATAAACGATAGAAAGAATGGTTGGAAATCCCCTACCTCGTGTTGAGCAATTCACAAATCTCACAATTAGGGTTTTAACCCTGTTTCACCAACCTAACAATTTCACACAATGTCATACTCATTTAATCACCCAAACATATCAATATATCATATCAATCATGAATTAAACAACTAAATTAAGAAAACTTACTTTCTCTCTCTAGGGTTCCTCTCAAGCCCCAAACCTCAACCTTATGAAACTCAACTCCAAAACAAGAATCAAACCTACATATACAACTACATATGACCCTAAATCAACATATCTAAACCATAGGTATCAACCCTAAACAAAACTAACAGGATCTACTCAAAAACCCTAGAAATGGAAAATCAAGAAATCTTACCTCCAAAGCTTGAATCTTCCTTTAATCCTCTCTAAATCTCCAAAACCAAACATCAATCTCCAAGAATAACCTCAAATGTCCTTCTCTCTCTAGAATCATCTCTCTCTCTCTCTAAAGTCTCGGGCTACCCAGAAGAAATGAAGAACAACCCTGCGTTTCAACATATTGAAACACGGGTTGCGCCTAGGAGCTACCCCGAGCGCCTAGGCGCTCTGGCCTAAATAAGTTTTCCCAGGCACGCTGCTCTAGGCGCCATCTTGGGCGTGTAGGGTTTTCACGCCGAGGCGAGGTGCGCCTAGGCGCCTCTGCGCCTACTCCATTTCCTCTCTCCCACTGGACTGGGTGCAGCGCCTAGGCGCCCTGCAGTGCGCCGGTCCAGTTTCAAAGCCCATCATTCGCTCCCATCTTCTCCAACTTCCAACGTAGTCCAATCTATCACAGGCGACGGATCCGGCTCATATTTCCGAAGCATTGATACATGGAATACATTGTGAACCTTCTCAAGCTTCGGTGAAAGTGCCAAACGGTACGCCACCGGTCCAACCGCCTCAAGAATCTTAAATGGCCCCACAAATCTTGGTGCCAACTTCCCATGTTTACTATACCTCTGAATTCCACGTCTCGGACTAACCTTCAAGAAAACCTTATCGCCTACCACGAACTCCAAAGGTCTCCTCCTCCGGTTAACATAAGACTTCTGTTGGCTCTGCGCGGTGATCAACCGCCTTTGGATCTCATCAACTCTCTCTCGAGCTTCCTTGACCATCTCCGGTCCTGAAACAATTTTCTCACCAACCTCTGCCCAACACAAAGGCGACCTACAAGGCCTCCCGTAGAGCGCCTTGTAAGGTGCCATTCAGATAATACTCTGGAAAGAGTTGTTATACACAAACTCCGCCAAATGTAAGTACTAATCCCAACTTCCTCCAAAGTCAACTACACATGCCCGTAGCATATCTTCCAAAATCTGTATGGTTCTCTCACTCTGCCTATCACTCTGAGGATGATAAGCTGTAGAGAAATCCAACTTCGTTCCCAATGCCTCTTTTAAACTACTCTAGAATCTACCTGTGAATCGTGGGTCTCGGTCCGACACAATAGATAATGGAATTCCGTGAAGTCTCACAATCTCCCTTGACATACATAGTACTCAAGGTCTCCAACGAATCCGTCTTGTTCATGGGTAAAAAGTGTGCAGACTTGGTCAATCTGTCCACTATCACCCAAACTGTGTCATGCCGTCTCTGAGTCATTGGCAACGCCATCACAAAGTCCATCGTGATCTTCTGCCACTTCCATTGTGCTACCGGCAAGGGTTGCAACAATCCAGCTGGTCTCTAATGCTCTGTCTTCACTTGCTGACAAGTAAGACACTTTGTCACAAATCTAGCAACATCGGCCTTCATGCCTCTCCACCAGAAACTCTGCTTGAAGTCTCGGTACATCTTCGTACCCCCGGGATGTATGGCAAACCAAGAATGGTGTGCCTCTTTCAGAATTTCTTGTCTCAACTCATCATCTTCGGGAACCACTAACCTTCCCACATATTGTACTCCACCATCATTCCCTCGAACCCGTCCAAGACTCTCATCAATCACATCAAATGTATGATCTCCATTCTGTGCATCTATAACCTTCTGAACCATCTTAGGTCTCAAGTTATAGAACACAAATACATCTTTTCCTCTTGACTCTTCAACTCTAATGCAAACTCATTGATTGTCTCCAAAATTCCCCACTCATGCAAGAATAGACTAGCAATCTTCTTCTTCCTACTCAAAGCATCCGCGACTACATTTTCTTTACCGGGATGGTATTGCAAATCAAAGTCGAAGTCCTCCAAGTATTTCATCCACCTCCTTTGACACAAATTCAATTCCCTTTGGGTGAATAGATACTTGAGGGCATGACATCCCCTTCGATCCCTGTAAATGAATCACCCCACCCTCTGGTACTCTAAGAGTGATCCTCCTTTGCCAAAAGTCAAGCACTCCTTGATGCTTTGTCAACCAATGAACCCCGAGTATCACATCGAAGTCCTTGAAATTTAACACGTACAAATAGTCTTGTAGAGATATTTCTCCAAACCAACACTCACATCCGAACACAACCCCCTCTAACGTGGTAAAGTGCCCGAATGGTGAGGACACCGTAAACATTCTTCTAATCGGCGAAATCTCCACCGCTAGTGCGTTCGCTAATGAACTAGTAATAAACGATGAGGTAGCTCCAGAATCAAACAAGACACTGGCCCAACAATTCGAAATCAAAAATGTACCTCCAATGAAGTTGGGATGCTCCTGTTCCTCCTGATGTCCCATAGCAAAGACACGACCATCCGTCAGTGCATACTACTACTCCTGAGACTGTCTACCTCCACCTCGCCCTCTCCATCCCAATGGAACTGTGGAAGGAAGAGTTGGAGGTGGTACCCCCGATATCTGAGGCTGATGCTGTCCTCCCTGGTTACCCTGCGGACACTCACTCTTCTTGTGGCCCAACTTGCCACAACCAAAGCACCTAAATCCAGAAGCTCTGCACTCATTTCTCATGTGCCCCTCTTTCCCACACTTGTAACATGTGACGCCCCGATCCGGGCATTCCACTGGTGCCCTCCGGCACGATCCTAGGCCGCTAGTGCGATCATCCGGCGGACCGGAAATCCGGCGGCATCTCCCCGTATATCGGAGAGTCCCCGCCTGCATCAGAAACGCGCAACAATATATTTATACAATCCATCACACTAGCAACCTAGCCTGGCCTCAGGCCTCAATCACGTGCAATCCTGATCCTAGGACCTCAGGCCATCCACTACCAGCATGCACAAACTGATAGTATAAACACATCATCAAATTCATAATATCATATAACCATAATCAATACTCAGCATACATCATGCATACACCCTCTGGTGCCAAATGGTTATAAGAATATTATAAATAAACATCAATACATCATATACAAAATATGTGCTTATAGTATCTCTCTAGCACCCACATCCTACCCAGGGTCATCCATGTCAGATCCCGCTCTCATTGATCCGCTCCACTAGTACCTGTAACTGTACCAGTATCACCTGTGGGAAGGAATGAAAGTAGAGGGTGAGCAAGAAGCTGAGTAAGGTATGAGTAACATTAGTATAAGGCAGAATCTGAAACAATAGGCTATGCAACAATATGAAACCTACCACATGCACGTATACTCAACAATCACATAGAACATCAACCCGGGCAATCCCCTCAATGAGCAAACCTCATCGATACCATGGCTCGTTCCATGTAATATCGAACGTGAGCAAGCTCACCAAATCAACTCATCAATATCATGGTCGCTAACCATGACTATTGAACAGGAGCAAGCTCCCCAACATCAAACGCTCTTGGATTACCTGGTTGCGTGATCCTATCACGCTCGCACCACTCCAGGCAAGGTCCCTCATGAACCATACCTCTAGTGCGTTACCCTACTTGGAGTTCACTTGACTCGGTGGTAACTCTCATCACCTTGTCATCCCTCCAAGTAGCTTTCAAGAATCCTAAGGAGCTCGAGTCCATACCCAGTCCCCCATGCAACTCTAATGCATTAATGCCATGACATGCCGAAAAGATATATATATATGAACAACCTACATATATATATACATAACTACCATGATGCATGAATGAAAATCACATCGTGCCCATAGGTGATGGAACACACATATTCGGTCATGCAATATCAAGAATTAACAACATTTCACAAGAAGGCTCATTTCCCCTTAGAAGCAATTAAGGTGGAAACACAAAATAGAACGACCAATGAGGAATCGAAAAGCTCTTAACATATCGAAAATGAACGATAGAAAGAATGGTTGGAAATCCCCTACCTCGTGTCGAGCAATTTACCACAAAATCCACAATTACGTTCCTAGGGTTCCGAATTCTCAAACTTAACAATGTGGCGAAACCGAACCCATTCACACATCAATAAACAACCAACAACTCATATACACATCGACTAAATCAATAAATTCGAAATTACTCACCTTCTCTCTCTAGAATTTCTCCAAAATCCTCCAAACTCAACCCAAGCTCAACTCTACTCCAAATCACAAACCAATCTACATATACATCCAAAATCAACCTAGAATTAACATATCTAAACCATAGGAATCAAGTCTGAACCAAACTAACAAGATCTACTCAAAACCCTAGAAATGGAAAAATGAAGAATCTTACCTCCAAGGCTTGAATCTTCCTTGAATCCTTTCTAAATCTCTACAATCGAGCTTCAATCACCAAGAATCACATCAATATATTCTTCTCTCTAGAATCGTCGCTCTCTCTCTCTAGAACTGAAACAAAACCAGAATCTGTCTAAAACACCTGGAACCTATTTGGAAAGCTCGGGTTGCGCCTAGGCGCTATCCTGGGCGCTCTGGCCTATTTGAAATTCTCCCAACGCGCTGTTCTGGGCGGAATCCTGGGCGTGCAGGATTTTCACGCCCAGGCGGGGTGAGCCTTGGCGCCCCTGCGCCCGCTCCTCATCCGCTCAGGCACTGGACTGGGTGCAGCGCCTAGGCGCCCTGAGCTGCGCCCAGTCCAGTGACTCCCATTCTGGACTTCCTTCTTCCTTGCGCTCACTAGATTTGGCGCCATTGAGCGCACCTTTGCACACGCCTAGGCGTGCTACTCGGGCGCCTAGGCACTCCAGCTTCCTCTGGTCATCTTCCTTTCCTGCACTCACTGGACTAGGCGCAGCGCCTAGGCGCCTTGAGGTGCTCCTAGTCCAGTTCCTCCCTTTTGTCTAAAACTCAAAAATTTCCAAAAATTTTGGGTCGGGATTTCACATCCTCCCCCCTTAATAAAATTTCGTCTCGAAATTGAACTACACACGTACCTGGATATCTGAACAACTCCGGGTACTTTTCCTTCATTCGAGACTCCAACTCCCAAGTTGATTCTTCAACACCGTGGTACATCCACATCACCTTTACTAATGGAATCACACTCGACTTTGTGACCTTGTTCTGTCGGTCTAGAATCTTCACCGGTTGAAGAGTGTAGCTCCCATCTTCCTCAACTTTCAACGTAGTCCAATCTATCACATGCGACGGATCTGGTTCATATTTCTGAAGCATTAATACATGGAATACATTGTGAACCTTCTCAAGCTTTGGTGGAAGTGCCAAACGGTATGTGTAACGCCCCGACCCGGGAGGCGCTACTATTTAAACCTAATTCAATATCTATAAGATATTAAATCTCCACATTATCACAAAAGATTAAATCTTAATTTCTCCAACTAAATCCGTAAATTTCTACCGAAATTTCGGCAACATCTCCCCGTATATCGGAGAATGCCCACCTGAAATACGCAGCACATATTCAGCAATATATAAGGCCTCCGGCCATCACATCACAAGCAATCACAATCCTAGGCAGGGCCTCAGGCCATCTACAGCATGCATCCGCAATACATAATAAATCACAATCATCATACATGTATCAACATGCAATATCACAATAAGATTCATTCCCAGGTACAGGAGTCCTATCACAAGGCACCCTCCTATCCGTACCATCCACACACCGTCAAGGTGTTCATAAATGTAGTCACATACACCATCCTCAATTCGTGCATAAAATATCAAACGTAATAAAGATAATTAATTCTTTATTCTAACCCATCCTAGTGTCTCCAGGTGGCACCATGTCATCCCATCTCCTACAGATCCACAGTGCCGGTATCCGTACCAGTCTCGCCTGTGTCGAAAGGAAATACAGAAAAGGGTGAGCAATGGCTCAGTAGGGGTAATGAGGATAACAAAATATAATAGCTGAATAAAAAGATTAAGTCCATGCAGCAACATGCCAAGACTATGAATCACCATAACAAATACTCATCAAACCGTGGTCTCGTTTCCTACCGTGAGTCCCAATGGGACGACGCCTCAGCATCCATCCCCACACATCAATATTGGTGAACACTGCCACCATACGACTCAATAAGGAAACCATGACCAATTACAAGACACCAGTCTTGTCCATACTAACTCGGGTTCTCTGAACCGATTCCTCGGAATCTCAGTATGTTGCCTCATATAGGAGTCATTCGGTTGCATCCAAGCCGAGGTTCCATAACCCTCCTCCTATATGACGTTCACACAACCTACGGAAGTCACGAAACCATATTCGCACTTCCATGTGGCTCTAATGCAACAATGTTATGCCATGAATTTAATATAGCAATAAACAAATCCTAGTTATATATTTAACTAGCCATGATGCATGAATAAGAACCAAACATGCTTGATATAAGATCAAGCAATCAACCGGGAATGCAAACTAATATTTAGGAAAATTCGAGAATAACCCTAGGTTCGTTCTTCCCTAGGGAGCAAATAGGGAAAAACACAAACATGAATAACAATGAAGATTAAAAACGCCTTTTTAGATAACAAGAAGTAATCGAAAGATTGGGCTAGAATCCCCTACCTCGAATCCACGTAATTTCACCAAAAATCGCAAATTTCCAATTTCTAGGGTTTGAACCCCCAACCTAATATATGGCAAATTCACCACCCATTTCACAATTTATATCTCTCAATAACATATACCAATGTAAATTAAACCATAATTTCAATAATCCTACCTTTCTCTCTCTAGGATTTCCACCCAAAGCTCTCTAGCTTGAAAATCTTCCAATCAACTCAAATCTAACAAATGCATACACAATTAAGTATAAATCAACCTATTTAAACCTTATTATCTCAAATAATCCATATTCAAGCTCTAATCTACAAAACCCATAAAACCTAACTATGAAAATCTATAGAAAACCTTACCTTAACCTTGAAATCTTTGACAAATTATTGTTGAATCTTGTTAAGCACCTCAATCTTGCCCCAAAACTCACTCTTTTCTTCTCCCCCTTTCTTCCTCTTTCTTTCTTCTTTCTTTCTCTTCTCTCTCGGCTTCACTCTGTCGCTTCTTGTTTTTTGTTTGTGAAATGTCGCTGGCTTTGGCCAGCGACATTTCATTTTTTTTTTTAAAATGGGACTTGGCCACAAATTGGCCAACTCACGTGGCCAATTTGTGGCCCATAATTGCCCACTTTCGGTGGGCAATTACATGCCCACCGAAAGTGGACATTTGTTTGTTTTTTTTATTTAATTAATAAAATTTACTTATTTAATTTTATTAATTATCAATCTATTCGTAGTCTAGTTTAACTCAATAATTGGTATTCTCCCAAACTCGAAATAACAATAATAATTGCTATTATTATTTTTCTTCTTGAATATTTTCGGGTTGGGGTATTACAGTATGCCACCGGTCCAACTGTTTCCAAAATCTCAAATGGCCCCACAAACCTCGGTGCCAACTTCCCGTGCTTACTATACCTCTGAATCCCCCGTCTCGTACTAACCTTCAAGAAAACCTTATCGCCTACAGTGAACTCCAAGGGTCTCCTTCTTCGGTCAGCATAAGACTTCTGTCGGCTCTGTGCGGTGATCAACCCCCTTCGGATCTCATCAAATCTCTCTCGGGCTTCCTTGACCATCTCCGGTCCTGAAACAACTTTCTCACCAATCTCCGCCCAACACAAAGGTGACCTACAAGGCCTCTCGTAGAGTGCCTCGTAAGGTGCCATTCCGATACTACTCTGGAAAGAGTTGTTATACACAAACTCCGCCAAATGTAAGTACCGATCCTAGCTTCCTCCAAAATCAACTACACATGCCCGTAGCATATCCTTCAAAACCTGTATGGTTCTCTCACTCTGCCCATCACTTTGAGGATGATAAGCTATAGAGAAATCCAACTTCGTTCCCAATGCCTCCTGTAAACTACTCCATAATCTACCTGTGAACCGCGGGTCTCGGTCCGACACAATAGATAATGGAATTCCGTGAAGTCTCACAATCGCCTTGACATACATAGTACTCAAGGTCTCTAACGAATCCGTCTTGTTCATGGGTAAGAAGTGTGCAGACTTGGTCAATCTGTCCACTATCACCCAAACCGTGTCATGCCATCTCTGAGTCATTGGCAACACTGTCACAAAGTCCATAGTGATCTTCTCCCACTTTCATTGTGCTATCGGTAAAGGTTGCAACAATCCAGCTGGTCTCTGATGCTCTACCTTCACTTGTTGACAAGTAAGACACTTCGTCACAAATCTAGCAACATCGACTTTCATGCCCTTCCACCATAAACTCTGCCTCAAGTCTTTGTACATCTTCGTACCCCCTGGATGCATAGCAAACCAAGAATGATGTGCTTCCTTTAAAATCTCTTGTCTCAACTCATCATCTTCGGGAACCACTAACCTTCCCGCATATCGTACTCCACCATCATTCCCTCGAACCCATCCAAGACTCTCATCAATCACATCAAATGTATGATCCTCATTCTGTGCATCCATAACCTTCTGAACCATCATAGGTCTCGAAGTTATAGAACACAAATAGGTATTTTCTTCTTGACTCTTTAACTCCAATCCAAACTCATTGATTGTCTCCACAATTTCCCACTCATGCATGAATAAGCTAGAAATCTTCTTCTTCCTACTCAACGCATCCGCGACTACATTTGCTTTACCGGGATGGTATTGCAAATTGAAGTCGAAGTCCTCCAAGTATTCCATCCACCTCCGTTGACGCAAATTCAATTCTCTTTGGGTGAATAGATACTTGAGGCTCTTGTGATCCGAAAACACTTCAAATCTCTCCCCGTAAAGGTAATACCTCTATTGCTTAAGTGCAAACACCACTGCCGCTAACTCCAAATCATGCACCGGATAATTCCTCTCATGTGTCTTGAGCAACCTTGGACCATACTCTATCACTCGGCCCTGTTGCATCAACACACACCCTAAACCAACTCCAGACGCATCGCAATACACATGGTAGCCTACATTCCTTTCCGGAACCACTAACACTGGAGTGTTGTCAACCTCTTCTTCAACTCCTCAAATGCGGCTTCACACTCGTCTGTCCACACAAACGGTGTGCCCTTCTTTGTAAGCTGCGTCATTGGCGAAGCAACTCTCGAAAAATCCTCAATAAATCTCCGGTAGTAACCCGCCAATCCTAGAAAACTCCGGATCTCCGTCACATTCTTTGGTCTCTCCCAATTCAAAACCGACTCCACCTTGGAGTAGTCAACCGCTATGCCTTCTTTAGTGATCACATGGCCTAGGAACTTTACTTCCGTGGCCCAAAATTCAGACTTACTCAATTTAGCATACAGTTGATTCTCCCTCAACGTCTATAACACTACCCTCAAGTGTTCCTCATGCTCTTCCTCTGTAGGAGAATAAATCAATATATCATCTATAAACACCACCAAAAAGTTATCCAAAAACGGTCTAAGAACCCTTTGCATTAGGTTCGTGAACACCGCTGGGGCATTCGTCAACCCAAACGGCATCACAAGAAACTCATAATGCCCATAACGAGTTCTAAACGCTATTTTTTTGGATATCCTCATCCTTAATCCTCAACTAATGATAACCCGACCTCAAGTCAATCTTAGAGAAATGCCTAGCACCTCTCAATTGGTCAAACAAATCATTGATCCTAGGCAACGGATACTTATTCCTCACTGTAACCTTATTCAACTGCCTATAATCAATACACATCCTCAAACTTCCGTCTTTCTTCTTGACGAACAACACCGATGCTCCCCACAAGGACACACTCGATCTAATGAACCCCAAGTCTAGCAACTCCTCTAATTGAGAACTCAACTCCTTTAACTCTGCTGGAGCCATCCGATACGGCGGAATCGAAATCGGCTTGATGTTCGGATGCAACTCAATAGCAAAGTCAATCTCCCTCTTCGGAGGTAATCCCGATAACTCTTCCGGAAATACATCCATAAACTCTTCCACCACCCGAATCATAGTAGCTACATCTCCCTTAGGAGTCGAAGTCACCAAACTTGCTACTCTACAATCCTAATACGAAGGGTTATCCATGAAATGAGGACATGGCATCCCCTTCGATCCCTATAAGTGAATCACCCCACCCTCCGGTACTCTAAGAGTGATCCTCCTTTGCCTAAAGTCAAGCACTCCTTGGTGCTTTGTCAACCAATCCACTGCGAGTATCACATCGAAGTCTTTGAAATCTAACACATACAAATCGGCTTGTAGAGATATTTCTCCAAACCGACACTCACAACCGAACACTACTCCCTCCAATGTGGTAAAGTGCCCGAATGGTGAGGACACCGTAAACATTCTCCTAATCGGCGAAATCTCCACCGCTAGTGCGTTCGCTAACCAACTAGTAATAAATGATGAAGTAGCTCCAGAATCAAACAAGGCTCTTGCCCAACAATTCGAAATAAAAAATGTACCTCCAATGAAGTTGGGATTCTCTTGTGCCTCCTGATGTCCCATAGCAAAGACACGACCATCCGTCAGGGCATACTGCTGCTGTTGAGACTGTCTGCCTCCATCTCGCCCTCTCCCTCCCGATGGAACAGTGGAAGGAAGAGTTGGAAGTTGTACCCCGGTATCTGAGGCTGATGCTGCCCTCCCTGGTTACCCTGCGGACATTCACTCTTCGTGTGGCCCATCTTGCCACAACCATAGCACTTAAACCCAGAAGCTCTGCACTCATTCCTCATGTGCCCCTCTTTCCCACATTTGTAACACGTGACCTTGCCCCCTTGAGGCCTTGGACCCTTGCCTCGGTCCCCTTTCTGATGTTGAAAATTAGTCTTCTGCTTCTTGTGACTGCCACCACCACCACCACCACTCTCAGTCACTGAACGCTTCCTCTGAGCCTCATTCAGCTCACTCAACTCAAAGTCCAACGCCATCTCAACTGTATCATCATACGATACTACCCTAGTGGCCATCACCATCCTCCCAAGACTGGGTAGCAACCCATCTTGGTACCTTGCCGCCTTCTTTGCATTGGTAGGAGCAAACTCTCTCCCAAACTGATACAACTCCTCAAACTGCTTAGTGTACTGAGACACCGTAATCTCTGATGTCTGCAACAAATCTAGAAACTACTTGGCCTTCTCCGTCTGTAAAGGTCTCGACACAAACTTCTGCATGAACAACTGCTCAAAAGAGGTCCAAGTCAGCTCATTCCGCCTCTGACCCATAGACATCCACCATTCATAGGCCACTCCACTCAAATAATAAAACACAAACTTCACCCGTCTCTCATCGGGTATCTCAAGAGTGTCCATCCTCATGCTCAACTGATTGAACCACTCCTCCGTCCCCACACCCGTTCCATCTCTAGAAAAGGTTGGAGAAGAAGTCCTCCTCAGCTGATCCACCTCATACATACCCCTTCCAGCTCTCGGTGTTGTAGCTACCTCAGTAGTAGCCTTGGGTACCACTCCCTCAGTACGAGTGCCAGTTGCACCTATCGCCTGAGCCACTGCTTGTGCTATCGTCTGTGCCTGTGTCTGCACCATACTCATCATGAAACTAGCTAACCCCTCCATCGTCATCGGTTGCCCCCCTGTGGTAACAGGAGCAACAGGTTCTGCAGGTGGTGCCTGCTGATCAGCACCCTCAGTCGGTAGTCCCTTAGGAACTATCTCTTCTCCTCTCAACTCCAGATCCACATTCGAAACTGAATCCTCAGCGCTAGATGTGCCTCTAGTAACACGCTCCACCCCAACACTACGGCCTCTACCTCGGCCCCTACCAACTCCCCGTCGGCCTCTGCCAAGAGGTACCTCAATCCCACTCTCGAACCTGGTAGTTCTACGGGTATTCATCTGCATGGCAAACAGACAATACCATTTAACCACAACTCAACAGAGGATTTATTAGGGATAAGGAAACATACCGGATCAGCAGCGGTTGTGACAGGGCCTGGATTACACTACTCATTCATCTAGGACCCATCACCGATCCTACATATAACAAACAAACCTCCCTCCGATACCAAATTGTGATGCCCCGATCCAGGCACCCCACTGGTGTCCTCCGGCACCGTCCTAGGCTGCTAGTGCGATCATCCGGCGGCATCTCCCCGTATATCGGAGAGCCCCGCCTGCATCAGAAATGCGCAGCAATATATTTATACAATCCATCACACTAGCAACCTAGCCTGGCCTCAGGCCTCAATCACGTGCAATCTTGATCCTAGGACCTCAGGCCATCCACTACCAGCATGCACAAACTGATAGTATAAACACATCATCAAATTCATAATATCATATAACCATAATCAATACTCAGCATACATCATGCATACACCCTCTGGTGCCAAATGGTTATAAGAATATTATGAATAAACATCAATACATCATATACAAAATATGTGCTTAGAGTATCTCTCTAGCACCCACATCCTAACCAGGGCCATCCATGTCACATCCCGCTCTCACTGATCCGCTCCACTAGTACCTGTACCTGTACCAGTATCACCTGTGGGAAGGAATGAAAGTAGAGGGTGAGCAAGAAGCTCAGTAGGGTATGAGTAACATTAGTATAAGGCCGAATCTGAAACAATAGGCTATTCAACAATATGAAACCTACCACATGCGCGTATACTCAACAATCACATAGAACATCAACCCGGGCAATCCCCTCAATGAGCAAACCTCATCGATACCATGGCTCATTCCATGTAATATCGAGCGTGAGCAAGCTCACCAAATCAACTCATCAATATCATGGTCGCTAACCATGACTATTGAACAGGAGCAAGCTCCCCAACATCAAACGCTCTTAGATTACCCGGTTGCGTGATTCTATCACGCCCGCACCACTCCAGGCAAGGTCCCTCATGAACCATACCTCTAGTGCGTTACCCTACTTGGAGTTCACTTGACTCGGTGGTAACTCTCATCACCTCGTCATCTCTCCAAGTAGCTTTCAAGAATCCAAAGGAGCCCGAGTTCGTACCCGGTCCCCCATGCAACTCTAATGCATTAATGCCACGACATGCCAAAAATATATATATATATATATATATGAACAACCTACATATATATATATACACATAACTACCATGATGCATGAATGAAAATCACATCGTGCCCATAGGTGATGGAACACACATATTCGGTCATGCAATATCAAGAATTAAAAACATTTCACAAGAAGGCTCATTTCCCCTTAGAAGCAATTAAGGTGGAAACACAAAATAGAACGACCAATGAGGAATCGAAAAGCTCTTAACATATAAAAAATGAACGATAGAAAGAATGGTTGGAAATCCCCTACCTCGTGTCGAGCAATTTACCAAAAAATCCACAATTACGTTCCTAGGGTTTCGAATTCCCAAACCTAACAATGTGGCGAAACCGAACCCATTCACACATCAATAAACAACCAACAACTCATATACACATCGACTAAATCAATAAATTCGAAATTACTCACCTTCTCTCTCTAGAATTTCTCCAAAATCCTACAAACTCAACCCAAGCTCAACTCTACTCCAAATCACAAACCAATCTACATATACATCCACAATCAACCTAGAATTAACATATCTAAACCATAGGAATCAAGTCTGAACCAAACTAACAAGATATACTCAAAACCCTAGAAATGGAAAAATGAAGAATCTTACCTCCAAGGCTTGAATCTTCCTTGAATCCTTTCTAAATCTCTACAATCGAGCTTCAATCACCAAGAATCACATCAATATATTCTTCTCTCTCTAGAATCATCGCTCTCTCTCTAGAATCATCGCTCTCTCTCTCTAGAACTGAAACAAAACCAGAATCTGTCTAAAACACTTGCTGGAACCTATTTGGAAAGCCCGGGTTGCGCCTAGGCGCTACCCTGGGCGCTCTGGCCTATTTGAAATTCCCCCAACGCGCTGTTCTGGGCGGCATCCTGGGCGTGCAGGATTTTCATGCACAGGCGGGGTGCGCCTAGGCGCCCCTGCGCCCACTCCTCATCCGCTCACCCACTGCACTGGGCGCAGCGCCTAGGCGCCCTGAGCTGCGCCTAGTCCAGTGACTCCCATTCTGGACTTCCTTCTTCCCTGCGCTCAATGGATTAGGCGCCATTGGGCGCACCTTTGCACACCGCCCTAGTGGCCATCACCATCCTCCCAAGACTGGGTAGCAACCCATCTCGGTACCTTGCCGCCTTCTTTGCATCTGTGGGAGCAAACTCTCTCCCAAACCGATACAACTCCTCAAACTGCTTGGTGTACTGAGACACTGTCATCTCTGATGTCTGCAATGAATCTAGAAACTACTTGGCCTTCTCAATCTGCAGATGTCTCGGCACAAACTTCTGCATAAACAACTGCTCAAAAGAGGTCCAAGTCAGCTCATTTTGCCTCTGACACATGGACATCCACCATTCATAGGTCACTCGACTCAAATAATAGAACACAAATTTCACCCGTCGCTTATCGGGTATCTCGAATGTGTCCATCCTCATGCTCAACTTATTGAACCACTCCTCCGCCCCAACACCCGTTCCATCTCTATAAAAGGTTGGTGGAGAAGTCCTCCTCAGTTGATCCACCTCATACATACCCCTTCCAGCTCTCGGTACTGTAGCCACCTCAGTAGTAGCTTCGGGTACCACTCCCTCTGTAACGCCCCAATTTCGGGAACGTTACGTGGTGCTCACCGCACCGTCCTAGGTTATCAATGTGATTCACAACACGAGGATTTAACTCTAGTTCGTCTAACTAAGTTAAATCTTCCAACAAAAATCCGGAAGCATCTCCCCGTAATTCGGGTAATGGCCACCTGATTAAACGCAGCATCACATCATATAATCGCATCCCAACCTAGCAAGGCCTCCGGCCATCTAACAGCAGGCAAATTCACAACCTATGGCCTCAGGCCTTCTAACAGCATGCAAATTCACAACCTATCGCCTCAGGCAATCAAGCAGCATGCACAAACTAAATTCATGATTCATACATCACAATGATTCCACACAACCAATAAACAAGACTAAATGTCCACACCCGATTCAGAAGTCCCACATCAATGGAATAACCTTTTAACCGTCCATAATCCACACCTTACGGTGTCACGCAGTCAAGATATCACACATGGAATCATTTCATACAAATATTTCAACAAAAAGGTTTAAGACTCTAATCCCAAACCTACACCCTCTCCAAGAGCCATCCATGCCACAACGTCGTCTCTACTGATCCGCACCTCTGGCACTAGAACTAGTCTCACTTGTAGGGAGGAAGAAAAATAAAGGGTGAGCTAGAAGCTTAGTAGGGGTAAAGAGTAAACAAGCAACATGGCAGTTTTTAAAGAAAAGATAATGCATCAATATGTTCTATTCTATGCACATGTCACATAACACAACCAATAGTCCGGGTATTCCCTTCGGGGTACAACACATTCATCAATCCAATAGTCTTCAACTATGGATTGACCAAACCTCAAATGCACTAGATGGTTCCCAACCATCATGAATGAGAGCGCAATCATCATTCACATTACACCCGCGAAGGTTCTACCCGATTGTGTGAACCCCGTCACACCCACACCTTAAGTGTGTTGCCTCACATGGAGTCATATCATCCGTGTCGATGCCTTGACATGCAACCATCCTCCCATGTGACTTTCAAGTAACCTATGGTATCCCGAGTCCATACCCGAGCATCTTGTGCAAGCTCTAATGCATTCATGCTCGTGCCATGCCAAATACACATATATATATCAAGCTATATATATATATACAACTACTAATGATGCATGACAAGATTCAAAACATGCTCAATGGATGATTGAACATGTAATTGGGCAATGCAATCTACATTTAGAAGAATATATAAATAAACCCTAGGTTTGTTCTTCCTTAGGCACGATAAGGCAAGAACACAAACAAAGAGACCAATGAGAATTCGAACCGAATTGTTAGAATCAACGAATGATATTGAAGAAAAGAAAGGGTCAAGAAATCCCCTACCTCAAGTTGAGCACAACACCCAATTCCAAATTCCAAGAATTAGGGTTTAAATCCCCCTTTCACCAACCTAACCATATTTCATCATTCCAATCCATATATACATGTTAATAACACATATTTATCATAACAATAACAATTCCAATACAAAATCCAAGAGAGACTAACCTTCTCTCTCTAGAATTCCCAAATTCCTCCAAATTTTTCCAATAATCAAACTCAACCTAAACCAAGGATTGAAACATATGAAACAACCTTAAATTACCCTAAGAACAACATATGTAAACCCTACAATCAAACTCTAAAAGAATCATGATAGATCTAAAGAAAACCTAGAATTTCAAAACTTGGAAAACACTTACCAAAATCTTCAAACCTAGCTTGAATCTTCAATATAGCACTCCAATCATCATGAATCCTCAAGAATTAGGTTGAATCCTTGCTAGAAACTCTTTCTCTCTCTAAAATCATCGCTCTCTCTCACTCTAGGACTGAAAACAAACCAGAAATTCCTCTAAAGGCTAGGCGCTCACACGCTGCCTTGGGCGCTTTTCAGGGCGCACTTTTTTACACGCCTAGGCGCACACTACCTAGGCGCCGGCCTAGGCATGTGGCCCCAATTTTTTCAACTCCGTCTTGGTCTTAGCTTCGATTTGACATATTATGGGCCTGAAATGGACATCTGTGCTAAAATTTATGACCCATTTAGTGAACCTAGTTCCAAAATGTTTCCTTATGGACTTATGCAATCGGGTGGGTCCGTAACCTCCCGAATCTATTCCAAATTATTATTATCTACCGTAAATTAACTAGAACTTAATATTTTTGGTTCAAGATTTCACATCCCTTCCCCCTTAAAGAAATTTCATCCCCGAAACTACTCAACATACCTAAAGTGTCAAACAACTCCGGATGCTTCTCCCTCATTTTGGATTCAAGCTCCCAAGTTGCTGATTCAACTCCATGGTACATCCAAATCACCTTCACCAATGGTATGACACTCGATCTTGTGATCTTGTCTTGGCGATCCATGATCTTCACCGGTTGTAGCGCGTAACTCCCGTCTTCCTCAACTTCTAATGTGGTCCAATCCAAAACATGCGACGGATCCGGCTCGTATTTCTGAAGCATTGAGACATGGAACACATTATGAACTCTTTCTAACTTAGGTGGTAGAGCCAAACGGTATGCAACCAATCCCACTATTTCATGAATTTCGAATGGCCCTACAAACCTTGGTGCCAACTTCCCTTGTTTATTGTATCGTTGAATGCCGCGTCTCGGGCTGACTTTCAAAAACACCTTGTCACCCACCGCAAACTCTAACGGTCTTCTCCTCTTATCAGCATATGACTTCTAGTGAATCTGAGCTGTAATGAGCCATCTTTTTATCTCTTCAACTCGTTCTTGAGCTTCTTTGACCATCTTCGGTCCCGAAACTACTTTCTCACCGACTTCAGCCCAACACAATGGTGACGTGCAAGGTCTTCCGTATAATGCCTCGAAAGGAGCCATACCGATACTACTTTGGAATGAGTTATTGTACACAAACTCTACTGGGTTTCAATATCTCATACACAGCGGAAGTTTAAAATTTTATTGAAACCCTCCAGAGAATCCATGTGAAAGGGCATAAATCGGTGATGAGAAGTTACCTCTTGAAGTGCAGAAATCGACCGATTGTGTGGCTTGAATGATCCGAATCAATCCGCGCTATCCAACTGAACAGCACGCCTCTATGGTATCCACACGAACAAGCCAAAGATCGCCTCTTTCACGTTCTGCTAGAAACTAGGGGAATAAGCTCCAATCGGTTTTTCCTCTCAACTCACCAAGAAGTTCGGCACACCAAGAGTTGTCTCTATCACCTAGGGTTCCCTAACCCTAAATAATCCGTGAGCCAAGTAAAACCGAAAAGCCCAAATCTCCTTGAAGAAAGAAGCCCACGTTTTTGGGCTCTTGACCATGTTTGATTAATCTTATTAATCAAAGCAGTAATGGACCTTACATAAAGCCCTAAGCCCAAACATAATATGTTATTCTTAAATAACATAATCTTTGACTTATTCTATGTGTGTGACCCGATAGGTTCTCGTTATGTTAGCAGTGAAACTAAAATCATATTCTAGCATCACAAACAATGAGAGGTATCTAGCAACACATCATTGTTACCCAAATAACGAGAATGTCAATGATTCGACATAACCTTTATTTATGACCAATTTATATGTAGTCCCTTTGTCCTTAATATCTTGATTAACATCGAGGCATGGAATGTGTCATCCTCGTATATGTTAATCTATGTGTTTCTTGATTCCGAGTAGACTATTAAAAAACAAACGAAATCAATATCACATATTGATTCATTTGAGCACGGCCATGCATTTCTAAGTCTCACTCAATCAAGGGGCCCACAGATATCACTCCTGTTATATAGAAGGGACAAATACCATCTAGGTCACTCACATCCCTCCACATGATTCGTGATATACCTAATCACTGACTTTATAGCCAACCCTTTTACAAGTGACGTTAGACAGTATCAAAGTGTATAACTCCTCATGTTGGGAACCGTAGTGATTTCAGGTTAAAGGAAAACATATATCATTGTCACTATGAGAATAGCTTATGACATTCATATAACAATCCATGCAGTATTCTCATGTTGGGTCTGTCCAGTACCTCCCGTTCTCTAACAAGTACCTATGTATTGATTTGATATCTCATATCCATGACTCGCAAGATTTAGTCATCAATCAACATACATACTAGTCTCAACGTATTAACGTTATCCCATTTAACAATAATACTTGACTAGGGACATTTAGGAATAGTGTTCTATATACATCTATGATGATCTCACGTTCAAGTCACACACTTGAAGTCTCATAGCATTGAACCAACTATTCTAGGGATATTTATTATAATCATTTATATAGTGCAGATAAATAATTCATAACAAATAAAAGTACCTCAATATAACATAATAAATGTATGCTAATACAATCATCCTATGATTGGCTCCTAGAGCATACACCAACAAACTCACCAAGTATATGTACCAATCCTAACTCTTTCCGAAGTCCACCACACATGCTCTAAGCATATCCTCCAAAATTTGTATAGTTCTCTCGCTCTGGCCATCACTCTGAGGATGGTAAGCCGTACTGAAATCTAGCTTCGTCCCCAAAGCCTCTTGCAAACTGTTCCAGAATCTACCTGTGAACCGTGGATCCCGGTTTGACACGATAGATAATGGAACTCCATGCAGTTTCACAATTTCTCTCATGTAGTAATTGCTCAAGGATTCCAACAAATCCGTCTTGTTCATTGGTAGAAAATGTGCCGACTTAGTCAATCGATCCACAATCACCCACACCGTGTCGCATCTTTTCTGAGTCATTGGAAGTCCCGTCACAAAATCCATAGTGATCCTCTCCCACTTCCATTGCGCTACTGGTAGTGGTTGGAGCAACCCCCTGGTTTCTGATGTTCACCCTTCACTTGTTGGCAAGTCAGACACTTCGCCACATACCTAACCACATCGACCTTCATCCCCTTCCACCATAAACTTCGTTTTAAGTCTTGGTACATTTTTGTACCCCCCAGATGCATGGAAAACCTTGAATGGTGTGCCTCCTTCAATATCTCTTGGTGTAACTCTTCGTCATTGGGAACTACCAATCTCCCCACATATCTCACTCCTCCATCGTTTCCACGGACCCATCCGGAACCCTCATCCGGTACATCAAACATCGAATCACCATTCTGAGCATCCATAACCTTCTGGACCATCTGTGGTCTCAAGGTCATGCTACTCAAGAATACTCTTTCTCCTTCACCCCTCAAATCCAAACCGAACTGGTTGATTGTCTCCACAATCCCGCATTCATGTAAGCACAAATTAGCCACCCTAAGTTTCCGACTCAACGCATCCGCCACCACATTTGCTTTACCGGGATGGTATTGCAAATTGAAGTCAAAGTCCTCCAAGTACTCCATCCACCTCCTTTGCCGCAAGTTCAATTCCTTCTTGGTGAATAGATACTTGAGGCTCTTGTGATCTGAGAACACCTCAAACCGTTCTCCGTAAAGATAATATCGCCATTGCTTCAAAGCAAACACAACCGCTACAAGGTCCAGATCATGAACTGGATAATTCCTCTCGTGTGTCTTCAACAGTCTAGAGCCATACTCCACAACTCTCCCACGCTGCATCAGCACACATCCCAATCCCACTCCAGATGCATCGCAATACACCTGGTAGCCTACATCTCTCTCCGGCACTACTAACACTGGAGGTGTTGTCAACCTCTTCTTCAACTCTTCGAATGCCATCTCATACTCGTCTATCCACACAAATGTTGTACCTTTATTGGTTAACTGCGTCATGGGTGCAGCCACTCTCGAAAAGTCCAGAATGAACCTTCGATAGTAGCTTGCAACCCTAGAAAACTTCGAATTTCTGTTACATTCTTTGGACTCACCCAATTCAGAACTGACTCAACGTTGGAGTAATCAACTGCAATACCCTCTTGAGTAATTACATGGCCTAAGAATTTCACCTCCGTAGCCCAAAACTCACATTTGCTCAATTTGGCATACAACTAATTCTCGCTTAGCGTTTGCAGAACCACTCTCAAGTGTTCCTCATGCTCTTCCTCTGTAGGAGAATAAATCAATATATCATCGATAAGTACTACAACAAACTTGTCCAAAAACGGTCTAAGAACCCTTTGCATTAGGTCCATGAACACCGCCGGGGCATTTGTCAATCCAAACGGCATCACAAGGAACTCATAATCCCATAACGAGTTCTAAACGCCGTCTTCTGGATATCCTCATCCTTTATCCTCAGCTGATGATAACCCGACCTCAAATCAATCTTAGAGAAATGCCTAGCACCTCTCAATTGGTCAAACAAATCATTAATTCTTGGCAAAGGATACTTGTTCTTTACCGTAACCTTATTCAGCTGTCGATAGTCGATACACATCCGCAACGACCCATCTTTCTTTTTCACGAATAGCACTGGTGCTCCCCATGGGGACAAACTCGGCCTTATGAATCCCAAGTCTTGCAACTCTTCCAGCTGCGTCATCAACTCCTTTAACTCTGCCGGAGCCATCCGATACGGAGGAATCAAAATCGGCTTCACGTTCGGATGCAACTCTATGGCAAAGTCAATTTCTCTTCTTGGCGGTAATCCTGGTAACTCCTCCGGAAATACATCCATAAATTCATCCACTACCCTTATCGGTGTAGAAAAATCACCCTTAGGTGCCGAAGTCACCAAACTCGCCATTCCACAATCTTGGTATGAAGGATTTTCCAAGAAATGTGAACAAAGAATACCCTTTGATCCCTTTAACCGTATCACTCCACCCTCGGGTACCCTGAGTGTGATTTTTCTTTCCCAAAAATCCAACAACCCATGGTACTTTGTCAACCAAGGATCACATCCAAAAATCACATCGAACTCCTTGAAGTCCATCACATAGAAGTTAGCCTTTAAGACCACTTCTCCAAACCGACACTCACAACCAAAGGCTATCCTCTCCAACGGAGTGAAATACCCCATCGGCGAAGTCACCGTGAACATGCGCCTTATTGGCGAAACCTCTAACCCAAGTGAACGTGCAAAGGCACTAGTGATGAATGATGTTGTGGCCCCATAATCAAACAACACTCTCGCCAAACAATTCGAAACAAGAAAAGTACCTCCAATGAAGTTCGGATGCTCTGGTGCCTCTTGATGCCCCATAGTAAACATCCTTGTCTGAGTAATAGCTGTCTGCGGCTGTGGAGTCTGCGGCTGCTGCTGTCTAGAGCCAGCGTGCCCCCTCCCCCAAGATGGAACAGTAGATGGGAGAGATGGAACCGATGTTGGAGCTGGTAATCCAGGCGCCGGAGACTGTTGTGCTTCCCTACTACTCTGTCGACACTCACTTTTCTTGTGGCCAATCTTGCCACACCCAAAGCACTTGATCCAGTAGATCTGCACTGATTCTGCTTGTGCCCCTCTTTCCCACACCTGAAACAAGTCATCTTGCCCCCTTGTGTCCTAGGACCCTTGCCATGATCCCCTTTCTGTGAGTAGAAATTGGTCCTCTGACGCTTGTTACTACTTCCGCCACCACCATTATTACCCCCGGAAGTTAGTCACTTTGCTCAAACTCTAATGCCATCTCCACCGTCTCGGCATACCTCTTCACCCTAGTAGCCAACACCATCCTACCAAGGCTCGGAAGTGGCCCACTATGATATCTCATAGCCTTACTCTCATCGGTCGGAGCAAACTGCTTCCCAAATCGATAGAGCATCTCAAACTGTTTGGTGTACTGTGCCACCGTCATCTCCCGTGTCTGTATCAGCTCTAGGAACTTCTTGGCCCTCTCCGTCTAGAAAGGCCTCGGAACAAACTTCTGCATGAACAAGTCTTCAAATGATGCCCATGAGAGGTCATTCTTCCCCTCATCAAGTGCACTCCACCATTCATGTGCTGACCCACTCAGATAGAAGTAGACCAGCTTCACCCTTCTACTATCGGGTATCTCCAACGTATCTAATCTAGCACTCATTAGCTTCATCCATTCTTCAGCTTCTGTCCCCTCTCCATCTCTGGAGAATATAGGAGGAGTAGTTCTCCTCAACTGATCAACCTCATAGATACCTCTAGTCGGCCTCGGATATGCCTCCACCTCAGCACCCGCTCCTAATGTAGGAGGAGGTGTAGGTGTAAGTCCCTCTGTGCGAACCTTTGCAGCTCTAACCACTTGTGACTGAACCACTTGAACCAGGTTCATCACAATTCCCGTGAGTTCCTCTAAAGTCATCGGTGGTACCGCTGCGGTATTACCGGTAGTCACTGTAACTCCCTCAGTCCCCACTACCTGTCCCAGTGGAACCTCACAGTCCTACAATTATTCATCTGCATGGCACACAGATAATACTATCAACAAATAGCTCAATTGACGATTTACAAGGGAAAAAGAAACATACCGGATCAGTAGAGCTCGTGGCATGGCTTGGAGACAACACTAACATATCCCCCTCACATCCCAGACCCATACCTAGGTCTTTAATCTAACCTCGCTCTGATACCAAATTGTAAGGCCCCAATTTCGGGAACGTTACGTGGTGCTCACCGCACCGTCCTAGGTTATCAATGTGATTCACAACACGAGAATTTAACTCTAGTTCGTCTAACTAAGTTAAATCTTTCAACAAAAATTCGGCAGCATCTCCCCGTAATTCGGGTAATGCCCACCTGATTAAACGCAACATAACATCATATAATCACATCCCAACCTAGCAAGGCCTCCGGCCATCTAACAGCAGCCAAATTCACAACCTATGGCCTCAGGCCTTCTAACAGCATGCAAATTCACAACCTATGGCCTCAGGCCATCTAGCAGCATGCACAAACTAAATTCATGATTCATACATCACAATGATTCCACACAACCAATAAACAAGACTAAATGTCCACACCCGGTTTGGAAGTCCCACATCAATGGAATAACCTTCTAACCGTCCATAATCCACACCTTACGGTGTCACGCAGTCAAGATATCACACATGGAATCATTTCATACAAATATTTAAACAAAAAGGTTTAAGACTCTAATCCCAAACCTACACCCTCTCCAAGAGCCATCCATGCCACAACGTCTTCTCTACTGATGCATCAATAAAGATAATGCATCAATATGTTCTCTTCTATGCACATGTCACATAACACAACCAATAGTCCCAGTATTCCCTACGGGGTAAAACACATTCATCAATCCACTAGTCTTCAACTATGGATTGACCAAACCTCAAATGCACTACATGGTTCCCAACCATCATGAATGAGAGCGCAATCATCATTCACATTACACCCGCGAAGGTTCTACCCGATTGTGTGAACCCCGTCACACCCACACCTTAAGTGTGTTGCCTCACATGGAGTAATATGATCCGTGTCGATGCCTTGACACGCAACCATCCTCCCATGTGACTTTGAAGTAACCTATGGTATCCCGAGTCCATACCCAAGCATCCCGTGCAAGCTCTAATGCATACATTCTCGTGCCATGCCAAATACACATATATATCAACTTATATATATATACAACTACTAATGATGCATGACAAGATTCAAAACATGCTCAATGGATGATTGAACATGTAATTGGGCAATCCAATCTACATTTAGAAGAATATATAAATAAACCCTAGGTTTGTTCTTCCTTAGGCACGATAAGGCAAGAACACAAACAAAGAGACCAATGAGAATTCGAACCGAAATTTTAGAATCAACGAACGATTTTAAAGAAAAGAAAGGATCAAGAAATCCCCTACCTCAAGTTGAGCACAACACCCAATTCCAAATTCCAAGAATTAGGGTTTAAATCCCCTTTCACCAACCTAACCATATTTCATCATTCCAATCCATATATACATGTTAATAACCCACATTTATCATAAAAATAACAATTCCACTACAAAATCCAAGAGAGACTAACCCTCTCTCTAGAATTCCCAAATTCCTCCAAATTTTTCCAATAATCAAACTCAACCTAAACCAAGGATTGAAACATATGAAACAACCTTAAATTACCCTAAGAACAACATATGTAAACCCTACAATCAAACTCTAAAAGAATCATGATAGATCTAAAGAAAACCTAGAATTTCAAAACTTGGAAAAAACTTACCAAAATCTTCAAACCTAGCTTGAATCTTCAATATAGCACTCCAATCATCATGAATCCTCAAGAATTAGGTTGAATCCTTGCTAGAAACTCTTTCTCTCTCTAAAATCGTCGCTCTCTCTCACTCTAGGACTGAAAACAAACCAGAAATTCCTCTAAAGGCTCGCTGGAGCGTGTTTTGAAAGCTCCGGTTGTGCCTAGGCACTACTCTGGGCGCCTAGGTGCTCTGGCCTAACTGGTTTACCAAGACACGCTGCCTTGGGCGCTCTTTCGGGCGCACTTTTGCACACGCCTAGGCGTGTGGCCCCAATTTTTGCAACTCCGTCTCGGTCTTACCTTTGATTTGATATATATGGGCCTAAAACGGACATATGTGCTAAAAGTTATGACCCATTTAGTGAACCTAGTTCCAAAATATTTCCTTATGGACTTATGCAACTCGGGTGGGTCCGTAACCTCCCGAATCTATTCCAAATTATTATTATCTACCGTAAATTAACTAGAACTTAATATTTTTGGGTCGGGGTTTCACATCCTCAGTACGAGTGCCAGTTGCACCTATCGCCTGAGCCACTGCTTGTGCTATCGTCTGTGCCTGTGTCTGCACCATATTCATCATAAAACTAGCAAGTCCCTCCATCATCACCGGTTGCCCCCTTGCGGTAACAGGTCTTGCAGGTGGTGCCTGCTGATCATCACTCTCAATCGGAGGTCCCTCATAAACTATCTCTTCCTCCCTTAACTCCGGATCCACATTCGGAACCGAATCCTCAGTGTTAGGAGTGCCTCTAGTGACACGCCCCACCCTAACTCAACAGAGGATTTACTAGGGATAAGAAAACATACCGGATCAGCAGCAGTTGTGACATGGCCTGGATTACACTATCATACATCTAGGACCCATCCCCGATCCTAAATACATAAATCAAACCAACCTCCAATATATATAAATCAAACCAACCTCCCTTTGATACCAAATTGTGACGCCCCGATCCGGGCACTCCACGGGTGCCCTCCGGCACAGTCCTAGGCCACTAGTGCGATCATCCGGCAGACCAGAAATTTGGCGGCATCTCCCCGTATATCAGAGAGTCCCCGCTTGCATCAGAAACACGCAGCAAAAGTTCAATCCATCACACTAGCAACCTAGCCAGGCCTCAGGCCTCAATCACATGCAATCCTGATCCTAGGGCCTCATGCCATCCACTACCAGCATACACAAACTAATAGTATAAACACATCATCAAAGTTCATCATATTATAAAACCAAAATCAATACTCAGCATACATCATGCATACACCCTCTGGTGCCACTCAGTTATATCAATACCATGAACAACATTCATACATCATATACAAAATACGTGCTTCGAGTATCTCTCTAGCATCCACATCCTACCCAGGGCCATCCATGTCACATCCCACTCTCACTAATCCGCTCCACTGGTACCTGTACCTGTACCAGTATCACATGTGGGTAGGAAAGAAAGTAGAGAGTGAGCAAGAAGCTCAGTAGGGTAAAGAGTATAGGAGAACAAAGGAAGAATCCGAACAATAGGTTATGCAGCAATATGAAAACTAACACATGCACGTATACTCAACAACCAAATAAAACAACAATCCGGGCAATCCCCTTAATGAGCAAACCTCAGAGATACCATGGCTCGTTCCATGTAATATCGAACGTGAGCAAGCTCACCACATCAACTCATCAATATCATGGTCGCTATCCATGTCATATTGAATAGGAGCAAGCTCCCCAACATCAACACTCATGGATTACCCGGTTGCGTGAACCTATCACGCCCGCACCACTCCAGGCAAGGTTCCTCATCAACCATACCTCTAGTGCGTTATCCTACTTGGAGATCACATGACTCGGTGGTAACTCTCATCACCTCGTCATCCCTCCAAGTAGCTTTCAAGAATCCTAAGGAGTCCCGAGTCCATACCCGGTCCCCAATGCAACTCTAATGCATTTATGCCATGACATGCCGAAAGATATATATATAAACATCCTACATATATATGTACATAACTATCATGATGCATGAACGGAAATCACATCGTGCCCATAGGTGATGGAACACACACAATCGGATCATACAATATCAAGAATTAACCATATTTTACAAGCAAGGTTCGTTTCCCCTTAGAAGCAATTAAGGCAGAAACACAAATAAATGACCAATGAGGAATCGAAACGCTCTTTAAAACATCAAGAATAAACGATAGAAAGAATGGTTGGAAATCCCCTAGCTCGTGTCGAGCAATTCACAAATCTCACAATTAGGGTTTTAACCCCCGTTTCACCAACCTAACAATTTCACACAATGTCATACTCTTTTAATCACTCAAACATCTCAATATATCATATCAATCATGAATTAAACAACTAAATTGAGAAAACTTACTTTCTCTCTCTAGGGTTCCTCTCAACCCCCAAACCTCAACCTTATGAAACTCAACTCCAAAACAAGAATCAAACCTACATATACAACCACATATGACCCTAAATCAACATATCTAAACCATAGGTATCAACCCTAAACAAAACTAACAAGATCTACTCGAAAACCCTGGAAATGGAAAATCAAGAAATCTTTCCTCCAAAGCTTGAATCTTCCTTTAATCCTCTCTAAATCTCAGCAACCAAACTTCAATCTCCAAGAATCACCTCAAATGTCCTTCTCTCTCTAGAATCGTCTCTCTCTCTAAAGTCTCGGGCTACCCAGAAGAAATGAAGAACAACCCTGCGTTTCCACATATTGAAACACGGCGCCTAGGCGCTCTGGCCTAAATACGTTTTCCCAGGCACTCTGCTCTGGGCGCCATCCTGGGCGTGCAGGGTTTTCAAGCCAAGGCAAGGTGCGCCTAAGACGGTGCCTAGGCGCCTTTGCCCCTACTCCATTTCCTCTCTCCCACTGGACTGGGCACAGCGCCTAGGCGCCTTGAATTGCGCCTAGTCCAGTTTCAAATCCCATCATTCGCGCCCATCTTCTGCATGCTGGACTGGGCACTGCGCCTAGGTGCCCTGAGATGCGCCCAGTCCAATGCCTCTTCTTCTGATGTTCATCCAAGCATGCCTCAATGGACTAGGCGCAGCGCCTAGGCCAGTTTCTCCCCTTTGTTTAAAACTCAAAAATTCACAAAACTTTTTGGTCGGGGTTTCACATATAACATTGAAAAGTAGCTTTGAATGACTTAGCTTTTGTCTCAGTTTTTGATTTGAAATTAGCCTTGTATGGAACACTAGTCTTCCCCTTTTGCAGTTTGATATATTTTTTCAAATTCTTGGCTAATAAAATAAAATTCTCCATGTCATCATCTGAGTCTTCTTGACTAGACTTCAAAGAAACTCCTTTCAGCTTTTTAGGAACTCGAAAATTGGCTTCATATGTCTGTAAGAAACCCACAAGTTCTTTTACATTGAGTATGTGAACATTTTTGCTTTCTTTAATGGCAGCCAGCTTTGCTTGAAAACGATCTGGCAAGGAACGTAGAATCTTCCTAACTATTTTGGAAGGCGATGGTTGTTCACCAAGTGCAAACATGAAATTCACTATATCATTTAACTTGGCATAAAAATGATCAAATGCCTCATCTTCCTCCATCTGCAACATCTCAAAAGAAGTCATAAATTTCTGTAATTTAGAAATTTTCACAGCTAGTGTACCTTCGTGTGTAACTTCCAGAATATCTCATGCTTCTTTTGCTGTCTCAGAATTTTCAATCCGTCTAAATTCCTCAAGACATACACCAGTGAACATCGCATTAAGTGCCCGATTATTCCAGCCTACACTATCACGCTTAGCAGTAGTCCAAGACATTGCCAGTTTAAGAATGATCTTCTTCTCTTCATCCTCTATTGACGGTGTTGTCCATCCATGAACTATTGAGATCCAAACACGCTCATCTAGAGATTTCATGTAAATTCACATTCTAGCCTTCCAGTAGGCATAGTGTTCACCATTGAAAAACGGAGTCTTGTTCACCATAGTATCACAAAATAAAACTTACATATTGTTTTTTCCAATTTGCACCGAAAGATGGTCTTTTGGCCACAAAATAGTCTATAGATCATATACTAGTAAATTTAGACCTAAAATAGCAATAAAAAGATTACACCGGTCAACTTTAACAGTTCACGGTTGGTCAACTCTCTTCATCGATGAACTTTTAAAGGTTTTGTTCAATTTGGAATGAAAGATGGTCTATTCACACCGAAACAATCTACAAACCCTTTACTAGTAAATTTAGATATGAAATAACAATAAAAAGTGTACAATGACCAATTTTGATGGTTCAGAATCGCTCTACTCTCTTGATAGAGGAACTTTTAAAAGTTTTGTCCAATTTGGAACGAAAGATGATCTTAGATATAAAATAGCAATAAAAAGTGTACATCGATCAACTTCGATGGTTCGAAGTTTCTCAACTCTCTCCATCGAGAAACTCTAATTGATTTTGTCCAATTTGGAATGAAAGATGTTCCTTTGGCAACAAAACAATCTTTGGTGTCAATACTAGTAAAATCAGACATAAAATAACATAAAAAAGTATACACTTATCACTTTTGATGTTTTGTAATTGCTCAACTCCCTGCATGAAGGATCTTCTAATGGTTTTGCATAATTTGTAATGAAAGAGGGTTTTTTCTTTGTGAGAAAATTTATGGAGCCTATACTTATACATTTAGTCATAAAATAATAATAAAAATTGTACACCAATCACTTTTGACGGTTCGAAATTTCTCAACTATCTCGATAGAGGAACTTTGAAAAGTTTTGTTGGATTTGGAATGAAAGATGGTATTTTGGTAGCAAAACAATCTATAGAGTGTATACTAGTAAATTTAGAGATAAAATAGGAATAAAATGAGTACACCTATCAACTTTGATGGTTCAGAGTTGCTCAACTCTCTCCATCGAGGAATCTTCAAGGTTTCATCCAATTTGGAACAAAAGATAGTCTTTTGGCAACAAAATGATCTACAGAGCCCATACTAGTAAAATTAGACATCAAATATTATCAAAAAATATACACCGATCACTTTTGGTGTTTTGGAGTTGCTCAACCCTATTTAGTCCAATTTGAACCAAAAGATTATCTAATGGCAATGAAAAGTCTAAGGAGCCAATACTAGTAAATTTTGACCCAAAATAATGATAAAAATATTACACCGATCAACTTTTGCAATTTAGAGTTATTTAACTATCTCTATCAAGAAACTTTTGGAATGACAGATGGTCTTTCGGCAATGAAACAATCTATAAAGCCTCTTCTAGTAAATTCGAACATAAAATAACAATAAAAAGTGTACAACGACCAATTTTGATAGTTAGGAATTACTTATCTTTCTACATGGAGGAAATTTTAAAAGTTTTGTGTAGTTTGAAACAAAAGATGCTCTTTTGGAAATAAAACAATCTACGGATGATATTCTAATAAATTTAAACATAAAATAACTATAAAAAGCATACTCCGTTCACTTTTAGTGGTTCAAAGTTACTCAACTTCTTCCATAGAGCCTCTTTTAATGGTTTTGCCTAATTTGGAATGAAAGATTGTCTTTTTTCTAAGAAACAGTCTACAGAGCCTAAACTTGTAAATATAAGAAAAAAATAACGATAAAAATTGTACACCAATCACTTTTGATGGTTCAGAATTGATCAACTCTCTATAGATGAACTTTTAACAGCTTTGTTCAATTTGAGACAACGGATGGTATTTTACCGACAAAAAACTCTATAGAGCCTATACAAGTAAATTTAGACATAAATTGGCAATAAAAAGAATACAACAACCAACTTTGATGGTTTGGAGTTTCTTAACTATCTCCATCAAGGAACTTTTAAAGGGTTTGTCCAATTTGGAACGAAAGATGGTCTTTTACCAACAAAACAATCTATGGAGCCTATACTAGTAAATTAAGACATAAAATAACAACAAAATGTGTACATGGATCACTTTTGGGAGTTCGTAATAGCTCAACTCTATTCTTGGGAGATCTTTTATGGTATTGTCTAATTTAGACCGAAAGATAATCTTTTGGCAGCGAAATAGTCTATGGACCCTATACTAGTAAATTTAGACGTGAAATAGCAATAAAAGGATTGCACCGATTAACTTTGACAATTTGAAATTGTTCAACACTCTCCATCAAAGAGCTTCTAAAGGTTTTATCCAATTTGATAGTTTAGAATTGCCCAATTATACCCACAAAAAACTTTTAATGGTTTTGTCTAATTTGGAAAGGAAGATGACATTTTTCCAGCAAAACAAAATACAGAGCCTATACTAGAAAATTGAGAAATAACATAAAAAGAAAAAGTCTACACCGATCACTTTTGATTGTTCAAAAATGTTCAGCTCTCTCCATGGAAGATCTTTAAAAGGTTTTGTCCAATTTCAAACAAAAGATGACCTTTTGGCAATGAAACAATCTATGAAGTCTATACATATAAAATTTGACATAAAATAGTGATAGAAAAAGTACATAGATCAACTTCAATGTTTCAGAATTGTCTAACTATCTCCATCAAATAACTTTTAAATGTTTTGTCCAATTTGGAACAAAAGATGACCTTTTGGCAAAGAAACAATGTATGAAACCTAAACTAATAAATTTAGACATAGACCTACAATAAAAAGAGTACATTGATCAACTGCAATGGTTGGGAATTGCTCAACTTTCTCAATGGAATAAATTTTAAAGTTTTTTTTTTCAATTTTGAATTAAACATGATCTTTTGGCAATATCACAACCTACGGTCTCTATTGTGACAGCCCAACCCTGAGGCACCAGCCCGCAGGTTACCTGGCCCAATCCGTTGGCACTTTACATTCAGGCTCCATGGGCCCCACCCGCAACCCATCTCCCTCTCCACGTAGGAACTTTAAAAGGTTTTGTGAAATTCGGAACGAATAACCTTCCCTTGTCCAATTTTGAATGAAAGTTCCTCCATGGAGAGAGTTGAGCAACTTTGAACCATCAAAAAAGATCGGTGTAAAGTTTTTAATGTTATTTTATATATAAATTTGTTAGTATAGGAACCGTAGATTATTTCGCTCTTTTATTTCAAATTGAACAAAAGATTCCCCTTTGCAAAAGCTTGAGCAATTATGAATCATCAAATGTGATCAATATACACTTTTTAATGTTATTATATTTCCAAATATAATAGTATAGGCTCTGTAGGTTGTTTCTTTGCCAAAATATCCCTTTGAATTTCAAATTGGATAAGACCTTTAAAAGTTACTCGATGGAGACAGTTGAGCAACTTCAAACCATCAAAGGTGATCGGTGTACACTTTTTAATATTATTTTAAGTTTAAATTGAGTAGAATGGGCTCCGCAGTTTGTTTGTTGTGAAAAGGCCATCTTCATTCAAAATTGAACAAAACCTTTTAAAGTTCCTATGTGGAGAGAGTTGAGAAATTTTGAACCATCAAAAGTGATAAGCGTACACTTTTTATGTTTTTTATGACTAAATTTACTAGTATAGGCTTCGTCTTTTTTGTCATAGCCAAAAGATAATCTTTCGTTCCAAATTACACAAAACCTTTTGAAGTTCCTCAATGGAGAGAGTTGAGCATTTATGAACCATCAAAAGTGATAGGTGTATAGTTTTTATTGTTATTTTATGTCTAAGTTTGTCAGCATAGGCACCGTAGATTTTCTCACTTCCAAAAGAGCACCTTTGATTTCAAATTGGGCAAAACCGTTTAAAGTTTCTCTTTGTAGAGAGTTGAGCAATTCAAAACCATTAAAAGTGAACGGTGTACACTTTTTTTGTTATTTTATGTCTAAATTTTGTAGTATGGTCTCCATAGGTTGTTTCTTTTCCAAAGATCATCTTTTGTTCCAAATTTGGCAAAAACCTTAAAAGTTTCTCAATGAAGAGAGTTGAGCCACTTTGAACTATCAAAAAATATCAGTGTACAGTTTTCAATGTTATTTTATGTCTAAATTTACTATTATGGGCTCCATAGATTGTTTCGTTGTAAAAATACTATCTCTCATAGGAAATTGGAAAAAATCTTATAAAGTTTCTGCATGGGGAGAGTTGAGCAATTTCAAACCATCAAAACTAAATGGTGTATACCTTTTATTTTTATCTTATGTCTCAATTTAATAGTATAGGCTCCGTAGTTTTTTTTTTCCTTAAAGGACTATCTTTTGTTTCAAATTAAAGAAAACCTGTAAAAGTTCCTCCTGGAGAGAGTTGAGAAACTTGGAACCATAAAAAAGGATCGTTGTACATTTTTTAATGTTATTTTATGTTTAAATTTAGTATTTTGGGCTCCGTATGTTTATTCGTTCGTAAAAGAGCATCTTTCCTTGAAAATTAGACAAAACCATTTAAGGTTCCCTGATAGAGAGATTTTAATAATTTGAACCATCAAAATTTATCGGTGTACTCTTTTTATTGCTACTTTATGCCTGAATTTACTAGTATAGCGTCCGTAGATTGTTCCATCGCCAAAGGAGCATCATTGTTTCTGTGACGCCCCGACCCAAATTCCAAGCACAGAGCCGGGAGCGCCACTTTGGGCGTGTACTCCGTCACTATGGACCTCACCACACGCCATCCTAACCCCGAATTCTATCAGAAATCCGACAGCACCTCCCCGTATATCAGAGGGTGCCAACCTGGAGTCACATCTCACTTAACACGTGAAAGATAATCAATAATAATCAGAGAAGTTCCGCAGCCTAACAGGGCCTCTGGCCATCTATCCACATTCACACACTAAGCAGGGCCTCAGGCCTCCTAATCACATGCAATCAATAAGCAAAGCATATTCATATCAATAATATCATCAAAGACTATCAAAGTCTATCAATCCGAACCCAAGGTCCACTATCCAGGTACGGGAGTCCTGATCACACGGCATACCTCCTGACCATCCATCCAACATACCGAAAAGGTATTTAAACAACATAATAGTCAACCAATAAAAGTACTATATGTACTTAATTCATAACCAAGGTTCTCAAACAACCAAACACAAATCCTAGTGCTCCTAGGGTGGCCTTCCATGTCACGCCGCCTCCTACTGATCCGCAGCCTGGGTCTCAGCACCAATCTCACCTGAAGGATACAGAAAAGGAATAGGGTGAGTAGGAGGCTCAGTTTACAACTCGGAGTTAAATCGATATCCATGTCTCCATATAGGATGGCTCCTGCAGAATTAAAGGAGTTAAAGATACAACTAAAATAATTAATTGATAGAGGATTTATACGCCCTAGTGTTTCACCGTGGGGAGCCCCGTGTTGTTTGTGAAAAAGAATGATGGGTCAATGCGACTGTGCATAGGTTATAGGCAACTTAATAAAGTGACCATTAGGAATAAGTATCCCTTACAACGAACAGATGATCTATTTAATTAGTTCATGGGAGCTATGGTATTTTCAAAAATTGATTTGAGATTGGAATACCATCAATTAAGAATAAAGGACTCAGATATTGAGAAGAGTGTTTTTCACAGTAGGTATGGCCACAATGAATTTTTGGTAATACCATTCGGGTTAACAAATGCTCCAGCTCCCTTCATGGAATTAATGACAGGGTGTTTAGAAAGTACCCTGACAAATTCATAGTGGTGTTCATCGAAGATATATTAGTACACTTCAAGACCATTCAAGAACATGAGGAGAATCTCTATGTGGTAATGAAGACCTTGAGAACACAAAGGTTGTATGCAAAATTCAGCAAATGTGAATTTTGGTTGGAGAAGGCTGCATTTCTTGTACATGTAGTGTTGGCTCAAGGAATCATGGTGGATAATAAGAAAATTAAAGCAGTAGAAAATTGGGAGGCACCAAGAAGTGCTAAGGATGTTAGAAGCTTCTTAGGTTTGGCTGGATATTATCAAAGGTTCGTAGAAGACTTTTCAATCACAGCTTCTCCCATGATGAAATTGCTATTCAAGGGAGTTCAGTAGGAGTGGACGGAAGATTATGAAATAAGTTTCAAGGGGCTAAAGAAAAGAGTCATTAGTGCACTAGTGCTGACCCTACCTAATGAAAGGAATGAGTATGAAGTGTATAGTGATGCTTCCAAGAAGGAAGAGGTATAGAGTAACAAAGACTAAACTAGGGTATGAGTTACAGAGCAAAGGGATACAACTAAAAAGGGAGAAAGAAAAGGGAAGTTTATACACATTATTTGAGGTCTGACCTACTTTAGAAGAAGTGAAAGCAGTACAACTAAAGGATTCCCACTACACAAAATGTTATAAGTAGATACAAAAGGGAGAAAATCAAGTTTATGGAATTGCAAAAGACGGATCACTATGATTGGGAGATCGACTGTTGGTACGAAGAAATTCAAATTTACTGAAAAAGATTTTAGATGAGGTGCATCTATCACTATACTCGATGTATCCCAGCTCATAAAGATGTAGCAAACTCCACAAACTTATTATTTCTGGCAAACCATGAGTTGAGAAATTGCAGAATATGTATCAAAATGCTTAACGTGCTAGCAAGTAAAGATCAAGCATAGGTGCCCAGATGGAAGGTTGACGCAACCACCGACTCCCGAGTGTAAGTGGGAAGATATCACAATGGATTTCATTTCAGGGTTGCCCAGGACTTGGTCGGGGAAGGATTTCATATGGGTGATCATGGATCGATTAACTAAGTCAGCTCATTTTCTGCCTGTGAACACTACAAAGACTTTGGAACGGTTAGCTAAATTATATGTATGGGAAATAGTTCATTTGCATGGTGTAACTGAGTCAATCATTTCATACAAGAATACATGTTTTACCTCGAAGCTTTTGGGGCAACTTCAGAAGGTCTTAGGGACGCGACTAAATTTGAGTACATCACATCATTCGTAGATAGATGGACAATCAGAGCGAAGCATGCAAATGTTGGAAGACATGATACGAGCATGTGTATTAGATTTCAAAGAAGGTACGGAAAAATAAATACAACTGGCGGAATTCGCGTACAACAATAGTTATCATGCAAGCATTGGTATGGCACCTTTTGAGGTACTTTATGAAAAAAAATGCAGAACTCTAGTATGTTGGGATGAAGAGGGTACATGATTGCTAGCAAGTGAGGAACTAGTGTAGTGGGAGGTGGAAAATTTGAATACGGTCAAAGATAAATTTTAGGTTGCTCGAGATAGATAAAACTTGCTAGGAGTCATCGAGAGAGGGAACTAGAATTCAAAATGGGAGATCATGTATTTTTTAAGATATCACCATGGAAGGGTTTACTAAAGGATAAAAAAGAGGAAGAAATTGACACCTAGATTTATTGGACCTTTTGAAATCCTACAAAGAGTCGGACTTGTTGATTATAGATTGGCCTTACCTCTTAAACTATAAAAGATGCATGATGTATTTCACGAGTCAACACTACAAAAGTACGTATATGATGCAACGCCCTGACCCAAAAATCACACCCTGAATCAAGTGCGCCACTGATGACATCACACACCCGTAACTAAAGACATTCTCACACGTTATTCTAACATGGATCTACCAAAAATCCAGCAACATCTCCCCGAATATTGAAGGATGCCAACCTGGAGAACACGCAACTTAAATCATAAATAACCAATCATACAATTCCGTAGCCTATCAGGACCTCTGACCATCTAACCACATTCACACACTAGGCAGTGCCTCAAACCATCTAACCACATGCAAATAAAATGCATAAATTAATCACATGGCATCATTATCATTTTTGACTATCAAAGTCAACAATCCAGACCCATGGTCCATCATCCCGGTATGGGAGGCCTGATTACACGGAAGCAACCCCCAACCATTCATCCAACATATCGATGAGGTATAAAAGCAACATTATATCAAACCAATTCAAGCAGTAAATGTATCGAATACAAACAACAGAGTTCAACCCTTAATAAAATAAAAGTGTAGGCTCCAAGGTGGCCATCCACGTCATGTCGCCTCCTACTGATCCACAGTCTGGTCATGAGTACCAGGCTCACCTGAGAAGATAAGAAAAGTAATAGGGTGAGCAGATGGCTCAGTAGGAAATAAAAAGAGTTAACATAACATTAGGTCGAATGTGTAAAATAAGCATAGTGCATCAAAATGATATCTAAAATGTACACATCATATGCAATCCACTGGCCATACCTTACCGTAGCATGGCACCAGTCAATGGAAAACAGGAATATCATCGACAACCTTGCACATTTGCTTATACAAAGATAAGGTGCACCACAACTGTGAAAATTCCGATGATGTCCTAAAGCATCTCGGTATCCACTCAATCACAACACAAATACCTAAGGAACTACAGATCCATATCCATATCCCTCAATGCATCTACCATATGCATGTCCAAAATGAGATCAAGGAAAAAGATATATATTGTGAAACCTATATATATATATACTTAACTACATGATGCGTGTTAAGAATCAACGTATATTCGATAGTTCACCGAATATATTCCAAGGTATTCAATTTAGCAATTTAAATAAGGAAACACAATTTGGGCTCGTCTTTCCTTGGAATCAATCAAGGCAAAGACACAAAATTAAATGACCAATGAGAAAAATACAAACCACTCTTTAGGGAAATCGAAATAAACATGATAGAAAAAGAGGGGTAAGAATTCTTATCACGTTCCAAGCAAAGCTAACAAAATTCCAAATTCCCACGTTAGGGTTTTCAACCCTTTTTCTCCAAACCTATCGATTCTAGCAAGCCAAACTCATTCTAATATCTTCATAATACCAAATATTCATAACAATATTATACAATATCAAAAAGCAAGAGAAGCTTACCTTCTCTCTCTAGGATTTTCCTCAAAATCTTCCAATCGCACAAATTTTGTACTTCAACCCTAAACAACAATCAAACCAAAACAACCATAAATAACCCTAGAATCAACATATCTAGGCCACTTGTTCCAACTCTTAAAGGTTTAGGCAAGATCTACGAAAAACCTAGAATTTACAAAACTTGAAAACTAACTTGAATATTCAATTCTTCCTTGAAAACTTGTGTGAGTCTTGATACACTTCATGAATCCATGGAAAACCAAGCAAAAACCTCAAGAAATCACCCTCTCTCTCTAAATTCGTCACTCTCTCTCTCTCTCTTCTCGACTTTTCTTTGATTTTCAATCACAAATGGCCATTTGTGGACTTTAAAAACTGAAATCCCGACAGCCGTCCGGACACCCTAAGTGGCCATCCCGACGCCTCATGCCTGGAAACCCTGCTACCTCAATTTTTTCATTAAGAATCCACATGTCTCCCAAGGGCTTTCGGACGCCTCTATTTATTTTTGTTCCAGATTTTCCAAAAATTTCATATCTGGCTCGGTCTAAGCTTGGATTTGATATAATATAAGTTTGAAACGGATTTGTGTGTTGAAAGTTATGACCCATTTCGTGAACCTTGTTCAAAAATAAATCTTTGTGATCCCGTGCAATATCGGAGACCCGTAACTTAACTAAAACTCAAAATTTTGGGTAGAGATTTCCATATGATGAGTCACATGTACTTACAGAACTACCATTTAATCTAAAGGAGGATTTAAAATTTGATATCGAACCAGTAGAAATTCAAGACACTCAGGAAAAATAATTGCATAACAAAACCATACTCATGGTGCGAGTTTTATAGAGAAAAAACAAGTTTGAAGAAGTCACATGAGAATGAGAAGAACAAATGAGGGCCAAGTACCCTCACCGGTTCGAATAAATGTATGGAAAAAATTGGTGACAAAATTTCTTAAGGGGGGAAGAGCTGTAACACCCCGAAAATTTTAACTACCGGGAAATTACTATTTACAACACCTGTGACTAACCATGGGTTAATAAGGGTTAAAAAAGTTTGGCAAAGAGGAATCCATACATACATACATACATTTTTGGGAGTTGATGGAGGTTAACAAGAGACAAATTAAATCTTTACAATAAGGGTAGAATCAGGTTAGATATGTGTGTAATGATTATGGTGAAAATCCAACCAATAGGATGATGAGAGAGTGGAGAAGTCTCAAACAACGATTAGTTAGCTATATGGGAGAAGGTTCTAATATAGGGAAACATGACTACCGAGGGAAGAAAACCAACAAGAAAGGATTTGTTTCAAATCTTATAGCTATATATGATTATTGTCTTGTTACAAATCCAAGGATTTGTTAATCAAGAAGATCCAATGATTAGGTTATAAGCGACAAGAGAGAGAAGGCCATAAGATTTGAATGATCTATTTAATGATGAGAGAAGTACCAATGGGAGAAATTTATGACATTTTTAAAGATTTAATAAATAAGGTTTAAATATGTGACCAATAGATAATGGCACATGTGGAGGCATATGATAAACTAGTGGCCAAAGCCACTTTAGTCTTACTAGGGAAGTGTCGGGTTTTGGTGGAAAATCCAAACAAGATCAAGGCATGGTTGCCATGTGGAAAACAATAAGAGGGTGAGCCAAATGGTATATAAGAGGGGTATTAATGAATTGGTAAGTTTCTATGCAAAGGCTTTTGGTGAACCGGGTAGAGAGAGAAAGTGAGAGAGAAGTGAAGAAAAGTGTAGAAAGGGAAGGTGTGAGGAGGAAGAAGAAGATTCAAGTTTTTTCTTGTTAATACAAGGTAAGAATAATATTTTTCTCTCAGAGAGAGGAATAAAGACTAACCATGTTAATTCATTTTGTTCTAGGAGAAGATCATGAATTGAAGGGGGAATTGGTTCACGGATCCACCATCAAACCATGTAAAAACAATGTTTATATATAGATTTGAGTTGGATTGTAGTCTAATGATCACTAGGAAGGCATGCATGCTGTCTTTGAAACCATATTTGATTAAGTAGCTAAAGTTCATGGATGTGAACTATGTATGGGTAAATGGTAAGGGAAACCCAAAAACTAAGTGTATAGCTATTCAAGAAATCGAAGTAACCTATGGGTAGTGGAAATGAAGAAGGAAGAAGGAAACTAGGGTTGCATGGCATTATAGATGAGTGGGCTGTGTATAATTAAACATAAGAAGAAGAAAATAAAGCGTGATCTTTCATTGCATGGATATTGTGCTAAGTGCTTGTGGTTTTATTGTTAGGAACTAACGAAGAGGGACCAAGTTTGGTTTACAACAAGCGAAAGGGAAAAACCCCTCTTGCATCTGATTGAAAGGAAATTAAGGTGAGGGTTGCCACCACTACACATTTAAAATGCATTTTTCTAAAAATGTATTTGTTGTGCTTATGAAATCTACGAGATATTTAAGATAGAGTTGATGCATTATGAGTATAGTTATATGAGTATTTGAAGAAATGATGATTAATAATATTTTAACTATCTCAGCATTTTTGAAGAAATTCTTCTTGTTTGAACTTGTTTTAATGAAACCTACGTTTCGGTATTTTATATAAAAATATTCAAGGTTTGGCCTATCCGGCTTTGTGTTGAGATTTCTAAGGGTTAAATCACTTGGAACAATGATTTTGTTCAAATTATGTTCTTTCCATGGTTGAGAAAGTTTACAAGGACGAATGATCCATATTGTTTGTGAACTAGATGTGAAATTGAAGTTTCATGGATGAAAATATGCTTGCTATAAATTTTGTTGTTTATTGGTAATTTTGATGATTTTTTTACATCTCCCCGTGTTAATGACATATTGAAATTGTGGCTTGAATGAGAAATGACCTGTGCACATGGCCGCCCCTAACCCTAGGTGGGTTGTGGGGATTTATTTGATCTACCATTAAACACGTGTCAAATGTGGCAAAGATGTAGACTTCGTACATTGGATGAGTGAATAACACAGTCTCTTTGACAAAGGTGTGTACGGGTAGTGATTTTTGCCTAAAAACCGAGTTCACGGACTTGGGGAAACAGTAGGGGAGAGTTGGATAACATTTCCCTTGAAACAATGAAATGTGGAGTTAACGCGATTGGGGAATTTATTGTCTTTATATAATACCATATGTTTAAAAATTGTTAAACTCCGAAGTTCTCCATCAAGTTACTGTTAGATTTCTAAAATAAGAGATTGCATACATGTGATTTGCTCTTATTATATATTTTCAAATTATGAATATTACTATTTCATTTGTATGTTAGCAAGGGTAACCCTCCTACATGTTTTCCATCCTTGTATATTTGCTCTTAAGATGGTTTCGTTCTCAATTAGACAAAATCGTTAAAAGCTTCTATATGGAGAGAGTTGGGCAATTTGAAACCATCAAAGTTGGTCGGTGTGCTATTTTTATTGTTATTTTTTGTCAAATTTTATGAGTATACACTTTGTATACTGTTTCATCACCAAAAGATTAACTTTTGTTTTCAATTGGACAAAACCGTTTAAAGCTCCACCATGGAGAGAGATGGCTAATTCTAAAATGTCAAGATTTATCTGTGTCCACATTTTATTGTTATTTTATGTCAAATTTTATTAGTATAGGCTCCATAGATTGTTTATTTGCCAAAACCATTAGGAGCTCTTCCATGGAGAAAGTTGAGCAAATCCAAACCATCAAAGTTGATACGTGTACATTTTATTGTTGTTTTATGTCCAAATTTACTAGTATACACTTCGTAGAATATTTCGTTACCAAAAGACCGACTTTCGTTCTCAATTGAACAAAACCTTTAGGAGTTCCTATCCCAAGATAGTTGGGTAATTTGGAATCATCAAGATTGTTCCGTGTCCATGTTTTTGTTTTTATTTTATGTCAAATTTTTTAGTATAAGCTCCTTAGATTGTTTCTTTGCAAAAAAGAGACCAAATTTTGTTCTCACTAAGACAAATGCATTAAAAGCCCCTCCGTGGAGAAAATTAAGGAAATTTTTGATTAACAAAGTTGATAGGTGTACACTTTTTATTGTTGCTTTATGTCGAAATTTACTAGTATAGGCTTCGTAGATTGTTTCGCTGCAAGAGGACCCATTTTCGTTCTCAATTGGACGAAACCGTTAAAAGCTTCTTTATGGAGAGAGTTAGGCAATTTAGAACTATCAAAGTTGGTCAATGTACTAGTTTTATTTTTGTTTTACGTAAAATTTTATGAGTATATGTTTTGTATCTTGTTTCATTGCCAAAGGACCAACTTTTGTTCTCAAATGCGCAAAATCGTTAAAAGCCCCTCCATAGAGAGAGTTGAGTAATTCCGAACCATTAATGTTGGTTTGTGTACACTTTTTATTGTTATTTTATGTCAAATTTTTTGAGTATAGGCTATGTAGATTAATTCGTTGCCAAAATACCAACTTTCATTCTCAATTAGACAAAACCGATAAAAGCTCCTCAATGGAGAGAGTTGGCCAATGTGAATCATCAAGGTTTGTTGGTATCCACTTTTTATTGTTACTTTATATCAAAATTTAATAATAGTATAGGTTCCGTAGATTGTCTCTTTCCAAAAAACCAACCTTCGTTCCCAAATGGCAAAACCGTTAAAAGCTTCTCCATGTAGAGAGTTGAGCAAATCCGAATCATCATAGTTGATTGGTGTACATTTTTATTGTTGCTTTATGTCCAAACTTATTATTATACACTTTGTAAATTATTTTGTTGCCAAAATACCAACTTTTGTTCTCTATTGAACAAAACGGTTGAAAGCTCCTCTTTGGAGAGACCTGACAAAATTTTGAACCATCAAGGTTAGTAGGTGTCAACTTTTTATTTTTATTTTATGTCAATTTTTTTTAGGATAGGCTCCGAAGATTATTTTGTTGCCAAAATTCCAATTTTTATTCACAAATGGACAAGATCGTTAAAAGCTCCTCCATGAAAAGAGTTGAGCAAATCGAAACCATCAAAGTTGATACGTGTACGCTTTCTATTCTTGCTTTATTGACCAAATTTACTAGTATACATTTCATAGATTATTTCGTTGCCAAAAGACAAACTCTCATTCTTAATTAGACAAAACCGTTAAAAACTTCTCTGTGGAGAGAATTGAGCAATTTCAAACCATCAAAGGTTTTCAAAGTTTGATTTTATTTTTTTATGTGAAATTTTATGAGTATAGGCTCCGTAGATTGTTTCTTTGCCAAAAGTCCAACTTTCATTCGAAAATAGACAAAACCTTTAAAAGCTCCTCCATGGAGAGAGTTAAGCAATTATGAACCATCAAAGTTGATATATGTGCATTTTTATTGCTCAAAATTTACTAGGATACAGTTCGTTGATTGTTTCATTGCAAAAAGACCAACTTTCATTCTTAATTTACAAAATCGTTAGGAACTCCTCCATGGAGAGAGTTGGCCAATTCAGAATCATCAAGGTTTGTTGGTATCCAATTTTCATTGTTATTTTATATCAAATTTTACGAGTATAGGCTCTGTATATTATTTCTTTGCCAAACGATCATCCTTCATTGTAAAATGGACAAAATCATTAAAAGCTCCTCCATAGAGAGAGTTGAGCAAATCTAAACCATCAAAGTTGATAGGTGTACATTTTTATTGTTTCTTTATGTCCAAATTTACTTGTATACACTTCATATATTGTTTCATTGCCAAAAGAACGACTTTTGTTCTCAATCAGACGTAATCGTTAATAGCACTTCTATGGAGAGAGTTGACTGCCTTTTTTTATTTTATGTCAAATTTTATTGGTATAGATTGTTTCTTTGCAAAGAAAAAAAACAATCTTTCGCTTTGAAATTGATAAAACCTTTAAAACCTCATCCATGAAAAGAATTGAGCAATTCTAAACTGACGAAATTGGTAGGTGTACACTTTTTATTGTTGATTTATGTCCAAATTTACTAGTACACACTTCGTAGATTCTTTTGTTTCCAAAAGACCAACCTGTGTTATAAATTGGACAAAACTGTTAAAAGCTCCTTTATGAAGAGAGTTGGGAAATTCCGAACCATACAGGTTGTTAGGTGTACACTTTTTGTTGTTGTTTTATGTCCAAATTGACTATCATATGCTTCGTAGATTGTTTTATTTTCCAGAACACCAACTTTCGTTCTCAATTGGATAAAATCGTTAAAAGCTCCTCTATGGAAAGGGTTGGGAAATTCCGAACCATCTAGGTTGTTTGTTTTACACTTTTGATTGTTATTTTATGTCAAATTTTATTAGTATAGGATACATGGATTGTTTCGTTGCCAAAAGACCAATTTTCATTCTCAAAAAGACAAAATCGTTAAAAGCTCGTCCATGGAGAGAGGTAAGCAATTCCGAACCATAAAAGTTGATAGCTGTACACTTTTATTGTTTCTTTATGTTGAAATTTATTAGTATACAATTTGTATATTGTTTCGTTGCTAAAAGAAAAAATTTCATTCTCAATTCGAAAACTCCTCTTTGGAGAGAGTTGGACAATTCTGAACAATCAAGGTTAGTAGTTCTCCACTTTTGATTGTTATTTTATGTCAAATTTTATGAGTATAAGATCCGTAGATTATTTCATTTCCAAAATTCCAACTTTTGTTCCTAAATGGTCAAAACCATTTAAAGCTCCTCCATGAAAAGAGTTGACAAATTCAAACAATAAAAGTTGATAGGTATACATTTTTTATTGTTGATTTATTTTCCAAAATTATTAGTTTAAGTTTCGTAGATTGTTTCATTCCCAAAAGACAAACTCTCATTCTCAATTGGGCAAAACCTTTAAAAGCTCCTCTTTGGAGAGAGTTGACCAATTTTGAATCATCAAGATTTGTCGGTGTCCACTTCTTTTTATTATTTTATGTCAAATTTTACAAGTATAGGCTCGATAGATTGTTTATTTGCCAAAAGACCAACCTTCATTCTCAAATGGACAAAACTGTTAAAAGCTCCTTCATGAAGAGAGTTGAAAAAATCCGAACCATCAAAGTTGATGGATGTACATTTTCATTGTTACTTTGTGTCCAAAATTACTAGTATACACTTTGTAGACTGTTTCGTTGCCAAAATAACAACAATCGTTCTCAATTGGATAAAATCGTTACAAGCTCCTCCATTGAGAGAGTTGAGCAATTCGAAAAAATCAAGGTTGTTCGATGTCAACTTTTTATGTCTCTTTTATGTCAAATTTAACTAGTATAGGCTCCATAGATTGTTTCTTTGCAAAAAAAGACCAACTTTCATTCCCAAATTGACAAAACCGTTAAAAGCTCCTCCATGGAGAGAATTGAGCAATTCTGAATTGACGAAGTTGATAGGTTTACACTTTTTATTGTTGATTTATGTCTAAATTTACTAGTATATGATTTGTAGATAGTTTCTTTTTTTTCAAAAGGCCAACTTCCGTTCTTAGTTGGACAAAACCGTTAGAAGCTCTCTATGGAGAGACTTGGGAAATTCTAAACCATCAAAGTTAGTCGGTCAAAGTTGGTGTATCTCACCAAGATCGTTAGCCAACAAATATGGAAATTAAAATTGCGGAAAAATAAACGAAAATCAAACACCAAGAATTTTACGAGGAAAACCCAACCTGGGAAAAACCTCGAGTCTATGAGCGACTAACCTTGAGGAACAATCCACTGAAACGAATCAGGAGTTACAACCCTATCTTAGAACTAAAGACATCGCTCATCTCTCCCATTCAGTGTATTGCTTCAACCTCTTCTCAACCTCAACAAGGTAGAGTCCACTCTCGAATCCCTCAAGAGTCTTAACAAATAAGAAACTCTCAAATGATAATCACCAATACAAATATCCTCACTACAAATCACTCATTTAAACACTCAAGATCACACATGAAATAAGAAGTGATTTGCTTCTCCAAAAACCCAATACACGCTCAAGACTCTCTCAAAGATAGTTTCCCTCGTCACACAAAACTAGCTTGCATGGCGTATTTATGTCAAATGTGTGCCTTGTATAAATAGACTTCTTTTCACACAAGGAAGCTCATCACCTTATAGACTTCTTTTTTCACAAGGAAGCTTATCACCTTATCACCTGAAAAGAACACAACTCTAAACAAGCAGTTTGAATCAAACACAAAGACCTTTTGAGATAAGACTTATCTCTACACATGGCACATGTATTTTATTTTCATAGGAACACTTCAACACATGTTTCATTCTAACTAAAATTCCATTAACATCAGTCTTCCATTTAATGCTCTTATCCTCATAAAATAATATTATCAGATAAAATAAAACATGCAAGCTGAGATATAACAACAAAGTACGTAAGATGTCTATGCATGAAAATTAAACACATACAACCTATTTCTGAGGCAGCTTACCTAAGGTTGCGCGATCAACACATAGCTCATCACACAATTGTCAAATAAGAATTTACAAACTATGAAAATTCAAACCAAAAATCTCCCCCTTGACAATTGTGGGATCAAAAAAAACATGCACAACAAAATAAAACAACTCCCCCTCATTATGTTATCTCCCCCTTAATAAGGTATGTCCCCCTTTTTGACCCACAAATTGTCAAAAATGGGCTCTCAAAATTTCAAAATTTCTTGGGGAATGAAGTGATATTGTAGCTTACTTCTCACTTGGCCTACATGTTTTCTCCTAGAACATAACTAGGCCATCCCAAAGAATTAAAACACATAAAAGTGAATCCAAATAAAATAGGAAATCAAGAAAAATTAGTTTCAAAGATGGAACTCATAGATTTTGGTACTCAATGAAAAGAAATAAACAATGATAAGAAAGAGTTACCAAAAGATGTGTTCAAGAAATGGACTTACTACTCCCTCATCATATCCTTGAAATTTGATGCATGTTATTCGTTCTTGTGCATCTATGTGTGAATATCATAAACTTGTTAGATCAAGATAAAACATAATGCAAGAGATTGACTATTCATAGGTTGTCAAATCTAGATCCTTTGGTACTTTTATGTACATGCAAGCAACACATAAATTACCCCCTTTATTTCAAGAGGTGAAACCTTTAAGTTCATGGCGGCTTTCACAGTCAAGCTTAGGTAGCTCCCTTTATTTCAAGAGATACATACCTTCTAATCTTAGGTAGCTCCCTTTATTTCAAGAGATACATACTTTTTTTTCTTTAAATACCTTTGACATAGCCCTTTCCATTTGGATTGCTTGCATCAAGTTTCCCAAAAAAATTTGTTCAATAGACCTATCAAGACAAATCTCAAGCAATATGTCAATCAGACTTCACAAGTAGAGATTTGTGAAAAACAACATATGACTAATAACATGATCTTTTCAATTTTATGAGCGGATTAGCCATTTAACAATAAACACATTCAGAGGTAACATCAAACAATCAATGTTTTAATCATAGATCAAGAATTAAATCACATATCTCATACACTTGTTACCTCAAACTACTTGAAAATCTATTATATTGTAATCACCCTAGTGCTTTTCTTAGGAACAAACGTCTTTGTTTGTCTAAGGGTTTTGGAAGAAAAAAAATATGTCAGCCAATTGATTTTCAGAAGCAATATATCCAAGAGTCACAGATTCATTTTCAGAAATTCATGGATGAAATGATGATGAAACGTAATATGCTTGGTTCTAGAATTGAAAATGTAACCGCACTCATTTTATCAAAAATAAATGTGAGCATACTTCCTGATTCATTACATAGTTCTGAAGCATTCATTTCATCCAAAGTGTCTGAGTGCAGCAACTTCCAACAACCATGTATTCAACTCCAACTCATTCTGGATTTGTGCATGTGTTTTCATGGGGGCAGTTAACTCGTGTGTATCTGGTTGCCACTGCCTTGGTGAAGTAGGCTTGCTGTAAGTTACCTCAGTTGCATTTTTTTGCTGCTGCGTCAATGAAGTAGGTTGCCTGGAGGCTACCTTACTGTTATATGCACTTGTAGATTTTTCTTTTACAACACTTAAAGCTCTCAAATCAGATTTCTTGACCCAAACTTTCTTTGTTTGAGATAATTTTGGACGTTGTCTCATATCATGTGATTTCTCACGAGCATCACATTGTTTTCCAGCAAGATTTTGAAACCTGTTTTGAAGAAACTTTTTCTGCATATTTTCAAAGTTAGTCTTCCTGGAAAAATATGATTTAGGCATTCCATATAACTTATGACAATAAGGTCTTATATGGCCCCTAGTTCCACAATGATGACAGATGGGAACAAACTTATCTTTACCATACCTTTGAGTATTTTGCATTCCAACAAATGGTTGCTTGAAAAATGATTGAGCAGTCCTACCAAATTTATATGAAGTTTCATGCTTTTGATACGAAGAAGAAGATCTATTACCTTGTATATTTACCTTGTTTGGAATGGTAGATCTCTTCTCTTCTTGTTCCAAAGTTTTGGATGAAGAAGGCACAAACTGCACAAAACTTTTAGGAAGACATGTATGTGAACCAGATTTTGAACACTCACCTTTTTCATATCCTAAGCAACAAGTATCCTTGCTCATCCTTTGCTTATCAAGAATATCCTGCAATCTGTTAGATCCCGACTTAAACTTGTCAATATCTGAGCATACCTTCTTTAGCATGTGTTCTCTTTTCTTTTCTGCCTCAGCGAGGTAGGTTACATCAGAGGTTACCTCAGCTGGGCAGAGTGCTTCAAGATCTAGGATTTTTTCTTGTAATTCCATGATTTTTGCTTTCGCTTCATTCAAATATTGAGTAAGAATTTCATTTTCTTTGAGAAGTTTCAGTTTTTCTTTCTTGCTCTTGACACATTCCTCAAAAAGATTGTTGTAGGCTACTTGAAGCTCACACATATCAAATTCTGCATCACTATCATCTGTTGAGCTTGTCCTAGGCTTGTGGTCACCAAAGATTATGGGAAGGGCTACTGCTCTTTCCTTCTCTTCATATTCAGATTCAACATCAGATTCTTCTTCTGTATCATAATTTTCTGATGCTTTTGGCTTCTTTTTCCAATTTGCACACTCTTGAGCAAAGTGTCCAAATCCTTTGCATTTGTAGCAATGAGTGGATTTTGACTCTTTGCTTTTCTTCTTGGGTTTGGAAGATGAGCACTTCTCTTTCTTGAGTTCCTTTAAATTCCTGTTCTTCATGAATTTCTCAAAAATTTTCATTAGACACGAAAATTCATCAATAGCATAGTTAGTTTCATCACTAGAATAAAGAGCAACACCTTTAGATTTTTTAGGTTCAAGAAAATTTGCCTCAAAAGTTTGTAGAGAGCCAACTAATTTTTCTACCTTTATTTTATCAACGTCTTTGCTCTCCTCGATTGCTGCAACTTTCATCATGAACCTCTCTGGTAAAGATCTGCGAATTTTCCTTACCACCTTGCTCGGCTCAAGCGGTTCCCCAAGAGTAAATGAGATATTGACTATATCACTCAACTTCGCATAAAAGTCATCAAACATCTCATTTTCATCCATCTTCAGAGTTTCAAATCTAGAAGTAAGTCGTTGAAGTTTTGAACGTTTTACCAGATTTGTGCTTTCATGTGTCACTTCTAGTAAATCCCATGCCACTTTTGCCTTATCACAATGTGAGATCCTGCGAAATTCAGAAATATTCAAAGCAGAAAAAAATAGCATTCATCACCTTACCATTCCAACCTGCATTTTCAAGGTCATCTTTAGTCCATTTTTCAAGAGGTTTAAGAGTTTCGTTACCCTCTTTATCAATGGACTCAGGTTCAGTATACCCTTTTACTATTGACATCCAAACTCGTTCATCAATGGATTTCAAATATGCTCTCATGCGTGCCTTCCAGTACGAATAATTTGATCCATCAAATTGTGGTATTTGATTCGTTGATATAGATTCCATCGTTGACACCTCTTCCGATACCAATTGAAAGTTGGTGTATCTCACCAAGATCGTTAGCCAACAAATATGGAAATTAAAATTATGGAAATTAAAATTGCGGAAAAATAAACGAAAATCAAACACCAAGAATTTTACGAGGAAAACCCAACCTGGGAAAAACCTCGAGTCTATGAGCGACTAACCTTGAGGAACAATCCACTGAAACGAATCAGAAGTTACAACCAAAAAAACAATTTCGTTTCCAAAAGGACAAAACTGTTAAAAGCTCCTTCATGGATAGAGTTGAGAAATTATTAACGATCACAGTTGATAGGTGTACACTTTGTATAGTTGCTTTATGTCCAAATGTACAAGTATACACTTCGTAGATTGTAGTGTTTTTAAAAGGCCGACTTTTGATCTCCAGTGGACAAAATCGTTAAAAGCTCCTCTATGGAGAGAGTTGCGCGATTATGATCCATCTAGGTTCGTCTATGTACACTATTTATTGTTATTATGTGTCAAATTTTATGACTATAAGCTACGTAGATTGTTCCATTTCCAAAAGATCAATCTGCGTCCAAAAAGGACAAAACCGTTAAAAGCGACTGCATGAAGAGAGTTGAGCAATTCCGAACCATCAAACTTGATAGACGTACACTTTATATTCTTGCTTTATGTGCAAATTTACTAGTATAGACTTCGCAGATTGTTTCCTTGCCAAAAGACCAACTTTGTTTCTCAATTGGACAAAACCATTAAAAGCTTCTCTATGTAGAGAGTTGAGCAATTCTGAACAATCAAATTTGATAGGTGTACACTTTTTATCGTTGTTTATGTCAGATTTATAGGTATAAAATTCATAGATTGTTTCATTGCTAAAAGACCAACTTTCATTTTCAATTGGACAAAACCGTTAAAAGCTACTCTATGGAGAGAGTTGGGCAATTTCGAATTATCTAGGTTGGTTAGTGTACAACTTTTACTATTTTTATGTCAAATTTTATGAGTATAGACTCTGTAGATTGTTTCGTTGCCAAAAGACCATTTTTCATTCTCAATTGGACTAAACCGATAAAAGCTCCCCTATTGAGAGAAATGGGCAATTTAAAACCATCAAAGTTGGTCGGTGTACTATTTTTATTGTTATTTTATGTCAAACTTTATGAGTATGGGGTCCGTAGATTGTTTCGTCACCAAAGGACCAACTTTCATTGCCAAATGGATAAAACCATTAAAAGCTCCTCTATGGAGAGAATTTGGCTATTCCGAACCACCAAAGTTGATAGGTGTATACTTTTATTGTTATTTTATGTCTAATTTTACAAGTATATGCTCCGTAGATTGTTTCTTTGTCAAAAGACCAACTTTCATTCTTAATTGGACTAAACCGATAAAAGCTCCCCTATGAAGAGAAATGGGCAATTTCAAACCATCAAAGGTGATCAATGTACTATTTTTATTGTTATTTTATGTGAAATTTTATGAGTATAGGCTCCGTAGATTGTTTCGTTGCCAAAAGACCAACTTTGATTCTCAAATGGACAAAACTATTAAAAGGTCCTCTACAGAGAGAATTGGGCAATTCCGAACCACCAAAGTTTATAGGTGTACATTTTTTATTGTTGCCTTTTGTCCAAATTTACTAGTATACACTTCGTAGATTGTTTCCATGCCAAAAGACCAACTTTTGTTATCAATTGGACAAAACCATTAAAAACTTCTATATGTAGAAAGTTGGGCAATTTTGAACTATCAAGAATCATCAATACACACACACGAGGCTCGTTTCCCCTTAGAAGCAATTAAGGCGGAAACACAAACGTAGGCGACCAATGAAGAATCGAAAAGCTCTTTCAACAATGAGAACGAATAATAGAAAGAATGGTTGGAAATCCCCTGCCTCGTGTCGAGCAATTTACCAAAAATCCAACAAAGTAGATAGATATACATTTTTTATTGTTATTTTATGTCAAATTTTACAAGTGTAGGCTCCGTAGATTCTTTCGTTAGCAAAAGACCAACTTTCATTTCTAAACAGACAAAAGCGTTAAAAGCTTATCTTCAGAGAGAGTTAAGCAATTTTGAAGTATCAAACGCTCAAGACAAACCATTCCCATAATTGGAGATCTCCATGCACTACAACCTATATCAACAAAGTGTCTAACTTTGTTAATCTGGTTGTGACTAATGATTTAGAATGTAATAATGAATCTTGTGTCAATCTATACTCACACTTCAAGTGTATCTGAGTATCCAAGATTCACATATCTAACATCCTTAGACCTTTATAGAACATTCACATATAAATGAAATATTTAAAATAAAACATTTAAAACACAAATGCAATCATAAAATGTTCATTCTTGAATTTCAGAATTGTCTTTACATGGTATGTTTTTAGGACATCATCCCAACAAACTCCCACTTGGACTAAAGAACATACTACTAGAGTATCCTAACACCCATCCCCTGAACATGAGCTGTAAAGCTCTTTCCAGTAAGGGCCTTTGTGAATGGATCCGCTAAATTATGTAAAGAGGCTATCTTTAGTATCTCCACTTCCTTTCGCTGCACGAACTCCCTTATCAAATGGAACTTGCGTTCAATGTGCTTCCCTTTACTGTGATAGCGAGGTTCCTTACTTTGAGCTATGGCACCCATATTGTCACAATATAGGGTCATAGGCCTCTTTATATTAGGAACTACCTCTAATTTTAAGAGGAATTTCTTTAACCATACAGCCTCCTTTGCGGCATCTGATGCTGCGACATATTCAGCTTCCATGGTGGAGTCTGCGATGGAAGTTTGCTTCACACTCCTCCAACTAATGGCTCCACCACCAAGGGTAAATACATAACCAGACATGGATCTCCTGGAGTCCTTGTCTGCCTGAAAGTTTGAATCAGTATAGCCCACTGGAATGATCTCATCACTACGGTAAACAAGCATATAATCTTTCGTTCTCCGAAGATACTTGAATATATGTTTTACCGCTGTCCAGTGATGCATTCTTGGATTAGATTGATATGTACTGACCAATCCTACTGCATAACAAATATCTGGTCTAGTGCATAGCATGGCGTACATGAGACTACCAACTGCCGAAGCATATGGTACCTTACTCATTTGTTGCCTTTCTTCTTCTGTCTTAGGACAGTCGTCCTTGGAAAGAGGAACTCCATGTCTAAAAGGCAACAAACCTTTCTTGGAGTCTTGCATTGCATACTTGACCAATATCTTTTCTATGTAAGTAGATTGAGATAGAGCTAAAGTTCTAGATCCGCGATCTCGGGTTAGCTTGATGCCTAGAACATAGCTCGCTTCTCCTAGGTCTTTCATGCTAAACTAATTAGATAACCAAATTTTAACTGATGACAATGTTGCTACATCATTTCCAATAAGCAATATGTCATCCACGTAGAGAATCAAGAACACAATGTTCTTACCATCCAATCTCTTGTATACACACGGTTCATCAGGATTCTGATGAAATCCATAGGATTTAATCGCCTGATCAAAGCGTATGTTCCAAGATCTAGATGCTTGCTTAAGTCCATAAATAGACCTCTTAAGCTTGCAAACCATATTTTCCTGGCTCTTAGCAATAAATCTGTTGGGTTGCATCATGTAGATACACTCGTCAAGATTGCCATTGAGGAAAGCAGTCTTGACATCCATCTGCCATATCTCAAAATCAAAGTGAGCTGATATGGCGAGAAGTATTCTGATGGACTTAAGCATGGCTACTGGTGAGAAGGTCTCCTCATAGTCAATACCCTCCTTTTGGGTATAACCCTTCGGCACCAACCTTGCTTTAAAGGTTTCAACCTTTCCATCTACTCCTCTCTTTCTCTTGTATACCCACTTACACCCAATGGGTTTTACTCCAGTAGGTATATCTACAAGATCTCAAACTTCGTTGGAGTGAATGGACTCCAACTTGGATTCCATTGCTTTTTGCCAATGGTCTGAATCGACATCGGTAACTGCTTTTTCTTATGTAGTAGGATCTGACTCAAGTTCATCAAAAACTGCCATAAATGACTCTCCAATGAACATGTATCTGTCGGGTTGTCGTGAAACCCTCCCACTGCGACGAAGCTCCGATGTTGCATCTAAAATAGGTTCAGTAATGTGTTCATCATCTACTACTTGCGTTGAACTGGATTGTGAATCATTAGATTCCTGTTCATGCAAAACCACCTTTCTTGGTTCACCACTATTTATACATTCCTCTTCTAAGAATCTAACATTTATGCTAACAAATACTTTCTGAGTCTCGGGATTGTAGAAATAGCCACCACGAGTCCCTTTTGGAAATCCTACCCAATAACATAGCATAGATCTAGGCCCAAACTTGGTTGTCTTATCTGCTAGTACATAAGCTGGACATCCCCAAACTTTGATATTCCTAAGATCAGATTTTCGTCCAATCCACATCTCATGGGGTGTCTTAGGTACTGACTTAGATGGTACCAAGTTTAAAATATGTGCAACATTTTCTAGGGCATATCCCCAAAATGACTCAGGAAGAGTTGCATGACACATCATGCATCTTGCAATCTCTAATAGAGTTCTGTTTCTCCTTTCTGCAACCCCGTTCTGCTGAGGCGTTCTAGGCGCAGAGAGCTGAGAAACTATGCCATTATCTGCTAGATACTGCTTGTACTCATATAGCATGTATTCTCCACCACGGTCAGACCGCATAGCTTTGATGCGTTTATCTAATTGGTTCTCCGCATAGGCCTTGAATTCTTTGAACTTGTCAAATGCATCAGACTTACGGCGCATTAGATAAATACATCCATACCTAGAGTAGTCATCAGTAAAAGTAATGAAGTACTCAAAACCTCCACGAGCTTGAACTGTCATTGGACCACATACATCAGTATGCACCAATTCAAGTAACTCAGAAGCTGTGAGGCCTTTGGACTTAAACGACTTTTTGGTCATTTTTCCTTCTAAACAAGATCGACATTGTGGCATCTTATTCATGTATAATGGGCCAAGAGACCCATCATGAATTAGCCTGTTGATTCTTGTTTGGTTAATGTGACCAAGTCGTAAATGCCAAAGAGTCTTTTCATTAGATTCGGCTTTTCTCTTTTTAGATTCAGTATGCATGACACTAGCATCATTATAGGAGCGTGGATGTAAATAATATAGGTTGCCTATCATTGTTCCAGAGCAGATATCTTTTCCATTTCTACTAATTGTAACATTAGAACGTAAAGATATCTCATACCCTTCAGAAATTAAGAAAGTAGCTGAAACAAATTCCTTGCAACGTTTGGAACAAATAGGCAATCGTTCAAAACTAAATATTTATTACATCCAAAATCTAGAGTAACTACTCCTAAACTAGATGCTCCTATCCTAGCTCCTGAAGCAATTTGAATTGTGATATCCCTTTCATTGAGTTTCCTGGTTTCCTGAAACCCCTGCAAAGAATTGCAAATATGAGTAGTGGCTCCAGTGTCTACAACCCAGGAATATGTAGAATCAACCACTAAACAAGTCTCAATATAAAAGGTCTTACCCTCAGTTTTCTTCTTGCTTAGAAACTTTGGGCAATCACTATTCCAGTGCCCCTTCTGGTTGCAATGAAAGCATTTTCCTTTCCCTTTTGCAACCTTGCTCTTTTTCTTTTGAGCTCCTTTGGCAACTGTAGCAATTTGCTTCTTCTTTTTATTCTTGGGCTTTTTGGGCCTAGAATTAGAAGCAGTAGTAAAGTGTGCTTGCTCTTTCTTTCCCATGATCTCCTTAGCAGATTGGAGTTCTTTCATGAGAATTGGAAGAGTCATCTCCATCTTATTCATGCTGAAATTCAACTTGAACTGAGCAAAGGAACTAGAGAGGGTCTCCAAGATCATATCTGTCTGCGTGGTCGCGTCGATTTCAGCACCAAGATCTAGGGCTTCATATAGATAACCCATGACTTTGAGCATATGCTCTCTCACAGGTGCTCCCTCAGCTTGCTTGGTGTTCATCAACTTTCTTATCACCTGCTGTCTTGCGGGACGAGTAGTATGGGCAAACATTTCATGTAAATTGTAGATCATATCTGCAGCTGTTTGCATGGACTCATGTTGCTTCTGCAAGACAGGCGTAAGAGACGCTAAGATATAGCACTTGGCCATCTCATCAGCCTTAATCCACTTTTCTTGAGCTAGTCTCTCCTGTTCAGTTGGATCGGGTCCCAACTCAGGACAGACTTCAACGAGGGCATACTTGTACCCACCTGAGGTGAGCACTATGTCCAAGTTTGTTTTCCAGTCAACATAATTTGGTCCAGTCAATTTGTTTTCATTCAATATGGAAGCAATATGAGAAAAAGTCATCATCTGAAATTCATAAACATTTAAACATGCATTAGATGAATGCTCCAATTATTATTTTAAAAATTTTTACACATTTATATAGCAATAAAAACCCAAACATTTACAATATAAATTCATGTAATAGCGAGTCGACCAACTACAATTTCTTGTCTAGTTGACCCAAGTCACTCTTGGTCAAAACAAACTCAAGCATCTAGCCTTTTAGGCTTCTTGAACCCTTTTGATCGCTATTATGTTTGGCTCCTTAATAGGTTGAGTGTAAACCAAGGTTTAACCTTTTAAAGTCGCTCATTGTGAAAATTCCATCCAAAAGGGGATTGCGCATGCAACACGAGTAAACTTTCACATTTGCGCTTAGGCTATTAGCTTTTTAATTCCACTATTGTACTTAATGGATACTCCATCCCAAAGGGGGGTTGCACATGCAACACAAGTAAGCACCCATTTACAAGTAAGAATTAAAATATCAACTAAAATCCTCCTACTAGATCTAGCATATAATCTCCATCCCTAAAGGGGGTTGCGCATGCAACACGAGTAAGCTTATCTGCACTAGCAAGGATCAACCTTTGGGAAGCCTTGGGTCATAACTTGGAGATATAACCCTCTCCCACTCAATAATTTATAATAGGGTTTTTCTAGTTTAAGATTACCTTATGATCCAAAGTGGCTTAGATCAACCTTTAATCTTTAACTAATTATGTAATTCCACGTGATAAAACATAATAATTTATTCAAATAGATTAATTAGGTGAATAGCCTAAATCTTTAAACTATTAAATTATGCCACATTATGTGCTTTCAATCACGTAATTACATATACCATATTAGATGTCAATGTGATACCTAATAAGCCAGGTGCCATGACTTGTCTATATGACATGCCAATTTAATCATACATCCATTCGCATAAGTAAAAGCATAATTAAATAAAGCAAAGATAGACAAAAATGATACTGTAACTAAGCTGGTCTTCATGACGTCAACATGCCAAAAAACTTCTCCAAACGCAATTCAAAAGCCTAGAAAAAACCCTTGTCATCGGCGATGTAGGACTCTTCGCGTATGAGATTTTGCTACGTGTCAAACTGCACCATGAATGCACAAAGGCAACTTCCAGCGGCGGTCCAGGAGTGTTACCTAGCTAGGAATTATTTCGGTTACCCAAAAGATTGAGTTTCATATAAAAACAACCCATAGGAACACTCCAAGAGCAAATCTGGATTTTCTGTCGCGCTTGCGCATAGTTTTGGTTACTGCAATATTTCTGCACGTTTTTGCATCTTTTCTTCATGCTTCTTCATCCATAACATCACCATAAAATAGTACATACATTCCTATACCTCCGGGGAGGCTTACAAGTGATTCTAATAAATTTAAAGCAAAGAAAAAAAATAAAAAAACTGCACATTAACAGCTTTACAAAAAAGACATCACATGGGCTCTAAACACGAACCTATGTGGCCATACCCAAAACTAAAATTATTACAATAATATGCCAGCTTAGTACAGTATCTTAGGGCTGCAAAACAATCGTTAGTGGCATCCAAACATTCACAAAATAATCGCACACCCTAGGCACCAATCTAGAGCACAATTATTTTTCTAGTGAATCTTTTAATTAAATCTTGATTTAATACATACTAAGTTCCCTCTGATACCATTTGTTGGTTGCTAAAATAAATTTTAGAACATGCGGAAGCGTTTTATGGATCGTTCTTAGCATAGGTACAAATCAAAAATTTAATCGGAAGTAATACAACCCTAACGTGCTACACGTCTATCATGTGTGTTATCCTAGATCCAATTAATTTTGTAATTAATCCTAGCATTTTTCTAGTATTAATTTCATATAAAATAATTCTTAGATCTAAACATACAATCATAGCATGAAGAAGGTTAGAATATGAATATCAACCTCTTTACTATCGAGGTCCAACGTGCTATCCGTCTTGATCATGAACTCAACACTTGATCACAATCTAGACTCCTTGATCACGAACCCAACACTTGATCACGATCTAGACTCCTTGATCACGAACCACCGATTTGTAGAGCAACGAATGGATCACCAAGAACGGCCTGCATCATTTCCTAGGAATTCCCTTCAAGCTCCTTGCGAACGAACAAAGCAAATCACCAATTGGTAGTGAACCCCGAATTACACAGACGGCAGCCCCTTTTTTAGTGTTAAAATGACTCCTATATGAGAGAGAGATAAGTGATGTATTTATATCCAAAGTTAACAAGTCTCCTTTTTGGCTTTGTTTTCCTAATCCATAAGGAACTAGGAAAAGACCAAACGTTGGTCATTCTTTTTATTGGGCCAGCCGTGCCTTGCTTTTGCAAAGCATGATTTGGGCCTAGTTTGGCCCAAAGCAAAAATCCATAGAATCCGATCCAATCTCATTAGACCTCTAGGTTTTCCTTCGGCCCAATACTTCAAGAATTCAAGGCTCAAATATTATTTGTTCCTTGGTCCATTCTTGATTTTAATTTTGATTATGTAAAATATTTTTTTTACAATCTAAATCAAAATTTTGAGACTTATTAATTTTCATAAATACTCTTACAAGAATTTTGTATATCTCAACAAAAATAATTTTATCTTAGGGTTATCATTGGAAAACCAGAACCCAATAAAATTATATCTATTTGTTACACAAATATTATTCTTGTAACTTTCCCAATAACCGTTGTGATATGGTGAATTTTGCCGATATTCCTTAAATAGGACAAGAGATTATTAGGGCTACCAAGGGGACTCTGCAGGACATACATATTGTGGCTCCTGAAATATTATTCTTTACCGTCAAGCCCTATGACTAGGAATAATATATCAATCCAATGTTCGTCTGACACTACCTGAACTTTGGATGCACTCACCAATATGTACGATTCTTACATCAAGGCTTTTCCTTAATTAGAAACCTGTCCCTGACCTATGGGAAATGTACTTGCATATCCTCCATGCAACACCCGGTAAGATGGTGTGAATCCATTCGTACTATCGAACACTCCAAAATCCATATTTTCTCTGAGCTCCAGATTCCTTTATATCTATCCTCTAAGCGTATTAAATTGACCCGTCGATCAATTTAATTCACAACGCTTGATTCGTTAGAATCACTATGCATAGTTTCTAGATAGATTAATTTGAACCTCTCAGATGGGTGCTTACACTTTCGTAACCGAAAGTACATGAATGACTATTTTGTAGGAATGCGCTTATACCCTAGTGGCATACATCCAAGTCATCAAGATTTTGACAATAGTGCGTGTCTCACTTATTGATGAATCAAAATGCATACGCTATAAGTATAAACGTATTGACCTACTCTAGCTTGAGATATACCGTACTCCCACAGCTATAGGATGAACAACTCTTTGATAGCACATTTCTGGTTGTTCATTCCTATTTAAGTCCGTCAATGTATATGTCTACATATACACTAGTGCACCAATCTGAGAATCCTCTCAAATGGTCAAGAAAAACCATTCCCATAACTGGAGATCTCCATGCACTACAACCTATATCAACAAAGTGTCTAACTTTGTTAATCTGGTTGTGACTAATGATTTAGATTGTAATAATGAATCTTGTGTCAACCTATACTCACACTTCAAGTGTATCTAAGTATCCAAGATTCACATATCTAACATCCTTAGACCTTCATAGAACATTCACATATAAATGAAATATTTAAAATAAAACATTTAAAACACAAATGCAATCATAATATGTTCATTCTTGAATTTCAGAATTGTCTTTACATGGTATGTTTTTAGGACATCATCCCAAAAAAATGATGCATGAAAAGATTCAAAACATGCTCAATGGATGATTGAATATGTAATTGGGCAATGCAATCTACATTTAGAAGAATATATAAATAAACACTAGGTTCGTTCTTCCTTAGGCACGATAAGGCAAGAACACAAACAAAGAGACCAATGAGAATTCGAACCGAAATTTTAGAATCAACGAACGATATTTCATCATTCCAATCCATATATACATGTTAATAACACACATTTATCATAACAATAACAATTCCAATACAAAATCCAAGAGAGACTAACCTTCTCTCTCTAGAATTCCCAAATTCCTCCAAATTTGTCCAATAATCAAACTCAACCTAAACCAAGGATTGAAACCTATGAAACAACCTTAAATTACCCTAAGAACAACATATGTAAACCCTACAATCAAACTCTAAAAGAATCATGATAGATCTAAAGAAAACCTAGAATTTCAAAACTTGGAAAAAACTTACCAAAATCTTCAAACCTAGCTTGAATCTTCAATATAGCACTCCAATAATCATGAATCCTCAAGAATTAGGTTGAATCCTCAAGAATTAGGTTGAATCCTTGCTAGAAACTCTTTCTCTCTCTAAAATCGTCGCTCTCTCTCACTCTAGGACTGAAAACAAACCAGAAATTCCTCTAAAGGCTCGCTGGAGCGTCTTTTGAAAGCTCGGGTTGCGCCTAGGCGCTCTGGCCTAACTGGTTTACCAAGACACGCTGCCTTGGCGCTCTTCTGGGCGCACTTTTGCACATGCCTAGGCGCAACCCACCTAGGCTTGTGGCCGCAACTTTTCCAACTCTATCTCGGTCTTAGCTTCGATTTGATATATTATGGGCCCAAAACGGACATCTGTGCTAAAAGTTATGACCCATTTAGTGAACCTAGTTCCAAAATGTTTCCTTATGGACTTATGCAACTCGGGTGGGTCCGTAACCTCCCGAATCTATTCCAAATTATTATTATCTACCGCAAGAACTTAATATTTTTGGGTCGGGGTTTCACAGATAAAAACGTTAAAAGTTTCTCTTTGGAGAGAGTTGAGCAATTTCAAATTACCAAATTCGATCGGTGTCCACTTTTTTTGTTATTTTATGTCAAATTTTATGACTATATACTGCATAGATTGTTTTGTTGCCAAAAGACCAACTTTCATTCCCAAATAGACAAAACTGTTAAAATCTCCTCTTTGGTGAGAGTTGAGAAATTTTAAACTTTCAAATTTGATTGGTGTGAACTTTTTATTGTTATTTTATGTCATATTTTTCAAGTATAGGTTGTGTAGATTGTTTCATTGTCAAAAGACCAAATTTCGTTCGCAAATGGACTCAACCATTAAAAGCTCCTCCATGGAGAGAGTTGAGCAAATTCAAACCATCAAAGTTGATTGCACACTTTTTATTGTTGCTTTAGGTCCAAATTTACTATTATGTGCTTTGTAGAATGTTTCGTTGCCAAAAGACAATCTTTAATTCTCAATTGTACAAAACCGTTCAAAGCTTCTTTATGAAGAGAGTTGGGAAATTTTTAACCATCAAACTTGGTCGGTGTATTATTTTTATTGTTATTTTATGTCTAATTTTATGAGTATAGGATCCGTAGATTGCTTCGTTGCCAAAAGTTCAACTTTCATTCATAAATGAACAAAACCATTAAAAGCTCCTCTATGGAGAGAGTTGTGCAATTCCGAACCATCAAGATTGGTCGATGTCCAGTATTATTGTTATTTTATGAAAAAAATTATGAGTATAGGCTACATAGATTGCTTCGTTGCCAAAAGAAGAACTTGCGTTCCCAAAAGTGAAAAACTGTTAAAAGCTCCTCCAATGAGAGAGTTGAGCAATTCTGAACCATCAAAGTTGATATATGTATACATTTTAATGTTATTTTAAGTCAAATTTTACAAGTATATGCTCCGTAGATTGTTTGGTTGATGAATGACCAACTTGCGTTCCCAAATCTACAAAACCGTTAAACGCTCCTCCATGAAGAGAGTCAAGCAATTCCAAACTACCAAATTTGATCGATGTGCACTTTTTTTCTTATTCTATGTGAAATTTTTTGAGTATATGCTGCGTAGATTGTTTCGTTGTCAAAAGACCAACTTTCATCCTCAAATGAACAAAACCGTTAAAATCTTCTCCGTGTAGAGAGTTGAGAATTTCAAACTATCAAATTTGATCAGTGTGCACTTTTTATTGTTATTTTATGTCAAATTTTAAGAGTATAGCCTCCTGAAATTGTTTCATGTCCTAAAGACCAACATTGGCTCCCAAACGGATAAAACCGTTAAAAGCTCATTCATTGAGAAAGTTGAGCAAATCCAAACTATCAAAGTTGATTGTTGTATATTTTTTATGGTTGCTTTATGTTCAAATTTACTAGTATGAACTTTGTAGATTTTTTTTGGTTAGCAAAAGACCATTTTTCGTTCTCAATTCGACAAAACCGTTAAAAGCTTCTCTTTTGAGAGAGTTGGGTGATTTCGAACCGTCAAAGTCGGTCAGTGTACTATTTTTATTATTAATTTATGTCTAATTTTACGAGTATATGCTCTGTAAATTATTTTGAAAAACCTAGGAAAATTGTCCTCTTATGATTATCCTGAGCAAATTTAGGCCAAGTGTAATATGTGATATAATATATGTTGAATATCTAGCTAACAAATGCACAAAACTCACATTATAATGTCAATAAACACAAATTTGCACACTGAATTGATAAAATAAATTTAACTTAGCAATTCTAGTTGGAATGTAATGAAATTTAATATGAAATATCAAAATACCTTATCAATACTATATCAAAAATTCAGATGAAAATGAAAGGTCTAGCTATATGAACAGTACAAGAACATATTAGTGTTCAAATCAAATATGCACACCAACTAGATAAAAACTATTTAGTGTTAGAAAGCATAATGCACTCATGATCATCCCATGATTTCAATTCTTCTTCTAGCTCAAGCACCCTAGCTTTAAGATGATCATAATCATGCATATTCAATATATTGCATTCGGTCATACAAGCATTTTCATCAATGATAGGCATTTTTCCTTTTAACCATTTACTTTCATCAATCAAAGCATCATGCTCAATAGTAATATTATTAAACTTAACATAAAGAGCATCATACTTAGCATTAACCACTTCAAGCTCATTAGCATGCATTTCATCAAGTTTCATAAGTCTAGCATTTTCCTGTTTGAGATGCTTACACTTTCTAAGCAACATACCATGAGAATCACATAAGTCATCATAATTAGCATGCAATTCATCGTAAATTAAAAGAGAAGAGTCTTTTACCATCTCATCTTGAGAAGATGAGTCAACATTCTCCCATTTTGCCATGAGGCAAAAGTGTGCCTTATGCTCAATCTCATCCCCGCTTGAAGAGCTTGATGATGAATCATCCCATGTTGTTTTCAATGCCTTTTTCTTCTCATTGCCTTCCCCTTTGTGATGTTTCTTGGATGCTTTGGGGCAATCGGCAATGAAGTGTCCTACTTTGCCAAAATTGAAGCAAGTAGGTTTATCCTTCTCCTTTTCCTTACACTTGAACTTTCTGTTTTTGAAACCACCTCTTTTGTTCTTCACAAACTTCTTGAAGTTCTTGACCATCATAGCTATCTCATCATCACTATCTTCACTCCCACTACTTGATGAAACCTTCTCTCCCTTGGAATAAGCCATGGACTCCTTGGATTTGGACCTGGAATTCACGACCAATGCAGTATTTTTCTTCTTTGGAGCCTCTTCATCAACTCTATTGATCACTTCCAATTCATATGCCATTAGGCTTCCAATGAGCTCCTCCATCTCCAATGTTCTCAAGTCCTTTGCTTCCTTGATTGCGGTGACCTTTTCATTCTATGATCTTGGAAGGCTTTTTAGGATCTTTTGCACTTTATCTACATTAGCATAAGGCTTTTCAAGAGAATTCAATTCATTGCATATTTTTGTCAATCTAGCAAACATATCACTAATGCACATTCACCATCAAGCATTTTAAACAATTCAAATTGATGCACAAGCACGTCAATTTTAGAATCTTTAACTTGAGTAGCTCCTTCATGCTTCAACTCTAACATGTTTCAAATTTCTTGTGCACTAGTACATGCCGAAATATGATCATATTCATTTCTATCTAATGCAATATACAACAAATTAATGACTCTCTCATTTAAGCTCACTTTTTTATCATCACTTTCACTATATTCACTCTCTAACATAGGAACTTCCTTATCTCCATCA